>OX424565.1:38112261-39312261 GCA_949152475.1 Terebella lapidaria | reverse complement strand
GAAGTAGCGCCGATTAGATTCGTATCACCCATTAAAAGATGTTCATTTTCACTGGATATATTCTTCCCGAGAAACATAATTTGAAATTTTTCAGGATTTGCCTTCATCATATTGAGCTTAAACCAATTGATTGCTGTTCTGGCATCTTGTCCAAGTGTAGTTTTGATTATGGAAATATTCTCGTGTGTGAACGATATAGTGTTGTCATCAGCATAGTTATATACCGTGGAATTCATGTTCAAGTACATGAAATCGTTGATGAAGATATTAAATAAAAGTGGCCCAAGAATGCTGCCTTGAGGGACTCCTTTCATGGCAGAGACCCATGAGCTAACAGTAGATCCTATTTTAATTCGTTGTCTCCTATTTGTGAGGTACGACTTCAGTAATTCGCATGTGTTAATATCAACACCATAAGTATATAATTTGGCCAAAAGCAACCCATGTGGCATACAATCAAATGCCTTTGATAAGTCAATGGCAATAACACCGATGTTTAGATTATAATCGAGTGCATGCCGCCAATCTTCAACAAGTCTAGATAATAGGTCTTTACATCCGTGTTTTTTTCTAAATCCTGATAGCAATATATGGAAATGGGCATTCATATAATCATATAGTTGGTCATTTATCACTCTTTCGAAAAATTTTGAAATGACAGACAAAAGATTTATGGGTCTATAATTATCTTTATTCAGTCTGTCCTTTTTTTTGAAAATGGGGGATATATTTGACATTTTCAAGCTATCAGGAAAAATATTTTGATCAATATATTTATTGATCAAAATCATAATGGGTTGTGCGAGATCGTTTTTCAGGGTTTTCATAAATATGGGAGGTATGGAATCGTATCCTGGGGATTTCTTAGCATTAAGCTTATTCATAGCACTCTTTATTTCCATTATATTACAGTGCTTCAATGAGAATGGTCCATCTTTCTTCACAAATTTGCGTATGGATTGGACAGATGCATGGTTTTCATATGTTTCTAATATACTGACCAACGGTTTAATGTTGTCTTCTTGTGGTCCTATATCAGATCCCACACTCACAAAAAAATTATTGAATATGTCACACAACTTTGATTCATCTGAGACAATCTCGTCATTTTCCCGTAAGGTTATGTCATTGGGACCTTTCAGGGATTTGGAAAAAAACGGACTAATAGTTTTCCAGAACGCACCATTTCGTGCACCACCAGAACATTTTCTTAAGAAATATAATCTTGTGAGTTTCCTTTTTATACGAGTAACATTGTTCCTTCTATCTTTATAGAGTCCATAGTAGTATGGTGTGTGAAATTTATAGAATTTTGTGCGATATCTATTTCGCATAAAAATTGCACAGCGGAGTTCCTTATTCATGAGTGGGAAATGTTTCAGTGTCCGTTTCCTGAT
This sequence comes from Terebella lapidaria, assembly GCA_949152475.1. Lineage (NCBI taxonomy): Eukaryota > Metazoa > Annelida > Polychaeta > Terebellida > Terebellidae > Terebella > Terebella lapidaria. Next base: position 39,310,864 of record OX424565.1, on the reverse strand, counting down.
TTTCACTGGGGCATGATTATTGAACACTTTTGTCAGGGTATTGTGGAAATTGCTAAATGCCACATTAGCAATTGATACATTAGCAATTGATACATAGATGATGTATTGTCGCTAAATAATCCCAAGTTTGGTGATTATTTGGATGTCATATATCCTAAGGAACTTGAAATTAAGGATACTACAGAATCCGCTAATTTTTCCAACTATCTAGACCTGAGGTTGGAGATTGATAATGATTCTAACCTGTCAACTAGATTATATGACAAACGTGATGATTTCAATTTTTCCATAGTCAATTTCCCTTTTCTAAGCAGCAACATTCCTATGTCACCGGCATATGGTGTGTTTGTTTCTCAACTTATACGCTATTCCAGAGCTAGTTGCAAATATGAGGACTTTGTCTATCGAAGTGCCCAGCTAGTCTCTAAACTGCTACGACAAGGATATGTTTTACCAAGACTTATCGCTGCGTTTAAGAAATTCTATGGACGTCATCATGATCTGGTTGATAAATACAGCAAATCCATGTCTGCCATGCAACTAGATCTATTTTCATGTTAATTTTGGGGAATTCATGACGGGTGCCACTAGTGGGGCAGGAAATGCTCACTCTTTCCGGAACACCTGATTTCACCTCCTGATGGCCATTTACGGGGGTTCATGAGTTTCCCTGTCATTTTTGTTTTCTCTCACTTCGTATGCCTGATATGACTTTCTGTCCCCGGACTATGAGATTGGATAACGGACCTTGTTTTGTTTGCTCGGAATACTTAATACTGGGTATTGATTCCACGTCTATTGGCATCATGTGTATGTTCTATCATATAAGGCAAATCCTCTCTAAATAGATCTAATCTGACCTGATTATAGTCAATTTGTTTAACATTTCTGTACTCAATATATTTGATGGCTTTTGGGGGGATGTGTTTTCGAAGTGCGGCCCCGATAAGCAGATGAAAGTCGCTGATGCCGATATCGTAACTAAAGCCGTTATAGAACCGCTTCTTGTCATTCACAAGCATAACGTCTATCAATGTGGGGTTCACAGATTTCATACACGTAGGTGACGTTATGACATTTATAAGCCCATGAATAGAACATATTTCATTCAGCAAACATCTGGGATTCAACATATTAAGATTCATATCTCCAATAAATATTGAATTATCATATTTACTCATACAGTAGTTACATATATTTGTAAACAAATGCTCGAAATCAGCTTCTACATTTGCTGGATTTCTGTAGACATGACATAGAGACCATTTGTCATCCTTTCCTAATATGAGTTCAACTGCAATCAATTCAATATCATGAGAGTGAATGGGCTCCATAATTAACTGTTTGTGTGGTATATGATTGGAGATATATAGCATAAGACCACCAGAATTTTTACGCTTATCCATACGAACCATAGAATAATTGTTTACAGCAAACAGGCAATCATTGTCAGATGAATCCAGTTTTGTTTCTGACAAGACTAGAATATCAACATACCCTTTACAAAGAATATACTTCACCTCATCAAACTTTTTTCTTAGACTGTTTACATTTAAATGAGCACATATGATGTTATGGGGGAATTTACTCCTGTATATTTTAACATTATCATATATGCTTATTGTTGACATTGACAGGTTTTCCATACTGGTATTATCTGTGACATTACACGTAACATTCTGATCACTTGTATTTCTCGCCATTGACACATTATTTATATTTAAAACATTAGTATCCAAGTTAATTGGATTCAATATCACATTATTCTCAGATTCAGCATGACAATCAGGTGTAGTTGGCAACATGGATGTACAAGAATTTCTGTTCAATGACACATCTTCAGAACTTTCTACATCAAGTGAGCTTGACAGTGACAGGTCATGTCCCATTGGAGTATCATTTACATCGGCATATGCATCATAAAAATCACAAATATTCTTATTTACAGGTTGACAGTTTGAGATATTTACACGGTCGAGATATGTCATGGATATATCTACGTGATCTGTCACTGATACAGATGTATTACTGATCATTGATACCTTTTCTATACTTTCTACATCAACATAATCAAGTGAGCTTGACAGTGACAGGTCATGTCCCATCAGGTTACTAGTATTGTGCACATTCATACTTGCATAGTAAAATTCATTAAAAACATGATTATTTATATTCATCATTCGGCAGTTTGATATGTTTCCAGGGTTTTTGCATGACACATGCACTGGTATGTCTGTTTCTAGTGGAGGCGTATTGATGCCTAAACTTCTTTGGCTTATGTTCAGTTTAAACCATTTTCACAGTCCCTTGCTTTGTGTCCATACTCATGGCATCTGTCGCATTTGAGTGGCTGTCCGTGCTTACATCGAGATGTTGGATGGTTGCGTTCGCCGCAGTAGTGACAGGTAGAGAACTCAGGACTAGTATAATGATCCTTCTGGCTGTGGAGGATGTTTCCGTTCAGGAGGTTGTCTCGAACACCCTCCAGAATTTGTCCCATGGTGTTCGAACATAAGGTGTTCAAAGGTTATTTTTTACCACATGTATCGTGAATACCAATTATAGGTATCCAACGAAGGTATCCATAGGTATCCAACGAATAAAACATCACATATATTGTGCCAGGAATATAACATGGAAGTTATGTAAACCACACAATGGACGTGACTACCGTGACATTTATGAATATTTCACCATCACGCAGAACACGCCTCCGTGGGGAGTATACAACAATATTTGCCCCCATTGACAGCTTTGCGTCCACAGTTACTCATGCCGGGAGTACCAAATGTCAGAACATGAAACACAACTCCCCTAAGAGACTACGTTGTCGTGTTCGGTCCTTCATGTTGTTTTGGATAAATTGGAAACAAACGTCAACACAAGGTATCATGGGAAACGGGGCTCAATCAATAATATGAGTAATATCATAACAATTTTGAATTTCCACATTGAACCAGATACATGCACATTGTTTAGGAACACCGGAGTTATGTGGTACTGTGGACAAAAAAACTCCTAATCTCGCATATTAGGCCTACAGAGACTGCATCATGTTGAATTTTGGAATCACTGATTCTCTCAAACTCGATCAATTCAAATGATCTGAAATCGTCCACCCCATTTTCACCTTGAAACAGCCCTCTAAGGATTTATCCTATGATAAAGCTGATCATTTCTGGCCATTTCTTGAGCTGACATTTCTCTAAGTTCTGGCACCATGTGAGAAGGCCTTCAGCGACGCTGTTCATGCATAAACATATTTTGTGAATATTATATATCCATCAACGTATATTACCATAAGATATTTTTCTGATTTTTTTCCGCTCGTCTTTGCTTTTAAATAAATTTCAATAATTGGATAGATTGAAAACATATTGTATGTATTGACAAATAGGATGTGTTTATATTTACTTCAAATTAACGAATGATAACTTTACATGAAGCATCTGAGATAACCAACAAAAATTCATTCTGCTATTTGTCATAGTAACATTACATACTAGTGAACTATTAGAGAATGATTAAGCCTCCGTAATTGGATCTACAAGACAACCGTGACTGATCATTCCTTTTTGTCAATCCGTATCATCGTGAGCCTGTTATATAACAGCTAGCCGCAAGATAATTCAGGTGCAAAAAATTAGACAACTGCTGTGAATAAATGAATGTCATCGAGCAAGTTTTCAATCACCAATCTCGTGGAAGGCAATATCTAAAATTCTGGAGTGAAGGGAACCATAGCACATAAAATGATACCCAGAAATAATCACCCACGATAGACACGTTGTCAGCTTTGTAATAGAGTGTGTGGTGTCATGCAAGACGCGTGTATTCTATCGAAAAGACTAAGGCAAGGATCGCCCTGCGGGATATCATTACTAACGTGAAAAAAAAACTTGCTATGTCAGTAACGCTGAGACAAATTCACCAAGGTTAATGTAAAAACAATCATTTATAATTGACATTGTTGTTGACAGATTTGATGTAGTAATAATTGTGACAAGGCTCGAATATCTTCTTGGACACTCAAGATCTTCTTGGACACTCAAGATCTTCTTGGACACTCAACAGGAAAGTGAACGAACTGTGGAATTCAATGGTTTAATGTACTTGGTATACGATCGTGAACAATGGGTATCCACCTCTCCTCTATTATCGGGGAGTTAAATCATATCAACATATCACTAATGAATGATCGATATCACACCAGTGATAAGAAGCTTAGTACTGAATGTGATCAAATTGAGTGATCAAATCCAGATCAAAATGGAGTGGTTCATTTAAGGTTATTAATTCCTTTCAATTCCAGTGAGCTTATTATTATTATTATTATTATTATTATTATTATTATTATTATTATTTGGTATTGTTTACTCTTTGAAATCTGCATCTTTGTTTTACAGTCAAGGATCAAACACACTTTGATGCCACTGTGATCTCACCTTGTGAGATATCTGTGATGTGTGTCCGGGTCCATATTGGTGTAACTGACACTTCATTTGTTGACTGGGAGCCCAAACGTGAACTCAAATAATTTCTCCCTCAAATTATTGTTCCGGTGTAAATCGTGAAGTAACCACTAATTATTTGTACTTTATGTATGAGTACACTTCCATCTAAATAAGTACATTTGTGTGTATGTAGCCAGGACCCAAATATAAATTTACAAATGAAATCATGTGGACAAATATAAATTTACAAATGAAATTATGTTGTACTGGACAAATATATGGATGCCTTCAAGACAGCAATATTTAAATACTGGCATACTGCAAATGGTATCAATATTATGGACATACATCTGAATGTATTTTTCAAGCGAACTATGGACCAAAAATTTTGTTTTCTATTGCTGTCCTAAATCCCAAATATATTCCATGGAATAACACACTGCCCAAAATAAATTGCGTACAATTAAATGGTATTGAACTTCCATAAATACTGCTCAGACATAACAAATTTTGGGATAGGAAACACATAATACAAATGTATGTAGCACATTGGTGCTGAGAGAGCCGAGTGTCACTGATGTGAAAATATAATCAATATACATGACATGGACAATGCAATATGCTTCCAAAGAGGAAATCGTAATATTACGGTTCTATTGGAAACTCATTTACCACTTTGCGCACAACTTCGATCACGTGGACAATATTCGAGTGAATTCCATTCACCAGTCCACGAGCACTTCACTGTGGATATTGGGAGAATAACAATTTCACTGTGACGCAATATTTTGTTTTCTGCCTGGACAATTGATCACGTGCACACATCTACTTAAGGGGTTGTTACCCTCGCCATATTTTAGTCAGTGATGCGCACTAAATATTTTTGAAAATGTTTTTTCTTGAAGAAATGAACACATATTCCACATAAATGTTATATTATCATGTTATTAACTAATTTAAAGCATTTTACGCGCAGTTATTATGCATCTTATGTTAAAATTGGTGAAATTGACTACCAAAATTTCGGGACATCCGTTCTTGTGGAAAAAGTCGATTACGAATGTTCCAAGTATTTTTCTGAGCATTACTACATATGCTAGTTTATGAGCCGAGAAATATTTTTTTGAAATTCAAATCCATTGCATCACAAATGATTTTTGAAGTTCAGACATTTATTGACAACTAAACATTTTTCCCAAGTGGCCAGTACAGGCACTATTTTTTAACCCTTCAAGACACTGCCACAGTGAGAGGGAGACTTCATTATCATATGCTCCACTGTGCACAATTCACACTGGCTTTTACATGTAGACTGCTACATGTTTGGGCTTCTGTGTGCATTGGGCCATGAAACTACTCTGTTCACTTGATCAATGCAAAAAATAACCCGTATTTTCAAAGTGACAGTTATAAGTTTAAAACTTCTGGGGAAGTGACATCTTTATGCATTTGGCATAATTCATAACACACTGTGTTCATCAAAAGACTAACAGTACATGTATGTATTCACTGACCCTATTGTGCATAATGCTTGTGTCTATGCATACAAAGAACACAAACCCCAAGCTAGATACAGGATACATCCTGATCCCAATAACATGTAAATGTAAATATCACCAGGCTTTTGATTCATTGTCATCATGATTACATGTGGCATTAAAGTATCATTATTGCACATGGGTTGTGTCAACATAATTGATGTGAAATTCACACAGTGGCAGCATTTTATTAGTACAATTCATGAGTTATGAATTGAAGCACTTCATCTTTTGACATACATGGATCACAGGTATGATATCAAACATACCAGACAAGAAATGTCATGAATAAATATGGTATTTGGTAGTATACTCCTTATCCATATGTTTATCTTACAAAGTTTGTACATGGAAGGTAAACAAGAACAAAATAAATCAAACATAATACCAATCAAAAAGATTATGAATTTATCATAATTGGCAAACAATATTGCACATGGCCACTTGATACACTGCCATTCAAATCTTCATAATGTATTCCTGACCTACACATGTGTATCAATAACAAATGTTTGATACATACAATGTGTTGGCCACTTTATTCATTAAAATATGAAATATGAAAATATTATTAATTGGCCATTGAATCCCCAAATTGCTGTTGTATAAGATATCCAATTGTCTTATAGTGACATTACAATACCCAAAATGGTGGTGTGCAGTTCTGTACAGGTGTTTCAGAATTACAGATCCAACATGCACTTAATTTGAATTTATATATATTGTTTCAATATACATGTATATATTGGTGCAAACTTTGAAACACAAGTTGTTGTTATGTTTTGACATCCATATTGTTGGCCAACTGAATGATTGCTCCTGGGTGCCTGTCATTGGGGGATCAGTCAAGTGGTGTGGAGCTGCTATTGCCTGTCTTCTGATTGAGACTTGAACCAGGATTTATGGAGCTTCTGGTTGTGTTGTCTTCTGGCTGAGCTGTCAGGAAAGTGGTGTGGAGTTGTCAGCAACATCTGGAGTCATCTGGAGTCAGAAAAATATGAGATGATGGATTTGTCAGATGGCACACTATTCTGTTGCTGATACCAATCATATTGCCTTGAATTGATCATTGGAATATTACAATCAAGTAAACTTCTTGATTTAGAGAAATATATATATGTTGGTGATATGAATAACTCATATAGCTGCTTATTGATAATTACCTCATATACTTGTGCCAATCAGGGCATCTAATTTAAATTTCTTGACATACATATAGATATACATCTACATACAGTTTCATTTTGTTATCGAAATGTATTTAACCACGAACTTATGGAATAGGCACTCATAGATACTTGATCAGTGTTGATAGAGACAGGGCTTCAATATACAGAATGCTTAAATTACGTGTACGTACCTGAACAAATATAATATTACATTATCCTATTTGTGAAAATGAACTCCCAATGTGCAAGAAGGGTCGAAAGAGGGTTAATAATCCGCCCCAGAACATGTGCTCGACGATTTTCCGAGTGGTTCCATGCGATCACTGACCGAGACTGGACTTGAGCAGCTAGTGAGTATTGCTCTTCACATTGAACTCAAAACCCTGTGCACGGATTTCAACGGCTTTCTCGCCAGAGCGAATACAAACTCACGTGGTGAGCGATATGTCAGTTATCGTCTGGAATCATGGTTTTCAGTGTTTGTCATTCCCCGATCTACAACAATTCTTTGTCTATGAACTAATATGTCTTCGATTATGTACATATTCCTGGGTTTACCTCCGTCATATGCCGATATACATGCATAACACATGGGACTGTTGGTGCCTCGCGGGAAAACATTCGGAGACGAAGCTACCGAATCTCATAGTCGCAAAATATGGTCTTCACAACCGAAGGAAATATTCCGAGCTACCAATCGATATCACAAAACACATGTAATGTGTCGTACTGCGAACATTTTCTGCCGTAGTCCCGTTCAGTATTCAGAAAGTGGATTATTTGGTGTGATCAATGGATTATACCGATTACCAGAATCGACATGACCAAAGATAAGTCTCGCGTAAGGATACATCAAACTTTGACCTGGGAAATATGTAAACACGATTTCGTGGCACCTGACGTTGAAAGTATCCGATGTTCAGACTCAATTTTACGGGGGAAAACGCATTGTCACATGGCTATGGATAGCTCGTTATGGAGTCTATACGATGTACCAATCCCAAGTAAGTCAGCTATTCTTTGAAAATCATCAAAATAATAGAAGATATTTCAAGTCTGTGTGTTGTCCAAATCCACGTGATATTTTGAAAATGGCGCATTTCGTAAATGTGTCAAAGACAGTCGGGCATTTTGTGACAAATGTAGGCGGTAAAGTCAAAAAGTAATTCTGGGCTCATAGACACTGACTGCTCCACCATGTAAAAAGTCGATGTATTCTAAAGATTACGTGGTTGATATTGAGAACGGATGTACCAACTTTATCGTTATGATCCGGAATGATCCAGACGTTTCAGGTCGAAGATTGTATTTTTCTAATACAAGAAAATGACTCCTCTATTCACTCCAATTGCAGAAAGTCACTTTGGACTACCAGAAGTTTTATGACAATGCTCATATTTTGTATGCGGTACTAAAGTCGTGAAATTTACTGCCAACAATCGGCAGGGTTTCACCATCTTAATAATGGGAGCCAATACCCTATTGCGAAATAAGGTGGGTTTGTTTCACAATCAATGAAGAACTGAGAACTTTATTGAAAACCGTACTCAGTATTTTCATTCTCGGAATATGACTGGCAAAGTTTCAGATGCTTGCTATACAAGCTTTATAACGAATTATTTTTGGTATACATTCTCTGTATTACATTTTGACTATTTGCTAAACTTTTTACTATCATGATAATATCATGTGATACATATGTTAGACACACCATCACTAGATTCGCAAATAGACCATCCTACTATGTTGGGTTCCAGACGCAAGGACATATTTTGTGTGAAGCAAAATCACGGTGCCCATTAGACACCACAGCGTCATTTGGACTGGTATGGTCAGTTTTTGCAGCAGGTGGACTGGCGCTATTCGTGCACTTCGTTTTTAGTCAGGGGGCTTAGTCTCCCCAAACCCCAGGATTGTTCAAATTGGGCTACAAACACCAATTTTGGTCTACAGTTAGATATGACCATCATCTGCCAATTTTCCGAGGGGGCCAAGCTGGGCTCCCTCTATGTCGGCCATTTTGAGTTAATCCAAGATGGCCGCCTTTCGGAATAATAGTTTGCCATAGTTCGAGAACCACGGGTGGTAGAATAATGTGTGACACCATTTATAGGGGTTTTCCAGTATGAGAAATTCATTGCTGGTGTTGTTTTGATGATGATATGACATAGTAATGTGTCAATGCCATTTTGAAGGAAATCATCTGCCCAAATCGTGCATGATAGATAACTAAAGACCGGAGCACTTTATTTGTGTCATTTTCAAGATTATAAATTAAGTGAAGGTTCATTTTAATACGGTTTGCATGGTTTAATATGGTTTTACATGCATGTCATATGGTTACATTTATGTCCATCATGGTGTTGTCACATATCTAGCCACAAGAAGCACTCTGATTGGTCAACATTATCACACCGACCACAGGTTTGATGATATGTGGTTCACCACATTCCGGCCAACCTTTACCAAATACTGGCCAAGTATAAATATAATTTCACCTACTTGCGGCCAGTGAGTTCCTAATATACATTTCAATGTTGTTTTGCCACTTAAAGGATTATGGGTCAATATATGAACAAATTTCAGATATTTCCAGGGCGCATGTATATTCGAAACGTAACATTATAGTTAATTCTTCGTTCAAAGCAGTCAAAAGCCAGTATTAGTAGCGCCATAGTTGAACAGTTCTGTATTCTTGAAATTGCAAATTACCAGCATGCAATACTGTCAGCAGTGCAAAAATCTTACCAAAATACCCATAGTTGTGATCAACTCATATATTGTTGTTGTATATTATTGTTGTAAAATGTTAATGTGTATTGTTGTTGTTGTGACGAGACTGCAAACATCATCTTCTAATATACCTATATCTATCAACTCATTATTGTTTGCTATTTTGTACATTTGTACATACTGTTGTTGATGTTATTGGTATGTCATGCAAACAGTGTCTTCTAATTTACCTATGTCTATGAACTATACGACCATTATATGCTGGAATGCAAAAATTTATTTCGAATTCAAATTTTTGACAGACATAGACAGATATAAATTTTCCATTTGTATAGCCCATACCTGAATTTGCATCCAATTCTGTGATTCTACAACACAGATTGTATACCTCATGTAGTGCCATGAACATATGAATTTTCAACAAACATATAGATATACGTACATATTTCACCTTCGTATACACGTGACTTTGCACTTAATTATGTGGTTTAACTACAACCATTGTATTCCTCAACATGAAATTCCCAGTCATCCATAGATACATATTTTTTAGACACATATATACCTTCGCATTCTACAAGTGGCATCATGAGCACATTACTTTCTACACATGTCGCAAATGTGATTTCCAGGGATGCTATTGGAGCAGGCGTCGTGGCACCATTTGAGGCACGAAGAACACTATCCAGTCTTCGGATGGTAGCTGGGTGTACTTGCTCATTACAAAATATACAAAAAAACTTTCTCCTCTGCATTCGACTGACTCTGGCTTCTGGATACTTTTGTCTTTTTTGGTGCTACTTCCTTTTACTTCGTTTGTTTCCTTTTCGTGGAACATTCTGCTCCTTTTTGAGTGATCTTTGTCGCATATGTTCCTGTTTCTGTCGTTTTTTCTCTTTCTTCTACTTTGCTTCGCCTCTTCCATTTCCGTCACTTCACTGGATGTGAGTAAGAAGTACTTTGGGGCTTTCGGTTTTTTGCGGCGTACATTTTTCGAGCAAGTGGGATACGTTAGCTAGAGGATCGTTGGTAGGATGTCACTTTCGACATCAGCAGACAAAGAAGTGGTCCATATTTGATCCGTTTGAAGCAGGTGGTGCAAGATCTAGATCCACAGTGCTGGCCCTACAGCTGTCGGCTTGGGATCAACAGCTGGCTGCCCAGGATCCGCAGCTGGCAGTACGGTATCCCTAGCAGGCAGTGCTGGATCCACTGATTTTGACATAGTTTCCACAGCTTGCAGCACAAGATCCCAAGGAGTCAGTCCGGGTCCCTGTCAGGCAGTGCAAGTTGATTGCCATGAACCTTTCACCAGCGTCGTTCAACTAGTCTTTTTACCTGTTGACACTGCCTGTAAGATGAGTCACGTTTGGTGCAAGCCGAGTGCATGACATGATTCAAAACATGTCTTCACCTCAGCTTACAGTCGATGACCACCAAGGCCATTCCAGGTGGTAACTGGTCCTGCACGGTGACCATGTTTGTGATCAGGATCACATTGCAGTTGGATCACATTGCGTGAACGATGTTGCAGTTGGCGTTTGATCGGCGTTGTCCTTCGGCACCTGAACTGATTGAGTCATACAGCATATTCGTCTGAAATGCCTCCTGGGAGAGCTGCAAGGTTGAATGAGAATATCCCACAAGCTCTGAATATTGGCTTCAGTCATGGCCTCACTCCATGCTTTGGTGAACAGTCCAGTGAAGTTTGATTTGGAAATCAAAACACTAGGGTGCTCAGTCATCACAGTTTGAGCGTTCTGGTTGTAGTATGTTTTCAGTGGTCCGAACGCTGTGCGATCACATCCTCCAGACAATGTGACGTGTTGGCTGGAAGTTTTTGGGATTGTGGGAGTCGTGTCCATCAATGATCAGATATGGGCCTTCCAATTTCGACGTTAGGGAGAAGGTTCGAAGTTCGACCCAGGCAGCTATCTTTCAACATGTCAAAAGATCCTTGCTTCAAGCAAGCTTCATCTGTAATCAGTCAGCCGCCTGTCACAAGACGGCCCTTACCTTCGTCAGTGGGGGCGAGAACAGGGTGCAAACAACCAGGGATGGCCACCTCTGTGGATCACGCTCCCTGACGCCAGTAAGGCCTGTGCGGTACTACTGCACTGTGTCTGCACAAAATGATGCGGGGGGCGACTGCAAGTATTACAGAACAGATCTCCATTGCACAATGCTGTGCAAGTGCAAAGGTGGGTGTCTGAACACTGATGAGAACCAGTAGGTTCGAGAAAATGAAATGTGCCACATTCTTTTCTGTTATTTGGTCTGAAACAGTAGTTTCACTACAGTAGTTTTACTACTTATAGAAAAGTAGTAAACTCACTGTTTTTTTATATGACATGTACATATCAAGTTTCAGTGTGAAGTTCTTACAACGATGGTGACTGGTATTTTCTTCGATGATTGTAACCATTTCAGTCCTGCGCCTGGTGACCATCTTGATTTTTCTCTTGAATTTTCTTTTTATTATGGATTTTATTGACACCATTTTATTGCTTTACCATGACACAGCAAAAGGTCTGAAAACAAAAGCTATGCTATCACAAATATACACACAAAAGTCCCAAGAAATTTATGGTCAACATTGATATTTCTAGTGATTTTTAAGTCTGTGACTGGTGGTCATTCTGCATTATTATGAAGTACTGGTCAAATCTGGATTTTGATGACGCCATTCGATTCCTCACCCAAGAAAACCATGGTCTAGAACCAATAATCATGTCTCTATCACGAATATTAATGCAGTTATGGGCCGCAAACCATCTCTTGGTGGTGGCCATCTTTGATTTATGCAAAATGGCCGACACAGAGGCAGCCCAGCTTGGCTCCCTCAAAAATTCAAAATGTCATGGTTATATCTACCTCTGATCCAAAAATGGTGCTTGTAACCCAATTTGAACAATTATTTGACTAAGCCCCCTGTACAGGGGCTCATCGGCGTCGTGCATACGTGGCAGAGAGCTGGCAACACAGCAGTATTTCTCTTCTTCTTCTTCTTCTTCTTCTCTCTCTCTCTCTCTCTCTCTCTCTCTCTCTCTCTCTCTCTCTAGAACATTCTCAACTTCGCCCCTAACCATGATCATCATTACTCATCACCAATCATCATCATCTTCACCATCATCAACATAATCACAATCATCATGCCCCTCATTATAATTTGTAGGTTACCGACCCATATGGTCCAATACCATTCTGTCATGGCGTTTCTCCGTCGTCGGTGTCGTCCGTCCACATTTTTATCTCTAAAGTTTATGGGTCAATCTTTTTGAAAATTTGCAAAAAAAATGCCTAAAAAATAATTCAAAAAAGGGTTTAAAAAATATTGTTGTGATATTGAATTTGATCTTTGAATATATATTTTCAAGTTCCTCGAACAAATAGGCTGACATCTAAAACATATATTGTCCGGTAACCTTCATGAGCCCTTGGGCTATTCATTATTTTATTTTTTTCTGAGGTTGTGGGCATCATGTTTATCTGTGTTAATTATCATATTCCTCTCATCGTTGATTCATTTAAGGATTTCTTTACAGATGTTTTCTTTTTCTCATGTGTGTGTGTGTTTTTTTTTTCTGTACTTTCTTTCTTTTTTCTTTTTTTTTTGTCCTTTTTTAGAGGTGGTTGGCACCTGTTGAGAGGTATCTCCTTGTTTATTTTGTTAAATATTATTGTGTCAACAGGTTCACAGTCACAGTGACTCAAGCCCATCATCTCGTCACTGTTCTGTATCTTTAGTATTTTGTTGATTTGTATGTACATACATCTGAGACAGTGCGAAAATAAATTCTATTCTATTCTTTTCTTCTAACATGAAAGTAAGTACCAATCTATTACCACCAAAACAGCCAAATTTTTATGATTCCAATAACAAACGCGAAACAACGTTTTGCAATAGAAACAAAGCCCGACCAATGACTTTATCAAAAGGCACACTGGCGTCATCAGGGGCAGACAGTGTGGTAAATGTAGTTGTTTCTACTGTACACCTGATGTAATTAGTATACAACTGCCCAACAACCTATGAAAATAATTTACAGATCTGAAACAAACCCCATGGAATAGATATATGACAAGTACATAAGTACCTAATCACGAGCTGAAAGGCTACTGAGTTGATGGTATCCTCGGGGACAGAATTAACGTCCACCAGCAGTGACACCGGCTCAGTGGTATGAATATAAGTATCAATCTATTACCACCAAAACAGCCAAATTTAATCAGGAATAATTTAATATCACCCAGAATGTAGCACCAGAGTTGTGCCAGGAATATAAAGTGAAACTCAAGTAAACCACACAATGGACGAAATGAACTAGATTTTTTTGACATTTGAAGCTATATATGAGCAACATGGCATTTATGGATATTTTAATATCACGCAGAATGTACCTGTTCACATACGGTTATACAACAGGTTTAGGACCAATCATCATTGCTCACGAAAATTATGCACCCACAAATGGCGGGACCATTTAAAATCAGCACATTAGACACAACTCTACATTTGTAGGTGTTATTTTTAGTTTCCTCGAGAACATTTGATGAATTTATATTGCTTGTCAACGAAAAAACGCCAAGGAGAATGAGACGGATTTATAATAAATGTCCATTTACATTTGGACAACAAAATATATACGATAAACTAGGAATAAGCAATGAAACAACACTCAGGTTTGGACGTTGCAAAAGTGATTGCGGTCCCTATCATGATTGGTCCTGCCTGTAATTTATTCAAACAATAAAATTCTGTTTTAATCTGTGTCTCACATCCAGACTGATTTTGTGATTAGCCGAGCCATGTGCAGTTTATTGTTTCGAATCCTGAGGATACTGTTAGTATATGTTACTTTACATGTTCATGGTTCGAATAGATTCTACGCGTGCATATAGATCGACAGTTCAACCTGCCGTTTACTCAAGTTTCGTAGCTGTTGAGCTAATGATTCCTCAATATTATTCACACTTTTTATTGTGATGACATTTCCGGTTTATTCATTTATTATTCCAGGACTTGGGTGAAAGTGCATGATGAATGAAACCAGTTAGCTCTTTGGGGTGACAAATTGATAATGGATCACACCCATGTATTTGTGTACCTGACTAGCAACATGGCAAGACCATAACTTCATTCCGCATTCACACACAGTTTCGTAGATATCTATAATTTTGGAAATTTCATGTTTTCACCCGCCCAAAAATGTGTCACGAAGATATTCCAGGCACACATAATCAATCAATGTACCATAAATCACAAATTCAGAGGACGCAGTAGGAAATGAACATCAAAATTATGCAAGCCACACAATGAATCAAATCAAGTAGCGTTTTGTAACATTTGAAGCAACCTGAGAACGCAATGAATATTTCATCATCACGCAGAACATAGTTGTTCCCAGGGGGCTATACAACAACATTAGCACTGACTGACTGCTTCGCGCCCATATTTATCAATACCACAGCTTTGCATGTTGTAATTTGAGACTGCTTTCCCTAGAGAGACAATGTGTCGTGTTTCCCCAAAAAATATTTGATGAAAGGTGCGGAGGAAAATGTGAATCGTTTATTCATATACTTATTAGTTAATATTTTTGAATTGAAATAATATACCATCTTATCTTAAACAAAACTGATGAACGAATTGTACAAACATAAATATGGATATAATCAACTATGTTTCATACATGATGACCAGCATAAAAACATCTCAGGTTTGAACCTTGTGAAAGGGTTTGAGTTCCCTGTTAATCACCGTTATATCTCACTGAGTGATCCCCTTGAACTCAACAGCAATCCCATGGTTATGAAGTCGACTGCCCTGAGCTTGAGATTGTCTTTTGAGGATTTTTTCCTCTAATTAAAATGGCCCTTTGGCCTGACAAATTCCTCAAACTTAGCAGGTTGTAGCAATACCGACGGCGTTGATGGTCATCCATGGGTATTATGTGTCTTCGTCCGCAAATGCCAAATTATATTATCAGTGTAGGAAAAGAGCTTGATAAGTTATTTGCTTGTGTCTCATATATTACCATCATATTACATTGAGAAGCTAATGTATGTACCGACATAGCACATCAGCGCTGCGAGATGGTTGTTTGTACTATTATATGCGCTATACAAAACTAAACTATTATTATTATTATTATTATTATTATTATTATTATTATTATCAGGAAATAATCATTGTTGTACACAATCAACGTGAATATATTGCAAATATCACAGGAAACTAAGGATCTGTCGAGGACGAATGAGACTAAATTCATTCTGTTATTTGTCACATTTACGACACGCCCCAGTGATTGAACATGAGAAATGTTGGAGTTAGCCTGAATAATTGGATATCCCAGACATTTTTGGTTGCGCTGAATCCGTCACCTCAGTCATGTGTTACAACTTAGCGGTAATGCTAATATCACCTACAAGGACTTTTTGGACCCTGCACCGGGGACAGTGAAAGTTGGGGACGGAATTTTCCACTGTAGGGTATCTGGAGTCGAATAAACGGAGGCGAAATACTGACTTGTAGATAATGGATGGCCATCGAGCATGTCACTAAGCTTTTACGTCAAACTCGATGTTTACATACACGCAATTACTAATTGGACGTTGTTTCAAGTTGATGAAATGGTAACAACAACCGCACCATTTGGAGTTTGTCTGCTAGGACAATACACTAATAAGATGGTCAGTACATAACATGACCTTGCTTTATTTCAGAGGTTTCTCTCTTTTCCTTCTCTGAGGAGTAGATGACCTTGAATTTGTCCTTTGAGAGCTTCTCACGTAATTAACAATGACACGTCTGGGCTCTTGACTGACAGTTATACCCCTAAATCCCCACAAGACACGGGATTGTGGGAGGGGATAATGGCCCCGTAAACACTGGCGGATTAAGAGGTGGGTGCACCCGGCGCGCACTCCCCGCCCCCCCCCCCCCCCCCCCCTATTGGGCCGTGAAAAAAAGAGAAAAACAAAGAAGAAGAGAGAGAGCAAGAAGCTGAAGGAAATGTGGGTATGCACCTACATGTAACGAAATATGAGTGTAATTTTCCTCGTTCGATATTTTTGACTGGGGGCAGCAGGGCAGGAGGGGGGGGGGGGGGGGGAGTAGAGCCCCACAATATATTTTCAACAAAAAATCTGTGACTCAGAAATATGTTAAAGTCATAGTAGCAAGGTACCATTATATGGTTTTATTCCTGTTCAGATAAAGGCATTGTGGACATTTGGTGATAAAAAAGATGATCGCGTTAATTGGTAATTAATAACAGCGACATATAATCGAGTATATTGAGCCAGTATTGCAATCGCCTTCTCATGCCGATGAAAAAATAGCTTCGGCAGTTTCCGTAATCGTGACGTCAGTTGAGGCAAAATGTGCTTTGATGGCTGGCCAAAAACGTAAAACACGTAATTTGGGCGGTCAGCTCAAAGATAGAAAACCACTCCAAAATGCATGAGATTCAAAAGAAAACACATGAAAACCAACAAATACTGGACATCTTGCATTTCAACAAACCTCCCTTCTGGGAGAATGAATAGTACTGATTCTAAATATCAAGACAAGAAATGCCGTATTCCAACCATCTCACCCGTTCACTTGAATTGTCAAACATACACAACGAGAATGAATATGCGACATGCAGTTTACCTTGCTGGCTACATGTACTTTCAGTACTGCCTCAAATGACGTCACAAACCACGTGACCCATACTAAAATCGTGATCAAAATCTTCGGCAATTTACGGAAGGAGTGCCTATTTGATTCAATATCTCGAAACCCATTGATTGTATTTGTAAAATTCGTTCGAATTTACAGACAACTATTCTTAATGGACTAAATGAAAAGCACTTTCATCGACATGCTACTAGGTCTTTAAGGTGCATTACAGCGTTACATAGGCCTAACATTCGTTGGTCAATAATTATGCAATTGAGTGTCATTAATCATGAGTTCTTTAAGTTATATGACATATAATATGTTAAGTGGCAATGAGTAGTTTTGGGATAAATAAATTTGAATACATGTACCAGCAATGTTTACATGCATGTGTGGAATGAAAAATACTCAATCAGAGCCAGAGAGAGCTCAGAATCAACCACAGAACACGGAAAAAGCTCTGGCTTCTGGGGAACTTGAGTGGGCCCCAGACCCCACGCCATGTGAGCTTCGTTCGGTCGCTTGACCCCTCTAACCAGCTTGCCACCCCCGCCCCCTTCCAATAATAAATCTAGTCCGACACACTTCACTTCATACTCAAGCTGCCATTGAATAAACACAGGGGATATTTTTATTTTATTTATATGTTTGTTTCAGACAGAGTTCTGTATAACTCTGGATATAACTCTGGATGAAGGCATAATAGTGCAGGTTCTTAGATCATAATTTTGGACGAATTGTTCACATTGTGATAAAAGCATGAAACTTTGCAGAGGGGTAGAGTATCACTCACTGGTCAATATAGGCTAGGGAGCCATTCTCAATATGACCTGTGGCAATATATGGCAGCCATTTTTCTTTTTGCAGTGAATCGACCTAAAACGGCCTGTTTGAGAAATTGGTTATTTCTACCTGTGCATGTCAAATATTATTCAATATCAACAAAATTGGTATCAAACTGACCGGAATAACAAGACCACAACACTTATAACAGAAAAAAGATAAGTATATCGAACATTCTACAGCTTTATGAAATTTATAATGGATCTCGTAGTCGGACATATACAATAGGTGTGCCTGCACCCCCTCACCGCATGATCATCTGAAATCTTTTTTTTTCACAAGATCACTAAGATAACTATTTTTTTTAGTTAGATTTCATCATGTTATTGATTATTAGGGAGATTCCAGAGACCCACCACTGGCGAAAATGGTTGTTTTGGGCCTTTTTCAAAATGGCCACCATCGAAAATGCCGAAATCATGTTTTGGGCCATAACTCGGCTTCTATTGCAGGTACAGACATGGTTTTGGTGTCTATACCCATGTTTTTGATACTGAAGAATCTAATTCTGTCATTGCTGAGTACATGTGTCTGTTGGTTGCTTCAGAATTAAAATTGTCTGACAACTTGCGAATGATATGTGCAGAAACCCTGAGAGGGAACCAGAGTGATAGTAAAAGCAGTTCCATTCCCACATAACAAGCTCAGAAGATAAGAATCAATTTACAGAAATAGTGCCAAGGTGAATTCTTTTGAATTCCTGGACACATGATATGATGATGAATGCGACGCTCGTTTGTAGTCATTAAAACGAGTGCATTTTTCTGTCATTTGACCTGGTAAGAAAGTCAAAAATGCACATGAACCAGTATTTGGGGTCTGCGGAAGCCATCTTTATTAGTTGTGCATGTAATGCAACACCTGTTCACTTCACGGGAAAAAAGGGAAATCCAAGATGGCTACCAAAGCCAACAGATAATTTTTGAATATATGTAGGTCTTTGCATAAGAATTATCAGTATTGGAACTGAACAATCCAATAATAGACTATTACAAATCCCTTCAAATCCCCTTACAAGTAATTTCCCTTCTATTGCATTGTAATCATGGCACAATAAAATGCCAGTAAAGTTCCCTATCATTCTTCGATCGTTTTATCAGCTGTCATGAACATGGGAAGGGTCCCTGCCTCAACACCCACCAGTTATGTTTTGCGTGGCAAATGAAGCATGGTCATTGTTGAAAAGCTTTCCTGTTGACACAGTAGCATAATCGTGCTGATGTGCTTAATACAATGAAAATGATTACCCCTTATGTATGGCACAAAAATTTGTGTGTAATTTTTTGTGCAGCACAGTATGACAGTTAACTGAAAAGAATGCAGTAGCTGCCGACAAATTATATGTCAATCCTAGCTTAACCTCTAGTTTCAAGAACGATCACACAGCAAATAAGCAATGGTATATACATGTTCATTCCAACTTGGATCTTCTGGATTCGCAATGTGAAGTATATTTTGTACAGTGGCATATGACACAAAGGTCAAAGACATCCTTGACAAAAGGCATTAAGGTCTAGATGGGAACCATCTTTGTTGTCTGTTTCAGTCCATCCATGGTCTGTGGTGTTTTAAACAGCCCCTACTGGTTAATGGGCTCTAGTTCGTGTCCTTAATTGGAGGTATTCTGATATGTTGTTCTAGCACATCACTTGTTTCAGGAATTCATTGCATATGACATCCCGACAAGGTCAACGTTGATATCATCAGTGATAAATTCACGATCCTATTTCATGCATTCACTGGATCTGACAGCGCGTCCTCCTTCATATGTTAGTATCATCTGAGCTGAGAGGATGCAATTGGTCTGTGATGATGCAATTGGTCTGTGGGCTGTCCTTCATTGGATCTATTATTTATGATATTAACATTGACCATGTAAGCACAGGGACTAGAGCCCTTTAACCACTAGGAGTTGTTCATAACCCTACAAGGCATGGATGGAATGAGAAAGACGGCAAGAAATTTCCCATGTTAACCACAATATCTTGTGTCAGGGATGTTTCGTTCTTGATGTCAAATGTCATTGCACAAACCCTTGTCAATTTTGCGAATGCAAAAACTTGGAATGTATACATGTAAATGCCATTCCAAATTTGCCATGTAATTATTCTTGAGACTACAGGTCAAATCTATCATTGGCATAGAACATTTATCTTGAGTTACTGCATTGTTTTCAGGTAACTGTCATATCGTTCTGGACAAACAAATCACATGTCATTACTGTATCTTACATAAGGGGCAACTCCTGTGTCAACCGGAAACCAATCAACAAGGAACATGCTCCATTTGCCACACAGAACAAAACTGGTGCATGGGTGTTGAGGCAAAGATACTAGTATTTCCCATGTTAATGGCAACTGATAAGATCAACAAACACGTGGTAAAAGTGACCTTCTATGGTGCCTTGATTCCAATGCAATAGAAGGGAAATTACAGGATCCGTACTGATCTATTATTGGATTGTTTAGTTTTATCATTACTGGCAATTTTTATGCAGAGGCCTTGCTTAAATTCAGAAATTATCTGTTGGCCATGAGGACCATCTTGGATTTGATTTCTGTGAAGTAAAAAGTGTTGCATTCCATGCACAACTGAAAATGATGGTTTCTGCAGACCCTAAATATTACATGTAGTTCGTTTGTATTTTTCACCTTCTTACCAGGAAAATGCAATATTTTCCAGAGACCACAAACGAGTATCGCATTCATCATCGAGTCATGTATCCAGGAAGTCAAAAGAATCCACCTTGGCACTAATTCTTCAAATTGATTCTTATCTTCTGAGCTTGATATGTCGGAATGGAACTGCTTTTACTATCATTTTTGCCTCTTTAGGATTTCTACTCAAATCAGTCACACCATGGTTGGAAATGTGCTTTTCGCCAGTTTCATTGTCAGCCATTTGTAACTCTGAAGCAATCAACAGTCACAGGTACTCAGCATTGATAAAAGTGGATTCCCCAGTATCAAAAAACATAGGTATTGACACCAAAACCATGTCTCTACCTGTAACAGAAGCTGAGATATAGCCCAAAACATGATTTCAGAGTTTTTAACGGCGGCCATTTTGAAAACGGCCCAGAAAACCATATTTGCCAGCGATGGGTCTCTAGAAACAGTATCACCCGGTAATGATCAGTGATATGTTTGAAAATTTCAGAAAATCATCGGGGGAGGGGGAGGAGAGGATGCAGGCTTACCTATTATACATGCCCGACTATGAGATCCGTGAATTATTCACAAAATTCAAACAAAAAACTGGGGTTTTTACATACTGCTGCAGAACATTCAATATAATTATCTTCTTTCATTATAAATGAGTTGGCATTGTTATTCCGGTCAGTTTGATACCAATTTTGTGGATATTGGATAATATTTGACAGGCATAGGTAGAAATAAGGAGTTTCGCGAACCGGCCGTTTGAAGTCAATTTACTGCAAAAAGAAAAATGGCTGCCATTTCCGCCACAGGCCATATTGAGAATGGCTCCCTAGCTTATATTGATCAGTGAATGATACTCTACCCCTCTGCAAAGTTTCATGCTTTTATCACAATGTGAACAATTTTTTTGCTAAGAACCTGCACTATAACTTTGAAGTTAATTATTGACCATCACCATGTCTGGTGCATAAGAACCTTAGAACAGACTTACAATGTTAGAACTGTCTTAGACCTTCCTTTCTTTGAAGGCTATCCTTCATTTACAACAGAACAAAGCAGACTTCTAGAGTAAATTTCTACTTATTGATTTCACAAGGTATAGTTGTGAAATATGCTTTAGAAACCATCTCAGAGACACTCAATTCCAAAAAAATCTCGGGGGCTTACGGCACCCCCCAAACCCCAAGACCGCATAAGGCTTCTTAAATGTACAATCAAGAAGAGCACCCCCCCCCCCCATATAAAAAAAATCCTGGATCCGCCCCTGGTATAGACATTTTGGCATGTAGAGGAATGACCTCTTAACAATTCAAAAGCTCTCATTGGGGTTTGTGAGACTCGTCCACCATGATTCTGTTTGTCAGACGATTTTGTATTGCCATCATCAAGAGATTGTTATGCAAGTGGATATAGGTTGATATATACATTCGTATATAGTATATTCGTTATAGCTATGACGTCACTATCACTATTACCATAACGAATACGATGATAATGTGCCCAGATGTCAGGGTAGATGTAATGGAATTTACTGAGCAACTGAGCAATTTGTAGTTGGTATGTTGCAAAACTTCGTAGCCTTGTAACTAATCATAGTGTGATACTCGAAAGAATGCTATCCATAACTGATATGTCAATACTGTGCTATTCCAGACACATCCAGTAGATGCCTGCAAGATGAGAATTAACCCTTCATATGTATTCGGCAGATAGTCTCAATACTCAGAACACGCCTCTGCATGTATCTTATTCACAAACTATGTACCACGAGATATTTTTTTCCTAATTAGTTTCTAAATCGCAAAAGTATCCCACGGAATAACAAATTACCCAAAAACAAAATGTGTATAATTAGATTGTATTGAGTTTCATAAATTCAGTGGTCATTCTCGTTGCAACGAGAAATACATATTACAAAAGTGTGTGGCATACTAGTGCTGAGAGAGCTCAGCAATAGAAATGAAAATATGATCGATATAATGTGGGCAAAGCAATATGCTTCAAAGAAGTAAATTGTAATATCAGTTATATTGGAAGCTCAATTGTGCACCATTATGATATTTGAGAAATAACACCTACCGTTATGTGGAAAGAATTGGAGTGGGGCCAATTCACCAGTTCAAGAGGACGTGGGTGAGGAAATTGGCACAACCGGGCGCTGAGGACAATTCCATCAAGACTCAATAAATTGTTTCATTCCTTGATAATTGATATTCAATTACAAACCATATTTAGTCCTTTCACGTTCTCAGAATATGTCTGCGAACCATTTAGACTCTTGGTAAATCATGCTTTGTAATGAAGTAATTATTTGTAATCTTATATAAACATTTAAAATACATTATCTGTAATAAAATGTTAAAAGGTTATTTTTGCCATATGTATCATATACCATATGTATCGTTTACCAATTATATATCGTATACCAATTACAAGTATCCAACGAATAAAACATCGCTGATGTTGTGCTAGGAATATAACATGAAAGTTATGCGAGCTACACAATGGACGTGACTACCGTGACATTTATTAATATTTCACCATCACGCAGAACACGCCTCCGTGGGGGGTATACAACAACATTTGCCCCATTGACAGCTTTGCGGCCACAGTTACTCATGTCGGGAGTACCAAAAGTTAGAACATGAAACACAACTCCCCTAAGAGACTACGTTGTCGTGTTCGGTCCTTCGTGTTGTTTTGGATAAATTGGGGACAAACGTCGACACAAGGTATCCTGGGAAACGGGGCTCAATCATTAATATGCGTAACGTCATTACAATTTTGAACTTCCCCATTGAACCAGATACATGCATTTTTTTTAAAAAGTTATATGGTACTGTGGACAAAAAACCTCATAATCTCGCATATTAGGCCTACAGAGACTGCATCATGTTGAATGTTGCTATTTTGGAATCACTGATTCTCTCAAACTCGACCAGTTCAAATAATCTCAAGCCTCTAAGACAAAGAGACTGCTGTAAATAAATGATTGTCATCGAGAAAGTTTTCAATCACCATTCTCTTGAAATGCAATATCTAAAATTCGGTAGTGAAGGGAACCATTGCAGATGAAATGATACCCAGAAATAATCACCCACGATAGACACTTTGTCAGCTTTGTAATGGAGTGTGTGGTGTCATGCAAGACACGAGTGAAAAAAAACCTGCAATGTCAGTAACGCTGAGATAAATTCACGAAGGTTGATGCAAAAACAGTCATGTATAATTGACATTGTTGGTGACAGATTGGATGTAGTAATAATTGTGACAAGGCTCGAAGATCTTTGTTGACACTCAACACCTCGGTGAACGAACTGTGAAATACAATGGTTTTCCATTAGCCTAACTTCAACTATAGTGTATTTTTTGCCCTCGGTATATAAAAGGGGAATCCATGTCTCCCGTATTATCGTGCAAGGTCAATTCATATCAAATTATTACCAAATAATGATTAATATTCTTAATTGAGTATCACACCAGTGATAAGAAGGTTAGTGCTCGAATTGAGTGATCGAATTCAGATCAAATGGAGTGGTCATTTAAGACTATTAGTTCCTTTCAATTCCAGTGAGCCCCTTCATTCTCTCTCTCTCTCTCTCCTCTCTCTCTCTCTCTCTCTCTCTGAGAAAGAGTTAACCTTGATTGTTTTGCCTAGAGGGCCTTTCCCCTAATTAACGATGTCACATCTGGGCTGTTCTCGAACCGTTATACTCCTAAATCCCAACAGGACACAAGGTTGTCGACATGGATAATAGTCCTCAATAAACACTTTGCCAGAGAGAAATGGCGTGTGAACAATTAGCTAAATCACACCGGGGGCTGTAACACTCGTCAACCCACTACACTTTCGTGATAGCTATGACGCAAAGCATAGTGATAACGAATAAAGCATAACGATTATGATAATAATATGCAAAGTTATATTATTATTATTATTATTATTATTATTATTATTACTAATATTATAAGGAGCTAATAAGAGCAGAAGAACCCCTTCACTAGAGTGGGAAGTGACATTTTAACCAGAAAGTTTTCGGTGTGAGACTTCGTGACATGTTGTCATGACATATACCTATTACCCATGTGCTCCTCAAGTGGAAACCTCCAGGAAACAAAACAAGCAGTATAGATGAAACACTTATAGTTCATTCTATAAACTCACGACATACTCCATCTCTGAGATGCTGGATCATGAAGAATTTGTCATTATGTGGGGTTATTCCCCATAATCCATACATTCACAGTTGTAATATCACAACCATAATGTGACCGACAATTACATGCCATGCACGATTTAAGATTTTGAGTCGCTATTACAAGGAGACTCTCAGTTCAAGCCCAATCAGTCTGGATTCAGAGCTATTCAGGAAGGATATTCTGAGAAATCATTGGAAAAACAATACCTGGAGTGTCTTTGGGAGACCAATTGAAATGATCTGGTGGCGCAGGTGCTGTGGAATTAATTGCACGATGTAGTGGTTCTGTCTCGGTGTTTTTACATCCTCAGTATTCAGTAATCACAAAGTAATGAGGAATTGAAACTATTTCTGTCCGTATCCACTCTGCAATATCATGAATATCCTGCAATATTGTTCACACGCGTGAACAACCAGTTCAAAACAGGAGGGCAATGCATTTATTGACCAACCTGTCGTCCTACATAAATCATCACATAGCAGAACATATTTTTTTCGTGCCAGTCAAATAAGTAGTTAATTTAACATTTTACGAAATGGTGTGAATATTCTTTCAGAATATATTTATAATAAAAATTTATAAAATTATAAAATTTATCAACCTCTTACTACCAACAAGATTTTCAATAGAACCGAGAATGAAAGCTTTCAGAATAGGAACAAAGTCTGTCCCGATATTTTAATCCAAAGCATAATGGCGTCATCAGGGGTAGTGTGTGAAATGTAGTTGTTCTACTGTACACCTGATGGAATTAGTACACAACCACCAAACAACTAATTAAAACAATTTAGATATCTGAGACAAACCCTGAGAATAGGTGTATGACAAGTACAGGAGTACTCGATCACCATAGAATCGCTTCTTCGTGTCTATGCCAATCACAAGCCAAACGGGTACTGAGTTGATGGTATCTTTAGGAACAGATTTGAAGCCTCCCTTGACTTCTGCTTGGAATTTAATCAAATTGTATGATCCTGCATATGATATATTCAAGTCACCAATAAAATTAAATCTGTGTCACACATTCAAACTGAATTTGTGATCTGCAATTTATTGTAGATAGACAGTTTAACCTGCCATTTGCTCAAGTTTTGTTGCTGTTGGGCTGATATGTTTTTCCTCAATGGTATCCACACTTTTTATTGTGACGACATTTCCGGTTTATTCATTTGATATTTCAGGACCTGAGTGAAAGTACATGATGAATAAAACAGCATAGCACTTCAGGGTATCAAATTGATGATGGATCACACCTGTGTTGTGTACCTGATTAGCAACATCGCAAGACCATAACTTCATTCCGCATTCACACACTGTGTTGATAAATATTAATTTTGGAAATTTCATGCTGTCCCCCGCCCAAAAATGTGTCACGAAGATCTTCTATGCACACATAATCAATCAATTTACCATAAATTACACATTTGGAGGACAAATAAAACATCACAAATGCTGTAGTGGGAAATCAACCTCAAAATTATTCAAGCCACACAACGAATCAAACCAAGTAACGTTTTTTAACATTTGAAGGAACCTGAGAACGACAATGAATATTTCAACATCACCCAGAACGTAGTTGTTCCCAAGGGGTTATACAACAACATTAGCACTAACTGACTGCGTCGCGCCCATATTTATCAATACCACAGCATTGCATGTTGTAACGTGAGACTGCTTTCCCCGAAAAGACAATGTGTGATGCTTTTTCCCGAAAAAATATTTAATGAATTGGAACTGCTTGTCCGAAAAAAGGTGCGGAGGAAAATGTGAATCGATTATTCATATACTTATTAGTTGATATTTT
Source organism: Terebella lapidaria (assembly GCA_949152475.1). Classification (NCBI taxonomy): domain Eukaryota; kingdom Metazoa; phylum Annelida; class Polychaeta; order Terebellida; family Terebellidae; genus Terebella; species Terebella lapidaria. The sequence continues at coordinate 39,283,791 of OX424565.1, read as the reverse complement.
TAAATTGAAAGAATATACAATCTCATCTTAAACGAAACTGATGAACGATTTGTACAAACATAAATATGAATATAATCAACTATGTTTCATACATGATGACCAGCATAAAAACATCTCAGGTTTGAACCTTGTGAAAGGGAATGAGTTCCCTGTTAATCAATGTTATACCTCACTGAGTGATCCCCTTGAACTCAACAACAATCCCTGGTAATGAAGTCCACTGCCCTGACCTTGAGATTGTCTTCTGAGGATTTATCCTCTAATTAACATGGCCACTCTGATCTGACAAATTCCTCAAACTTAGCAGGGTGTAACAATACCGACGGCGTTGATGGTCATCCATAGATATTCTGTGTATTTGTCCGCGATGCCAAATTATATTATCAGTGTAGGACACGAGCTGGATAAGATATGTGCTTGTGCCTCATATATTGCCATCATCTGTAAAAAAAAAGGTGTGCATGTACATTGAGAAGCTAATGTATGTACCGACCTAGCACATCAGGAAATAATCATTGTTATACATAATCAAGTTGAATTTATTGCAATCTGTCGAGGACGAATAAGATTGAATTCATTCTGTTATTTGTCACATTGGCGACACGTCCAAATAGCCTGATTGAACATGAGAAATGTAATATTTAGCCTGAATAATTGGATATCCCAGACGTCTTTGTCTGCGCCGAATCCGTCACCTCAATCATGTGTTACAACTTAATGTTAGTGCTGATATCACCTACAAGGATGGTTGGGGAGGGAATTATCCCCCGTAGGCTGAATTAAGTGGAACAAATGGAGGCAAATACGGAAGCGTATTGCTATCAAGTGTGTAAAAATTTTGTATCTCGTACGTACGACTTAATAGGGACGCCTAGCAATCCGTACGTGTACGGGAACGTATACGTAAACGTCGTCGACACTGCCAGTATCATATATGCAAATGCGTCATTTACGCAGAAATACCCCCTGGATATCTAGCAAATGGTGATGTCACCGTGTCGTTGACGTATACGTTCCCGTACACGTACGGATTGCTAGGGGTCCCTATTAACTCGTACGTTTGACTTATTAAGTCGTATGTACGACTTATTAGAGAGTTTAAGTTGGGTGACGAACGTGACCTAGTTACGTAACGCAAAAAGACGAAATGACGTTTTCAATCGCTGGCACGTTGGAGAGCCGTTCGTCAGACGTCAGTTTTCAACGAGAAGATTGCTGTGTACACGTAAGTTATACACTCGTTTACGGGCGCAAAAATCTGTGTTTGAATTATAGCCGAGTAACAAACAATTATGCAGTTAGAGCAATGACATTGTATAGTATCACCATAGCATATAAAATCGATAACTTACAGCCAATTTCTTAAATTAACTTGATTCAAAAACGACCAACGTGACAACAACGTGACGATGAAGTTCATGCCACTGAAAATCATGATGGCCCGTTGAATGGTGTTTTTCCTACAAAATTAATTTCATGTCCGACGCTGTTTTTGTGTGTATTCAATTCACAAGTTTAATTATTATCACCTGGACACTCTCAGTGAATCAGTAGCCGACTGATTACTTTTTAACTCAGGGTCGAAAGGTCCATCAATCTATTCTCAATACTAAATCTACATGTATGTCAAAGTGAAATTTGAAACACAAGGAACTGAGCCAGTAATCAAGTAGACTAGGCCTACATGAAGAATAATTTATTCACTTTGTCTGTTACATGTAGGCCTACAGTAAATCAGTGCATGAATTCTAATTATTTCAGCATCATGTCGGTTCCTGGGAGAAAACCGTTTCGCTTTTCTGCTGTACACGATATATTACTGCTGAAGGAAAAGGTGGCTGTCAAACCCACTAATCCGGACGGATGGAAGCATGTTGCTGAGAATCTCAACGGTCTAGACAGACCGTCTTTCACGGTCGATGCCCGCTCTTGCAGGGAACGCGTTGACCGGTTGATTCAACAGGTTATGGACCTGTATTGATTTCCTTATATGGTCAAAATGAGGCATCAAAGTACTATATTATTTAAAAACTCCCAGTTTCTCCTCCAAATGCACATGTATCACTTTAAAATGTCTCTGTTTTGGTTTGTATAGTGGTATTATGGGTATTCCTCTATGTACATGTGAATTTTCATGTTGATTGGAGCTGTTACTGTGCGCATGAATACATATAAACAAACCGGCCCTTTCTGGGAGTTTGCTTTCTGAGGAATTCGCCAGGTGTCAGCAGCTAACAGTCAAATGCTTGTAGCGTTTGATCTATTCCAACAACATGTGCTGATTTTTTAATATTTTGTAAGTTATATATATTGCTTCAACATACTGAAATTTTATGAAAATTGAAACATTTTGAAAGTGATTTCTCTCATAAAACGTTATAATGGAGTTAAATGGCAATCCTATATGTGTTCGTATACCTAAACCGAGGACATGGAATTTTGTGTATTATAAATTTTTAGCAGGTTTCGTGGCATTTCTTTAATTTGTGTGTGGATAGTGTGCAGTATTCATGAATTTTTCACCATTGCAACCATAATTTTCGATCACGTGGATTTTTATTACATCTGTAGGATTATATCTACATGCTAATAGCGGCGGTGTTTATCCCCCCCCCCCCCCTGAATGCTAAAGACATGGAGTTAGTGCCTTTTTATTTTTTTATTTTCATATAGTAACCAATATTTCAAATCACTGTAAAATATTATACACTTTCACTGAGGACTACTGGACTCAGACACAGCCTAACCGAAAAAGGTGTCGAAATGGCCACCAAAAATTGAACGGTGGATAATACTAGGTGTCTCTGAAATTCGTCACCATAACCTATATAGTCGATCATAAATAAGCTAGATTAGGCATTGCAGAATGCATTTGGTATATTATTTGCAATTTTGGCACCATATCTGGTCAAGTACGCACTTTTCCGATTTTTTTACCATATTTTTTTTTCGATATTGCCGTAGAACCACATTTTTGACCCCATATGTGTCTCTTGCCGTTTGATCGATTGCAGTCCATCATATAAATGTGTTTTATAAATAAATTTCATACAGCACATAAATGAGTCCCCTGTACAAGGCACCTATGTGACCTAATGTCGGTGATCTCTGGCTTACAGAAACCATATTTTCAACAAATTGTCTACGTTTTTGTGTTTTATCAAGATTAAAACCTTGGAATTTTTGCTTAATTTAGAAATATACTATATTGAGAGTGTGGTGGTAGCATTTTGTGACATTTGAATACTATTGGTGTAGACAGCAGTATGGTAGAAAGTGTTGGGTGCTAAGCAGCGGGGTAGGACTACCAACTCTTTTAAAATTTTGACATATTTAGTCCAAGGGGAATCAAAATGATGGTAATATATGGGTGAATAATACATTTATCTGAAACAAACCCCAAATTGTCCTTGAGCATGTTTGATCGGGCGTCAAATCAAAATTTCCAAAGAAAATCTCACTTTTTTGTTCAAAATATTTCCTTTCTTAAGTGCAAAAATCACTGTTTTATTTCTTCTCTACAAGTCTTCCCTTTTCACATAAGAGCTAAATAATTGGGGATTATCACCTCTGTATGTGGGGTGTTATAATTGTAAAATGTGAAGAAAATTGCCATTATTTAGGTTATGGACCTGTATTGATTTCCTTATATGGTCAAAATGAGGCATCAAAGTACTATATTATTTAAAAACTCCCAGTTTCTCCTCCAAATGCACATGTATCACTTTAAAATGTCTCTGTTTTGGTTTGTATAGTGGTATTATGGGTATTCCTCTATGTACATGTGAATTTTCATGTTGATTGGAGCTGTTACTGTGCGCATGAATACATATAAACAAACCGGCCCTTTCTGGGAGTTTGCTTTCTGAGGAATTCGCCAGGTGTCAGCAGCTAACAGTCAAATGCTTGTAGCGTTTGATCTATTCCAACAACATGTGCTGATTTTTTAATATTTTGTAAGTTATATATATTGCTTCAACATACTGAAATTTTATGAAAATTGAAACATTTTGAAAGTGATTTCTCTCATAAAACGTTATAATGGAGTTAAATGGCAATCCTATATGTGTTCGTATACCTAAACCGAGGACATGGAATTTTGTGTATTATAAATTTTTAGCAGGTTTCGTGGCATTTCTTTAATTTGTGTGTGGATAGTGTGCAGTATTCATGAATTTTTCACCATTGCAACCATAATTTTCGATCACGTGGATTTTTATTACATCTGTAGGATTATATCTACATGCTAATAGCGGCGGTGTTTATCCCCCCCCCCCTGAATGCTAAAGACATGGAGTTAGTGCCTTTTTATTTTTTTATTTTCATATAGTAACCAATATTTCAAATCACTGTAAAATATTATACACTTTCACTGAGGACTACTGGACTCAGACACAGCCTAACCGAAAAAGGTGTCGAAATGGCCACCAAAAATTGAACGGTGGATAATACTAGGTGTCTCTGAAATTCGTCACCATAACCTATATAGTCGATCATAAATAAGCTAGATTAGGCATTGCAGAATGCATTTGGTATATTATTTGCAATTTTGGCACCATATCTGGTCAAGTACGCACTTTTCCGATTTTTTTACCATATTTTTTTTTCGATATTGCCGTAGAACCACATTTTTGACCCCATATGTGTCTCTTGCCGTTTGATCGATTGCAGTCCATCATATAAATGTGTTTTATAAATAAATTTCATACAGCACATAAATGAGTCCCCTGTACAAGGCACCTATGTGACCTAATGTCGGTGATCTCTGGCTTACAGAAACCATATTTTCAACAAATTGTCTACGTTTTTGTGTTTTATCAAGATTAAAACCTTGGAATTTTTGCTTAATTTAGAAATATACTATATTGAGAGTGTGGTGGTAGCATTTTGTGACATTTGAATACTATTGGTGTAGACAGCAGTATGGTAGAAAGTGTTGGGTGCTAAGCAGCGGGGTAGGACTACCAACTCTTTTAAAATTTTGACATATTTAGTCCAAGGGGAATCAAAATGATGGTAATATATGGGTGAATAATACATTTATCTGAAACAAACCCCAAATTGTCCTTGAGCATGTTTGATCGGGCGTCAAATCAAAATTTCCAAAGAAAATCTCACTTTTTTGTTCAAAATATTTCCTTTCTTAAGTGCAAAAATCACTGTTTTATTTCTTCTCTACAAGTCTTCCCTTTTCACATAAGAGCTAAATAATTGGGGATTATCACCTCTGTATGTGGGGTGTTATAATTGTAAAATGTGAAGAAAATTGCCATTATTTAGGTTATGGACCTGTATTGATTTCCTTATATGGTCAAAATGAGGCATCAAAGTACTATATTATTTAAAAACTCCCAGTTTCTCCTCCAAATGCACATGTATCACTTTAAAATGTCTCTGTTTTGGTTTGTATAGTGGTATTATGGGTATTCCTCTATGTACATGTGAATTTTCATGTTGATTGGAGCTGTTACTGTGCGCATGAATACATATAAACAAACCGGCCCTTTCTGGGAGTTTGCTTTCTGAGGAATTCGCCAGGTGTCAGCAGCTAACAGTCAAATGCTTGTAGCGTTTGATCTATTCCAACAACATGTGCTGATTTTTTAATATTTTGTAAGTTATATATATTGCTTCAACATACTGAAATTTTATGAAAATTGAAACATTTTGAAAGTGATTTCTCTCATAAAACGTTATAATGGAGTTAAATGGCAATCCTATATGTGTTCGTATACCTAAACCGAGGACATGGAATTTTGTGTATTATAAATTTTTAGCAGGTTTCGTGGCATTTCTTTAATTTGTGTGTGGATAGTGTGCAGTATTCATGAATTTTTCACCATTGCAACCATAATTTTCGATCACGTGGATTTTTATTACATCTGTAGGATTATATCTACATGCTAATAGCGGCGGTGTTTATCCCCCCCCCCCCCCCCTGAATGCTAAAGACATGGAGTTAGTGCCTTTTTATTTTTTTATTTTCATATAGTAACCAATATTTCAAATCACTGTAAAATATTATACACTTTCACTGAGGACTACTGGACTCAGACACAGCCTAACCGAAAAAGGTGTCGAAATGGCCACCAAAAATTGAACGGTGGATAATACTAGGTGTCTCTGAAATTCGTCACCATAACCTATATAGTCGATCATAAATAAGCTAGATTAGGCATTGCAGAATGCATTTGGTATATTATTTGCAATTTTGGCACCATATCTGGTCAAGTACGCACTTTTCCGATTTTTTTACCATATTTTTTTTTCGATATTGCCGTAGAACCACATTTTTGACCCCATATGTGTCTCTTGCCGTTTGATCGATTGCAGTCCATCATATAAATGTGTTTTATAAATAAATTTCATACAGCACATAAATGAGTCCCCTGTACAAGGCACCTATGTGACCTAATGTCGGTGATCTCTGGCTTACAGAAACCATATTTTCAACAAATTGTCTACGTTTTTGTGTTTTATCAAGATTAAAACCTTGGAATTTTTGCTTAATTTAGAAATATACTATATTGAGAGTGTGGTGGTAGCATTTTGTGACATTTGAATACTATTGGTGTAGACAGCAGTATGGTAGAAAGTGTTGGGTGCTAAGCAGCGGGGTAGGACTACCAACTCTTTTAAAATTTTGACATATTTAGTCCAAGGGGAATCAAAATGATGGTAATATATGGGTGAATAATACATTTATCTGAAACAAACCCCAAATTGTCCTTGAGCATGTTTGATCGGGCGTCAAATCAAAATTTCCAAAGAAAATCTCACTTTTTTGTTCAAAATATTTCCTTTCTTAAGTGCAAAAATCACTGTTTTATTTCTTCTCTACAAGTCTTCCCTTTTCACATAAGAGCTAAATAATTGGGGATTATCACCTCTGTATGTGGGGTGTTATAATTGTAAAATGTGAAGAAAATTGCCATTATTTAGGTTATGGACCTGTATTGATTTCCTTATATGGTCAAAATGAGGCATCAAAGTACTATATTATTTAAAAACTCCCAGTTTCTCCTCCAAATGCACATGTATCACTTTAAAATGTCTCTGTTTTGGTTTGTATAGTGGTATTATGGGTATTCCTCTATGTACATGTGAATTTTCATGTTGATTGGAGCTGTTACTGTGCGCATGAATACATATAAACAAACCGGCCCTTTCTGGGAGTTTGCTTTCTGAGGAATTCGCCAGGTGTCAGCAGCTAACAGTCAAATGCTTGTAGCGTTTGATCTATTCCAACAACATGTGCTGATTTTTTAATATTTTGTAAGTTATATATATTGCTTCAACATACTGAAATTTTATGAAAATTGAAACATTTTGAAAGTGATTTCTCTCATAAAACGTTATAATGGAGTTAAATGGCAATCCTATATGTGTTCGTATACCTAAACCGAGGACATGGAATTTTGTGTATTATAAATTTTTAGCAGGTTTCGTGGCATTTCTTTAATTTGTGTGTGGATAGTGTGCAGTATTCATGAATTTTTCACCATTGCAACCATAATTTTCGATCACGTGGATTTTTATTACATCTGTAGGATTATATCTACATGCTAATAGCGGCGGTGTTTATCCCCCCCCCCCCTGAATGCTAAAGACATGGAGTTAGTGCCTTTTTATTTTTTTATTTTCATATAGTAACCAATATTTCAAATCACTGTAAAATATTATACACTTTCACTGAGGACTACTGGACTCAGACACAGCCTAACCGAAAAAGGTGTCGAAATGGCCACCAAAAATTGAACGGTGGATAATACTAGGTGTCTCTGAAATTCGTCACCATAACCTATATAGTCGATCATAAATAAGCTAGATTAGGCATTGCAGAATGCATTTGGTATATTATTTGCAATTTTGGCACCATATCTGGTCAAGTACGCACTTTTCCGATTTTTTTACCATATTTTTTTTTCGATATTGCCGTAGAACCACATTTTTGACCCCATATGTGTCTCTTGCCGTTTGATCGATTGCAGTCCATCATATAAATGTGTTTTATAAATAAATTTCATACAGCACATAAATGAGTCCCCTGTACAAGGCACCTATGTGACCTAATGTCGGTGATCTCTGGCTTACAGAAACCATATTTTCAACAAATTGTCTACGTTTTTGTGTTTTATCAAGATTAAAACCTTGGAATTTTTGCTTAATTTAGAAATATACTATATTGAGAGTGTGGTGGTAGCATTTTGTGACATTTGAATACTATTGGTGTAGACAGCAGTATGGTAGAAAGTGTTGGGTGCTAAGCAGCGGGGTAGGACTACCAACTCTTTTAAAATTTTGACATATTTAGTCCAAGGGGAATCAAAATGATGGTAATATATGGGTGAATAATACATTTATCTGAAACAAACCCCAAATTGTCCTTGAGCATGTTTGATCGGGCGTCAAATCAAAATTTCCAAAGAAAATCTCACTTTTTTGTTCAAAATATTTCCTTTCTTAAGTGCAAAAATCACTGTTTTATTTCTTCTCTACAAGTCTTCCCTTTTCACATAAGAGCTAAATAATTGGGGATTATCACCTCTGTATGTGGGGTGTTATAATTGTAAAATGTGAAGAAAATTGCCATTATTTAGGTTATGGACCTGTATTGATTTCCTTATATGGTCAAAATGAGGCATCAAAGTACTATATTATTTAAAAACTCCCAGTTTCTCCTCCAAATGCACATGTATCACTTTAAAATGTCTCTGTTTTGGTTTGTATAGTGGTATTATGGGTATTCCTCTATGTACATGTGAATTTTCATGTTGATTGGAGCTGTTACTGTGCGCATGAATACATATAAACAAACCGGCCCTTTCTGGGAGTTTGCTTTCTGAGGAATTCGCCAGGTGTCAGCAGCTAACAGTCAAATGCTTGTAGCGTTTGATCTATTCCAACAACATGTGCTGATTTTTTAATATTTTGTAAGTTATATATATTGCTTCAACATACTGAAATTTTATGAAAATTGAAACATTTTGAAAGTGATTTCTCTCATAAAACGTTATAATGGAGTTAAATGGCAATCCTATATGTGTTCGTATACCAACAATACAAGAAAGACGACTTGGCTAATTTGAGGAAGTAAGTTTTCTACGATTAGGCTTTTTTTTTCTTTTTTTCCCGTCAACTTTTTTTTCGGAAAGTACCATCCAGCCAGGAAAACAAAAACCACGGAAACACAAAAACATCTTCATTCACAAAGTAAGCCATGCCAAAAACGTAGAATAAAAGATATTGGACAATTTGCTGAGCTATTAAATACTTTATTAAATAATTTATAAAAATAACAGAAGGGAAACAGCAAAAAGGGAACCATTTACTATCCTTCTCTATGTTTGGTCATTTTGGGGATATAAAAACATCAGCTTTTGGTAGGAAAACAACCAAAAACTTGGTGTTAGTTTCTCAAAATAATGTCTATTTTCACATGCCCGCTGACGGGAAACAAAGAAAAAAAAACATGGCCTTAGACAAAGCGATGCTATTTTGTATCTTCGGATGGCTCCGACATTTTTATATGTTTCCATTTGAGATGAGACCAGTCTAATACGGAATACGGAATAGAAACCTAATAGCCTAATAGTTTTCATACGGATTAGAAACCTACCTCAGCGGATGATGTTTTTTTAAAAAAAATTACAATTATGCAAATATATTTTATGAAAAAATGTGTTTCTGTAAACTGTAGATCAGGAACAGACGAAGAATTCACTGAGAAAGAGAGTTTACTCGAAGACATCGTAAGAGAACAGGATGAGAATGACAGAACAACCAAGGCAGCGGCGGACATAAAAAAGAAAACAGATTCGGATGCTCGCGAGGCCGGCGTTAGAGTTAGAGCTGCAGCTCTGAAAACGAGAGGGGACAGCAGCGATTCTGAAGACGGTATATTATAGGACACTAAAGTTATAGAGCTCTTTTCATCCAAACTTAATTCGTTTTCAAAGCCGTTTTACCCCAGTCTGAGTTAATGAACTTGCAGCAGCCACATTCAAAGCGCTATATAACGCCCATATATATAGAATCAACCGTTACCCATTTCAATTATGGGTAAACATACTAGATAGACACATATCAGTACTGGTAAGAGTTTCCGGGTTACAGACCTACATGTGTGGTTTAATAACCTAATGCGTCATTGCTTCCGTCATTTTTGGACAATTAGGGCTACTAGTATTTCCAAATATTTTCAATATTCCAGGTTTATGATACGAGTGAGGCGGCTATGACGCGTATAAGTCTTTCCTATTGATTCACCGGTCATTTAGAAAAATTGAATCCGAAATCAGTTTGATTCAAGCCATTTTTGCCCCATTCAAATTTTTTCCGGACTTAGACAACTCTACCCATTTATCTATGAGTTGTGTGAAATAAACTTCTAGAATTCGTCAAAATATTTCTTAAATTATATGTTACAATCAAATGAGGAAATATATGACGATTTTGTGGCGAACCTGGATTCGACCTATATGTCGCAAATTTGAATAGTTGGTAAATTATGAAAACTCATCCTATCTCCGATCTTCTTATTTCAGATACCCCACCGAAGGCCAAGCGAATGAACAAGGGTGCAATTCTTAGTTACCTCGAAGAAAAGAACAAAAGCTCAAACGCTAATCGTGTCGAGGAGTTAGATCTGCGACGCCAGGAAATCACACTGGATAGAGAGCGTCTCCAGCTACAGAGAGAAGAAATGCAAGCGAGGCTGCAGCAGCAAGAGAATATCCAGCAACAAATGCTACAAATGTTTTCCGTTATCAAGAGTCTAGCAGACAAAAAGTAAACGGATATTCAGTACATGTATTAATATGAATCCCGATTGTAAAATGAATGTATATGACTGATGTTCAGTAAATTAATACAATATGTTGTCCTTTATCCAAGAACTTTATTCGCCATGTTATATCAATAACAATTGAAAATAACAATTGAATAACAATCGCATGCAGTTTGCCAGTAAAAAAAAATTCCTACTCATTCTTTGTTATTGATTTTTATTCACACAAGGGATATACATTTCAATAACTTTGAAATAAATACTGCATATTATAATGGTGAAGTAAGTGTGAATACATATAAAGATAAGTATTTGGAGTTGATATACATTCATTCACACTCTGTTTGTGAAGCCACGACATCAGGCCAAAATGTTCTTTTTTTATACTTGTATGCCTTGATACGATCGATATTTGGTAGTAGTCAAAAACACGTGAGCCATCAATGACGTCTTACGGTACATATATATGTGCACGTACTGGTGCATACCGAAATTTGGTCATCTGACGATGAATTTATGTACACTGCAAATACAGCTTAAATAACGTCGCCCAATGCAGTTTCAGAGTTTCATGCATTGAGATAATGCTCAAGTTCCGGGGGTTGACACATGAAGTAATCACTGGACTGATTGCCATATAAACACGTATGACAATTCGCGAGTAGTGCTGCTACAATGTACATCATACCCACCGGCTGAAGATACAGCTTCATATTCTTCCGAAAATCTAGGAAAGCGAAGAGTCGGATTATGTGACCAAAGCCCCATTCAACTGATTGTCTGAAGGATGACATCCGGACATTGAACTCCTGTTGCGCAGCTGTGAGAGCTGCACCTGGAAACAATAATGAAAATTGCTGGCGTATTCATATTCGCAATCGTTCCATTGTCACTAAACGATTACAGTACATATAAACCAATACTACCTGGAAATGGCACTATGATCTCTGGACGGAGAGGATAACCAGAATCACCATAAAGCGAATAATTCGCGAAACGTGGCCTTCTCTGCAGCGCCGCCAGGATATTACTCTCGTTCAACAGTCCGGAATTATGACGGCGACCTTCGATGGGCCCGAACATGTTTGCAATCAGTCCGTTTGGTGTAACAATCGATTGGAACTTGAGGGCATGCACCCTTTTATGACCATTGAACACTGCTCTCTGGTAGCGCTTCGGTCTACAAATAGGTCTGACAGTTCCGTCAATGAATCCCCATATGTCCAGAGGGGCACTAAAGGTTGGCAATATATCCTCTTCAGGTAATAGATAATACAAAAAGATATCGTCAAAATCCTCTTCTTCACAATCGTCTAATAAAAACACACCCAAATTATTCATGTCATGGCACTTCTCAAACACCGTAACGCAAAGAACAAGAATGTATGCCCCTACGTTGGTTTGCTATACTGTACGGTTATCGTGGGAACTTAAACTCAAGTACTTTCCCACGATAACGATAACGTGACCTTGAATTATGACGTAAACAAAAAGGTCACGTCCGTTTACGTAAAAACTTAAACTCTCTATTAACTCGTATGTACGACTTAATAACTCATACGTATGACTCAGTATCTCATAAGTACGACTTACTAACTCGTACGTATGAGTTAATGAGTCGTACGTACGAGATACTAAGTCGTACGTACGGGTTAACAAGTCGTACGTACGAGTTAATAAGTCGTACGTACGAGTTATTAGTGAGTTTAAGTTGAACGAAACGAACGTAACGTATAACGTGTAGAATAAAGCGTTTGACGTTATCATAACGTCAGCGTTATAGAGTTTAAGTTGGACGTGAATAACGTTGCACTTTCATGGCCAGAATTTCTGTGACAAGTGTGTCGACGTAACGGCTTCCGTATCTGCATATAACTGGTATCATGGATTTAAACACTGGTTATTCTTGAAGAAGAAGGCGACTTAGACGATGAATTGTTGCTGCTGGGACTGAATGCTGGAAATATTTTCGGTTTGGTGTCATAAGACTAAGTCATGCATTGCATATTCCCAATGTCATCACATGTTACAATAAGACAAAATGCAGTGGATTGGAGGGGCTTTGCATCCTTTTGCGACGACTAGCTTATCCAAACAGGCTCGGTGACCTATTTTCGGAAGATCAGTGGAAGAGCTCAGTCTCATATCGAACAAAGTGCTCGACCTGATTTTTGAGCGGCATTCTAACAAGCTACACGACTTGGATCAGGATTGCATTCAGCCTGATCGCTTTGCAGAAGCAATTGATGTACAGCTTAGGATATGGGTTTCATCGATGGAACAGTGAGAGCAATTTGTCGGCCAAAATTGCACCAGCAAATTGTTTTCAATGGACACAAGCGCGTGCATGCACTCAAATATCAATCAATCGTCGCTCCAAATGGCTTGGTCGTGGATTTGTTTGGTCCAATCGAAGGGCGGAGACACGACGCCGCACTTTTGGATGAAAGTGAGCTGATCACACGTGTCAGGAATACACCAAAGTTTGCTAACTACTCATTGTATGGCGATCCTGCGTACCCATTGAGATTGGAACTATTTGTGCCGTACAGAGGAGCTGCACTTACCGCTGGCCAGCAGGAATTCAACAGAACTATGTCAGTTGTGCGACAAGCAGTGGAATGAGTTTTCGGGCACGTTATCGGTTTGTTCGCCTTTCTGGACTTTAAAAAAATCAAAAACTGTATCTACAGCCCGTTGGAAAAATGTATGTAGTTGCAGTTCTTCTAACCAACTGCCACACATGTATGTATGGTAATCAGACAAGCCAGTACTTCGGCATAGAACCACCGGTACTGGAGGACTATCTACAATGAAACTTATATGATATTGAACTGTCTCAAGCACTTGGTCGGGATTGCCAAATGTAATGCAGAATCCAAACGTATGTAATGTAGAATCTAAACGTGCATATTTTTCATGTTCAAATACCAATAAAAAAAATTGTGGTTTCAAACATTTGAAACTTCGCTTGGTTCAAACTGGAACAGAGACAGCGCAACTTAGCTGTTAAGATCGACTCTTATAATGATAATAGTCACGGAAAAACACATACATGCAGAAATGTTGATAAACATATTGAAATTTTTTATTTTCTCAACATTCACTTAAATATGACATACGTAATTCGGAACACCTACGTTATTTTTTCCGGAAATCAACATAATAGTATATAAGTGATTGTATTACAGAGACGAACACCTAAGTTGTACACAATGGCATTTCGAATGAAAGCTTCATTTTTTTGGTTGCGATTTCCCTCATTATGGTAAGCATCTCTAACATTTGTGCTCTCTCTGCGCGCTGTCGTTCTGCATTCAGTTGAAATTCATCTCTCTGCAAAGAGATTCGTTCCTTTTCCAAGGCGAGTTCTTCCCTTCGGAACTCGATTTTCATCAGCTCTGATGGCAGCAGCGGCCTTGTTCTTGTCTTCCGGGTACGTAAACACGGTAGTCTTGCTGAGCCGAGATACTTTTGGTTTAGGCTCCCGGGCTGTAATTTATAATAACCTGATTATATGCTCTGTGCAAAATAAATAAATAAATAAATCTACATCAGACCTGTACCAGTGTAATTAACAACAATTACCCTTTTATCGAAAGAGTTGAATATAGCGTGTGAAACATTTTGATCTGATTGCAGTGCAAAAAAAACCCCTACCGGTATCTGAATCGCTGTCGTCGCAGTCTGGACCAGTGCGCGTATGGAGCGCCGCGTCCCTGATTTTGGCGGCGACATCCCGATCTTTTGTAACCGCCGACCGTCGTGCGTCGTGGGCCTCCTTCTCCGAGAACTCCTCGTCCGTGCCGGATCTGGAAGATTACCTCGTGTATACAGCGTCGATAACGAAGAAATATCGTTTTCAATTCAATATAGCTCATGGTACATGTTTCATTGATGCACAATAATGATCGATCTCATTTTTAAACAACATTTAGGTTTTAAATGTATCATAATTTTTTAGGCCGCCCTATGCGTAAGCATATGTATTTTGTGGCGCTCCCAAAACAACCATTACAATGTACGTATACTGGTAATGGAAGCTAATGGAACTATGGGTCTATTATTATGCGTACATATTTTAATATATACCGGTATGCCAGTTTCTCACTTTCTAAGATTTGCCAAGTCCTCCTTCTTGAATTGAGACACCAGTCGGTCAACCCGCTCCCTGCACGACCTGGCGTCGACATCAAAATGCGGCGTGTCGAGTGCATTGAGAGTGTCCACCACTTGTCTCCATCCGTCAGGAGTCGTCGGTATGGTCGCGACTTTTTCCTTCAGCAACAAGATGTCATGGAGGGCTGAATATCGGAAGGTCTTGTGTGCTCTCGACATTTCCCTGTAAGAAAGCACACATCAGAAAAATTCTGAAATCTTTTATCGATTTCAACTCTCCCACAAACGTAAACATAAAGCATGCCTGGCAAAATACATTACAAGTGACTATATCAAGTTTAGATCTCCTGTAATTCCCAGGGCCTACGCCTACTAGTATATAGGTCTACTATAAACCAAGAAAATTGAGCGCAGCTATCACTTTAAACAAAAATTACCGAAAATAAAAATTAATAGGCCTTAATTGCTAACATCATGTTATTAATTGCCAACAAGAAGCCCTATAAACATGATGCGCACATCAAAAACGCAAGAATAAAAGACCACTGATGCCCTTGCACACCGAGGACAATAACGGCCACTAAATTAAAATTAAAGCGGTTTACAGATCAAACAGTCATACATTAGGCTTAGTTCAAGTTGGCCGGCGTTATGTCAAAATAGGGGAGACCATTTATTTCACAGTCTATACCGTAAAGGTTTGAATGTTTCGCAGTGCTCAGTAGCCCAAGGTCATACAAATACTGTAAAAAGACTAATTTTGGCGGACGATTTATTTGGCGGATTTGGCGGTAAGGTAAAAAATGCCAAATTAAATCGTCCGCCAAAACTAATCGAGCATACTAATAACATGGAAGAAAACATACAACCGACAAAATACTAATAAACGTCCACCAAACAATTTAATGGGGAAAACCGTCAAATTTAATAGCCATCCAAAACAGCCTTCTTTTTACAGTATCCGGGGCCTATGTACACTGAACAAATGAAGTGGCCCTCAGATAATGATCAACCCTCATTCCCCAAACCCTCCACCGACAATGTAGAATCTAGTATACTAGTATGGTCGGTGGTCACAATCGAAAAGGCCCTCAGAGCGCTCATGACGTAGCCATCTAGCATGTCGAGTGGCGCGTGCATGCTACACGTTCAGTGATTTCGAGAGCTTGATTTCACGGCGTACATCATTGTTTCTTCTTGAATTCTTAGTCATACATCTCCTATGCATCCTCATTGATCATTTGATATATTTTACAAATATTTACTGCCTACAATGACACTGTATGTTCAATTCGTAACAGATATGTAACTTACGTGTGGATGCGTGTGCCGGCGTCCAAAACGAACGACTGACAAACGTCACTAACGACGAAGATGTTTAAAATGACGTAATACGTAATGAGGTTCCTGTTTGCCACCAGGATCGCCACCATGTAATTCGGGTATAGATAAACCATAGGAACAGTCTACTGTGCCATATACGTACAAAAACGTAATGATGTTACATTAAATTTTTGCTTGTTTGTTTTTGCATAATGCGGACAATGGACATGACGTTTTTGTACTTCTTGGGCATAATAGATTGTTTCATAGCCCCCAAAAGCACATGGCATCAGCAGGTACCCCATTAGGTCACGTTCGTTTCGTTCAACTTAAACTCACTATTAAGTCGTACGTACGAATTATTAAGTCGTACGTACGAGATATAAGTCGTACGTACGAGATAATATTTTTTACACCCTTGATAGCAATACGCTTCCGTAGGCAAAACACTGATGTGTTGTAGCTTTTGCACCACACTCAATGTATACACTCAATTAATAATTGTACGTTGTTTCAAGGCGAGGAAACGATAACACCACACACTTAATATATACACTCAATTAATAATTGTACGTTGTTCCAAGATGAGGAAACGGTAACACCAATCATACCATTTTCTTAGAAAGTGGAGATTGTCTGCTACAACAAAACACTAATAGGATCGTCACTACATGGAATGATCTTGCAGTTGGTAGTTGGTATGTTGCAAAACTTCGTAGCCTTGTAACTAATAATAGTGTGATACTCGAAGGAATGCTATTCTTGTCGCCAATCAGTACCCGCTGGCTGGTTGTCGTAAGTTTTCAGCTACACCTTGTCGTAAATTTTGGCTACACCTTACTTATTTGTGTGGATACATTTCCATCTATATAAGCAGGTGTTTTCTTGTGTATCCCAAAGACCCAAATATAACCCTGCAGGTGGAGAACAGCACCATATATCATTTTCACAATCGTTTCTAATATATCATTTTCACAATCGTCTCGACGGGGGATGGGGAAGACAGGCAGAATTGCCTATCATCATGGACCGTCGTTAAACAAATCTGATTATTATTATTATTATTATTATCTAATTATCATCTATTATCTATGTAAGAATCAATATATTACCACCAATACATCCAGATTTTGCTAATAACAAACATAAAATACAACATTTTGCAATAGAAACAAAGCCCGACCAAATAGTTTATCCAAAGACACTCTGGCGTCATCAGGGGCTGACAGTGTGGTAAATGTAGTTGTTTCTACTGTACACCTGATGGAATTAGTATACAACTGCCCAACAGGCAACAACCCATGAAAATAAATTATAAATCCGATACGAACCCCATGGAATAGATATATGACAAGTACTGAGTTGATGGTATCCTCGGGGACATATTTAACGTCCACCAGCAGTGACACCGGCCCAGTGGTATGCATGTTTCATACTTCTTGCCATTTGGACCTATGACTACGGAGCCTCTGAGAGGACATGGAAGAAATATTTTTAGCACATTGTTATTGCGTTCCCTCGCAATATTATCGCGTTCCCTCGCAATAATATTGCGTTCCCTCGCAATATTATCGCGTTCCCTCGCATTCCGGATCGCGTTCCCTCGCAATCTTATTGCGTTCCCTCACAATCCGGATCGCGTTCCCTCGCAATCCAGATCGCGTTCCTTTGCGATATTATCGCGTTCCCTCGCGAAATTATCGCGTTCCCTCGCGATATTATTGCGATCTTATTGCATTCCCTCGCATTCTGGATCGCGTTCCCTCGCATTGTGCTGACGCCAATGACTTCTGAGAAGGTTATTCTACAAGATCGCGAGGGAACGCGATCCGGAATGTGAGGGAACGCGATATTATCGCGAGGGAATGCGATAATATCGCGAGGGAACGCGATAATATCGAGAGGGAACGCGATCTGGATTGCGAGGGAACGCAATAAGATCGCGAGGGAACGCGATCCGGATTGTGAGGGAACGCAATAAGATCGCGAGGGAACGCGATCCGGATTGCGAGGGAACGCGATAATATTGCGAGGGAACGCAATATTATTGCGAGGGAACGCAATAACCGTATGTCAAAAAATATTTCTTCCATGTCCTTTCAGCGGCTCCGTATATGACAGATGGCTCAGCACTAAGTATTATTCAGAGCTCGAGACAACATTTTATAAGGTCACTTGTCATGGTAATACTAAAACGATGGATGAATTGGGATTACAATGTGAAGACAGGCCAAAGGAGATTGTAACTCAAGCATGAGAATTTCCCTTTTAGGATTAGCATTCAAGAGTATTATTCTAGAGCACATTTGGTGGATAGATTGGAATAACCTGTCATAAGAAAATTTCCTTGTTATCATTCTCATCCAGAATTTATGTTAAGTTGCCCTTTAATATTATTGGTTCACTGGAAATATGACATTTAATTCAGCAGACACCTTTTCAGTAGAACAAGCAGCTCAACCTACCTGATCCCAGGTTCGTTACATGCAGTAATCCATAACTGATATTTGAATTATGCGCTGTTCCAGACACATCCAGTGGATGCCTGCAAGATGAAAATATTAACCCTTCATCTAGGTATTTGGCAAATAGTCTCGACACTACGAACACACCTCTGCATGTATCTTTTTCACAAACTATGTACCACCGGATATTTTATCATAATTAGGTTCTAAATCGCAAACGTATTCCACGGTATATCAAATTACCCAAAATATAGAATGTGTACAATTAGATTGTATTGAGTTTCCATAACTTCAGTGGTCATTTTCCTTGCGATGAGTAATGCATAGCACAAAAGTATATAGCACATTGGTGCTGAGAGCACTGTAATAATATATTCAATAAACATGACGCGGGCAATCTAATATGCTTCAAAAAGTAATTTGTAATATCAATTATATTGGAAGCTCAATTGCCGCATTGTGCACAATTATGGTACTTGAGAAATAGCACCTACCATTATGTGGAAATAATTGGAGTGGAGCCAATTCACCAGTTCAAGAGGACGTGGGTGAGGAAATTTGCAAAACTGGGAGGGGTGAGGACAATTCCATCATGACTCAGTATAGTGTTTCATCGCTTGATAATTGATAATAAATTACAAACCATATTGAGTATTTTCACGTTCTCGGTATATGACTGGGAACCATCTAGACTCTTGGTATCCATGCTTTATAATGAAGTGGTTATTTGTAATCTTATATAGACATTTGGTATGTTTGTTTGAATAAAATTTGTATAAAAGGGTTCAAAGGTTACTTTTTACCATATGTACCGTGAATACCAATTATAGGTATCCAACGAATAAAACATCACATTAGTTGCGCCAGGAATATGACAAGTTATATGGAAGTTATGTAAACCACACAATGGACGTGACTACCGTGACATTTATGAATATTTCAACATCACGCAGAACACTACTCCGTCGGGGGTATACAACAACATTTGCCCCCATTGACAGCTTGGCGGCCACAGTTACTCATGTCGGGAGTACCAAATGTCAGAACATGAAACACAACTCCCCTAAGAGACTTCGTTGTCGTGTTCGGTCTTTCGTGTTGTTTTGGATAAATTGGAAACAAACGTCAACACAAGGTATCATGGGAAACGGGGCTCAATCATTAATATGAGTAACACACACATTAATCAATCATTAATATAACACAATCATTAATATGAGTAACATTCATACCACTGAGTCGGTGTCACTGCTGGCGGACGTTAAATCTGTCCCCGAGGATACCATCAACTCAGTAGCCTTCTGGCTTGTGATTGGGTACTTTTGTACTTGTCATGTATCTATTCCATGGGGTTAGTTTCGGATTTTTAAATTGTTTTCATAGGTTGTTGGGCAGTTGTATACTAATTCCATCAGGTGTACAGTAGAAACAACTACATTTAACACACTGTCTGCCCCTGATGACGCCAGTGTGTCTTTGGATAAACTATTTGGTCGGGCTTTGTTTCTATTGCAAAATGTTGTATTTTACGTTTCTTATTGGCATCATCAAAATCTGATTGTATTGGTGGTAATAGATTGATACTTACATTCATACCACTGAGTAGGTGTCACTGCTGGCGGACGTTAAATCTGTCCCCGAGGATACCATCAACTCAGTAGCCTTCTGGCTTGTGATTGGGTACTTTTGTACTTGTCATGTATCTATTCCATGGGGTTAGTTTCGGATTTAAATTGTTTTCATAGGTTGTTGGGCAGTTGTATACTAATTCCATCAGGTGTACAGTAGAAACAACTACATTTAACACACTGTCTGCCCCTGATGACGCCAGTGTGTCTTTGGATAAACTATTTGGTCGGGCTTTGTTTCTATTGCAAAATGTTGTATTTTACGTTTCTTATTGGCATCATCAAAATCTGATTGTATTAGTGGTAATAGATTGATACTTACATTCATACCACTGAGTCGGTGTCACTGCTGGCGGACGTTAAATCTGTCCCCGAGGATACCATCAACTCAGTAGCCTTCTGGCTTGTGATTGGGTACTTTTGTACTTGTCATGTATCTATTCCATGGGGTTAGTTTCGGATTTTTAAATTGTTTTCATAGGTTGTTGGGCAGATGTATACTAATTCCATCAGGTGTACAGTAGAAACAACTACATTTAACACACTGTCTGCCCCTGATGACGTCAGTGTGTCTTTGGATAAACTATTTGGTCGGGCTTTGTTTCTATTGCAAAATGTTGTATTTTACGTTTCTTATTGGCATCATCAAAATCTGATTGTATTGGTGGTAATAGATTGATACTTACATTCATACCACTGAGTCGGTGTCACTGCTGGCGGACGTTAAATCTGTCCCCGAGGATACCATCAACTCAGTAGCCTTCTGGCTTGTGATTGGGTACTTTTGTACTTGTCATGTATCTATTCCATGGGGTTAGTTCCGGATTTTTAAATTGTTTTCATAGGTTGTTGGGCAGTTGTATACTAATTCCATCAGGTGTACAGTAGAACAATGTAGAAACAACTACATTTAACACACTGTCTGCCCCTGATGACGCCAGTGTGTCTTTGGATAAACTATTTGGTCGGGCTTTGTTTCTATTGCAAAATGTTGTATTTTACGTTTCTTATTGGCATCATCAAAATCTGATTGTATTGGTGGTAATAGATTGATACTTACATTCATACCACTGAGTCGGTGTCACTGCTGGCGGACGTTAAATCTGTCCCCGAGGATACCATCAACTCAGTAGCCTTCTGGCTTGTGATTGGGTACTTTTGTACTTGTCATGTATCTATTCCATGGGGTTAGTTTCGGATTTTTAAATTGTTTTCATAGGTTGTTGGGCAGTTGTATACTAATTCCATCAGGTGTACAGTAGAAACAACTACATTTAACACACTGTCTGCCCCTGATGACGCCAGTGTGTCTTTGAATAAACTATTTGGTCGGGCTTTGTTTCTATTGCAAAATGTTGTATTTTACGTTTCTTATTGGCGTCATCAAAATCTGATTGTATTGGTGATAATAGATTGATACTTACAATCAAAACTATTTTGAACTTCCAAATTGAACCAGATGCATGAACATTTTGGTACTCTGTACAAGAAAACCTCATAATCTTGCATATTAGGCCTACACAGCCTGCATCATGTTGAATGTTGCTATTTTGGAATCACTGATTCTCTCAAACTCGATCAGTTCAGATAATCCCAAGTCATCCGTCCCATTTTTACCTCGAAACAGCCCTACGAGAATTTATCCTCTGATGAAGCTGATCATTTCTGGCCAGTTCTTGAGCTGATATTTGTCTGAGTTCTGGTATTATGTGAGTAGGCCTTCAGCGATGCTGTTCATGCATAAACATATTTTGTGAATATTATATATCCACCAACGTATATTACCATAAGATTTTTTTTCTGGTGTTCGCTAGTCTTTGCTTTTAAATAAATTTCAATAAGTGGATAGAGTGAAAACCTATTGTATGTATTGAGAAATATGATGTAATAATATTTACTCTAAGTAACGAATGATAACTTTACATGAAGGATCTGAGATTACCAACAGAAGTTCATTCTATTTGTCATAGTGAACTGATAGAGAATGATTCAGCCCCCGTGATTGGATCAACAAGACAACCACGGCTGATCATTCCTTGTTGTCACTCAGTATCATCGTGAGCCTGTTATACAACAGCTTGGTGCAAGATAGTTTAGGTGAAAAAAAATAGACAAAGAGACTGCTGTAAATAAATGATTGTCATCGAGAAAGTTTTCAATCACCATTCTCTTGGAAGGCAATATCTAAAATTCAGGGAGTAAAGGGAACCATAGCACCTGAAGTGATACCCAGAAATAATCACCCACGATAGACACTTTGTCAGCTTTGTAATAGAGTGGTTGGTGTCATGCAAGACACACGATATCATTACTAGAAAAACTATGTTAGTAACGCTGAGATAAATTCACCAAGGTTAATGCGAAAACAATTATGTATAATTGACATTGTTGGTGACAGATTGGATGTAGTAAGGATTGTGACAAGGCTCGAAGATCTTTTTGGACACTCAACACATCGGTGAATGAACTGTGAAATACAATGGTTTTCCATTAACCTAATTTCAACTATAGTGTATTTTTTGCCCTTGGTATAAGATCGTAAACATGGGTATCCATGTCCCCCCTATTATCATGCAAGGTCAAATCATTTCAATTTATTACTCAATGATGATCAATATCACACCAGTGATAAGAAGGTTAGTACTGAATGTGATCAAATTGATTGATCAAATCCAGATGAAATGGAGTGGTTCATTTAAGATTATTAGTTCCTTTCAATTCCAGTGAGCCCCTATCTTCACCCCCCCCCCCCCCCCCCATCTCTCTCTCTCTCTCTCTCTCTCTCTCTCTCTCTCTGACAGTTGACCTTGATTGTTTTCCCTTGAGGGCCTTTTCCTTAATTAACGATGTCACGTCTGGACTGTTCTCGGACAGTTCTACTCCTACATCCCGACAGGACACAAGATTGTTGATGGGGATAATAGTCCCGAATAGACACTTTGGCAGAGGGAAATGTCCTCTGAACGATTAGCGAGATCACACCAGGATTTATGAGACTCGTCCATCCAATATGATATATACATTCGTTATAGTTATGACGCAGAACATAACGATAACGATGTTAATATGCAAAGTTCTAGGCTGTGTTATTATTATTATTATTATTATTATTATTATTATTATTATTATTATTATTATTATTATTATTATTTGGTTTTTGTTTACTCTTTGAAACCTGTATCTATGTCTTGAAGCAAGGATCCTATATAAGATCCTTGATACAAGTGTATCACAGTTGTGAGTTAAGCTTGATGTTGTTACTTGTTGTTGGTGTAGTTACACTTTGATGCCATTGTGATCTCACCTGGTGATATATCTCTGATGTTTGTCTGGGTCCAAATTGGTGTAACTGACACATCATTTGTTGACTGGGAGCCCAAACGTGAACTCAAATAATTTCTTCCTCAAATTATTGTTTCGGTGTAAATCATGAAGTAACCACTAATTAGTTGTACTTTTTGTATATGACCACACTTCCACCTAAATAAGTACATTAGTGTGTGCAACAAAGACCCAAATATAACTTCACAAATCACATTATGTGTTGTACCGGACAAATATTAAACAAAGAATATTTAAATACTGGCATACTGCAAATGGTATCAATATTATGCACATACATCTAAATGTATTTTTAAGCAAATTATGGACCACCAATTTTGTTTTCTATTGCTGTCCTAAATATCAAATATCTTCCATCTGATAACACACTACCCGAAATGAATTACGTACAATCGAATGGTATTGAACTTGCATAAATTCTGCTCAGTCATCACAAATTTTCTATAAAAAACACATAATACGAATGTATGTAGCACATTGGTGATGCGAGAGCTGAGTGGCGCTGCTGTGAAAATATAATCAATATATATGACATGGACAATGCAATATGCTTCCAAACAGGAAATTGTAATATTACGGTTCTATTGGAAACTCATTTACCACTTTGCGCACAACTTCGATCACGTTGACAAATTTTGAGTGGTTTCCATTCACCAGTCCAAGAGCTCTTCACTGCGGATATTGGGAGAATTACAATTTCACAGTGACGCAATATTTTTTTTTCTGCCTTGACAATCGATCACGGGCCCACATCTACTTAATAATGGAACTGAATAAACTGAATATTCTCACATTCTCGAAATATGACTGGTAACGTTCTAGATGCTCAGCATACAAGCTGTGTAATGAATATGACATTTGTCATATTCTACAAATTCTCTATGGTATACTAGTACATTCTCTGTATTACATTTTGACTATTTGCTATATTTTTTTACTATTATGATAATATCATGTGATACGCACATTAGACACACAGTCACTAGATTTGAAAATAGACCATCCTGCTATTTTAGCTTCCAGACGCAAGGACATATTTTGTGTGAAGCCAAATCACGGTACCCATTAGACTCGGTACTTCAGCATCAGGGTGTGTACTTGAGAACTTGCGAGGGACCATAATTAAAATCCCGTACTACACTACAGCGTCATCTGGATTGATATGGTCAGTTTGTGCAGCAGGTGGACTGGCGCTATTCGTGCAGTCCATTTTAGTTCTATCTCGACGTTTTTACACCCTTAGATTTCAGTAATCATGATGTAATGTCGAACAAAGGCCGTGAAAGCAGTGCACCAATCCAGTATACCCCAGATATATGTATATGCAGTGCTAATTTGAATCCCCAATTTATTCTAGAATACACATTGTGATCGAAATGAATTTATGCCTAATTAGTCTATTTCTGGCATTATGTGCTTCCGAAAAGGACATGGTATTATCTCGGCTATCTTCACCGTAAAATGATAAAGAACAACACTGCTTAGATGGGCTCCATTGGCCACGCCGTCAACGGTGCATGCGTTGACTGCATCTAAACAATGTTTTCTATTTTTTCGCTGAACGGATTGAAAACGGTCATTATATTGGTACAATTCTATTGTTATATTGCACCCAATTATGGTACACTTACCAGAAATAACACCTGGAATTATGCGAGGCTTGTTCACTGGGCGCAGGAAGACGCGGCTACGGAAATTGGGTGGAACTGGCATAAATGACTAATTTACAATGACGCAAGTTTTTGTTATCCCATTTGGAAACCGATCAAAGGCACAAAACTATTTGAGCAATAATGTAATATTCCACCAGTAATAGCAGAAGGGAAACCATTGTACAATTGTACATTGATATGGACATATAAACAATGACCGAAAATAATTAAGAACCTGGAATTTGATACCATATTATTGTTTGGAGATTGTGAATGATGCCAATCAAGAACCAGCGTTTTCAATCCTTCAGCTTTCAGTAATTATTCATCACTTCACTCACAAGTGATATCTCTTCAGACCTGTTACCACCCATACAGCCAAATTTTGATGATTCCAATAAAAGACGTAAAAATACAACATTTTGCAATAGAAACAAAGCCCGGCCAAAACTTTATCAAAAGACACACTGGCGTCATCAGGTACACCTGTTGGAATTAGTATACAACTGCCCAACAATCGATGAAAATAATTCAGAAATCCGAAACAAACCCCATGGAATAGATATCAATGGATATAGGACAAGTACATAAGTACCTAATCACAAGCCAAAAGGCTACTGAGTTGACGGTGTCCTCGGGAACAGATTTAATGTCCCCCAGCAGTGACACCGGCTCAGTGTTTTTTTTTTGTGTAAACTTTATTTTCCGATTCCCAAACACGCAAAAGCGTATATCAATGGGTTTCAACAAAACATAGAGAAAAAAAAAACTGTACAAACAAAGGAATCACATACGAGCTTTTTTACGTTAAATTATTTACATAATGAGATACTGAGATGATCAGATGGGATGATTGATGGGTGGATTATAACTGAATGAATCGATGTAAAGTGGAAGAATCAGAACCGAAATCGATTGGTTTCTAGTATGTATTGAATTACTGCGTTGAATATGGCACAGTTTGCATCAGAAGAAAGGCCAGTAAATCCATTTAGTAGAATGTAAGGGTCAGTGATTGTGTCGCCGATGTTGGCAAACAGCGAACGCCGTGCATCACTATATAACGGACAACTTAGCAAGAAATGAGAAAGATCTTCCTTATTATGGCCGCAGCGACATGACGGTGTGTCAATGACATGCAAATTCATACATAAATCATAATTTAACAAGCTACACCCTATCCTCAGTCGGGATAAAATAATATTTACATGGCGTGGCCCCATATAAAATAGGCTATTTGACTGTGGGTCTCGTTGCTTGAGTTTTGCCTTAAAAGAGCTGACGGAGTCTGCATTTTTCTGCACCGATGATAATAGATTCCATTCACTGGTGGTATTGTGGATAAATGAGGTACTTGAACATCTCAGCCGAGCATTGCCTAAACTGATATCACCAGCTGATCTTAAATTATACGAAGATCGCTCTCGGACTGTAGATGGCATAATACTTGACAAATAAGGTGGACTCAGACCATTGATAATTTTATAAAACAAACACAGTCTATGTCTCCTCCGTCGTTCGGAGAGAGTAAGCCAGTTAACATCACTCAGTAATGCTGAGGTATTGCAGCGAGCGGTTGCACCGGTCACAACTCTGGCAGCCTCTATTTGTAGCCTGTCGAGTTTGGATAAATCAGACTGTGTGGCGCCGGCCCACACAACGTCGGCATATTCAATCGTGGGTCGAATCATCGACATATAAAACAGTTCTAATGATTTCCTGTCGAGTCGAAATTTAAAGGATTTGAAAAGCGCAATAAGTTTGTTGGCTTTATCATATATTTCGTTTATATGGGCAGACCAAGATAAATCCCTTGTAAGAGTTACCCCAAGATGCTTGTGCTTCTTCACCTCTGTAATTTCCTTATCGGCTAGAATGACCGGGGGATGTTGACTTAAAGTGCGTTTGTTGGAAATCAGCAAAGATTCGGATTTGGATGCATTAAAAGAGACTAACCATTTCTTGGACCAATCATTGATTGATGACAAATCGGCATTAAATTTCAGGGCCGTCTGTGCTGCATCGTCAACTTCAATAAATAATGACGTATCATCCGCAAATAATCTTATGCGGCAGTGATTGACAGCAAAAGAAATATCATCAATAAATACTAAAAATAGCAAAGGCCCAAGGACAGAGCCTTGAGGAACCCCAGCACATATATTGGACCAATCGGAGGATTGTCCGTTTATCACGACGCGTTGCTTCCTATTGTGTAAATAATCGGAAAGCCAATGAAGTAACTCACCCTTAATCCCACTTTTCTTCAGTTTGAATAATAAACCTTCGTGCCATACTTTGTCGAAGGCTTTAGAGATGTCAAGGAACACAACTCGGATTTCCTTATTTTTATCTAGAGACTCACAAAATACGTGATACAGCTCGATTAACTGCGTTACAGTTGAGCTACCTGGTGTGAAACCTGATTGCCACACGGAAATGAGGAAATTTTCCTTGAAATAAATGTATAAGGATCTAAGCGCTCCATTACTTTGCCGACCGTGCTCAACAGCGATACCGGTCTATAATTAGAAATAATAGCTCTATCATCTTTCTTAAATAGAGGGGTAACGTTCGCGAGTTTCCAATTATTGGGAAATTGACCAGCAGACATTGACATATTGAAAAGTTCGCTAATACTGGATTTGATTACAGGCGCGGAGACTTTTAACAAACGAGGACTAATGCCATCAGGACCAATGGATTTATTTGGGTCTAACGATAGTAAAACCTTTTCAACGTCCTCTTCATCAAATCGTAAGAGGCTCAAACACGAATCAGTGCGATCTGGATAGTGATCAGGTAATGATACTCCTGTACAATCTAACATAGAAGCTTGAACAAAATATTCATTGAAAGCGCGCGCTTTTTCCTCATCACAATCAATATAAGTTCCACCATATTTCAATGTAGGAATACTGTTCATTGATTTATTCAACAGATTGTTCGTCAGTCCCCACCATTTATTGGGATTTTTTGTAACATTAGATGCGATGGTGTCCAAAAGCTTCTGCTCGTATTTTGCTTTGCATTCCTTGATAGCCGAGAAATATTTATTTCGGCATTCACGAAATAACTGCCAGGCTTCTGCTGTATTGTCTGATTTTGCTATTCTATGTGCTCTATTCTTGTATCGCTTTAACCTACGCAAATAATTATTATAGAAAGGTTTATCGTGTGGCCTGATTGTGACCACTTTGTTGGGGATATTTTCGCGAGCAGCAGATATAAAACATTCGGTCCATCTTCGTTCAGCTACATTAATATCATTGGTATTCAAACAATCGTCCCAGTTTGTGGTACTCAACTTATCGAGAAACCCAACATAATCACCCCTGCTATAGTCCCATATCATTCTAGTATAAGTTGTTCTTTTCTTCACATGAAATTTCACCCAGGCTGCGACTGTATGATGGTCGTTATATGAAACAGGATCAAGTACATTCACTCTGTTGATCAACCGAGGACAATTAGATATAATTTGGTCTAGTTCAGTTGCAGCAGTCTGTGTTACCCGAGTCGGCTGGTTAATATGTTTAGAAAGGCCATAAGAATCTATAAAGTTCAGAAGTGAAAGTCCCTCAGCAGTGTTGGGATCTGCATTGAGATCACCCATTATAATGCATTGGTTCAAATTGAAATTGCACGCCCGTACATAACTATCATGTAAGCAATCCCAGAAATCAACTTGCTCGTCAGTTCTGTATGCAACACAGAGTAATAGTTTGTTGTTTCCCGAGTGTACCTCCAGCCACATTTGCTCAACTTGAGCAGACTCTAGGTCGAAGCGGCGTTTTACGACCAAAGCATTCGAGACCCACGCCAGCAAGCCACCACCCCTGCGATCGTCTCGACAACGAACAATTGGATCATGGAAACCAGGCATTCTGTAAGTACTAATTCGGTCAGGTGCAACATCACCTGTACTAAGCCATGTTTCACTCAAAGTGACAATGTCAAAATCATGTATAAGATCCGACTTTATATGGTCTAGCTTGTCCACACAGTGTTTAATACTTCTAATATTTGCATGACACAGCGACAATTCACCTGAAACGTGACAGCATGAGTTGATTACAGAGTTGTTTCTAGGACCCGGGTGCAGCTCAATGTTACCAAACCAACTCAGGAGTTTGAATAGCACTATTAAAACGAACAACAACAATAATGGACTACCAACTAGGCCAAGTTCAATGTTCGGTGCATATGACCTATCACACTTGGAAAAACCAAAACAATCTGTGCCAAAACAACACTTCCATTTGAAAGAACCAATTGCAGCCCTGTATTGGTCCAATGAAACTCCCATCAGTTATGTGCTTATGAAATGAATGAAATGAAATGATATATAATGAACAGAACCTGTTAACGCAAGTCCCTGTATGTAAATTCCCGTTTGAACAGGTCTCACATGGAAAATTGCTGCTCAGCAAAATAATCATTTTTGAAGTACATGTGACTGATAATACAAGGATACACATATGTACAAATGTCTAGCCCTTACACTTGTAATATGATCAAGAGTTTACATATGTTTACGACTACAATTTTTAGTCAG
Source organism: Terebella lapidaria (assembly GCA_949152475.1). NCBI lineage: Eukaryota > Metazoa > Annelida > Polychaeta > Terebellida > Terebellidae > Terebella > Terebella lapidaria. The sequence goes on along the minus strand of OX424565.1, from coordinate 39,253,915 downwards.
TCGTTTGTTAACACAATGAAGATGGAAGCAATCGGTATTTACATTCTAGATAGATAACTCCAAAAAGACACATATATTAACGACATAAGAAGCTGTCTCTAATACGTTCTGATAATATTTCAAATGGAAGCATGATAGGTCCAAAGCAAAAATCTCATGAAACAGTATTTCATGTACAGTTGTAACTGTTATCAGGCCACCAGGCATGTTTGTTCCAATAATATCATATCTAGTCAGAAGCTAGGTCTGACAATATAATAACATGTTTAGCACACACAGAAACATAGTTATGAGATACACAAATGTGTATAGATATATATCTGTACTTTAAGTAAACAATGTTTATGATCATCTATCAGAACATTATTAGCTCAGAGAGATAATCCCATGTCACACTGTTGTTAAGAACTTGTAGACACTTTGTAGATGAAAATACACACATGTTTGAGAATGAAATGCATAATTGTTGCAAGAATCCCAGCAGAGAATAAATAGTTGAAAACACACACCACACACACCCATCTACACACACAATTCCATGCATATATAATACATATAACTGTGTATTTTCAAATGTAACCCTGAATGCCAGAATGAGATAAATTCAGCACAATAAAAAGAGTAACACAATGTGGGTACATACAAGGATTGTCTCCAAACAGCACACACACATATCAACATATCATACATATCAAAAACTATAAGCACTACATGTCAATAAACTGACAAATTACTACAACATGATAGCTGTAAGGTACTAAACAAGTCACATGAATCAAAAACTCATTTACTCAGTTGTGACATGATTGTTTGTTCCAATAATATCAAGCTCATAGTAATGATGCGATTTGGAATTTATAAATTCATCTGGACTTAAACATTCACATCAGAAAGAAACACTCCCATCAGGAGTTGAGAGGGCTAATCACAGATCAACTTGCTGTTATGACCTTGTAGACTTCATATGAACTCAACATTTGAGAGACTCAGAATGAAGTTCACCACACATGGGCTGTATTTCTTGCATGTGCACTATAACTTTGTTTTACAAATCAGTGTTGTGAGACAATAATGGATCACACCATGTAAATGATCATGTACTAGAGTATAACCTGTTAATTCTGTAATGTTATTATTCCGTGTGAATTGGTGTATCCTGATCCCCTTGACCTCAACAAAAAGCTCCTGGTAATGGAGCCGACTGCCCTGACCATGAGATTGTCTTTTGAGGATTTATCCTCTAATTAAAATGGTCACTTTGATCTGACAAATTCCTCAAACTTAGCAGGGTGTAGCAATACCGACAGCGTTGATGGTCATACATGGATATTCTGTGTGTTCGTCCGTAATCCCGAATTATATTATCAGTGTAGGAAATGAGCTTAATCAGATATTTGCTTGTGTCTCATATATTGCTAGCATATGTAAATAAACAACGGTGTGTATGTACATTGAAAAACTACTTATATATGTACCGACTTAGCACATCAGGAAATAATTATTGTTTTATATGATTTTTTTGTAATTATTCCAACACACCAAAGATCCGACGAGGACGGATAAGATTCATTTCATTTTGTTGTTTGTCACATTGACGACACGTCCAAAAATAACCTGATTGAACGTGATGAATGTTGGCTTTATTGGGTATCCAAGACGTACTGGGTTGTGCTGGCTCCATCACTATATTGTTCCCTTCCTGATCATCCTTGTAGATTATATCAGTATTACTGTTAAGTTGAAATACATGATTGAAGTGTATAATAACTAAAATGAAACAATCGGAGGCAAAACACTGACTTGTAAAAATATGATGGTCATCGAATATGCAGCAAGTAATGCACTCACTAAGCTCTTTGAACCAAACCTGATGTCTACATACACGACGCAGTTAATAATTGCAATTACACAGTGACGCTGTTTTTGTTTGTTTTTTTTAATGGTAGAAATTGAACATTCTTTATTCAACAAAGGCCTCTTGCCCACATGCAAATACAAAAGTTCATACGTATGAGCAAAACACAGTGCTGCAACATTTACAGTGCGCGGTTTTCATTCTGCACAGTAAAAGCATGGTACAAATATTTACTTAGATTGGTGATACATTCCTCAAGTTGAGGAAACATTGTTTCAAGTTGAGGAAACATTAACACCAACGTACCATTTTCTTACCTAGTGAAGATCGTCCGCTACAAAAATACACCAATAAGATGGCCAGTACATAACATGACCTTGCTTTAGTTCAAAGGTTTCTCTATTTTCTTTCTCTGAGGAATAGATGAGCTTGAATTTGTCCTTTGAAAGCTTCTCACGTAATTAACAATGACACCTCTTGGCTCTTCACTGACAGTTGTACCCCTAAATCCCCACAAGACACGGGATTGTGGGAGGAGATAATGACCCCGTATAGACATTTTGACATGCAGAGAAATGGCCTCTTAACAATTCAAAAGCTCTCACATGGGTTTGTGAGACTTGTCCACCATGATTCTGTTTGTCAGGCGATTTTCTATTGCCATCATCAAGAGATTGTTATCTAAGTGAACTTAGGTTGACATACATTCGCTGAATTCCATACAAGACAAGTCACTAAGTGCCGAGATTTCATGAGATATGTTCGCGCCAATAATTTATGCACCGACTTCAACTCCAGCTATAATGTTTTTTTTTGCCCTCGGTATAAGATCGTAAACATGGGTATCCATTTCTTCCCTATTATCGTGCAAGGCCAAATAATTTCAATTCATTACTCAATAATGGTCGATGTCACACCAGTGACAAGAAGGTTAGTAATGAATGTGACCATTGAGTGATCAAATCCAAATCGAATGGAGTGGTTCATTTAAGATTATTAATTCCTTTCAATTCCAGTGAGCCCCTATCTTCACCCCCATCGCTCTCGCTCTCTCCTTCTCTCTCTCTCTCTCTCGCTCTCTCTCTGACAAGCAGTTGACCTTGATTGTTTTCCCTTGAGGGCCGTTCCCTTAATTAACGATGTTACGTCTGGGCTGATCTCGGACAGCTATACTCCTAAATCCCGACAGGACACAAGATTGTCGATGGGGAGAAAAGTTCTGAATAGACACTTTTGCAGAGGGAAATGGCCTCTAAACAATTAGCGAGATCACACCGGGGTTTGTAGGACTCGTCCATCCAATATGATATATACATTCGTGAAAGCTATGACGCAAAGCATAATGATATCCAGTCAAGCATAACAATTACGATAATAATATTCAAAGTTGTATTATTATTATTATTATTATTATTATTATTATTATTTGGTTTTTGTTTTTTTCCTATATAAGATCCTTGATACAAGTGTATCACAGTTGTGAGTTAAGCTTGATGTTGTTACTTGTTGTTGGTGTAGTTACACTTTGATGCCATTGTGATATCACCTTGTGAGATATCTGTGATGTTTGTCAGGGTCCGTATTGGTATGACACACCATTTGTTGACTGGGAGCCCAAACGTGAACTCAAATAATTTATCCCTCAAATTTTTGTTTCGGTGTAAAATTATAAGTAGCCACTCATCAGTTGTACTTTTTGTACGACTACACTTTCACCTAAATAAATACATTTGTGTGTGCAGCAAGGACCCGAATATAACTTCCCAAATCACATTATGTATTGTACCAGACAAACATGAAACAAAGAATATTTAAATACTGGAATACTGCAAATAGTATCAATACTATGGACATACATCTGAATGTAACAAACTATGAACCGCCAATTTTTGTTTTCTATTGCTGTCCTAAATTCCAAATATCTTCCATCTAATAACACACTGCCCGAAATAAATTGCGTACAAAAAATAATTGCGTACCATAAATTCTGCTCAGTCAAAACAAATTTTGCGATAGGAAACACATAATACGAATGTATGTAGCACCTTGGTGGTGAGAAAGCCGAGTGTCACTCCTGTGAAAATATAATCAATATACATGACATGGACAATGCAATATGCTTCCAAAGAGGAAATTGTAATATTACGGTTCTATTGGAAACTAAACTGCCACGTTGCGCACAACTTCGATCACGTGGACAAATTTCGAGTGGCTTCCATTCACCAGTCCAAGAGCTCTTCACTGCGGATATTGGGAGAATAACAATTTCACTGTGACGCAATATTTTGTTTTCTGCCTTGACAATCAATCACAGGCACACATTTACTTAATAATGGAAGCCAATACCCTATTGCGAAATAATGGGGGTTTTTTTCAATTAATGAAGAACTAGGAATTTTATCACAAACCATACTGAATATTTTACATTCTCGGAATATGACTGGCAACGTTCTGGATGCTTAACATACAAGCTGTGTTACGGTAATGAATATTACATTTGTCATATTCTACAAAATCTTTTTGGTATACATGCTCTGTATTCAATTTTGACTATTTGCTGTATTTATTACTGTCGTGATATCATGCGATAGATACGTTAGACACACCATCATTAGATTTGAAAATGGACCATCCTACTATGTTTGGTTCCAGACACAAGGACCAAGAGTTTATCTTGTGTGGAGCCGAATCAGGTGCCCATTAGACTCGGTACTTCAGCATCAGCGTGTGTACTCAACGAAAACTTTCGAGGGAATATGATTAAAATCCCGTACTACACTACAGCGTCATCTGGATTGATATGGTCAGTTTGTGCAGCAGACGGACTGGCGCTATTCATGCAGTCCATTTTAGTTCTATCTCGACGTTTTTACACCCTTAGATTTCAGTAATCATGATGTAATATCGAACAAACGCCGTGAAAGCAGTGCACCAATCCAGTATACCCCAGATATATGTATATGCAGTGCTAATATGAATCCACAATTTATTCTAGAATACACATTGTGATCGAAATGAATTCATGCCTAATTCGTCTAATTTTGGCATAATGTGCTTTCGAAGAGGGAATTGTAATATCACGGATCTATCTTCACCGTAACACAATAAAGATGGGCTCCATTGGCCACGCCGTCAACGGTGCATGCGTTGATTGCATCAATTTTTTTTGTATTTTTGCTGAACGGAGAGTAAACGGTCATTATATTGTCACAATTATATTGTTATATTGCGCACCATTATGGTACAATAACCAGAAATAACACCTGTAATTATGTGGAGTTTATTCAATGAGCTCAGAAGGTAGCAGCTACAGAAATTGGGTGGAACTGGCATAAATGACAAATTTACAATGACACAATGTTTTGTTTTCCCATTTGAAAACCGATCAAAGACAAAATTATCTGAGCAATAATGGAATATTCCAAAAGTAATAGCAGAAGGGAAACCAGTGTCCAATTTTACATTAATATGGAAATATAAACAATGACCGAAAATAATTAAGAACCTGAAATTTAAAACCAACCTCATTATTGTTCGGAAATTGTGAATGATGCCATTCAAGAACCAGCGCTTTCAATCCTTCAGCTTTCAGTAATTACTCAACACTTCACTCACAATCATACTGAGGAACGCGATGACACTTCTTGACGACGTGAACGTGAAATGGCATGTGCTATATAATGCCAGATATCTCTTCAGGCTAATATGACACAACGATGGATCACACCTTTCAAATGATCATGTACTACAGTATAATAATAGCATGCTTTTTTCCGTAACTCCGTGTGAATTGGTGTATCCTGAATACCAATCCCAGATATCAGACAAATAAAACATCACAGACATTGTGTCAGGGATAAAAGGCGAAAATTATGTGATCCAGGCAGTGAGCTAGAACATTAAGTTTTTATAGCATTTCGAGCTGTACGTGAGAAACATCAAAACTATGGATAATTCAATATCACCCAGAATGTAGCACCACAGTTGTTGTGCCAGGAATATGAAGTGAAATTTAAGTAAACCACACAATGGACGAAATGAACTAGCTTTTTGTAACAATTGAAGCTATATATGAGCAACATGGCGTTTATGGATATGTCAATATCCCCCAGCATGTAGCTGTTCACACACGGTTATGCAACAGGATTAGGACCAATCTCATAATTTATTCCGCATCCACACCTTGTGTCGACGAATAACTATAATTCTGGAAATTTGATATTTTCCCCCACCCAAAAAGGTGTTACGAAGATAATCCAGGCACACATAACCAATCAATGTACCATAAATGACACATTCAGAGGACCTATGACCATCACAAATGCTGCAGTAGGAAATGAACATCAAAATTATTCAAGCCACACACTGAATCGAATCAAGTAACTTTTTGTAACATTTGAAGCAAGATGAGAACCACAATGAATATTTCAACATCATGCAGGACATGGTCGTTCTCAGGGGGTTATACAACAACATTAGCACTAATTGACTGCTTCGCGCCCATATTTATCAATACCACAGCATTGCATGTTGTGAAATGAGACTGCTTTCCCCGAAGAGACAATGTGTCGTGTTCTTTCCCCAAAAAATATTTGGTGAATTGGAACTGCTTGTCCGAAAACAAGGTGCAGAGGAAATTGTGAATCAATTATTCATATACTTATTAGTTGATAATTTTAAATTGAAATAATATACCATCTCATCCTAAACGAAACTGTTGAACGAATTGTACAAACATAAATATGAATATAATCAATTATGTTTCATACATGATGACCAGCATAAAAATATCTCAGGATTGAACTTTGTGAAAGGGAATGAGTTCCCTGTTAATCAATGTTATATCTCACTGAGTGATCCCCTTGAACTCAACAACAATCCCCTGGTAATGAATTCGACTGCCCTGACCTTGAGATTGTCCTTTGAGGATCTATCCTCTAATTAACATGACCACTTTGATCTGACAAATTCCTCAAACTTAGCAATGTGTATAGTACCGACGGCGATGATGGTCATCCACAGATATTAAGTGTCTTTGTCCGTAATGCCAAATATATTATCAGTGTAGGACACGAGCTTGATAAGATATTTGCTTGTGCCTCATATTTTGCTATCATCTGTAAAAAATAGTGTGTATGTACATTGAGAAGCTAATGTATGTTCCGACCTAGCACATCAGGAGATAATCATTGTTATACATAATGAACTTGAATTTATTGCAGTTTGTCGAGCACGAATAAGATTCAATTCATTCTGTTATTTGTCACATTGGCGACACGTCCAAATAACCTGATTGAACAAGAGAAATGTTATATTTAGCCTGAATAATTGGCTATCCCAGACGTCTTTGTCTGCGCCGAATCCGTCACCTCAATCATGTGTTACAACTTAATGTTAGTGCTGATATCACCTACAAGGATCCACCGTAGGCTAAATTAAGTGGAACAAATGGAGGCAAAATACTGATTTGTTTGCTTTTGCACCACACTCAATGTATACACTCAATTAATAATTGTACGTTGTTTCAAGATGAGGAAACGATAACACCACACACTTAATGTATACACTCCATTAATAATTGTACATTGTTTCAAGATGAGGTAACGGTAACACCAATCACACCATTTTCTTAGCAAGTGGAGATTGTCTGCTACAACAAAACACTAATAAGATCGTCACTACATAAAATGATCTTGCTCCAGATCAGATGATTCTCTATTTTCCTTCTCTGAGGAGTAGTTGTCCTTGAATTTGTCCTTTGAGAGCTTCTCACGTAAATAACGATGACACGTCTGGGCTCTTCACTGACAGTTATACCCCTAAATCCCCACAAGACACGAGATTGTGGGAGGGATATAATGGCCCCGTATAGATATTTTGGCATGCAGAGAAATGGCCACTTAACAATTCAAAAGCTCTCACTGGGGTTTGTGAGACTTGTCCACCATGATTCTGTTTGTCAGACGATTTTGTACTGCTATCATCAAGAGTTTGTTATGCAAGTGGATATAGGTTGATATATAGGTTGACTATTACCATAACGATTACGATAATATGCCCAGATGTCAGCGCAGATGTAATGGAATTTACTGAGCAATCTGTAGTTGATATGTTGCAAAAATTCGTCGCCTTGTAACTAATCATAGTGTGATACTCGTAGGAATGCTATTCTTGTCTTCAATCAGTACCCGCTGGCTGGTTGTCATAAATTTTCAGCTACACCTTGTCGTAAATGTTGGCTATACCTTACTTATTTGTGTGAATACATTTCCATCTATATAAGCATGATAAGTGCTTTCTTGTGTATCCCAAAAACCCAAATATAACCCTGCAGGTGGAGAACAGCACCATATATCATTTTTACAATCGTCTAATGACCATCTATGATCTATAATATTTTATATTTTTTGCCATTTGGACCTATGACAGATTGCTCAGCACTAAGTATTATTCAGAGCTCGAGACAACATTTTATAAGGTCACTTGTCATGATAATACTAAAACGATGGATGAATTGGGATTACAATGTGAAGACAGGCCAAAGGGAAATGTAACTCAAGCGTTGGAGTTTCCATTTTAGGATTAGCATTCTAGAGTATTATTCTAGAGTACATTTGGTGGATAGATTGGAATAACCTGTCAGAAGAAATTTCCTTGTTATCATTCTAATCCAGAATTTATGTTAAGTTGCCCTTTAATATTATTGGTTCACTGGAAATATGACATTTAATTCAGCGGACACCTTTTTAGTAGAACAAGCAGCTCAACTTACCTGATCCCAGGTTCGTTACATGCAGTATATCCATAACTGATATTTGAATTATGTGCTGTTCCAGACAAATCCAGCAGATGCCTGCAAGATGAAAATATTAACCCTTCATCTAGGTATTTGGCAAACAGTCTCGACACTACGAACACATCTCTGCATGTATCTTTTTCACAAACTCTGTACCACCAGATACTTTATCATAATTAGGTAAATCGCAAACGTATTCCACGGTATAACAAATTACCCAAAATATAGAATGTGTACAATTAGATTGTATTGAGTTCCCATAACTTCAGTGGTCATTTTCCTTGCGATGAGTAATGCATAGCACAAAAATATGTAGCACATTGGTGCTGAGAGCACTGTAATAATATATTCAATAAACATGACGCGGGCAATCTAATATGCTTCAAAAAGTAATTTGTAATATCAATTATATTGGAAGCTCAATTGCCGCATTGTGCACAATTATGGTACTTGAGAAATAACACCTACCGTTATGTGGGAAGAATTGGAGTGGGGCCAATTCACCAGTTCAAGAGGACGTGGGTGAGGAAATTTGCAAAACTGGGAGGGGTGAGGACAATTCCATCATGACTCAGTATAGTGTTTCATCGCTTGATAATTGATATTAAATTACAAACCATACTGAGTATTTTCACGTTCTCGGAATATGATTGGGAACCATCTAGACTCTTGGTATCCATGCTTTATAATGGAGTGGTTATTTGTAATCTTATATAGACATTTGGTATGTATTATTTGTATAAAAGGGTTCAAAGGTTACTTTTTACCATATGTACCGTGAATACCAATTATAGGTATCCAACGAATAAAACATCACATATGTTGCGCCAGGAATATGACAAGTTATATGGAAGTTATGTAAACCACACAATGGACGTGACTACCGTGACATTTATGAATTTTTCACCATCACGCAGAACACTACTTCGTCGGGGGTATACAACAACATTTGCCCCCATTGACAGCTTTGCGGCCACAGTTACTCATGCCGGGAGTACCAAATGTCAGAACATGAAACACAACTCCCCTAAGAGACTACGTTGTCGTGTTCGGTCCTTCATGTTGTTTTGGATAAATTGGAAACAAACGTCAACACAAGGTATCCTGGGAAACGGGGCTCAATCATTAATATGAGTAACATCAAAACTATTTTGAACTTACACATTGAACCAGATACATGCACATTTTGGTACTCTGTACAAGAAAACCTCATAATCTCGTATATTATGCCTACACAGCCTGCATTATGTTGAATGTTGCTATTTTGGAATCACTGATTCTCTCAAACCCGATCAGTTCAGATAATCCCAAGTCATCCGTCCCATTTTTACCTCGAAACAGCCCTACGAGGATTTATCCTCTGATGAAGCTGATCATTTCTGGCCAGATTTTCAGCTGATATTTCTCTGATTTCTGGTATTATGGGAGAAGGCCGTCAGCGATGCTTCAGCGATGAATATTAATTATATATCCACCAACGTATATTACCATGAGGATTTTTCTGGTATTCGCTCGTCTTTGCTTTTAAATAAATTTCAATAAGTGGATAGATTGAAAACCTATTGTATGTATTAACAAATAGGATGTGTTAATATTCACTCTGAGTAACGAATGATAACTTTACATGAAGGATCTGAGATTACCAACAGAAGTTCATTCTATTTGTCATAGTGAAGTGATAGAGAATGATTCAGCCCCCGTGATTGGATCTCCAAGACAACCATGGCTGATCATTCCCTGTTGTCACTCAGTATCATCGTGATCCTGTTATACAACAGCTTGGTGCAAGATAATTTAGGTGCAAAAAAATAGACAAAGAGACTGCTGTAAATAAATGATTGTCGTCGAGAAAGTTTTCAATCACCATTCTCTTGGAAGGCAATATCTAAAATTCGGGGAGTAAAGGGAACCATAGCACATGAAGTGATACCCAGAAATAATCACCCACGATAGACACTTTGTCAGCTTTGTAATAGAGTGTGTGGTGTCAGGCAAGACACATGTATTCAATTGAAAAGACTGACGCAAGCATCGTCCTGCAGGATATCATTACTAGAGTAAAAAAAAAACTTGCTATGTTAGGCCAAAAAAAATGAATTCTATGTTTCTGGTTATCGCGCGCGTCACTCCAAACCCCGCGCATCATTTCGTTTTTTTTTTTTTAAAATCGCGCGCATCACTGAAAATACTATGGAAAGCCGGTGCGACATGCGAGAAGTGACATATGAGAAGCGACATGTAACATGCGAGAAATATTGCCTACATGAACATGTGTCCTGCGAGTTAGCCTATAAAACTGCGACATGCGATCTGCGAGCTATAAACTGCGACATGCGAGTTAACTTTACAAACTGCGACTTGCATGAAACAAAATGCAACTTGAATATCCTACACATTTTTTTCGTATTAAACCATGGTTTAATACGGAATAAGTCATAGTTTATAGTTTGCAAGTCGCTTCTCACTTGTCACTTCTCGCATGTCGCTTGTCACTTCTCGCATGTCGCTTCTCGCATGTCGTACCGGCGTTCCATAAAATACCGCGCGTCACACTTCGTTTTGATTTTTTTTTCGCCGCCGCTCTCGACGTTTGGTTATTGGATTTTTTTTATTTTTTTTTTATTTATTTATTTTTTTTTTTCATTTAAACGTAATTTATTTTACGAGGATTACTACACGCAATTTAGCACAAGGTAATTCTCCTCGTCCAGAACGAGCGAGAAACCAAACATAATCTGCTACCGTATTTTCAAATATTTACAAAAATCGATTCGTCTTTAATATGAATTCATGAACTTGGTCAAATAACTCTCTGTTCCAATTGGCATCACATAAATTGTGTCCAAACAGAAAAATGTCAGTGATGCGTTTCTTTTCAGCGTTTGACATTTGTTATTGGATGATGAAAGAACACATACAGTGTCATATTCTACAGGTTTTACATTCAGTACCAGTTATTAAGTGATGCAAATTTGTGAGTTATGTTTGTGTTGAAGAATATATAGGCCTACTAAAAGTTCATCAATACATAAATGTAGCCGTGCGTGTTCGTGTTGTATTGTGTGTCAGCTCAAATATCACAAACGCTGATATTAATAACAATGCGGATTTGGTCGGTGTGGCGATCTGAAAGCAATGAGTGGGCAAATCGCGGCTACGAACGGGTAACAAACTGCTTTATATGTGCGCGGTCGGCAATACTTTAATCTGTTATCACACCCATGGGATGAATGAAATGCAGATGCAAATTGGTATGAATATGGACGAAAGGAATTAATAAAACACGGAAGCAACTTGGACAACCATATGTAAAAAAACATGCGTAATGGTATCCATCTCTCCCGTTTTTCGTGCGAGGTCAAATCATATTAATTTATTACTAAATATTGATTGATGTCACACCAGTGATAAGAAGGTCAGCGCTCGAATTGAGTCATCGAATCGAGATCAAGTGGAGTGGTCATTTAACGTAGTCCGCTACAAACATTGAGGTAACGAAGAATCACAATTTGGAAGTCATTTCTTGAATATTATCTCTTCAAAATGACCTATGTTTAGTAAGTAACTGATCACCATCCTAATAATGAATAGAAAATAGGGGGTCACCGTGATCGTTTCTTCTACATATTCAACAAAATCACACATATTACCTAAAATGACATGAATTATGGCATTTTTGCACTTTGTTTTGGTCCATATTCACATCTCGCATCGTGCATTCCATGTGAACAGATACGGTGACCCCCTATATTCTTTTCAGTTTCAGGACGCTGAACATTTACTCTGTAAATTATATAATTTTGAAGCTTTAGATTACGTTGATACAGTCATTTATTTTTTAAAAAACTATTTGAGCACTCTCCGTCTGGAGCGGACTACCTTAAACGTATTAGTTCCTTTCAACTCCAGGGAACCCCTTCATCCTCTCTCTCTCTCTCTCTCTCTCTCTCTCTCTCTCTCTCTCTCTCTCTGAGAAGCAGTTGACCTTGATTGTTTTCCCTGGAGTGCCTTTCCCTTAATTAACGATGTCACGTCTGGGCTGTTCTCGAACAGTTATACACCTAAATCCCAGAGCTAATAAGAGCAGAAGAACCCCTTCACTACAGTGGGTAGTGACATTTTAACCAGAGAGTTTTCGGTGTGAGACTTGGTGACATGTTGTCATGACATATACCTATTCCTCATGTGATCCTCGTGTGGTCACCTTCAGGACACAAACAGTGTAGACAAAACAGTTATACTTCATTCTATAAACTCACGACATAGACGTGGAATCAATACCCAGTATTAAGTATTCCGAGCAAACAAAACAGGGTCCGTTATCCAATCTCATAGTCCGGGGACAGAAAGTCATATCAGGCATACGAAGTCAGAGAAAACAAAAATGACAGGGAAACTCATGAACCCCGTAAATGGCCATTAGGAGGTGAAATCAGGTGTTCCGGAAAGAGTGAGCATTTCCTGCCCCACTAGTGGCACCCGTCATGAATTCCCCAAAATTCCGAGCGAGCAAAACAGAGTCCGTTATCCAATCTATATCATTATTCATACATACTTGAATAATGAGACATAATGAATAATACATAATGAATAATGAGATGAGACATACTTCATCTCTGAGATGCTGGATCATAAGGAATTCGACATTATGTGAGGGTTATTCCCCATAATTCATACATTCACAATTGTAATATCATAACCATAATGTGATCGACAATTACATGCCATGCGCAATTACAGATTTCGAGTCGCTATTACAAGGAGACTCAATCCGAGCCCAATCAGTCTGGATGCAGAGCTATTCAGGAAGGATATTCTGAGAGATTATTGGAAAAACAATACCTGGAGTGTATCTGGGAGACCAATTGAAATGATCTGGTGGCGCAGGTGCTGTGGATTTAATTGCACAATTTGTCTCGGTGTTTTTACACCGTCAGTGTTCAGTAATCACGAAGTTTAAGGCATGGAAACTATTTCTGTCCGTATCCATTCTGCAATATTCTGCAATATTGTTCACGGACGTGAACAACCAGTTCAAAAACAGGAGGGGAATACATTTATCATATGCCAGCAAAGATCGTAGGTGCCGGGAGTCTTTTTGCAATCATAATTACTAACAAAAGCTCTCCTATCCACCCAAAGTAATTTCAGTATCATCCCATACATTTTCTAATAAATAAAAAATGCCCGTCGGGCCGCAAATGTCATATTGCCTGGTGCCAAATCAGGATGCCAGAATTACGTTTTTGACATGAGCTAACTGTTCAAATATTCGCAGATTTACTACTAAAAATGTTGTTAAAGTTTCCAAATTGGCATATGATAAACGGGTTATCCCACAATATGTGTTTTATGCCCTTGGTTCAAGTTCTTCAACGACCCTCCGCTTCGCGTCGGGCCTTTGAAGAACTTGAACCACAGGCACAAAAAAAAACATATTCTATAATAACCCTATTTTAATGACCAACCTGTCTACCTATCATCACATAGCAGAACATATATTTCTGGTGCTAGTCAAATAAGCATTTAATTTAACCTTTTACGAAAGGTTATAAATATTCGTTCAGAATAAATTTAGAATAGAAATTTATTAATCAACCTATTACCAGAAACAAGATTTTGATGATGCTTACAAAAACTGAAATGAAACATTTCGGAATAGAAACAAAGTCTGACCAGAAATTTTAATCCAAAGCACACTTTCATCAGGGGCAGTGTGTGAAATGTAGTTGTCCTAATGTACACCTGATGGATTTAGTACACAACTATCAAACAACTAATTAAAACAATTGAAATATCTGAGACCTGTCGTGTTTTCCAATTTTGTTGCTGTTGACCTGATCTATGAATCCCATACGATGCTTATTTGATCTACATTTGAGGACTGGGGTAAAAATTGCATAATAGATAGCTCGTCAGGGTGACAAATTGATAATGGATCACACCCGTGTAATTGTGTATCTGACTAGCAACATGGCAAGACCATCACTTCATTCCGCACACACACTGTGTTGATAAATATCTATAATTCTGGAAATTTCATGTTTTCCCCCGCCCAAAAATGTGTCACGAAAATATTTCATGCACACATAATCAATTTACCATAACTCACACATTCAGAGAACATCACAAATGCTGTAAGAGGAAATGAATATCAAAATTATTCAAGTCACACAACGAATCAAATCAAGTAACGTTTTGTAACATTCGAAGCAACCTGACAACGACAATGAATATTTCAACATCACGCAGAACGTAGTTATTACCAGGGGGGTTATACAACAACATTAGCACTAATTGACTGCTTCGCGCCCATATTTATCAATACCACAGCATTGCATGTTGTAACGTAAGACTGCTTTCCCGCAGAGACAATGTGTCGTGTTCTTCCCCCAAAAAATATTTGATGAATTGGAACTGTTCAGAAAAAGTGACTCCATTATTCATATATTTGATATTTTTAAATTGAAAGTAATATACCATCTCATCCTAAAGGAAACTGATGAACTAACTGAACAAACATAAATATATATATATAAGTTATAATCAAGTAATTTTTATACATGATGACCAGCATAAAATAACATTTCATGTTTGAACCTTGTGAAATGGAATGAGTTGCCTGTTAATCACTGTTTTATCTCACTGAGTGATCCCCTTGAACTCAACAACAATCCCCTGGTGATGAAGTCCACTGCCCTGACCTTGAGATTGTCTTTTGAGGATTTATCCTCTAATTAACATGGCCACTTTGATCTGACAAATTCCTCAAACTTAGCAGGCTGTAGCAATACCGACGGCGTTGATGGTCATCCATATATATTCTGTGTCTTCGTCCGCAATGCCAAATTATATTATCAGTGTAGGAAACGAGCTTGATAAGATATGTGCTTGTGCCTCATATATTGCCATCATCTGTAAAAAAAGGTGTGCATGTACATTGAGAAGCTAATGTATGTACCGACCTAGCACATCAGGAAATAATCATTGTTATACATAATCAAGTTGAATTTATTGCAATCTGTCGAGGACGAATAAGATTGAATTCATTCTGTTATTTGTCACATTGGCGACACGTCCAAATAACCTGATTGAACATGAGAAGTGTTATATTTAGCCTGAGTAATTGGATATCCCAGACGTCTTTGTCTGCGCCGAATCCATCACCTCAATCATGTGCTACAACTTAATGTTAGTGCTGATATCACCTACAAGGATGGTTGGGGAGGGAATTATCCACTGTAGGCTAAATTAAGTGGAACAAATGGAGGTAAAATACTGATTTGTTGTAGCTTTTGCACCACACTGAATGCATACACTCAATTAATAATTGTACGTTGTTTCAAGATTAGGAAACGGTAACACCAACCATACCATTTTCCTAGCAAGTGGACATTGTCCGCTACAACAATACACTAATAAGATGGTCAGTACATAAAATGATCTTGCTTTAGATCAGATATTTCTCTATTTTCCTTCTCTGAGGAGTAGTTGACCTTGAATTTGTCCTTTGAGAGCTTCTCACGTAATTAACAATGACACGTCTGGGCTCTTCACTGACAGTTATACCCCTAAATCCCCATAAGACACGGGATTGTGGGAGGGGATAATGGCCCCGTATAGACAGTTTGGCATGTAGAGAAATGGCCAAAAGCTCTCCTTTGTGTTTATTTATCTGGTCCACCATGATTCTGTTTGTCAGGCGATTTGCTATTGCCATCATCAAGAGATTGTTTTGTAAGTGAAATTAGATTGATATATACATTCGTTATATCTATAACGTTAGTGTCACTTTACCGTAACGATTACGTTGATGATATGCCTAGATGTCAGCTCACATGTAATCGAATTTACTGAGACATTTTAGCTGGTATGTTGCAGAACTTCGTAGCCTTGTATATAATCATTGTGCAATGCTCGAAGAAATTCTATTTTTGTCGCCAATCAGTACCCGCGGGTTGGTTGTCGTAAATTTTCAGCTACACCTTACTTTTTTGTATGGATACATTTCCATCTATATAAGTGCTTTGTGTTGTAAAGACTCAAATTTAACCCAGCAGGTGGGGAACAGCACCATCTATCATTTTTTATAATGATATCTATAATCTATAATATTTCAACCCCCTTCCCATTTGGACCTATGACAGATTGCTCTGCACTAAGTATTACGTCGAGGCCCGAGACAACATTTTTTAAAGGTTATTTGTAAAAGTATCATGGTCACGTTACATGTCAAGACATGCCAAAGGGAAATGTAACTCAAGCGTCGAAATTTACTTTTCATGATTTATGCTATGCTGCCCTTTAATATTGTTGGTTCACTGGAAATATGACATTTAATTCAGCTGATACACCTTTTTAGTAGAACAAGCAGCTCAACCTACCTGATGCCAGGTTCGTTGCATGCAGAATATCCACAACTGATTCTGGGCAATTAATTCTGGGCTGTTCCAGACACGTCCACTAGGTGCCTGCAGGATGATAATAATAAACCTTCATATGTATTTGGCAATTAGTCTCAATGCTACGAACACACCTCTGCATGTATCTTTTTCACAAACTATGGACCACCAGTTTTTAGATTACCGGACCTTTGGTCCGATAACCTATTGCCGTTATTGTCGTCCGTCTTCGTTGTCCGTCGTCGTCCGTCGTCCGTATACATTTTTATCTTTAAAGATTATGATCGAATCTTTCTGAAAGTTTGCACAAAAAATGCCTAAAAAATATTTCGAGAAGGAGGTATTTTTTAGTTTTTTTATTTTCGTAATTTATTTAAAATGGCGGCAATTTTTCACGAAAAACGGCCATTTTGGACTTTGACGGTCGTTTTTTCAAAATCTTTTCAGTAACTTCTTCTCTTATTGATGCATAACACTCCTCACATGTACCCCTGTGACATGTATAAGTTTCGTTGCCCTTGAATCGCTCGGAGTGGGCCATTTTGGGCTCAAACTCGGCCCAAATAGGACTTTCCATTTTAAATTCTCCTATGCTTTATAATGGGGCACATTTTCCAAATATCTCACTCAATATTAAGATTAGAGATTAGGAATCAATTGTGGAAATGATATATGGTGGATATTCTCACGACCTTGAATCTGACCTTCGACCTAATTTTCAAGGTCACGGGACAAAATGGCTAATATCTCGCTTTCTATCGACTTCACAGCCTAGGAATCAATTGTGAACATAGGAAATGATATATGGTGAACATTGTCGTGACCTTGAATTTGACCTTTGACCTAATTTTCAAAATCAGAGAACGAAATGGCTAATTTCTCGCTTATTATCGACTTTACAGCTTAGGAATCAATTGTGAACATATAGGAAATGGTATATGCTGAATATTATGGCGACCTTGAATTTGAACTTTGACCTCATTTTTAAGGTCAGAGAACAAAATGGTTAATATCTCGCTTATTATAGACTTTACAGATTAGGAATCAATAGTGAACATATTGGAAATAATATATGCTGAATATTGTTGTGACCTTGAATTTGACCTTTGACCTCGTTTTCAAGGTCAGAGAACAAAATGGCAAATATCTGGCTTATTATTGTGTTACAGCGTAGTAATTCATAGTGAACATATTGGGAATAATATATGCTGAATATTCTGATGATCCTGAATTCGACATTTGAAAATATGATGATTTCAATTTTTCCATAGTCAATTTCCCTTTTCTAAGCAGCAACATTCCTATGTCACCGGCATATGGTGTGTTTGTTTCTCAACTTATATGCTATTCCAGAGCTAGTTGCAAATATGAGGACTTTGTCTATCTAAGTGCCCAGCTAGTCTCTAAACTGCTACGACAAGGATATGTTTTACCAAGACTTATAGCTGCGTTTAAGAAATTCTATGGACGTCATCATGATCTGGTTGATAAATACAGCAAATCCATGTCTGCCATGCAACTAGATCTATTTTCATGTTAATTTTGGGGAATTCATGACGGGTGCCACTAGTGGGGCAGGAAATGCTCACTCTTTGCGGAACACCTGATTTCACCTCCTAATGGCCATTTACGGGGGTTCATGAGTTTCCCTGTCATTTTTGTTTCTCTCACTTCGTATGCCTGATATGACTTTCTGTCCCCGGACTATGAGATTGGATAACGGACCCTGTTTTGTTTGCTCGGAATACTTAATACTGGGTATTGATTCCACGTCTATTTGAACCTATTTTCACGGTCAGATCACAAAATGGCTAATATCTGGCTTATTATCGACTTTACAGCGTAGGAATCAATTATGAACATATACATGATATAGGAAATGATATATGCAGATTATTGTCATGACCTTGAATTTGACCTTTGACCTCATTTTCAAGGTCACAGGACAAAATGGCTAATATCTCACGTAATATCGATTTTACAGCTTAGGGATCAATTGTGGACATATAGGAAATGATTTATGCTGAAAATTCTCTTGACCTTCAGTTTGACCTCTGACCTCAATTTCAAGGTCAAGAGCACGAAATGGCTAATATCTCGCGTATTATCGACTTTACAGCTTAGGAATCAATTGTGAACATTTAGGAAATGATATACGCCGAATATTCTGATGACATTGAATTTGATTTTTGCCCTCATTTTCAAGGTCGCTGGAAAAGTGGCTAATATCTTGCTTCTTATCGACTTTACAGCTTAGGAATCAATTATGAACATATAGGAAATGATATATACAGATTATTGCCATGACCTTGAATTTGACCTCATTTTCAAGATCCAGGACAAAATGGCTAATATCTCACTTATCGATTTTACAGCTTAGAGATCAATTGTGGACATATAGGATATGATATATGCTGATTATTCTCGTGACCTTGAATTTGACCTCATTTTCAAGGTCAGATAAAAAATTCTGCTCAGTCATAACAATTTTTTTTTTATAAGAAACACATAATATGAATGTATGTAGCACATTGGTGCTGAGAGAGCCGAGTGTCACTGCTGATAAAATATCAATATACATGACTTGGACAGTGCAATAGGCTTCCAGAGAGGAAACTGTAATATTACGGTTCTATTAGAAACTAAATTGCCACGTTGCGCACAACTTCGATTACGTGGACCGATTTCGCATTGTTCACAATGATGGTCCTTGGAGAATACCGTTATGTGGAAAGAATTCGAGTGGAGCCAATTCACCAGTCAGAGAAGACGTGGGTGAAGAAATTGACACAATTGGGCATTGAGGACAATTCCATCGTGACTCAATATATTGTTTCATCGTTTGATAATTGATATTAATTACAAATCATGTTGAGTACTTCACGTTCTCAGAATATGACTGCCAACCATTCAGACTCTTGGTATTCATTCTTTGTAATAAAGTGATTATTTCTAAAATTATATAGACATTTGGTACACACTATCTGTAATAAAGTGTTAAAGGTTATTATTTGTATTGTGAATACTAATTAAGGTATCCAACAAATAAAACATCACATATGTTGTGCCAGGAATATAACATGGAAATTATGTGAACCATACAATGGACGTGACTACCGTGACATTTATGAATATTGCAACATCACGCAGAGCACAGTCGCTCCCGTGGGGGATATACAACAACATTTGCCCCAATTGACAGCTTTGTGCCCATTGTTACTCATGCGGGGAGTACCGAATGTCAGAACATGAATTACAACTCCCCTAAGAGAATACATTTTCGTGTTCGGTCCTTCATGTTGTTTTGGAAAAATTGGAAACAAACGTCAACACAAGGTATCCAGGGGACTGGGGCTCGATCAAAAATATAAGTTATGTGTTTATCAACCTATTACCGCTGATAGCCAAATTTTGATGATAACAGTAGAAACCTAACGTCAAAAACTTTCGTAATAGAAACAAAGTCCGACGAAACATTTATATCTGAAGCCACACTGGCGTCATCAGGGGGCAGACAGTGTGTAATTATAGTTGTTTCTACTGTACATCAGATGGGATTAGGGCACAACTGCCCAATATCATAATAATAAACATGTTGAACTTTCACATTGAACCACATATATGCTTAATTTAAAAAAAGACATGGAATTATATAGTATCATGGATAAAAAAATTAGCCCAAAGGCTAAGATAGGTTACCGGACAATTTTGGTTTGGATAATGGAATGTAACAGACCTTGAGATTTATCAATCAAGGTTATCAGTGTGAACATTATGACCATGAGATTTACCAATCAATGTCATCCATGAGAACTTCAATGTCACCATTACATGTACGGGTGCGGTATTTGATTTTCTTTATGTTCATAATACAACGATACGTCTGGGTGCAAGTGTAGGGGCCGCTCAGGCCAATGTACACATTCTCAGTCAGACATTTGGCACTCAAGGTCATCTGAGGTCAAGTTCAAGGTCATCATTAGTTGTGCAATATATGTCTTCCTATATGTTCGTAATACAAACATAAGCCTTATCTGCAAGCATTTCATCTATAGAGGCAAATCTGGGCATTTTTTGACACAGAAATGGCTGTTTTGACCTTTTAAGGTCATCCAAGGTCAAATTCAAGGTCACCACACAAGTCGCCATACATGACTTTCCAATTGAAAGTGCCAATTTCTAAGCTCTATCTTCAGGCGTTCTCTGAGTACAGTTCTGGCAGCTCTCATTATGAAGGAAAAAATTGCCAAAAATTTTCTAAGTCCAAAAATTTCTTCAAAGGGTGAACATTTTTTTTTTGCCTGGAAATTGCCCAAAATGGATAGTAATGCGATTTGGGGTGAAAAAAATTTTTTTTGCCGACTCGTCAAAAATTCAAACTGGCCTCCCCACGGAGACCGGCGATTCAAGGGCAACCAAACTTATACACATCACAGAGGTCCATAAGGGGAATCTTTTGAAATAAAAATCTCAAAACTGTCTGAACAGTTTCTAAGAAAATGGCCGTCAAAGTCCAAAATTGGGCACTTTTCAACAAAAATGGCCGCCATTTTGAGGAAAATGCGAAAATCAAGAAACGAAAAAAACCTTTCCTGGGAATATTTTTAGCTATTTTTGTGCAGGATTTCAGAAAGATTCGACCGTAAACTTTAAAGATAAAAATGTGGACGGACGACGGCCGGACGCCGGACACAACGCCATGCCAATAGGTTATCGGACCATAGGTCCGGTAACCTAGAAACCCTCATATTTCACATAATATGCTGCGAAAGACTGCATCATGTTGGATGTTGCTATAAATTATGGAATTACTGTTTTTTTCAAACTCAATCGATTCTTCTGAAAATGAAGTCGTCCACCCCATTTTGACATCAAAAGGTCCTCCAAGGATTTATTTATCCTCTGATCAAGCCAATCATTTCTGGTCAGTTCTTTTCACTCCTTTCTTTGGAATAATGTGACAAAGAGACTGCTGTAAATAAATGATTGTCGTCGAGCAAATGTTCAATCACCAATCTCCTAGAAGGCAATGTCTAAAATTCGGGAGTGAAGGGAACCATAGCACATAAAATGATACCCAGAAATAATCACCAACGATAGACACTTTGTCAGCTTTGTAATAGAGTGTGTGGTGTCGTGCAAGGCACATGATATCATTACTAGAAAAACTATGTTAGTAACGCTGAGATAAATTCACCAAGGTTAATGCAAAAACAATTATGTATAATTGACATTTTTGGTGACAGATTGGATGTAGTAAGGAATTTGACAAGGGTCGAAGATCTTTTTGGACACTCAACACATCGGTGAATGATCTGTGAAATTCAATGGTTTTCCATTAACCTAATTTCAACTATAGTGTATTTTTTGCCCTTGGTATAAGATCGTAAACATGGATATCCATGTCTCCCCTATTATCATGCAAGGTCAAATCATTTCAAATCATTACTCAATGATGATCAATATCACACCAGTGATAAGAAGGTTAGTACTGAATGTGATCAAATTGATTGATCAAATCCAGATGAAATGGAGTGGTTCATTTAAGATTATTAGTTCCTTTCAATTCCAGTGAGCCCCTATCTTCACCCCCCCCCCCATCTCTCTCTCTCTCTCTCTCTCTCTCTCTCTCTCTCTCTGACAGTTGACCTTGATTGTTTTCCCTTGAGGGCCTTTTCCTTAATTAACGATGTCACGTCTGGACTGTTCTCGGACAGTTCTACTCCTGCATCCCGACAGGACACAAGATTGTTGATGGGGATAATAGTCCCGAATAGACACTTTGGCAGAGGGAAATGGCCTCTGAACGATTAGCGAGATCACACCAGGATTTGTGAGACTCGTCCATCCAATATGATATATACATTCGTTATAGTTATGACGCAGAACATAACGATAACGATGTTAATATGCAAAGTTCTAGGCTGTGTTATTATTATTATTATTATTATTATTATTATTATTATTATTATTATTTGGTTTTTGTTTACTCTTTGAAACCTGTATCTATGTCTTGAAGCAAGGATCCTATATAAGATCCTTGATACAAGTGTATCACAGTTGTGAGTTAAGCTTGATGTTGTTACTTGTTGTTGGTGTAGTTACACTTTGATGCCATTGTGATCTCACCTGGTGATATATCTCTGATGTTTGTCTGGGTCCAAATTGGTGTAACTGACACATCATTTGTTGACTGGGAGCCCAAACGTGAACTCAAATAATTTCTTCCTCAAATTATTGTTTCGGTGTAAATCATGAAGTAACCACTAATTAGTTGTACTTTTTGTATATGACCACACTTCCACCTAAATAAGTACATTAGTGTGTGCAACAAAGACCCAAATATAACTTCACAAATCACATTATGTGTTGTACCGGACAAATATGAAACAAAGAATATTTAAATACTGGCATACTGCAAATGGTATCAATATTATGCACATACATCTAAATGTATTTTTAAGCAAATTATGGACCACCAATTTTGTTTTCTATTGCTGTCCTAAATATCAAATATCTTCCATCTGATAACACACTACACGAAATGAATTGCGTACAATCAAATGGTATTGAACTTGCATAAATTCTGCTCAGTCATCACAAATTTTCTATAAAAAACACATAATAAGAATGTATGTAGCACATTGGTGATGCGAGAGCTGAGTGGCGCTGTTGTGAAAATATAATCAATATACATGACATGGACAATGCAATATGCTTCCAAACAGGAAATTGTAATATTACGGTTCTATTGGAAACTCATTTACCACTTTGCGCACAACTTCGATCACGTTGACAAATTTTGAGTGGTTTCCATTCACCAGTCCAAGAGCTCTTCACTGCGGATATTGGGAGAATAACAATTTCACAGTGACGCAATATTTTTTTTTTTCTGCCTTGACAATCGATCACGGGCCCACATCTACTTAATAATGGAACTGAATAAACTGAATATTCTCACATTCTCGAAATATGACTGGTAACGTTCTAGATGCTCAGCATACAAGCTGTGTAATGAATATGACATTTGTCATATTCTACAAATTCTCTATGGTATACTAGTACATTCTCTGTATTACATTTTGACTATTTGCTATATTTTTTTACTATTATGATAATATCATGTGATACGCACATTAGACACACCATCATTAGATTTGAAAATGGACCATCCTACTATGTTTGGTTCCAGACACAAGGACCAAGATATAGTTTATCTTGTGTGGAGCCGAATCAGGTTCCCATTAGACTCTGTACTTCAGCATCAGCGTGTGTACTTAAGGAGAACTTGTGAGGGATTATCATTAAAAACCCGCACTACAGTACAGCGTCATCTGGATTGATATGGTCAGTTTGTGCAGCAGGTGGACTGGCGCTATTCATGCAGTCCATTTTAGTTCTATCTCGACGTTTTTACACCCTTAGATTTCAGTAATCATGATGTAATGTCGAACAAAGGCCGTGAAAGCAGTGCACCAATCCAGTATACCCCAGATATATGTATATGCAGTGCTAATTTGAATCCCCAATTTATTCTAGAATACACATTGTGATCGAAATGAATTTATGCCTAATTAGTCTATTTCTGGCATTATGTGCTTCCGAAAAGGACATGGTATTATCTCGGCTATCTTCACCGTAAAATGATAAAGAACAACACTGCTTAGATGGGCTCCATTGGCCACGCCGTCAACGGTGCATGCGGACTGCATCTAAACAATGTTTTCTATTTTTTCGCTGAACGGATTGAAAACGGTCATTATATTGGTACAATTCTATTGTTATATTGCACCCAATTATGGTACACTTACCAGAAACAACACCTGGAATTATGCGAGGCTTGTTCACTGGGCGCAGGAAGACGCGGCTGCGGAAATTGGGTGGAACTGGCATAAATGACTAATTTACAATGACGCAAGTTTTTGTTATCCCATTTGGAAACGGATCAAAGGCACAAAACTATTTGAGCAATAATGGAATATTCCACCAGTAATAGCAGAAGGGAAACCATTGTACACTTGTACATTAATATGGACATATAAACAATGACCGAAAATAATTAAGAACCTGGACTTTAATACCAACCATATTATTGTTTGGAGATTGTGAATGATGCCAATCAAGAACCAGCGTTTTCAATCCTTCAGCGTTCAGTAATTATTCATCACTTCACTCACAAGTGATATCTCTTCAGACCTGTTACCACCCATACAGCCAAATTTTGATGATTCCAATAAAAGACGTAAAAATACAACATTTTGCAATAGAAACAAAGCCCGGCCAAAACTTTATCAAAAGACACACTGGCGTCATCAGGTACACCTGTTGGAATTAGTATATTTCAGAAATCCGAAATATAAATAATTCAGAAATCCGAAACAAACCCCATGGAATAGATATCAATGGATATAGGACAAGTACATAAGTACCTAATCACAGGCCAAAAGGCTACTGAGTTGACGGTGTCCTCGGGTACAGATTTAATGTCCACCAGCAGTGACACCGGCTCAGTGTTGTGAGACAATAATGGATCACACCATGTAAATGATCATGTACTAGAGTATAACCTGTTAATTCTGTAATTTTATTACTCCGTGTGAATTGGTGTATCCTGAATACCAATTACAGGTATCAGACAAATAAAACATCACAGACATTGTGTCAGGGATAAAAAGAGAAAATTATGTGATCCAGACAGTGAGCCAGACAACAAGTTTTTATAGCATTTCGAGTTGTACGTGAGCAACATGAATAATTCAATATCACTCAGAATATAGCACCACAGTTGTTGTGCCAGGAATATAAAATGACAATAAAGTAAACCACACAACGGACGAAATGAACTAGCTTTTTTGACATTTGAAGCTCTATATATAAGCAACGTGGCGTTTATGGATATTTCAATTTCACCCAGCATGTAGCTTTTCACATACAGTTATGCAACAGGATTAGGACCAATCTCATAATTTATTCCGCATCCACACATTGTGTCGATGACATAAACAATCAATGTACCATAAATTACACATTCAGAGGACAAAATCACAAATGATGTAATACGAAATGAACATCAAAATTATTCAAGCAACACAACGAATCAAATTAACTTTTCATAACATTTGAAGCAACCTGAGAACGACAATGAATAATTCAACATCACGAAGAACGTAGTCGTTCCCAGGGGGTTATACAACAACATTAGCACTATTTGACTGATTCGCGCCCATATTTATCAATACACAACATTGCAAGTTGGAACATGAGACTTCTTCCCCGAAGAGACAATGTGTCGTGTTCTTTCCCCCAAAAATTGTGGGTTTTTTAGGTTACCGGACCTTTGGTCCGATAACCTATTGCCGTGGCGTTGCGTCCGTCGTCCGTCGTCGTCGTCGTCGTCGTCGTCCGTCGTCGTCCGTCTACATTTTTATCTTTAAAGTTTACGATCAAATCTTTCTGAAATTTTGCACAAAAATGCCTGAAAATATTTCAAGAGGGAGGTATTTTTTAGTTTTTTGATTTTCGCAATTATTTCAAAATGGCGGCCGTTTTCGTCGAAAAATGGCCAATTTTGGACGTTGGCTGTCGTTTTCTCAAAATCTGTTCAGTAACTTTTTTTCTTATTCATGCATAACACTCCTCATACGTACCTCTGTGATATGTATAAATTTCGTTGCCCTTGAATCGCTCGAAGTGGGCCATTTTGGGCCCAAACTCGGCCCAAATGGGACTTTCCCATGGTAAAGTCTCCTATGCTTTATAATGGGACACATTAAGCCTAATATCTCACTTAATATTGAGATTAGAGACTAGGAATCAATTGTGGACATATAGGAAATGATATATGCTGAATATTGTCGTGACCTTGAATTTGACCTTTGACCTCATTTTCAAGGTCACAGGACAAAATGGCTAATATCTCGCTTATTATCGACTTTACAGCTTAGGATTCAATTGTGAACATATAGGAAATGATATATGCTGAATATTCTCATGACCTTGAATTTGACCTTTGACCTCATTTTCAAGGTCACATGACAAAATGGCTAATATCTCGCTTATTATCGACTTTACAGCTTAGGAATACATTGTGAACATATAGGAAATGATATATGCTGAATTTTCTCGTGACCTCGAATTTGACCTTGACCTCATTTTCAAGGTCACAGGACAAAATTGCTAATATCTCGCTTATTATCGACTTTACAGCTTAGGAATCAATTGTGAACATATAGGAAATGATATATGCTGAATATTTTTGTGATTTTCAATTTGACCTTTGACCTCATTTTCAAGGTCACAGGACAAAATGGCCAATATCTTGCTTATTAGTGACTTTATGCCTTATGAATCAATTGTGAACATATAGGAAATGATATATGCTGAATATTCTAGTGACCTTGAATTTGACTTTTGACCTCATTTTCAAGGTCAACAGGACAAAATGGCTAATATCTTGCTTATTATCAACTCTACAGCTTCGGAATCAATTGTGAACATATAGGAAATGATATATTCTGAATATCCTCATGACCTTGAATTTGACCTTTGACCTAAATTTCAAGGCCAGTCATTTTAAAGGTCAGAATAGAAAATGGTTTATATCTTCTTTATTATCAAATTCACAGCTTCTGACCATAGTGAACATATAGGAAATGATGTATGCTGAATATTTTGGTGATCTAGAATTTGACCTTTGATCCAATTTTCAAGGTCAGAGAACAAAATGGCTAATATGTCGCTTATTATCATCTTTACAGCTTAGGAATCAATTGCGAATGTAGAGGAATGATATATACTGAATCTTTTCATGAACTTGAACTTTGACCTCATTTCCTAGGTCACATCACCGATCACAGAATGGCTAATATCTCACTTATTATCGACTTTACAGCTTAGGAATTTATTGTGGACATACTAGAAGTGATATATTTGTTGAAAAATTATTTTCAAGGTGACTGGACAAAAGGCTAATATCTAAAATGTATATTATCCGGTAACCTTTCTTAGCCCTTGGGCTAATTTTTTATTGATGAACTGTAACTGCTTGTCCGAAAAAAAGGTGCGTGGAAAATGTTAATCCATCATTTATATACTTATAAGTTGATATTTTTAAATTGAACTGATATACCATCTCATCTTAAACGAATCTGATGAACGAACTGTACAGACATAAATATGGATATAATGAACTATGTTTCATACATGATGACCAGCATAGAACATCTCAGGTTTGAACCTTGTGAAAGGGGATGAGTTCCCTGCTAATCAATGTTACAACTCGCTGAGTGATCCCCTTGACCTCAACAACAATCTCCTGGTAATGGAGCCGACTGCCCTGACCATGATATTGTCTTTTGAGGATTTATCCTCTAATTAAAATGGTCACTTTGATCTGACAAATTCCTCAAACTTAGCAGAGTGTAGCAATACCGACAGCGTTGATGGTCATACATGGATATTCTGTGTGTTCGTCCGTAATCCCGAATTATATTATCAGTGTAGGAAATGAGCTTAATCAGATATTTGCTTGTGTCTCATATATTGCTAGCATCTGTAAATAAACAACGGTGTGTATGTACATTGAAAAACTACTAATATATGTACCGACTTAGCACATCAGGAAATAATTATTGTTTTATATGATTTTTTTGTGATTATTCCAACAAACCAAAGATCCGACGAGGACGGATAAGATTCATTTCATTTTGTTATTTGTCGCATTGACGACACGTCCAAAAATAACCTGATTGAACATGATGAATGTTGGCTTTATTGGGTATCCAAGACGTACTGGGTTGTGCTGGCTCCATCACTGGATTGTTCCCTTCCTGATCATCCTTGTAGATTATATCGGTATTACTGTTAAGTTGAAATACATGATTGAAGTGTATAATAACTAAAATGAAACAGTCGGAGGCAAAACACTGACTTGTAAAAATATGATGGTCATCGAATATGCAGCAAGTAATGCACTCAGTAAGCTCTTTGAACCAAACCTGATGTCTACATACACGTCGCAGTTAATAATTGCAATTACACAGTGACGCTGTTTTTTTGTTTTTTTTTTAATGGTAGAAATTGAACATTCTTTATTCAACAAAGGCCTCTCGCCCACATGCAAATACAAAAGTTCATACGTATGAGCAAAACACAGTGCTGCAACATTTACAGTGCACGGTTTTCATTCTGCATAGTAAAAGCATGGTACAAATATTTACTTAGATTGGTGATACATTCCTCAAGTTGAGGAAACATTGTTTCGAGTTGAGGAAACATTAACACCAACGTACCATTTTCTTACCTAGTGAAGATCGTCCGCTACAAAAATACACCAATAAGATGGCCAGTACATAACATGACCTTGCTTTAGTTCAAAGGTTTCTCTATTTTCCTTCTCTGAGGAATAGATGAGCTTGAATTTGTCCTTTGAAAGCTTCTCACGTAATTAACAATGACACCTCTTAGCTCTTCACTGACAGTTATACCCCTAAATCCCCACAAGACACGGGATTGTGGGAGGAGATAATGGCCCCGTATATACATTTTGACATGCAGAGAAATGGCCTCTTAACAATTCAAAAGCTCTCACATGGGTTTGTGAGACTTGTCCACCATGATTCTGTTTGCCAGGCGATTTTCTATTGCCATCATCAAGAGATTGTTATCTAAGTGAACTTAGGTTGACATACATTCGCTGAATTTCATACAAGACAAGTCACCAAGTGCCGAGATTTCATGAGATATGTTCGCGCCAATAAATTATGCACCGACTTTAACTCCAGCTATAATGTTTTTTTTTTGCCCTCGGTATAAGATCGTAAACATGGGTATCCATTTCTCCCCTATTATCGTGCAAGGCCAAATAATTTCAATTCATTACTCAATAATGGTCGATGTCACACCAGTGACAAGAAGGTTAGTACTGAATGTGACCATTGAATGATCAAATCCAAATCGAATGGAGTGGTTCATTTAAGATTATTAATTCCTTTCAATTCCAGTGAACCCTATCTTCACCCCCATCGCTCTCTCTCTCTCTCTCTCTCTCTCTCTCTCTCTCTCTCTCTCTGACAAGCAGTTGACCTTGATTGTTTTCCCTTGAGGGCCTTTCCCTTAATTAACGATGTCACGTCTGGGCTGATCTCGGACAGTTATACTCCTAAATCCCGACAGGACACAAGATTGTCGATGGGGATAAAAGTTCTGAATAGACACTTTGGCAGAGGGAAATGGCCTCTAAACAATTAGCGAGATCACACCGGGGTTTGTAGGACTCGTCCATCCAATATGATATATACATTCGTGAAAGCTATGACGCAAAGCATAATGATATCCAGTCAAGCATAACAATTACGATAATAATATTCAAAGTTGTATTATTATTATTATTATTATTATTATTATTGCAATATCGATGGGGAGACATACCCCATAAATGGGGTATGTCATGCCATCTTAGTAACACCACAAATATATCTGGATTCATTCCTATGGGCCTGGGTGTCCTAGTAGGGCTGGTGGTCGGGGTTTGGGACGGCGTGAAGCTGAAATGGAATACTGGCTTTTCCTTATTAAACTATGGTTTAACAAGTAAATGCGAGTCGCACTTACCCCATGGGGTAAGTACGACCAAAGTCGGACATACCCCGATCGATATTGTTATTATTATCATTATTATTATTATTATTTGGTTTTTGTTTACTCTTTGAAACCTGTATCTATGTCTTGAAGCAAGGATCCTATATAAGATCCTTGATACAAGTGTATCACAGTTGTGAGTTAAGCTTGATGTTGTTGGTGTGGTTACACTTTGATGCCATTGTGATATCACCTTGTGAGATATCTGTGATGTTTGTCGGGGCCCATATTGGTATAACTGACACACCATTTGTTGACTGGGAGCCCAAACGTGAACTCAAATAATTTCTCCCTCAAATTTTTGTTTCGGTGTAAAATTATAAGTAGTCACTCATCAGTTGTACTTTTTGTACGACTACACTTCCACCTAAATAAATACATTTGTGTGTGCAGCAAGGACCCGAATATAACTTCCCAAATCACATTATGTATTGTACCGGACAAACATGAAACAAAGAATATTTAAATACTGGAATACTGCAAATACTATCAATACTATGGACATACATCTGAATGTAACAAACTATGAACCGCCAATTTTTGTTTTCTATTGCTGTCCTAAATTCCAAATATCTTCCATCTAATAACACACTGCCCGAAATAAATTGCGTACAAAAAATAATTGCGTACCATAAATTCTGCTCAGTCAAAACAAATTTTGCGATAGGAAACACATAATACGAATGTATGTAGCACATTGGTGGTGAGAAAGCCGAGTGTCACTGCTGTGAAAATATAATCAATATACATGACATGGACAATGCAATATGCTTCCAAAGAGGAAATTGTAATATTACGGTTCTATTGGAAACTAAACTGCCACGTTGCGCACAACTTCGATCACGTGGACAAATTTCGAGTGGCTTCCATTCACCAGTCCAAGAGCTCTTCACTGCGGATATTGGGAGAATAACAATTTCACTGTGACGCAATATTTTGTTTTCTGCCTTGACAATCAATCACAGGCACACATTTACTTAATAATGGAAGCCAATACCCTATTGCGAAATAATGGGGTTTTTTTTCAATTAATGAAGAACTAAGAATTTTATCACAAACCATACTGAATATTTTACATTCTCGGGATATGACTGGCAACGTTCTGGATGCTTAACATAAAAGCTGTGTTACGGTAATGAATATTACATTTGTCATATTCTACAAATTCTTTTTGGTATACATGCTCTGTATTCAATTTTGACTATATGCTGTATTTATTACTGTCGTGATATCATGCGATAGATACGTTAGACACACCATCATTAGATTTGAAAATGGACCATCCTACTATGTTTGGTTCCAGACACAAGGACCAAGATAGAGTTTATCTTGTGTGGAGCCGAATCAGGTTCCCATTAGACTCGGTACTTCAGCATCAGGGTGTGTACTTAAGGAGAACTTGTGAGGGACTATCATTAAAAACCCGCACTACACTACAGCGTCATCTGGATTGATATGGTCAGTTTGTGCAGCAGGTGGACTGGCGCTATTCGTGCAATCCATTTCAGTATTATCTCGACGTTTCTACACACTTAGATTTCAGTAATCATGATGTAATGTCGAACAAAGGCCGTGAAAGCAGTGCACCAATCCAGTATAACTATGTGACGTTTGGTAATGACTTGTTTTCGGTGTGGCCCAAAAAACCTGGTTTCTCTGATCGTATAGACTTTATGTAACTCCCGCTCGGTGTGATTCGAGAGCCGTCACTAAATTGGTGTCCCCCAACGCTGGTGTATCATCACTCCGTAGCTTACCGGCTTCACTTAGGCAAGAAGCAACTCAGATGTAAATAAATTGAAGATTTATATACATCAAATCAACTTACAATTGTATGGCTGGTCACCCACGTGACGTACAAATATGAAATTCAGACATGGAGCACTGTATGATCACATTTCAAAAATAAATAGTGCACGAGGGCACAACTAAAAAGAGTTCTTAGCCGGCGGCGTCTCTCTGTCCCTTCCCGTTGAAGTTTCCCGTCCCGTTTAGTCGAATGGTTTCTCCAGGTAGTCGGTCTAATCCCGGTTGACTCTAAGGCCCTGAAGAAGGAGTCGTCCGCACGGAGTTCGTCGAGTCCCTTGGCTGTGGCGGTGACGATCTCCCCACGGTCGATGTCGCTGTTGCAGTGCTCTCAGAGCGGCCGTCCGCTCTCCCTTATATAGCCAGGGTGGCTGCGCGCGCATCTTCGTCCGCGAACGTATCTTCCGCACTCTTCTCCACGTGGTGAAGACTGCGTCCGCGAACGGTTCTTCCGCGAAGGCTCCTCTTCCGCGAACGGTGCTTCCGCGACTGATGCTTCCGCTGATGATGCTTCCGCAATCGTGCTTCCGCGAACGGTTCTTCCGCGAACGATGCTTCCGCTGATGATGCTTCCGCAATCGTGCTTCCGCGAACGGTTCTTCCGCGAACGATGCTTCCGCTGATGATGCTTCCGCAATCGTGCTTCCGCGAACGGTTCTTCCGTGAACGGTGTCTTCGCAAGTGGACTTTGTAGATCACGTGACCGTTCCTAACGAACGTTTCAGCGCGGCAGTTGCATGGTTTTGTTACAACTCCACCCTTTCTGGAGATCAACGTCCCCGTTGATCCTTTCTCTCTCTTCTTTTCTCTTCTTCCTCCTTCTTCGTCTTTTCCTGCCTGTCTGTTGTTTACAGGGCTCTCTCCCTCCACTTCACTGGCGATCCACCTCGCTTTCGGACGTCTCCGCCAGCCTGTCCCGAGTGTCTGTATATGCTCGGAGCTGTTCCCGGAGCAGCTTGGTCTCTCGGACGTGGGCTCGCAGCTCCTTCCGGTGGCTCTTCTCTCGTTGAGAGGCCTCCCCTCGCAGCTGCAGCACCTCGGCCTCGAGCTGTCTCTGCTCCTCCTTGGCTTGGAGCCGAGCCTCCGCTTGGGTGAGGTGGCGTCGTCCCATGGCTATCGTGGATGCCAGGTCCTCCAGGGCCTTCTCTCCGGCAGTGACCGCTCTGCCCAGGCCCTCCACATACGGTCGCAGTTGGTCCTCCTCCTCCGGAACGGGCTTGAGGTACCAACTCAGGTCTAGGGGCTTGTAGGTAGGGGCCGAGTCTCTGGGAACGGGGGGTCCGTCGTCCTCGGGGGTGGGGGCCTCCGGGGATTCCGCCTCTCTCCGCTCCTGCTGAGACTCCGGTTCCTCTTCGCTATTCGGGGGGTTGTCCTCGGGGTCTGGGGCGTCCTCTGACCTGGGGGCGTCCTCCCGGGGGCTTGACGGCGTGGAGCTGGTCGTCCCGCTGGCCGCAAAGCTGACAGTCTTCAGCTCAGGGGCAGACACAGTGGACGGACCATCTCGGGGGTCGGACACGGGCGTGTCGGTCGTCGTCCTCCTCCGTCCTGGCTTGAGGGTGTTGCCGCTGGCATGCGACGTCTCATGCCGGTCTCTGTCAGCTCGGCGGGCGAATCGCTGGCTGCACATCTTGCAGAGGTGCCGCCCCTCCTTCTGCGTGTGTTTGGTCGCCACGTGTCGGCTAAAGTTGGATGCCGTCACGTGGATCCGGCAGGGGCTGCACCAGCGTCGCCCTCTCTCGGTGGACAACTTCCGGGCAGGGGACCGTCGACCTCCTCGGGGCTCCTCACGACGCTCCCGGCTCCTCGAGCGCTCCCGCTTTCGGTCAGGCTTGTCTATCTTGGTAGGTGGGTCGCTCATCTTGTCGACTTCAAGGGGCAGAAAGTCAGCCAAGTCGAAATCTGGAACGTCCCCGAAATCTTCGTCTGCAAATGCGGGTATCTCAATGATCTGCAGAGTTGGTGTGTTCATGGTTGAAGTGATGACGGAATCGTAGGCCGGCCTGCTTATATAGAAAAGGCGCGGACCAGGGATCTGGGGGAAAAAGCATTGTCGTGGAACGAAATAACGTTTTTCGCTTGCTTCCGCGAACGGTTCTTCCGCGAACGCTGCTTCCGCGAACGTGCTTCCGCGAACGGTACTTCCGCGAACGCTGCTTCCGCGAACGCTGCTTCCGCGAACGGTTCTTCCGCGAACGCTCCCGTCGTCGTTTACATCGTTTGGACTGCATTCCCGCTGTTTTCCACTCGTCCCTCGTCATCACTGGGGGTCCGGACTGGGGTCACATCGTCCGGATTGGGTATCCAGGCGTCGGTTTCAGGGGTAAACCAGCACCTTTTTATAGTGTCGATGGTCCCAGGCTCCAGAATATCCATCGCCACCCTTTCTAGCTGATGGCTCACCGGTCGTGGGGGGCTCCGGTCTTCAGGCAGGGACTCCTCGGTCGGCTCTGCAGTCGTCCTCGGGTCCTCCTGGCGGCGCACCTCCCAGATCTGGAATGTCCCGACTCCATCTCCGCAATAGTGATCTTCCATCAAGGGCTCAACAGGAACCTCCCATACGATGTTGACTTGAGGTCCTCCTGGGCTCCATCCTTCTCCGCTGATCGGAGGAAGCAAATCCTCATCAGAGAAGTCCTCCAGGGGTAGGGGACACTCCTCCTGAGTCGGACAGGCCTCCTCTTCTCCTTTGGGTCTTGCTACGCTTCATATCAGGGTACACCAGCAGGGGGCGCTCGGTCAGAGGTTGACGCAGCGCCTCGAACACCTGCTGATGAGCCTCGCTCCAATGGTTGTCGAACTCCATCTCCGTCGTCCTTCTGATAAGATGTCAAATCTTTCGTCGACTCAAGGCAGAGGGTACGCATCCTTCCGGGTGACTTCATTTAGACGGCGGTTGTTGACACAACTGACGACCTCCACCTCCTTCTCCGTCAAGTCCGGATGCATTCCCTCCAGGAGCGGTTCTAAATGCTCCGGGCACTCTGGTGTCTTCGTCGACGATTCTGCGTGCATGGCGTGCACTCTGGTTTCGGGCTGCTCAGGCGTCCGGTTCCGCCACTTGGTGGAGTTTGGTGTAAGGGGCTCATGCTCCCTCCCGCTCTCCTCCCGGTACCACTGTTCCCTTTTAGGTTCATTCTGGGTCGTTTTCCCTCCATCGGGACGAAATCCTAGGTCGATCACGGCCTCTATTCCGTGAAGCTCGGCTAGGATGGTCCCCATCAGCACAGTGCAAGCTCCAGCGCCGGCGTTCAGAAGTACCACCGGTACCAGGCGTCCTCGGGGTCGTACCAGGGCTCGTCCCACTACGAGGGGGTCGTCCTCCAACGGCTCTCTTGCGGACTGCACGAGGCCGGCCTTCGGAACTCCTCCCTCACTTCCTGTCAGCTTGAGGTCCACCATCATCTCTGAAAAGGGTGGCAAGACGACCGTCTCCTCCGTCACCAGTGTGTAGACGGCGTCCTCGTGGCCCGAGCTCATCACTACGGTAGTGTCGCCCACCTGCCACTCGCCCTTACGCAGATCCAGCTGTCCCCCAATCTGTTGAAGTACATCAAGCCCCAACACTCCCGGGATCCCTAGTTTGGCTACCAGTACGTCTGCCGACACGAGTCGTGTGCCCAGTAGAAGTTGAACTGTCATCTCTCCTTGAACCTGTAAGTAGTCTCCGGTTGCTGCCCGTAACCTTATTCTCGTCTGCCTTATCATTGCTTTATGTTCGTCATCCATTTGGTCGAAGAGACACTCGTCCAGAACGGTGGAAGAGGCACCCGTGTCCACCAACATACGAGTCGCCTTCCCCATAACGTGGCACGCCGCATACCACGCCAATGTGCCTCGGGCACCGGCTGACAGCGACACCACCTGGCCATTTCTGTCAATCTTAAGAGAGCTGCCACTCTCCTCAGGGACGCCGCCCTGGATAAGTACTGAGTCGTCCACCCACAGTGATGCACCACCCTGGTCCTCTCTGTCAGTCTTAAGGGAATCACTCCCCTCGGAACCGCCGCTCCGGATAAGTAATGAGTCGTCCACCAGCAATAGCTGCTGCGCTGGCCCCTTGGTCATTCCGCTCCACCGGCCCTCCGTCTCCTCTTTCACGGCCGCTTGTGGTTCAGTTGCATAGGGGGGTCCCTGCTGTTTCGCAGCCTCCAGCCTCAAGGTTGTAACCTGTTGGTTCTCCTTGCTGCTAGCAGAAACCTCGTTGATGTCTCCGTGGGTTCCCAGACGCTCCACGGCTCCATCGGTCTGCATTTCGTCGACGTCTCCGCGGGTCATTAGACGCTCCGCGGCTCCATCAGTTTGCTGTACATTGGCACTCCCGTCTGTGTTGACAGGCTTGCCCTCCAAATAGTCGAGAATTCGATCCTCGAGCTCCTCCTGTGCCCATCCAGTTACTTCGGATGCACACCGGAAAAACCTATTAAAAATCTGTGAAACTAAAAATTCCCCCCTGGCAATGTGTTCTTCACGTCTTCGTCGAGCTTCTCGCCTGTGAAGCCGTGCACACACCTGCCAATGGCCCATACGGTTGGGGGCTGGTATGAGCCCTACTGGTTTTCCGACTCCTCGTCTGTCAAACTGTTCCGCTCACCAATCTCCTCGATTAGTCGACTCAAGCGCTCCTCCTTGGTCCGAGGTGGCGGCCGATCTGGACACTGGTACTTCCGATGACCCGGCTTCCCACAGTACCAACAGTCATCTGGTCCCGGCCTAGCGCTTGGTCCCTTGTTCTCAGCAGTGGCGGCCCTCGGCTTGATGGATAGCACCTGCTCACACAGCTCGATTAGTCGATCCAGCTTCCTGTCTTGGCTCTCAAAGAGCCCCTTGAAGTAGGGAAGTCTGGGTAGACCCGCTACGTTCGGCTGGTTGCTCTGCTGCCCACTGGTGGTAATCTCGCCTCCCTGCTGGTTCTTTAATAGCTGTAGGACCCGTCCTAGAGCTGGCTCGGAGTCCTCCGACTCTATGGACATCACCGGCTTCCCAGGCTTGGGTTTGACACATTCGTACTGGGTCACGAACGCTATGGCCTCCTCCATGGTCTTCATCTTCCTCATGAGCGCCATCACCTTCATGTCCCCATCTGGATGGCCCTTCCAGAAGTGGTCTAAGGCGATAGCCTCCTGAGCTGCGGAGTTCAGATCCGGATAACCACGGCCGGCCAGTCGCTGCAACTCATAGCCGTACTGCTGGGGTGTCTCTGCCTTCCTGCGGGTTCTCTGTCCCAAGGTCGCCTTGTAGGACTCCTCCTGACAGTCAGGGTCGAATCGTAGGGTCAGCTTGTCGGTCAGAACGTCGATGTCCCTCCGGTCTGCAGGACTCAGGCTGGTCAGCATTCGTCGCGCCTCTCCTGTCAAGCTCCCGGCTAAGTAGACGCCCTGTTCCCGCTTGCTCCATCCGTTGACCTCTGCGATGACGTCAAAGTGGGCCCGGTACACCGGCCACTCTATGGAAGTCCCATCGAACTTGTCAGGGGTCAGCATCTTCCGGTTCCTTCTGCCGTTCTGATTCCAGGCTGTGCTGTCCTCGGACGACGAGTCCTCCTGCCTCCATCTCGGCCTAGGGCTTCGTCGGTGCAGCGGCGGTCCCCGCCTCGGTGGTCTCCTCCCCCGTCCTGGGTAACCATGGCTGCTGTCGGTCCCTCCATCAGATGAAGGCCCCTCATCGCCCGATGATGAGAAAGGGTTCTGTCTCCGGCCTCCCTGGGTGACTGAAATAGAAGCTGGATTTCTCCAGGAGGCTGGCTGTCTCTGTTGTCGACTGGGTGAAGACCTCCCTCTTCCGCGAACGCTGTCTTCCGCGAACCCTCCGCGAACACTGTCTTCCGCGAACCTTCCGCGAACGGACTCCTCCGCCAACAGCTCCCGAAGAAGTTCTTCCGCGAACAGGCCTCTTCGGCGAACGCCGTCTTCCGCGAGTCTTCCGCGAACGGGCTCGTCCGCCAAGATGTCTCGGAGACGTCCCTCCACAAAAGATGCACGTCCGCGAACGCCATCTTCCGCGAGTCTTCCGCGAACCGGCTCATCCGCGAATGGTCTTCCCCGTCTATTCTGAAAAACTGGAAAGGAAGATTGGTCGCCTGGATCACTCCTTTCGTCGAGCCGCCGTCTGGGTGAAGACTCCTCTCTTCCGTGAACACTCTCTTCCGCGAGTCGTCCTCGCCCGCGAACGTGGTCGTCCGCGAAGGGCCCTCCCCGGTCACAAGCGTCCTCGTCACCAAAGACTCCCCCTCGCCCACGAGCCCGTTCATCCACGAAGGATCCCCGGCTGCAAGCGTCCCTGTCGCCGAAGAATGCCTCTCGTCCGCGAATGTTCTCTTCCGCGAAAAGTCCTCTCCCTCTCGAGCTGCTCTCTTGGGTCGGAGCCCAAGTAACCCGTCCTCCAGTCACTCCCGTTTGTCGACTCGTCACACCAGACCGCTGCCCTGTTGCACCAGACTGCTGCTGGGACTGGTCCCAAAGCCGTCTCAATGCTGCATTCTCTGGAGGTGCCACACTTGGACTCTGCTCCGGTAGCTGTAGCCGATCCCTCCTCGCCCAGATTTCGCCGTCCTCCCCGTCCAGATTGACGTACTCCGGTCCCAGCACTCGTCGGAACTCGGGGCCCCTCCTAACGCTCTCAAGGTAGGTTGACCTCTCCCTGTCTCGATCATGCTGCCACCCAGAGTCGTGTCTGAAAAGAAAACGGTTGTCGGGTGTCTGGCTCCGGGGTCTCTGTTGACTAGCCGACTGGCCCATGGAAGGTCTCGACCTCCCTGGTTGCTCCTCACTCGTCGAAACGTCCCGTCTACCCCTGGCTGTGAAGCTGCTCTTCCGCGAACGGTCGTCTTCCGCGAACGTTGTCTTCCGCGAACGGTCGTCGGCCTCTTCCGCCAAGGTCGTCTTCCGCGAACGGTTGTCGTCCGCGAACGTCTTCCGCGAACGGTCGTCTTCCGCGAACGTCTTCCGCGAACGGTCGTCTCCCTCTTCCGGAAAGGTCGGCTTCCGCGAACCGCTGTCTTCCTCGTCCGCAAGTGAGGCCGTCCGTGAAGAGTCTTCCTCTTCACCTCCTGTCTTCCCTGGGGCAGTTTCGTCGTTTTCGCCGGACATGAGTGATGCTGAGGTTCGTTCCCTGGCAGTAGACCCTCGGGGATCCTGGTCACGGCACCAAGTTGTGACGTTTGGTAATGACTTGTTTTCGGTGTGGCCCAAAAAACCTGGTTTCTCTGATCGTATAGACTTTATGTAACTCCCGCTCGTTGTGATTCGAGAGCCGTCACTAAATTGGTGTCCCCCAACGCTGGTGTATCATCACTCCGTAGCTTACCGGCTTCACTTAGGCAAGAAGCAACTCAGATGTAAATAAATTGAAGATTTATATACATCAAATCAACTTACAATTGTATGGCTGGTCACCCACGTGACGTACAAATATGAAGTTCAGACATGGAGCACTGTATGATCACATTTCAAAAATAAATAGTGCACGAGGGCACAACTAAAAAGAGTTCTTAGCCGGCGGCGTCTCTCTGTCCCTTCCCGTT
The DNA here is from genome assembly GCA_949152475.1 of Terebella lapidaria. Classification (NCBI taxonomy): domain Eukaryota; kingdom Metazoa; phylum Annelida; class Polychaeta; order Terebellida; family Terebellidae; genus Terebella; species Terebella lapidaria. The sequence goes on along the minus strand of OX424565.1, from coordinate 39,213,899 downwards.
GAAGTTTCCCATCCCGTTTAGTCGAATGGTTTCTCCAGGTAGTCGGTCTAATCCCGGTTGACTCTAAGGCCCTGAAGAAGGAGTCGTCCGCACGGAGTTCGTCGAGTCCCTTGGCTGTGGCGGTGACGATCTCCCCACGGTCGATGTCGCTGTTGCAGTGCTCTCAGAGCGGCCGTCCGCTCTCCCTTATATAGCCAGGGTGGCTGCGCGCGCATCTTCGTCTGCGAACGTATCTTCCGCACTCTTCTCCACGTGGTGAAGACTGCGTCCGCGAACGGTTCTTCCGCGAAGGCTCCTCTTCCGCGAACGGTGCTTCCGCGACTGATGCTTCCGCTGATGATGCTTCCGCAATCGTGCTTCCGCGAACGGTTCTTCCGCGAACGATGCTTCTGCTGATGATGCTTCCGCAATCGTGCTTCCGCGAACGGTTCTTCCGCGAACGATGCTTCCGCTGATGATGCTTCCGCAATCGTGCTTCCGCGAACGGTTCTTCCGTGAACGGTGTCTTCGCAAGTGGACTTTGTAGATCACGTGACCGTTCCTAACGAACGTTTCAGCGCGGCAGTTGCATGGTTTTGTTACAACTAGATATATGTATATGCAGTGCTAATATGAATCCACAATTTATTCTAGAATACACATTGTGATCGAAATGAATTCATGCCTAATTCGTCTATTCCTGGCATCATGTGCTTCCAAAGAGGACAGTGTAATATCACGGATCTATCTTCACGGTAACATAATATCTCCATTGGGTGGAATTTGAAACTGAAACGAGCTTATTTAATTCACCATATCACTAGATACGCGATACTAGTAACAGAAAATTTGATTTGCTCTTTGGCGAGAGATACATATATGTGATATGGACCGATCGGTGAATATCAAAAGAATTTCACCGGTTGGTCTGGTGAATATGCACTTTTATGCATAGACACGTGACCAGCTTTTAACAAATGACAACGCGGGGATTCTTAGTAGTATATAATAATGCCAGATATCTCTTCAGTCTAATATGAGATAATAATGGATCACACCATGTAAATGATCATGTACTAGAGTATAACCTGTTAATTCTGTAATTTTATTACTCCGTGTGAATCGGTGTATCCTGAATACCAATCCCAGATATCAGACAAATAAAACATCACAGATATTGTGTCAGGGATAAAAAGCGAAAATTATGTGATCCAGACAGTGAGCTAGACAATAAGTTTTTATAGCATTTCGAGCTGTACGTGAGCAACATGAATAATTCAATAACACCCAGAATGTAGCACCGCAGTTGTTGTGCCAGGAATATAAAATGAAAATAAAATTGAGTGAACCACACAATGGACGGATAAACTAGCTTTCTGCAACATTTGCAGCTATATATGAGCAAACATAGCGTTTATGGATATTTTAGTATCAACCAGATTGTAGCTGTTCACATACGGTTATACAACAGCATTACGACCAATCGGCATCATTGCTCACGGAAACTGAGCACACCACAAAAGGTGGAACCATCAGATCATTAGACACACCTTTACATTTGTAGTTGTTCTTTTTAGTTTCCTCGAAAATATTTGATGAATTTGCACTCCTTGTCAACGAACAATACCAAGGGGAACGAGACAATCAGAGATTGCAGACCCTCGCCCTTCAGATTTAGTAACTAACATTAGGCGATAATTGAGAGCTTTGGTCTTAAGACCATCGGTTGTACGCCATACGATTGGGAATTTGCCAAAGAAAAATACAAAAATAAGTTGAAAATTTCATATTGATTAGAACCGGAGTTTCTTAGTTTGAAAGGGACTGAGTCACTACCATAGCACTCCAGTCCTATAAGTTTCAAATCGATCGGACCGTTTGCCTTTGAGTTATGAGCGCAGACATTTGCACGGAAACGTCGCTGGCCAAATATAACCGAATTCGTGACCCCCAATTTTTCGACATCGGGCGATAATGGAGACTTTTCGTCGTACGACCATCAATCGTACACCAAACGATCGGGAATTGGCCAAAGAAAAATACAAAAAAAGATGGAAAAAATAATATCAAGTAGAACCGGAGTTAGAGCCAATTATGTGATTTTCTTTTTTCCGTTGCCATGGCAACCGTTTTCACCCGATTTTGGCAAAATTTGAAAGGGACTGAGCCACTACCATAGCACTCCAGCCGTATAAATTTCAAATCGATCAAACCGTTTGCCTTTGAGTTATGAGCGCAGACATTTGCACTGAAACGTCGCTGGCCAAAAATAACCGAAATCGTGACCCCCAATATTTCGACATCGGGCGATAATGGAGAGTTTTCGTCCTACGACCATCGGTCGTACACCAAACGATTGGGAAATAATCAGAGATAAATACAAAAATAGTTGGAAAAATTAATATCAAGTAGACCCGGAGTTATAGCCAATTATGTGATTTTCATTTTCCCGTTGCCATGGCAACCGATTTCATTCGATTTTGACAAAATTTGATAGGGATCGAGCTACTACTATGAGGCTTTAGCCCTATAAGTTTCAGATCGATCGGACGGCATGTCTTCGAGTTATGAGCGCAGACATTTGCACTGAAAAGTCGCTGGCAAAAAATAACGAAATCGTGACCCCTCCATTTTTCGACATCGGGCGAAAATAGAGAGTTTTCGTCTTACGACTATCGGCTGTACACCATACGATCGGGAATTGGCCACAGAAAAATACAAAAATAGGTGGAAAAAATAATATCGAGTAGAACCGGAGTTAGAGCCAATTATGTGATTTTCACTTTTTCCGTTGCCATGGCAACCGTTTTTATCCGATTTGTACAAAATTTGAGGAGGACCGAGCCAAGATACCGCTTCATTCCCATACGTTTTAAATCGATCGGACCATTCCTCTTCGAGATATGCGCGCGGACAGACAAACAAACAAACTGACAGACCCAATTGCAATACCCTCTCCCCCTATCGGGGCGAGGGTAATGAGACCGGACGTTGCAAAATTGATTGAGGTCCCAATCAAGTGAGTCACTGAGTAATCCTTTTGATCTCAACACTTTCCTCTTCCTTTTGGAATATAATCGTCCATCCTGGGTTCTGACCTTGAAATGGTCCTTTGATAATTTTTCCTATAATTATCACGGTCAGTCCTGGTCAGTCCTGGTCGATTTCTTGAGCCGACAGACCACTAAATCGTAGAAGGGTGTGGGAATACCGGCGGTGGTGATGGTCATCTGTAGTTATTCTGTGTTGTGGTCGCCTAAAGCTCAGTATCCCAGGGAATATTGAGAGCTTTATCACATACATTATGTAGTTGGATTTGGCCTCAGTGATTGGATCTCTCAGAGGTCATCTGTGTCTTATTCAGTCACCAAACTACACTTTAAATGTCCACAATACATAATGCTACACTCAGTGTTTTGTTTTGAGTGGTGGACACGGTAATATGTGCAGTGATTACATGGTGATACCAGCGAAAGACTCTTGTAATAAACATATGCAGTAAATAACAGGCATAAAACAATGCCATGTAGTATCTTCCAACTGGGAAAAAAATGGTTGGTAGACTTGTAAAGCCAAATTGCAACCGCTCTTGCGGAGAATAGTGGAGAGCTACTGCTCTTGTGGTTTAATGATAACCTTCGATTCCACTGAGCGAATGTCTTCATTCTGAGAGGCACTTGACCTTGGACTAGTCCTGAGGGCCTTTCTCTTTAATTAATATGTCATGTCTGGGGCGTTCTTATGAGATATACTCATGAATCCCAGCGGATACGGGATTGTCGATGGGGATAATGGTCCCTTATAGACACGTTGGTAGAGAAAAATGGTCTCTAAACAATTAGCGAGATCTCCCCAAACTGTGTAAGACATTTCTACCATGATGTAAGCATAATTCTACCCTGTACCTATTTTATTGGATTTGTTGGATTTAAAATTTAAACTGTTTCAGTCGTTGTTGGGCAGTTGTGCACTAAGTCCACCAGCTGTACAGTAGAAACAACTACATTTCATACACAATCTACCCACAATGACGCATTTACCGCATTTACAACCGAAGTGTCGAAGGCGTATAATATTTGGTTTTCTACTGTCAACTTCAAGATCTTATGTTAATGGTGATGAATTGATAAAATCATACGTCATAGTAATGATGTGTGTGTCAGTATTAGCGTCACAAACAGTTACGATGCAGCCAAGTTCCTAGCGCCGATGTGTTGGAATTGACAGCGTAATTTGTAGTAGCGTGATTAGTTATGTCGAGTTTTACACCCTTAGCTCCAGCTAATCAAAAAATAATGCTCAAAGGGATGCTATTCCTGTCACCCTACAGCCTACATCGTATGCTGGACATTTGACTGTCGTGAATTTAGTAAAGACTATTTATCACTTATCACTTGATAACGGTGAAAAAAAATTGACCGTTCCGTTCTGAATTAGCGTTTCATGAAACTTTTTTATTTAATTGTAATGAGCTCCCTCATAACGAAATCCTGTTTCGTGTTCTCAATCAGGCACTGTACTTTGGTCTCAATCATTTCAACTTCACTGAATGCTTGTGGTTGGAGTGATCGGTGCCAAGTTAACTTCTCAACGCTTCTATATTCTAAATTCTTCTGCATGGTTTCAGAAATAACACAACATGAATGTAAAAATTATGGTCAATTACATCATGTTCAAACAGTCGATGCTGCGATATGTAATTTAAGAAAATATCTCAATGTTATCGCCATACTTGTACATTCATGAAAAACTACCAATCTGACATATTAAAAAATATGTCAGACTGAGCTTTAAAAAACTAATCAATCATTCATTTTTCTCCAAAGAGGGACAACGTCGGTACCACTATATTGTAGTTAAATATAATACCGCTTATTTGTTAAAGGCGACTCTGATGCCCCTGAAATAGATGTGGTAAATATGGTTAATTTTCTGATTGATAATATTTTTGTGGAATTTGGTGGTCGAATATTTCAACAAATGGTATTCCCATGGGTACAAACTGTGCACCATTATTGGCAGACCTGTTTTTATACTCATATGAATCAGATTTTATCCAACATTTACAACGAGGAGGTTCTAAGAAACTAACATATAATTTTAATTTTACTTTCCGATACATATATGATGTATTGTCGCTAAATAATCCCAAGTTTGGTGACTATTTGGATGTCATATATCCTAAGGAACTTGAAATTAAGGATACTATAGACTCCGCTAATTTTTCCTACTATCTAGACCTGAGGTTGGAGATTGATAATGATTCTAACCTGTCAACCAGACTATATGGCAAACGTGATGATTTCAATTTTTCCATAGTCAATTTCACTTTTCTAAGCAGCAACATTCCTATGTCACCGGCATATGGTGTGTTCTCAACTTATATGCTATTCCAGAGCTAGTTGCAAATATGAGGACTTTGTTTATCGAAGTGCCCAGCTAGTCTCTAAACTGCTGCGACAAGGATATGTTTTACCAAGACTTATAGCTGCGTTTAAGCAATTCTATGGACGTCATCATGATCTGGTTGATAAATACACCAAATCCATGTCTGCCATGCAACTAGATCTATTTTCATGGTAATTTTGGGAAATTCATGACGGGTGCCACTAGTCGGGCAGGAAATGCTCACTCTTTCCAGAAGACCTGATTTCACCTCCTGATGGCCATTTTTGGGGAGTTCATGAGTTTCCCTGTCATTTTTGTTTTCTCTCACTTCGTATGCTTGATATGACTTTCTGTCCCCGGACTATGAGATTGGATAACGGAAGCTGTTTTGTTTGCTCGGAATACTTAATACTGAGTATTGATTCCACGTCTATTGTGCTGATCTGATAAATACAGTGATCTCGTCCATTTAATGTAAATCAGCCTAAATATAACCCCATGAAAAATTTATACAAATATATTTTATTGATTTTCAATAATTACACTCTGCTCAAAACATAACAAATTTTGCAATCAGTGGTCATTTCCGATGCGATAGGAAACACGATATACAGATGAATGTAGCACACTGCTCCTGACAGAACTGGGTGTAATTAATATACACAAGATAGGCAACTAAATATGCTTCTAAAGAGGAAACCGTAATATTATGGTTATATTGGAAACTCAATTGCTACATTGCTCACAATTATGGTACTCGAGAGATAATAGCTGCCACTTACGAGGAGAATTCGAGTGGAGCCAATTCACCAGTCCAAGAGGACCTGGATGTAGAAATTGAGTAAAACTGGCGTCAACCATGGTGCAATGTTTTGTTTTCCATCTTAATAATCCGCTATTGGCACAAAACTACTTCGAGCTGAATTGTAGTTTCGTAATATTTCACCAGTAATAGCATGATAAAAGAACTGTGTTGAATAGTACAATATTATGGATAAATCAATAATAACTAGAACAATACGGAACTTAATAATGCTATTACCAAGCGTAACACAAACCTAATTGAAAATTGATTATTCCATTCTTGAATATGTTTTCTGAGTACTCTTTTGGCAATATGACTGAATTACTTGGTGTGCGCAGGATAGGGTATTAATGGGGATCATCAAACTACAATGTATCAATCGACAGGGGCAGCAATGTAATGTCAGTCTTCTTTTTAAACAGTTTTCTGGGAAATTTCAAGTTCACAAAATCTTGCGGATTTCACGTAAACGTTTAATGTGAACATTCTCAATTTTTTAAGCTTTCCTCATATTGGAAATCAGCTGACAGCTGCACATGTCGAAAAACTATCATCATGAAACATTTTGTGATCAAGTACAATTGAAGTTCATCAAGCAACATGGTTGTTCACAAAAACAGCATGCGAAAACTTGAGTGCGATCATATTTACAACTGTACAATGGGCCTGAATCGGCATGCCATATCCAAACAAATTCATCAGCTCGTAACCAAAATTTTGATAATTTTAATTCAACACAAGCAGATTGTTTTTACTTGTGGTAAGATTTTAATCCGCCCTGATCAACTTCTTTAGATTGGTGTTGTCACAGATCGACCGCCAGATGGCACTGCCCCAGCACAGCAGAGTCCTTGAGATATTACACCTATAGGCCACTGAACAGTAACCCGTTCAGCCAATCAGCGAGCGTTCACCTCACGCAGGCGATTTAAAAGGAAACCTTTGTGAAACATCACCTCGTATATTTTTTTATGCCAGATTTCAGGACGAGTGTATATTCACGTGAAAGAATACCCTGCTGGGAAATAATGACCCAGTTTTCAAGGCAATATCTTGTTGTCGTTCTTCTCAGGAACTAGGGAAGCGAAGGGGTTTTGCATGGCCATCATCACCCATAATTTTGGGTATTTTTACCCCGGGTCCATTTGAGGCAGAATAGTGAAAAATCCCATGTGTCGTCAAATATATTCATGCTTGTCACGCGATGTCCAATACGTCAATTGATAAAACTAGCATAGTGGTTAGGCTGGGATTTTGTTTTTGGAAATGTGTTATGGATCACCAAAATGAGACCATTTAGCATTGAGTTGAATGGCCAATTTAATTACTATACTTTGCCCTATACGAGCGATGGTCGACCACAGCACCATCTAGCGATCGATGTGTGACAACACTAGTCTGAAGAATTCCACTGACCAAGGTCTACAAAAATCTCACTGTGAGTAAAAAAACAAGCATCACAACAGCAGAACTTGAGGTTACGTGTGCGGCCACAGGGACAAAGGAGAGTAGAACCAGTACTCGAGGCTGAGTGAACACGAAAAAAAATCAAGGATAAGTAGACACGAAACCCATTTCTTGGTTAAACAACCAAACAAAATATTGTGGGTCTTGTTTCTATGTGATATGAAAATTCTAATTGTGAACCTGAACGTTATGACAACCTGTCGAATATTTTGATGTCCATGCGTAAATTGATTCTCACCTGCTCTTTTGTTGAGTTGCCCATTATTCTTGCCCAAATGTGTTTTGGTTGAACTTTCCACAAAGGACTATGGTGTGTGTTTCCCTTGCCCAATATTTGGAAATCAACTTAAAGCCTATTGATTAGTTTGATAACAACAAAGATGTCCGCTTTGATAACAATATGAAACAATGAACTCGAATCGTATTGTAACTCGAACTCGTATTGTAATAACTCTCTACTTCCCTCTCACAGAGAACAATTCTCGTAGATGGTCTTACACTACCATAGTACCTCCAATACTGGTGCCGAGCTTGTCCATGCGAAAATTGATTGTTACTCGCATTTGTTTGTCGACTCGTCCATTATTCTTGCCAAAATGTGTTTTAGTTGCACTTTCCACAAATGACCAAGGTGTGTGTTTTCTTTGTTCAATATTTGCTACTTAACTTTGTTGTAATCTGAGATTATGACATAAAATATGGATAATGTCATCGCTGACTTAATTCGGTAGCAATAAGTCCACGCATGGACAAGCTCCTCACCAGTAGTACCATGGGGTCAAAATTACACTAACAGATATAGTACGGCTAACGCCGCACAATAAACACTGCTTGAATGTTGCTCGATTGTTTTAATTGAATGTACCAACGTTACAGTCTTGGCGAAGTGGAACTGGGGTCAAACGTGAATAATATACGTACACAACTTCATCAAATCTGGGTCATCTTATAGGCGAGTAAATTCAAGGCTTTACACTGATTTTTTTCTCCAATGTGTGATGGCGAAGAGATTTCGAAGTGGACAGATTGAGGAAAATTTGAAATATTACTGTCAATTAACCACACGCTTTTGTGTTTGCTGAGAAGAATTGTAAGCTTCGAAATCTCTCAAGTTTCAACATCATACAGTTGTAACCCGCTCATCGTACCCACCACCAGATTGTTACCATTGAGGGCCAGACTGTTCACCTGCCCACCGCCTGTTTCAATAATCCTACGCCCCTTTGTAGCACCATACGTCCACACGGACCCATCCCGGCACCCGACCCATAACAGGCCATGTGTATCCATGCACACTGCGGAGGGGATCCACTGACCAGTTGGGTAATTGAAGGCTTTGGTGCGATTGTCGCCCGTGGGACGATACTCCGCCACACCCTGTGGCCCGCACACGAGCAGGTTGCCGTCTGCAGACAAGGACATCGCACCCTGGGTCGGGATCCACATCGGATCAGAGGCAGAGATTGACTGAGGCACAGGCTCCTTCCAAACCAGATCGGGGCTGGACACACCGCCGTACAGTCGCAGGTAAGACTTCCGGTTCTGTGAATATGGAGGAGTCTCAATCTAGTACAGTTTTAATATCTCCGAGTTAAATTTCAAGAAGACCTGTGACAGAAGAGGGGGTTAATCTATTAGAGTGAGTACTGATATCGGAAGGGCCATCCTGCTTTACTTCTATCAGTGACATATGTTGGACCTAATAGTGTAGGTCGTATCGAGTTTACAGTATCACCTTGTGCAGCAGCACTGCCAGCCGGCCTTCTGGAGTGGCGCGGACGGAGCAAAGGTGGTCGTCAACTGTATGAGTGACGTGGTGGCGGTAGACGCTCGAAGACTGACGATAGTACACACTCCATGTTCCGCCAGCTACACAACTTGCCACCACTGACCACTCCCCGTCAATACTACACGTTACCGATAGAGGTCCAGTGTGGGACGTATCCAGGGTGAGAGGGCGCGGTTCCCCCGTCACGGACATCCTCTTGACGGAGCTCTCTGTCGTGTAAAAGAGAGCAGAACCCTCTTCCTCTGACACCCAGCAGACGTCCCGTACTGGCTGTGCCTCATAGTGAATCCAAACACGGAGAGGGGCCTGAGATATATAATTCAACATCTAGATAGATATCAGATAGGTATCACGCATCAGACATATTTAGAACATGGAAAGCAGACTGATATACGTGAGGGCATGCAATGGTTAATACGGTCGCTTTGTAACCACATAGATAATGGCTAGTATTAATAAGACAATCCAGCTATTAAAGAAATTGTAGACACGCAACATAGAATAATACATGTACTAGTATTAAAATTAGCCCGAACGACTAAGACAAAATTAGCCATTTTGTCCTGTGACCTTGAAAATCAGGTGAAAAGTCGAATTCAAGTGACCGTAAATTTAGGTAAAAGTTCAAGGTCACGACAATAATCTGCATATATCATTTCCTATATCTTCCTAATTGATTCCTAAGCTGTAAAGTCGAGAAGAAGCGAGATATCAGCCATTTTGTCCTGTGACCTTGAAAATGGGGTCAAAGGTCAAATTCAAGGTCATGACATCAATCTGCATATATCATTTCCTATATCTTCATAATTGATTCCTAAGCTCTGAAGTCAAGAAGAAGCGAGATATTAGCCATTTTGTCCTGTGACCCTGAAAATTAGGTCAAAGGTCGAGTTCAAGGTCACGACAATATTCAGCATATACCATTGCCTATATGTTCACCATTGATTCCCAAGCTGTAGAGTCGATAATAAGTGAGATATTAACCGTTTTGTCCTCTGACCTTGAATATTAGATCATATGTCAAATTCAAGGCCACGAGAATGTTCAGTATATATAATTTCCTATATGTCCACAATTGACTCCTAATCTCAATATTAACTGAGATATTTGGAAAAATGTGTCCCATTATAAAGCATAAGGGTATTTAACATGGGGAAGTCCCTTTGGCCTGCGTTTGGGCCGAACTGGCCCACTTCGAGCGATTCAAGGGCAACGAAACTTATACACCTCATAGGGATACATATGAGGAGTGTGGTGCATCAATGAGAAAAAGTTACTGAACAGATTTTGAGAAAACGACCGTCAAAGTCCAACACTGACGGTTTCCTGCAAAAAAAAATGACCGCCATTTTTATTAAATTGCGAAAAAAAATACCTCCTTATTGAAATATCTTTAGCTATGTTTGTGCAAATTTCAAGAAAATCCCACAGTAAACTTTAAAGATAAAAATGTGACGACAGGCGACGGTGGACGATGACGGACGACGACGACGGAAGACGGACGTAATGCCATGGCAATACGTCATCGGACCAAGGTCCGGTAACCTAAACGTCAAAATGGCAGCCACACACAGACCGTCAACGCAAAGGCAACGAAATCTGTATACATTAGAAAGGTACATAAGTGGAGTCTTTTGAAATAAAAATCTCAAAACTGTCTGAACAATTCCTGAGAAAATGGCCGCTGTTTTGAAAAAGCACGAGATTAAAACAAATAGAAATATTTCCATTTTGAAATATCTTTCTGCAAAATTTCAGAAGATTCGATTGTAAAATTCAAAGATAAAAATGCAGATGGATGATGAACGACGACGGACGATGGACACAACGCCATGGCAATAGGTTATCCAACCAAAGGTCCGATAACCTAAAAAATCACGAATGAGTAGTTTCCTCACTGGTGAGAAATGAGTTCAAATATATTAATCTCATAATTATTTGAACCAATTTGCAACTGCTGTGTATCCAGCACTGCTGTGTATCCAGCACTAACTGTAGCCTGAGTGTGGATTCGTACAGTATGTTGGATCGTTACCGTTTGACGAAAACATTTACATACCTTGCTGGCCCCAACTCTGTAAAAATAAAAAAAAACAATGGAGGATGACAATAAATCACATATTTATCTCTGGTCACATAAGTCTAATATCAGTACCCCGCCACGGTGATTTTTATTGAGAACCAATGTGGAAATTCCAACATTCAGCAAGAATGTATCTGCAAATGCGTCAACACGATATACAAAATAGATGCACGAAGTAAATTAGGGTGACTTGATAGCGAAAGCGAGAGAGGTATTTCCTTTACGCATTCATTTATGGCTAGTATACTTACAACGCGAAATACCATACTCACATCGGGCACCGATCAATTTTCATGTCTAGAGCCGTGATTCCATCAAGATTATGTTCTTGCAGAAAATCGACTCTGTCAATTCCTCTGGAGGCAATCGCAATTTTGTACTTGGTGTAGGCGACCTTGTCATCTTGACCAAACCGGGGCTCTTTGGGCATCACAAATATGACGACTCGACATTCCAGACCAATGTAGCTGTCCACACAGTCTATGGTAATACCTTTAGTTGGATACTCGTCAGCGCCATGAACCTCAACTTGAGAGTGTTCTCTGAACAGGGTCTGGAAAAACAGCTTTTCCTTCAACGCTTCATCAGGATTTTTATTGTCGACCAGTATTGTCACATCCTGGGTGGTGTAATGCTTGCCACGTGGATCAACTGATGATGCCAGGAGTGATTTGATATGGCCAATCAAACCATTCTCTGGACCGTTTGCTCTGAGATTTTTCATCTGCTGGATAGCAACGTCATCTCCATTGACTGAGCTTTCATTCCGCACTGCAGCCTTAGTGTTTTCTGGGAGTAAATCGGCAACTTGTTCCATCAAGAATGATCCAACAACCTGCGTATTTCTGTGGATCTGGTTTAAACACTTCAGGTGTGGCATGCCATACTTGTCACCGTGGCTATAAAGAAATACACCGAAAGCTTTCGGGTAGATTTTGAGCAGGTAGTTGTGGTACAAAGAGTCTTGGAAAACATGGAGGTACCTGTCTGTTGCTGCTATACTCTTGCAAATTTTGTGCATCTGGTGTTCAGTGTAGGCGAAGTTATGATTGTCATCAATTATGATGTGTCGTGTCTGTGAAACTTCAACAGTAAGAAGATTCAAGACTTCCTCGCTATCTGCAGCGAAGTGAGCATCAATGCCTTTGGCTTTGGCACGCTTGACTAGCGCATTGGACGACGCAATGTAGGATATATCTTTCCCTTTGGTTTGCCCATACCTTTGCGCCAAGAGTGTCTTGCCACAACCAGGAGGCCCTTCTATCAGATTGAACCTGTTGGTATCGAGATCCAATAGAAGTCTGCTCTGTTCCACTGACAGCAACAAATCCTCGTCACGAACAATTAGATTCCTGAAACATGTGTTCATGTTCTTAAGTGTATTAGACAAAGCTAAACATATATTCCTGAATGAAGCTGATGTCTCCACGTCTGAGAACATCTCTCTATAAATCTGAGGTGTGACCTTTGGTGTTCCATCAGCATTTTGGAGGAATATTTGGACCCCCATTTTTGGATACTGACCATCCACGTGCATTACTTCCAACATCCTTTTCTTCAGAATTCTGGCCAAAACAACTGTATAAGCATTATAACTTTTCACTATCTCTGGCGTTTCAATCCTTTTGCAGACTGCTTTCGTGGACAATACAGCATGGTCTGTCACAGTCAGGAGATCCATGATATGGTTTGGCACCTGTGGCAGGGCTGTGCATGAATGCCTAATACAATTGAATTGCGAGTCTGCCGCTATTCCAAATCCAGGGCTTCCAACCACTTGGTCGAAATCTCGGAGCAGGTCAGGCAAGGAGTGTTTAGCCAGAATGTTTTGGAGTACATCTCTCCTCGGCTGATAGCTCAGCGGAGAGCCGATCCCGAATATGTCAGGCACTTCTGGGTGTTGCACAATATCTGGTCTTTGTTTCAGCTCAGCACGTTGTTGCCAAGATGAGCTATGATTTGCGTAACTGAAGGATGAGTTATCTTGAAAAACAAGCCGTGGAGTTACTTTGGTTGGGGTTTCGCTAGTTTGAGGGATATCAGCAGGCATATGTGAAGCAGCAATCCTTTCCCGGGTGCCTGATGATGTCTCCACCGCAGGTGTCGCTGAGGATGATTGTGACTGAAATTTTAAAGAAACGATTTAGACGGACAGTGTACAACTCTAATCAAATACAAATACCAATGAATTAACAAACTGACAAAGACCTCAGGCTCTTTATATGGATAATTCGGATGCTTCACAATAATATGTGCATAGACACAGAACGTACACATCCATGCTTACCTCTGATGTACCATGAATTGCTGACACAGATGTGATTGTTCTGTGTCTTGTCGCCCACTCGTCAAACGTGAGCTCCTCGATTTCACCGTCATCATTGATTGTGAAGGCTTTTGGTTTCTTCAGGAAAGCTCCACCTGGGCAGTGAAACATGTGGATGTGGATGAGAACTCTTCTTGGTGGAGGTCTTGGAGTGGTTGGCATCTGAAGTGGAATAAATTTGCAGGACCAATTTGTGCCCTCTTTGGGCACATTTGTCTCTTTTCCCCAAATACTGCTTCTGCCATCAGCATTCTGTTCCAAAAGCTCTTGAAACCTTTTCTTGAACTCATCTTCTTGAGACTTCTCGAGCACCTGTCCTATGTAGCGGTTTTCCTTTGTGCTTGAATCCTCTTTCACCCCAAGAACAATATTCCCTCCACCAGGCAGGTTCGCCATACCATACAAAGCTTTCTTGAACCGTTCGTTGTTGAGTCGCTCAATCAGCTGCTCGACTGTGTTTGCTGGAGTGTCATAGTGCTTGAACTCGAGTGACTCGGTTTCCATGTTCGTACATGTGTCTCCATATTTGAAAGGCTCGGTTAAAGGCAGCCTGCAATCTTGTGATGTTCGTTGGTTCATGACATGTGTGATGAATTTGAAATCTGTTACCTGTTTGTTTTTGGCTAAGTCACGCGTGTATAAGTGTGCATTGGCAGTCACAAGATCATAGGATTTGTGGATTAGGATGTAAATCAAACCATCTTTTTTGTTCCACTTCAGTGATACACATCTATGGAAAACATCTCCGGAAATGAAATTGAGCTTATCATCAAACTTGTTGCGCCATTCCTCAAACTCCTTCTCCCTGAAGTGTACTTGAGGAATACATGGATGGAGCTGTATGACTCCACCGCTGGTGTTCAGGAGCGCTGAGATGACATTGGCAAGATATTCCCCAGTTTCATATCTGTACTTTTTGGAACTCTTCTTGGAGACGTATTCCGTCAGCTTGAGAGGCATGCGGTACAAATACTCGCCACACTCTGTCTCCTCAGCAGGGACCAGGTACTGGTTGAGAACCTGTACTACAGAGTCTAGAGAGGCCGCTACCGCCATCCTCCTAACCACTCCGTTAACTTGTGGTCATCAACACTACCTGCATGGATGAATGATGCGTGTCAGAGCGGAATGGAGTGATGATCTGTATACGTTTTTACAGGAAGTCATCACTATACAGTCCAATCGCAAACGATTGTCTAGATTCAAACTTAACTCCTCTACCTCTCATTTACCGCGCTCATTGTCCAAAGGCGTTACTGTTCAATATGAATATGTGTCCTTTTGCTACTTTTCTCCTACACTAATGACGCGGATACATCAAGAATTTTCTTTTTTAAAATGAAAGGGTATTTCGAGATACAAGACGCAGCAAATACCTCAAACTCATGATGCGAAAGTGTCCGATAGGCCGAGTTTGAATCCACAGAACCAGTTCGCCAATACATGTAGGCCTACATATTTGAATAAAAATTGATTTAGATGTTCCAAAGTCCTGCGAGTGTGGATGAAATAGTCACTAAATATCCCACTAAGGTGGGCCTATTATCTTTCGATGGTGTCAATGTTCATCGATCTCATGCAAAAACGACTTTTTGTGTGTGAATTATGAGAATGCAGGTGTACTTCAAACATCACAAGTACGGATACACACATGATCATGATGATATCGGAGATGAATAGCTATTTTGCGTGAGCGAAACATACTCCGCCGTTGCTAAATTCCCATTTATTATATGAAATATGTTAGTCACAGTTTGGCTTATCACTAAATGGATAGGACATAATTTAATGGCACGTAAGATATTATCACTGACTGACAGATATAATTCGAATGAGATGAGAGGTTGAGAGAAGCAGGAAATTGCGATTTACTCCTATTCACAGAGGACTGGTTATTTATATCTTACATCCTAGAAAATGTACAATCATCATACTTATACAAGTATAGTAATATGAACCAAGCTATGTGTGATTATTCCTGATATTATGCACCAAGTTATGCATAATTATTCTTAGAGAATCACATTGTTGCCCTTCATGGGAAATATCACATGTCACTTGTAAAAGTGTACAATCAATTCGATGTACAATTCGTGATACACGTATAATGGGCGACATTTTCATAGCAGGAGCCTGCCCATGCAAAACTGTCTGTGTTGTAATTTTTCTTATTGTTAGTCGAGGTTGATAGACAGTAACTGGATACGGCCTGCACCATAACAATAGACGTGGAATCAATACCCAATATCAATACCCGAGCAAACAAAACAGGGTCCGTTATCCAATCTCATAGTCCGGGGACAGAAAGTTATCAATAGGGGATTATTGATAACACATTATCAATAGGGGATTACCGTCTGGAAAGGATGGTTCGGTTATCCCCGGCTTGAGTACATGCAGGGAAAAACGGAACCGATTTTGTTGAAGCACTCGAAGAAATGATGTGTACCATTAACAATCTTTCACTTTTGACGCAAGGGACGCAATAAGCAGGTGTCCGAGCCCTCATGTTTTAACATTTGATAACATTTCACGTCGACAGCACGGTTTCTCGAGATTGAAAATACATTCCTTGATAATAATATATATCACGAACTACAAACCTGGCGATGGACCAATTGCAAAGCACTACTGTATGGATCCAGACTGCCATTATGTGGGGACAATAAATACACACAATACTTGAGTGAAGTCCTCTCAATGTCCCCAGTAAGATTGCCACTCCTGCGTCATCCTGTTTACATAACGGGGAATTGCCGGAAATAATGTGTAAAAAATGTCTCACGTTTTAGTGTCGCTGGAAAGCTCTCGGAAATGACTGCGTCGGGCAGTGGCAGGTGTGGTGGAATTAATTGCACAATTCATGGTGCTGCAATCTCAGTTTTTAGAGCCTCAGCTTTATTAATGTTGGTTTAATGACGAGCGGGAATCGTGTCGCTATTTATTCTCTTTAATATGAAGTAAAAAAAAATCCAGATAAACGCAGTGCCAATGAACATTTTACGATGGTGAAATACTTGGTTTCCTTTCTAAATCCATCAATAATGGCCCATAAATTGCAATAAAAGACGTTAGCCTTTGAATATATTGTTAGTTTGAGTACATCTCACCGACTGTGACCATCTAGTCACATCAGTGATAACCGGAACCGGAAGTGACATCATAGACCGCGAGAGAGGTGAATGGACATGTCCCTAGTTTATCTTCTATATGAATTGAACAAGTTCTATTTGTTTTACTCCATTTTTCATCTTTAGTCATTTCCTTTTGCTATTGATCACGCCTTGGTATAATTTTAATCAAGGGTTTCAGTTGGATGCTGGTCATAAATGAATAAAGCCCAGAAACGGCCGAAAAACATGACCACATTCCCACAATACTAATATTACATGGATTGTGTTGATCTTTCTTTAACAATAGGGCGTATATCAACAGCTCCCGTGAAAATTTCATAGAATAATACTGAGTAATGCTATCTAAATAACAAAAAGTAAGACACCTTGTTGGCATTGCACAATCAAAAGCAAGACTTACAAATACCTCGATCTTATAAACACGATAAAGTAGGCTTAATTGCCAAAAGCTCCAAGGAGAGGAAAGTTTTTAATCGATATAACGGATGAGGCGAAGTTATTCCCAGAGATTCCTGGTTTATGCCATTGACAAACACCCATGAAATAAAACAAATGAAACACTGACCAACCACAAACTTCTCGTGTCACAGAAATCCTATGATATTGATTGCAATTATGATTTGTGAATATGCAGTGCAACCGAGTCACTATAATTATGATAAATTATGAGGCCTCACACACTGCCATTCTAGGGGTGCTACCAGGAAGTTGGACAATAACTCCCAGAAGACCTATTTTGATTAAGTTCGAAACTACATGTACACTGTGTATAATTGTTTGGATAGTAAATGAATTCAAGAATGACAAGTAAACGTTAACAAATCATTCCCATATTATGTTGGTAATTTATTACATGCCTAAATCATGCCAACGATATTTCGTAGATAATTTGATTCAATTGAGAGCAATTGTCATTACCATTTTTGTTACATGGTATTTTCACGTACAGGTGGAACTATGAAAATAATCCTGAACAGCAATGCTCTTACAATTGCCAAAAAAAATACCGGCATCGGTGTTCAGGAGGAACGTGTGAGCGACATCTAGTAGATTGATACTAAATTCAGTACCGTATTGCCAATTAATATTTATATACTACATATACGAAAAAACATACATCTACATATTCACGGCCCACTTTTCCTAGTTGGATGGCCCCTTCGTTACATAACTGGCCCCGTCAATACATAACTGTCGGGTGAAATGTCTGGTGAAATCAATCCACATACATATATAGAAGCTAGCTCGTAAAAAAGAGGAAATATTTTCTGAATGAGTAGGACGGATGTATCTTTTCCTGCCATGTCTCCTCGCCTGGCTGACTACAAATTCACCAGACTCCCCAGCCGTGAAGCTATTCTTAGCCTATAGATGCATGTAGCCAACCAATATACGCGATACCGTTACATAGGCATTTATCTGTAGATATGTATGGAGTTTTGTAGAGCGCACGCCAGATACGGCCGACTATAGGGCGTATATTATTAGACACTCGACCCGACATTCACAGCAAGTTGGGATCTATACCTCCGTGGCCGACACAACTCGGTTATAACATTTTGATACTCAGTACAATAGAAACTTTCACTATGTGACGAATAGTAACCACGACAGCGAGTAACACTACAGCAACACGCGGGCGAGACGCTTCCCGTACGCCGACATCACAAGAGACAGGTGAGCGATGTACTCTATCCTAAGTAGATCACTAGTTCAAGATAAGCTATTATTTGGATATTTGTATGGAAATATATAGAAAACAAAACGTCGGACACATGAATCACCGGAACTAGCTTCCGGTTTCGGGGATAGCTCCGCTTTCTCAAAGACCTTGCCATGTACCAGCACAGGATGATATCATGTTCACAAACAATGTTAAACAGTAGGCATATTTGAAAGATATTTGTTTTACTTGTATATATCATTCGCCACATAAGTGGGGCCTATATACGTATATTTGGATCTTTCGTACAACGGAAGGATAGACTCGGTTTAATTACGTTTAAAGTGATGTTGGCAGGAAAACTATTTTTTTGTAAATCAATTACATATATGCCTGTGGTCTCAGAAAAATAGGTTACAAAACAAACTATGCTTGATCAGATGGATAAATCAAGCATATGACAGTACTAGCAGCCGCTTTTGTTTTGTTTTGTGCGCCACTCAGAGTTACCTCTGACTTAACCTATTTCACGCTCGATTGGCTCGAACATACGAGTAAGCTGGAATCGCACTGGAGCAAGGGGTACAAAGCACCGAGAATGACGGTAATGTAAACAAACTCAAAATACCTCCACCAGAAACTCGCAACGAAATCGATTAGAAATGGGCATCTGTTTGAGCATACAGGTGCAGATATATATCTGTTATGTTTTCTTCGTTCAATCAGAAAGTTATGGAAAAATCCATAACTTACTGCCAATATCACTTTAATACAACAACCCCAAATTGCTAGAGATTGGAAATCTGTCCTAGAAATCTGAATATATTTACCTTTCTTAAAGTGTTTTCGAGTGAAACAACTGGAAGGCCAAAAAATCCATGAATTTGGCATCGTTATTTCTATGGAAAATGTACCCATAATTACATATGGATAGTTAATTTGGGAATGTAAACCAGAAACTCAAAATGAATGTATCTATGTATGACACAACTCGGTTATAACATTTTGATACTCAGTACAATAGAAACTTTCACTATGTGACGAATAGTAACCACGACAGCGAGTAACACTACAGCAACACGCGGGCGAGACGCTTCCCGTACGCCGACATCACAAGAGACAGGTGAGCGATGTACTCTATCCTAAGTAGATCACTAGTTCAAGATAAGCTATTATTTGGATATTTGTATGGAAATATATAGAAAACAAAACGTCGGACACATGAATCACCGGAACTAGCTTCCGGTTTCGGGGATAGCTCCGCTTTCTCAAAGACCTTGCCATGTACCAGCACAGGATGATATCATGTTCACAAACAATGTTAAACAGTAGGCATATTTGAAAGATATTTGTTTTACTGGTATATATCATTCGCCACATAAGTGGGGCCTATATACGTATATTTGGATCTTTCGTACAACGGAAGGATAGACTCGGTTTAATTACGTTTAAAGTGATGTTGGCAGGAAAACTATTTTTTTGTAAATCAATTACATATATGCCTGTGGTCTCAGAAAAATAGGTTACAAAACAAACTATGCTTGATCAGATGGATAAATCAAGCATATGACAGTACTAGCAGCCGCTTTTGTTTTGTTTTGTGCGCCACTCAGAGTTACCTCTGACTTAACCTATTTCACGCTCGATTGGCTCGAACATACGAGTAAGCTGGAATCGCACTGGAGCAAGGGGTACAAAGCACCGAGAATGACGGTAATGTAAACAAACTCAAAATACCTCCACCAGAAACTCGCAACGAAATCGATTAGAAATGGGCATCTGTTTGAGCATACAGGTGCAGATATATATCTGTTATGTTTTCTTCGTTCAATCAGAAAGTTATGGAAAAATCCATAACTTACTGCCAATATCACTTTAATACAACAACCCCAAATTGCTAGAGATTGGAAATCTGTCCTAGAAATCTGAATATATTTACCTTTCTTAAAGTGTTTTCGAGTGAAACAACTGGAAGGCCAAAAAATCCATGAATTTGGCATCGTTATTTCTATGGAAAATGTACCCATAATTACATATGGATAGTTAATTTGGGAATGTAAACCAGAAACTCAAAATGAAACAACACTTCTTCAAAAATGATCAATGTTACGAATGGCAACCTGTTTAAATCCATAAACTCATTTGTGAATCAATTAGTTTTGTTGGGTTATGATGTAATTTTATGAATTCATACATAGTTTATTGAACTGTACATGTGTTGCTTAATGGTGCGCTACTAACATAAATTATGTTTCATCACTCTCATCTACAGATTGACAATGGATGCTGAAAGGTTAGCGCCAGTCGCCAGAACCGAAGATGAGGAGGATGAAGATGATAGCAGTGGCAGTCTTGACAGCAGCAGCAGCAGCAGCAGCAGTTCGGATTTTGACGAGACGGACGCCATCATCATAGATCGTGACGCTAATTACCCTGTGCGGACCTCGACATCGACCGACGAATATGTCTGGTTCCTTGTGGAGCAGATCCGAGATGAAGCGAATGCCAAGAAACCGAACAGAAAACGTCGACAGCAGCTTGAGTTCTACTACATGGTTCAAGGAGGTAACGTCACGGTGGTTCGCAGTGTGTTTGAGCATATGGTCAACAACCACATGTTCCGTGAACTCAAGTGGGCAACTGGAGCATCTGATGACCATCTCACATGGCTAATCTCAAACTCATCTCCACAAGCGAACTACAAGAGCAGCGATCAGAAACGTGACATATCCTGGCTCAGGTGGTTCGTGAACATCTTCTGTTATTTGGTGATGTCCGTCGTGGCACTCATCACCACCCCTTTCTTCTACTTCATCCACGCAATAGTCCACGACAGCTATGAGGCGTTTCGGATGCGGATCGTCTACAGCATTGACCTCCCGTTCTTCTTCGCTGTTCTCTCCGAGAAGCCTAAGATGGTACAGCTATTCATGGAGTATGGCAGCACCTCCATCACGCGTGACCGGGACGGCAACAATGTGTATCACTACCTTGCTGATCTTTCGATAGAAAAACCGAAGAAAGCCATCCGCTGTCACCAGTTGATACAGTCGTGTATACAAGACATTCGGCTGTTGCGGAACTCGTTGATGGAAGACACGAACTACCTTGAGCTGACTGGGCTCGAGGCTATAGCCAAGTATGGATCACTTCACTACTTCCATCACATATTAGAGGCGCACGGATGTATCGGCAGGAAGCGCTTTGAGGTGTGGGATGAGGGCGTCTGGACAGCAACACAGCGAAACATCTTCAACATCTCACAAAAACGCAATGCATTCCCCAATGCCCAATCACCAGTGAAGAAAGTGTCACAGCCACATAATTCAAGCGATGAACCAAACATTCAGATCTGGGAGTTTGATATGAAGAAGTATGAGCAGGGAGACGTTTTTGGTAAACAGTCGTACCTACTTCATCTGCTGACTGGACGCTCTGTAGATCTACTCCCTAAGGCTGATGCTACTGTATTGCTCAAGTCGAGGATCATCAGGAAATGTATGCAAGTGAAGCGATACCTCTACGCTGTACCCTGCATCATGTCACATGTGTACAATGTTGTAATTTCCATCTTGTTTCTCATCTACATACTGCTAAATGGAGGCAATATGCAGCTTTACCCCTTGGCTAATATGTTCCATGATAAATTCCTGGAATATGCCGTGGCTAACATGAGCATCGCCTACAACAGAACCATCGACGACATGCGATCAGCCTGCGGAGGTTCCTTCACCAATGAGCAAATCTGGGCTCTCGTGTTTGGTCCAGACTTTAGTAGTGAGGGATATTTGGCCAGTGCGCGACTTGAGAGAGGTTTGATGATTGCAATCATGGTACTGCTGTCCATTCAGTTGTTCATTGACATATCCGTGCGACAAGTCTTCGTCTTTCGAACATTCAATTTTAATGCTGATTGCCTTTCGTGTTCTGTGATCCCAGTGGTCTACCGGTGGATTCCAGGATCTTATGCGGAGAAGCAGCTGTCCGTTATCATGTGTATTCCGTACTTCTTCACCATATACATAGCATATATGAAGAGCAGCAGAGGCTACAACTTCCAGTCCATACTCACAGACTACGTGCGTCAGAACACGTTGTCGTTCAATCAGACGGAAACAGTCCAGTTGCTAAATGATCTGGAAACGGGGATGCGAGGAGTCCAAAACCTGGAGAAAATGCTCAGCGTCATCTACATGACCTGTCTCCTGGTCCGGTTCTTTCACACCATCCACGCCTTCCGACTCCTACCCGGCATCGGATTCTTCATTCTCACCACCAAAAAGATGGCACGTCATCTCTTCCAGTTCGGTCTTGTGTTCATCATTGTGCTTATTGCCTTTGCTGCTATGTTCTACCTTGGCATTCGTGACGAAAAGTGTCCAGCGCTTCAAAACAACTTGTTTGACACAGTACTCGACAGCATGTTCGCGACTTACCAACTAGCGCTGAGTCACGGAGAAGTGGACTTGTACTCCGGCAACTTATTCACCAAAATAGCCTACATGATCTGCACAATTGTCACCATAGTGATGTTGTTGAACCTGATCATCGCTGTCATGACGACTACGGCCACGGACATGAACGCGATGCCATGGAGACAAGCTGTGTGTCTGGTAGAGATGTGGGACGAGATCCTCGGAGTGGAGGCTCAGTTCTTGACCATGACTTCTCTCGGGAGAATGCTGACATCCATGGTCAACTGCTCCTCTATCAGAAGTAAAACTGCATGCAGAACCCTGCGCAGAAATAGACGGAAGTGTAAATCATACATGGTTGTTTACTACAACAATGAAGAATCTGAATAAGCTGCTTATTATACATAGCATTCATTTCATTTTCGTATAGCACGCTTTTTTAGCAATGGTAGTGCCAATAAAAGTTTGATCTGTTTTTGTCGGTTGCATTTCTTGACAATTCCAACCATATCCATAATAAAATAAAGTTTTTATACACAACATATGAATATGTTCTCGCATGCTACTCACAAATCCAAAACCCACACTTCACACAGATATAGCCTTCAGTCTGAACACTCGGTCTGATCTGCAGCTGAGTTAGAGGTCCACGAAAGAGGTACCGACATTTAAAACATTTAAAGCCTAACTAGAGTGAAAAAATAACTTTTTTTAGTTTAGTGTCAATATCAAAGACGGAAGTCTGGGGATCATTTCTGTTTTTACAAAAATGAATTATCTTGAATAGTCACTATTTTACGGAGGTTTGTTTATGACATGTCCTATTGACCTTTCGATGTCATTTGCGAATATGCAAATGAGCAATGATGACGTCATATGAGTCACTGAAAGATAATGAGCTCATTGAAACCAGTACTGCACAATATTGAAGAGCATAAAAATAATTTTTGTTCCACAAAATGGCTTCATACAGAAAATATTCAAATTTTGAGAAAATTTCGTTGTTGTCATGGCAACCAGGGCCGGAATATGGCCCATAGCAACCACGTTGCTATGGAGATTTTGTTGCTATCCATTGATGATTCCACATTATTAGGACCACAACTTTTGTTACATTATGATCCTTTGTGAAAATGTTAAAAGAAAGTAGCACTTTCACATGTCCTAACAGTTCAATTGTCCATAGCAACCCACCCAACAACTGGTTGCTAAGGGGCGCTAGCTCTGATTGTGTAGCCTTGACAACATGCTGGCATAACAAAAGACTGATTATGCATTACCACAAAACATATCAGTCTCTATAGGAACCTTTATCTACATTATAACCCTTGCATAAATGAGTTTTAGATAGCTAATTATAGTACTTGACTCATTTGACGTCATGAATATCTAATTATAATAATTAATGAGGCCCTGCAAATTGCTGATAGATTGGAAAAAAGTAGTTCACGAAAATAGAAATATCTCGGGTTGTGATTGAGATTTTCAAGTTCTGTAAAAACCCAAGTGATCAGGGAAACCATCTCCACGGTATTAGAGCATAAAAATGATACACTCTAGTTAGACTTTAAAACCATCTCAAGTCAAAATCAGGTTCACCAAATATGTTAACCTCAACTACTTCTGGTTACAATACTACACCCTGGGGTTTGATCACTCAGAGTTCAGCTGATGTCCAGCTGTGAGTCACCGAAAGATTTGCCATATAATTATGAAAAGCTATGCCAGCCTATATTCCACGTACACGTTGTGAAATGAACCGTCGATGAACAGAAGAAACAGGGCCTGTGAAGAATATCCCCTGAACAACACAATGAAAAATATTGTGAATACGTGTAGCTCATAAAAGACGGATCATACCAATCATTTCAATGAAGACAATTAGTACAGTTTTGTCCCCCTAAGTATATAAGCTACAATTTTCTCCCTTTTTGTGATGCAAACGATCTCCATGCAAAATATGAAACTGAAGAAAAAACATCTTAACGGATATCGAGGAAGGCTCCATGAGGCGATGAGCTAACAATTTATCGCCTGGCAAATAATAGGGTGTATCGAATTATGTATCAACTTATATCAATAGACGTGGAATCAATACCCAGTATTAAGTATTCCGAGCAAACAAAACAGGGTCCGTTATCCAATCTCATAGTCCGGGGACAGAAAGTCATATCAGGCATACGAAGTGAGAGAAAAAAAAAATGACAGGGAAACTCAAGAACCCCCAAAAATGGCCATTAGGAGGTGAAATCAGGTGTTCCGGAAAGAGTGAGCATTTCCTGCCCCACTTGTGGCACCCGTCATGAATTCCCCAAAATTAACATGAAAATAGATCTAGTTGCATGGCAGACATGGATTTGCTGTATTTATCAACCAGATCATGATGACGTCCATACAATTTCTTAAACGCAGCTATAAGCCTCGGTAAAACATATCCTTGTCGCAGCAGTTTAGAGACTAGCTGGGCACATCGATAGACAAAGTCCTCATATTTGCAACTAGCTCTGCAATACCGTATAAGTTGAGAAACAAACACACCATATGCCGGTGACATAGGAATGTTGCTGCTTAGAAAAAGGAAATTGACTATGGGAAAATTGAAATCATCACGTTTGTCATATAATCTAGTTGACAGGTTAGAATCATTATCAATCTCCAACCTCAAGTCTAGATAGTTGGAAACATTAGCGGAGTCTGTTGTATCCTTAATTTCAAGTCCCTTAGGATATATTGCATCCAAATAATCACCAAACTTGGGATTATTTAGCGACAATACATCATCCATGTATCGGAAAGTGAAATTAAAATTACATGTTAGTTTCTTAGAACTTCCTCGTTGTAAATGTTGGATAAAATCTGATTCATATGAGTATAAAAACAGGTAAGCCAATAATAGTGCACAGTTTGTACCAATGGGAATACCAATAGTTTGTTGAATTATTCGACCACCAAATTCCAAAAAAATATTATCAATCAGAAAATTAACCATATTTACCGCATCTATTTCAGTATATTTGTATGGGACATCAGAGTCGCCTTTAACAAAATAAGCGGTATTATATTCAACTACAATATAGTGGTACCGACGTTGTCTCTTTTTAGAGAAAAATGAATTATTGATTAGTTTTTTTTTAAGCTGAGACTTCAGTTCAGAATGAGGTATAGTTGTGTAGAAAAATACCCTGATGATTACAACAAAAATACAAATGAATAACAAAAATACAAAAATATCCTGATGATTACAACAAAACCACAGCTCCAGTCTAAATAATGAAACGTTAGCCCAAATATACAGTGTTAAGCAACAAAGTGAAAGAAATGGTAATTTTTCAATTATAATTTTTCAGTGGGTCTATTTTGGAAACAAACATGGAAATTATACTGCCATGTCAAATAGAAAGGCAGTAACTAGTTATGTACAAGGTTTGAGAAAAATAGGGTTTTCACTTTTTGTCTGAAAAAATGCAGGTATTGTTTGGGTGTAACTGTTCATGTAACAAATCTAAAAAAGGCAATTATATATGATTACTTTTCATTTTTGGTGAAGAAATATTAAATAATACGTGTATGGGAAGCATTTCAAACGAATACTGCCTTTCCATTTGACAAACAGTATATATTATGTAACTGAAAATTCGTGTCTGGATGATTTCACAATTTTGAACCATGTGACCATAATGATATGTTTAAATCAATGTCAAATCTAAACAATTATGTACTTTTATTTGGAGGAATCAACTGAGGGGAGCTTTTGTATTTTGTTTTTGCGTTCAAGCAGTGGCAAATGAAAAAGCAGCAATTGCCCCTTTTCTGAGAGCAGAAACTGTTGCGTTTTCTAAAGGAAGGCAAGGCAGTATAGGCAGATACTGCTTTGTGAATTGACATCTATGGAGACTTGAACTTACTGCTTTTCAATTACTGAATATCTTGGTAACTATAGCAACTGGGAGAGTAATTTTTGAGAGAAGATAGAGGATTGAACAAGGAATCCAATGGTACCAATAAGTCAGTTACTGCCTTTTGGTCACATACTGCTTTTCAATTTGACAGGGCAGTATAGACAGTGAGTAAAATGTCGTTGTTTCTACTGCCCACCAGATGGAATCAGTATACGACAACTGTTTAAAACAATTTAGAAATCCAACACTATCCAACAATCCAGATGAGTAAACAGTCACAAGCCAAAATTCTACCAGGCCGAACTGAGCGAAATGTTACGGTCAATTCGCTTCCCAAATTCATTTCCGTGGTGAAGGCCCGTCACTTCTCTTGGACCTCGGGTAGACCTCCGAACACCGGAAACTGTCACTCCAAATCACAGCTACGTCTATAATACGGGAACACTTACTAGTGTGTTATAAAACACACAAGACGACCTGCTCAGTGTGACAAGATAACAAACATGACACTGCACGTGTGTTAGTAACATTGACCAAAGTCCACAAGTCATGGTTTTGTGTGCGCCTTGCCATTTTATCGCACAAGGTAGATGTAATGTAACACGATATCAATCAGAGTCGTGATAACTCGTGATATACTAATTCAAGCCACAAATCATGCAGAGTAAATATCGAAAAATGTAACTTCGAATAATTAATCTCGTGTTTTCGACAGTGTTGAGACCAAAGACACACGCATCAGACGACCGGTATGTTGAGGATGTGGTGGGTGTCTGTGCTGTCGGTATTCCTGCTGTTACCTGGCAAAAATGGCACAAACTTCCGGGTGAAACTGAATACGACAACACGTCACGTGACCAGCACGCGCTTCCTTAGCTACACCCTGGACACATACCTGATGGGACAGGACGTCAGATGGGGCTCATTCAACTTTACGTGAGCTCGCTGCTAACTAAGCTTCTGCAAAACAATGTGATACCTATGACGAATTACCAACACTCAAGGAATGGTTATTCCCTGAAAATAGCGTTGGATCATTTCATAAGGCTTTTGATTGCACTATTGACATTTTCATACCGACCAAGGCTCAGGTTTTGTAACTGCTTGCTTTCATTCTCCAGAGACGAGAGACTGGTGACTCTGGTGCGAGCACTCGGTCCGGCCTACCTCAGAGTTGGGGGAACCCCTGCCGACTTCCTCTTCTTCAACAAACCCTATGACGTCATCAATGCCACGGGGCTGACCCCCGCTGTTGTTATCATGACGAGTACGGTTGATCGTTTGTTTATTCAGGCCTAAAACCCTATGTGTATTTCAACACTCGATAGTGTGATAACTGCAAAATGAAATGCCAATAAATATATAACAAAGTAAATTACTTCAGGAATATACACATGGATATGTGTTCATGACCATGATCTACTATCGACACTTTCTGGCACCAATCTTACAATTCTTCGCTATCACTTCTAAGGAAAGGATTGGGACGGTCTAGTGAGGTTCTCTGAGCGTGTTTCGGCTAGGCTTCTGTTCGAGTTCAACCTTCAGACCCGGTATGGTACTCAGTGGGACCCGAGCAACGCCATGGATCTTCTCGAGTACTCACAGAGTCGGGGCTACGGTCACAATATCGACTTCCAGCTCGGGAATGGTACGTGTATACTGTGATTTGCCTAGCCTGCTTACATACATTTTTGTCCATAGTTCAGCAATAATGTAATTTATCATGACATAAATTGGCGGACGTCACATCGAATGGCCATTTCCTAACAAATGTCAAGCATTCAGCTGGAAAACTGAAAATAATTGTAAACTAGCCTACATATGCTAGGCCCTAATTCTAGCCCAATCATTGGTTTTCTGCATCCGGATAATTTTCTACACATGGTCTTGATTTAGCAGCACAGATCATATATATTTCTCTATCCAGAACCAGGTTTCTATGGGGTACTGAATGCCGACCAGGTCAGACTGTCCGGGAGTCAGATAGCCCGGGACTACCACACACTCCGGAGACTGACCGGCAAGTACCCCTGCTTCAACGGCAGCTCGGTGGTCGGGCCTGACACCATGTATGGAGACTTCATCCTCAAGGAGTGAGTTAGCTACGTACACTTGGAACCAGTCAGAACTATACATGGTGGTTTACTTGTGAGCTGGTGTGGTCTGTGATCCTCTTTTACAGATTTATTGATGGTGCAGGAGATATCATAAAGGCAGCCACAATACATCAGTATGTATCCTGAATATGTGACTTTATATACATTTAATAACAAAAATATCCTAATATGTTAGCAAAAATATCCTAATCAGCCCTAAATTCGAAACCCCCATTATTTCATGCTGTCCAGTGTCAGTTGTATTAGTGATCTAGTGTCTTGGCAGTCTACTGCAGCTCAGCCCTGTTGTTTTTGCTAGACCGACTGTTTTCGGTCAGAGATCTTCTCAAAGCTTATTGTTCGAAACCAAATAAACACTTGTGCATTTATTCTTGCAACTGATTGAGTAAACACTTTTTGCTTGTTATTGATAGTTATTATTTCTCTGGACACGGTGCCACCTATGAGGACTACATCAATCCGTTTTACTTCGACAATTTTGTTGCGACTGTGTATTTGGCCAAGACGATCATCGCACGAAGCAAATACCCACGCGTTGCATTATGGGTAGGAGAAGGTGCAGACGCTATGGATTCTGGGACACCTAATGTTTCCGACAGATTTGTATCGGGATTTTTGTGAGTAAGCCCAACGTTACTGATCACATCCACAACCATTACACTGAATACACACACGTGAATGTTATAAAATATGATAAGCACATATAATAGATATCTGCCAAATTCTGTAGATGGCTGGAGAAGCTCGGGATGGCCGCCAGGCTGGGTGTGGAGGTCGTGATGAGGCAGGACCTCTACGGCCACTTCTACGGGCTTCTTGACAACCGCCTCGACCCTAACCCAGTCAGTTCCTTAGCACTATACATATAATTATAGCAACAACCACCTCTAACCTAATCAAATCTGTACATAAACCCTAACACACAAGTATACACTCTAATTATTTTCTCCTAATTATTCGTGTCTCTACATTCATCGCCTCAGACATGTTTTGTATTACATGCACCCACTCAGGATTTCTGGTTGTCCTGGTTGTACAATAACCTGGTCGGTGCTAAAGTTCTAACCGCGGAGTTCCACAAACCGGTTAACGACGTGCGGGTGTATGCACACTGTACAAATAGCAGGTATGTTGTTCATGAAACAAGCTACACCAGCATTGCTCAGCACCAGACCGTGTAGTGAGCGAGCTATTAGGATGAGAGTTAATTTAAACAAAGTATATATAGTGTCTTTGGTTTAAAGTGGAATAATCGGTTTCTAAAATTCTTTATCAATCAATTGGCCAGCATAATATTGGATGATGTAGCACCTTCTGTGTGAAACTATTTTTGAAATCCGATTTTCAATGTCAAATTTAGACAACTTTGGAAGTTTTGCACTGCACAACTGCTCTAGGGACTGCACAACCGATTATTCCACTGAAAGTTATCTAATTGTTGTTTAATCAGAAGTCCACTTATAGTTCACATCGATTGTTAACCGAAATGAAAGAGCTGATTGAAGTCAGGTTGCATTGTATTGTTTCTGGTACGAGACATTGGAAATTCCCACCTGGATCGGTGACACTGATAGTCATCAACGTGAACCAATACGAGTCAGCTGATATCGACCTGGGTGAGAGCTATCAGAACGGTTCCAAATATCTGTATTTGCTGGAGCCACACGGACCTGATCGACTGCTCTCAAGGTACAACTTGAAAATATATTTGGATTCCACCGTCATTATTCAACCATTGTACCTGATTAATAAACTGGAAGCTAAAGTTAGGCATGATTCCCGTCTGATATAGATATTGGCCAAGCAAAGCTGTATTCAAACTTACATCTCTGTGAAGTTACCCTAAGTGAAAAAGCTAATGGTCCTCGATATTGACCTCCAAACCTTTCCAGACGTGTTTCTCTGAACGGAGTGTTACTGCAGACGACTGGTCGCCATGGAGACATATTTCCCAAAGTGAAGCCAAGGATCATCCAGGAGAAGTCAGCCATCATCTTCCCTGCCCTGACATTTGGCTTCATTGTGCTGCCCTAGGCGAGAGCCCCGTCATGCTAAGTGCCCGTCCTTTGCTCAAATGTCAACACTAAGTGACACAGAGAGGAGGCACATTTGACTTGACCGCATGGGACAATAACGGACCTCTGGAATGGGGAATAGTGGAGAGAAAATGGCACATGATTGTTCTTCAAAGTGGGAGGACAAACTTCAAGTTTGAGGACGATCAAAGAGCCGCGAGCCGTAGTGGGAAAGTTATCTAATTGTTGTTTAATCAGAAGTCCACTTATAGTTCACATCGATTGTTAACCGAAATGAAAGAGCTGATTGAAGTCAGGTTGCATTGTATTGTTTCTGGTACGAGACATTGGAAATTCCCACCTGGATCGGTGACACTGATAGTCATCAACGTGAACCAATACGAGTCAGCTGATATCGACCTGGGTGAGAGCTATCAGAACGGTTCCAAATATCTGTATTTGCTGGAGCCACACGGACCTGATCGACTGCTCTCAAGGTACAACTTGAAAATATATTTGGATTCCACCGTCATTATTCAACCATTGTACCTGATTAATAAACTGGAAGCTAAAGTTAGGCATGATTCCGGTCTGATATAGATATTGGCCAAGCAAAGCTGTATTCAAACTTACATCTCTGTGAAGTTACCCTAAGTGAAAAAGCTAATGGTCCTCGATATTGACCTCCAAACCTTTCCAGACGTGTTTCTCTGAACGGAGTGTTACTGCAGACGACTGGTCGCCATGGAGACATATTTCCCAAAGTGAAGCCAAGGATCATCCAGGAGAAGTCAGCCATCATCTTCCCTGCCCTGACATTTGGCTTCATTGTGCTGCCCTAGGCGAGAGCCCCGTCATGCTAAGTGCCCGTCCTTTGCTCAAATGTCAACACTAAGTGACACAGAGAGGAGGCACATTTGACTTGACCGCATGGGACAATAACGGACCTCTGGAATGGGGAATAGTGGAGAGAAAATGGCACATGATTGTTCTTCAAAGTGGGAGGACAAACTTCAAGTTTGAGGACGATCAAAGAGCCGCGAGCCGTAGTGGAAACAGATACAGTGAAATGCCACAATAAATAACTTTAACCGCGGAGTTCCACAAATAGTCCAGGCGATTGGTGAAAAATCGTGGGTTTTGTCATAAAAGCATGAAAATTGGCACAATTGTAAAACACAGCCTACTGAATATTTTCAGATGTGGAGCCATCGCGAAAAAGTCATGTGATGTCTTTGGCGGCCATTTTGTTTCCGCCATTATCCAAAAACACATTTTCTTCCATATCTTCACAATGACTGAACCTATCGGAGTGAAATTGGTGTCTGTCCCTATATTTTCATGGTCAAGGAATTCAATCATAATGTTTTCATAACAGTAAAAAACAAAGGGGCCCCCACAATCGCGTTGCCATGGCAACCAATGTCCCAAATTTTGCATTTACAACTACTATTCAATACTTAATCATTTGTACCATCACTGCCTGCACAATGGTCAAAAAACACATTCTGGATAATTTCAGAATTGAATACATCGTGAAAAAGTCATATGACGTCCTTGGCGGCCATTTTGTTTCCGCCATTATCAAAAAACAAATTTTCTCCAATATCTTCGTAATGACTGATCCTATCGGAGCAGAATTGGTGTCTATTCCTATATTTTCGAGGTCAAGGAATCCAATCATAATGTTTTGAAGACAATTAAATCAAAGTGTACCCGAGAAATATGTTGCCATGGCAACCAATGTCCCAAAGTTGGCATTTACCACTATATCCATTAGTTTATCATTTATACCACTGGTACAATTGCCAAAAAAATGTCAAAAACTACATGCAATTGCCAAACTACATGTTGGATATTCTCAGATTTGGCACCATCGCAGAAAGGTAATGCGACATACTTGGCCGCTATTTTGTTTCCGTCATAATAAAAAAACACATTTTCTTCCATATCTTAAAAAGACTGAACCTATCGGAATAAACTTAGCGTCTATCCATATATTTCTTTGTCAAGGAATCCAATCAAAATGTATTGAGAACAATAGAATAAAATTGTACCCTACCAATGTGTTGCCATGTTAACCAATTTGAAAACAGTTTGAAAATGCTGCTATTGAGAGCAGAATCATGTCAGTATTCAAGTATTACCATGCACCAATATTACAATTAAGTAAGTATCACCACATGCTTGCTAAAATTAACGAAATCAACCTACAATAGCCAAAATCTACATTCTGGATATTTTAAGATTTAGATCCATCGCGAAAAAGACATGTGACGTACTTGGCGGTCATTTTGCTTCCGCTATTATCGAAAAAAATCACAATTCTTTCATATCTTCACAAAAACTAAACCTGTTGAAGGAATCCAATCATAATGTATTGAAAACAATAAACTCAAAGTGTACTCCACAATTGTGTTGCCATGATAACCAATGTCCCAAATTTGACCACTATTACCACTACTGTTTGATACTCACTTGTTGATTGGTCTAACAGACAGTGTTTTCTACACACACATGTTGATTTTGAAGAATTACGCTACTTCAAAAGTGAAAAAATATACAAAATCGTGTGCGAACCCAGAAATCCAATGTTAGGGCAAGTTTAACATGGCGGTAGATTGCCAAATTTTTCAATTTTCGCGATAGGAGTCTGAAATTCGGTATCAAATTGCTGTTTGACTCCCAGGTGAAGTATGCCAAGTTACAAAACGAAACTGTTTAGCATCGCAAAAAGATAAGCCAAAAACGGTGTAAACTAGTTAGAAAAATTAGAGTATACAAACAGCACCACGAGTAAGAAAGGGGCTGGTTACACCGTTTCGAATAATTTGTTGCAGTTCCATAATCTGAATGCATTACCGATGCTGATAGATATCATGAGAAGAGATTGTGAGGGAGGAATATAGAACATGCTAATGTAAGATTGATATGGCACGAAAAATTACATGACATTCAACACAAGACAGTTAATGAGGGCTGAAAGACAACAATCATCTCATGAAAACGAACCTGTTGCACATAAGAAGTACACCCGGATCGCTGATGATCATGTACTGGCATATAATTCGCCTGGGTAGTATGCTTCTTCTGCAATGGATATTCACATGGAAAAGTATGCATGAATTCAAAACACTCCAGGTTGGAAAATGAGTTAGAGGGTGGTTTTCTTTTTCAAGCCGGTGCTGTGAACAGCAGTGTCTCCTCCCATTTGCTGCAATCCAGAAGATTTCTTCTTGAGATCAGCCAGTTTGAAGACAGTTCCAACATTTGTAAGAGCACGAAGTTCCTCCATGTTTGAAACGAACTCTGCAAATACTATGTCTCCATTCAGTTTGTCTACATTTTCGGCCATTTTTGCTATTATCAACACAACTGCATCTGTTGCACAATGTACCCAGGCATCATCCGTGATATTTTGCTCCAATTGCAATTATACCACATGCACTCATATTCGCTATGAGTCTCTCATCCACCAGTTATCAACACATGTTCCGACGCGGCTATCAACTTTGAGTGTTTTGGCATCATGCAGCAATTCAGGTGAATACCCATTGCAGAAGAAACATTGCCCAGGGTGTACTTCTTATGTGCAACAGGTTTGTTTTTATCAGATGATTTTCGTGTTTCAGCTCTCAGTAACTTTGTTGTGTTGAATTATATAGTTTATCTTTTGTGTAACATCAATTATGTGTAACATCCAAACTAGTAGCTTGAAGGTAGTCCGCTCCAAACAGCGAGGGGAGGGGTTCAAAGAGTTTTTTTTTAAATAAATAACTGTGTCAACATAATCTAGAGCTCAAAATGATATATTTTATTGAGTAACTGTTCAGCATCCTGAAACTGAAAAGTAAATAGGGGGTCACCGTATCCGTTCGCATGGAAAACACGATGCAAGATGTGAATATGGACGAAAAATTGCGCAAAAATGCCTTAATTTATGTCATTTTAGGTAAATGTGTGTGATTTCGATCGAATATGTAGAGGAAACGAGCACGGCGACCCTCTGTTTTCTTTTCAGTATTAGGATGCTGATCATCTACTCTACAAAATATGTCATTTTGAAGAGATAATATACAAGAAATGACTTTTAAATTTTGACTCTTCGTTACATCACTGTTTGTAGCGGACTACGTTAATTTCACTTTCCAATACATAGATGATGTATTGTCAATAAATAATCCCAAGTTTGGTGATTATTTGGATGATATATATCCCAAGGAACTTGAAGGTAAAGAAACTACAGACTCTTCTAATTTTTTTCAACTATTTAGACCTAAGGTTGGAGATTGATGAAGATTCTAATCTGTCAACTAGGTAGTATGACAAACGTGATGATTTCAATTTTTCCATAGTCAATTTCCCTTTTCTAAGCAGCAACATTCCTATGTCGCCAGCATATGGCGTGTTTGTCTCACAACTCATACGCTATTCCAGAGCTAGTTGCAAATATGAGGACTAAACAACTGCGACAGGGATATACTTTACCAAGACTAATAGCTGCTTTCAAGAAATTGTATGGACGTCATCACAATCTGGTTGATAAGTACACGAAATCTGTGACAAGTATGCAACAAGACCTTTTTGCATGTTAATGTTTTGGAATTCATGACGGGTGCCACATGTGGGGCAGGAAATGCTCACTCCTTCCGGAACACCTGATTTCACCCCTTTATGGCCATATAAGATGGTTCATGAATTTCCATTAAATTTTTTTCGATTTTGTCTGACACTGGACTTTGAGATTGGATAATGTACTCGGTTTTGTTTGCTCGCATACTCAGGCTTATGGAACTGGAACATATTGTTCGAAACAGTATGATAACCAGCCATTTTGCCACTCGTGGTAGTGTTTGTAGCACATTGCATTTTCCGATGTGCGTTTTCGACAAAATACACAGGCAGTCCAGTATGTTACTGGATAGGATGTTCATCATGTTCAAGTGTTACTATCAAAAATACGAAGTTTGGGCTGCAATAGTGTATACAAGTTATTCCACAGCTTTATAAAACCTGTGTACAATATTCACAAATCTGATATTACTAAATTTCACAAATATGTGGGGATTCCAATACTTAATAATGGTGCGAGGTAATACTTGGATACTGATATCATTTTGTTTTAAGGGCAGCATTTTCAAACTGATAAACCAATCATCAATTTGATATTGGCGGTTTAAACAACAATAGAGTATCAAACAATAGTGGTAATAGTGGTCGAATTTGGGCCATTGGTTGCCATTGCAACACAACTGTCGGGTACACTTTGACTTTATTGTTTTCAGTACATCAATAATATCCAATATGTAGTTTTTGGCAATTGCATGTAGTTTTTGAAATTTTTTGGCGAGTGTACCAGTAGTATAAATGATTAACTAATGGATATTAGTGGTAAATGTAAAATTTGGGACATTGTCAACATATTGCTCGGGTACACTTTGATTTTATTGTTTTTAAAACATTATGATTGGATTCCTTGACCTTGAAAATATAGGGATAGACTCCAATTCTGCTCCGATAGGTTCAGTCATTGTGAAGATATGGGAGAAAATGTGTTTTTTGATAATGGCGGGAACAAAATGGCCGCCAAGGACGTCATATAGCTTTCTTTGCGATGTATCCAAATCTGAAAACACCCAGAATGTGGTTTTTGACCATTGTGTAGGCACTGATGTTACAGATGATTAAGTATTGAATAGTAGTTGTAAATGGCAAGTTTGGAGGGGGTTGGTTGCCATGGCAACACAATTGTGGGGGTCCCCTTTGTTTTTACTGTTCTGAAAACATTATGATTGGATTCCGTGACCATGAAAATATAGGGATAGAGACCAATTTCACTAAGATAGGTTCAGTCATTGTGAAGATATGGAAGAAAATGTGTTTTTTGATAATGGCGGAAACAAAATGGCCGCCAAAGACGTCACATGACTTTTTCGCGATGGCTCCACATCTGAAAATATTCGGTAGGCTGTATTCTACAATTGTGCCAATTTTCATGCTTTTATGATAAAACCCACGATTTATCAAAAAATGTGCCTTAATCGCCCGGTTAACGACGTGCGGGTGTATAGGACGAACTAGTGTTGTGTATCTATAAAGAGTGTGTTTTTTCACATAATAATTGTAGTTTCTTCATAAATACTTTGATGAAATTTGGTAATTTACTCATATGATTAACTTACGAGTTTGTAATTTTTATTGAATAAATCACTTTCTAATCATTAGTAAACAGCCATGAATGACTGATCCCAAATTAGTACTGGTGTCAAACATATTTGTCAGACTGACCAGAACTCAGTCTGTTATCCAATTTTCAAGTCCAGTATCCGGCAGGTTCGGGGAATTTTGAGAAAACATACGAGCACCCATATGGCCATGAGGAGGAGAAATTTAGCTATCTCCAGCTCCAAGCTATGAAAATATTCTCTTCTGGATACAAATGTTCCACATCACCTTTGTATAGTGAATGCGTCTGGATCGATAGTCGACACCGGTCTTCTCCTATGTCCATACAGTTGGTACCCCATCCATTCTGTTTGTTTACCTTTGATCAGATGCGGTGCAGCCCACTGCATGGCGTTCCGAAGTAAAGTTTAGACAGCTGTCATCAGAACTGTAACAATAGTATTATACTTTCATATTAACCCTTACCGCCCATAAATTGGACAATTACACCAGTCCAGACCGCCAATGTCCCGTCCAGAATATTATTTCGGCTGTCTATCAAAAGTATGTGGTGTCAGCTATGTCTGGAAACCAATTTACTATATGTCGATACTCAATTTGTAATTTGCAATTAACACCGGATAATTTTTTATTCGATCCGTGCCCATAATATTTTTAATTTCCATGCTATTTGATTGATCATCCTATAAATTAGTAAACACATTCAACTGATACGTAGAAACAACCATATTCGAACATAGGTCTACTACATATGAATCCACGAAATCAGCCTGGTTTTGTTGACAGAATCATCATGGAGCAAACATTCCCTCGAACTTCCAAGTGGATTAATCTTTCAGTAGTTGGCCTTGTATTGGTGATGATCACAACAGTCATGTACAATAGTAGCACGATAGGAGAGTTTGATGTTAACATGAGCAGTAAAAATGCTAAATGTGAGCTACATCAGATTTATCAGGAAAACAACAAGATCGGTGCTGATAAGGACCTTGCAAATGTAAGATGAAAAATGTATTTACATTACGAAACAAGATATGCATTGTTGTTGTCAAAATAATAATAACTTTGTCAGCTTTGCGATTTTATATTCCAAGAATACCTAAGGGCGTGCTAAAATTGTTATAGACTAATATGCCGATGTCTCCAATCACATCACTTCAGATTGCTTTCATTTCCTCTGTTTTATAGCAGCTTGTGAATTTTTCTAAACAATGTGACGTATGGGGAATGATGGCGTCACTGTATGACCCAACCAAACCATTAACGTCATCAGATCTAGCGCTCCTGCAGGGCTGCATGGCGCTGTTTTACTTCCGTAGCCCGCGGTGTGGCAGCACTGCGCTGGTGTATCTCCTCGACAAATTGTCACAGAATCTTAACTTCACCTCCAGTCTAAAGCCACTACCTCAACCACAGACCATAGGGGACTGGGTGGGTCGATTATTGCAACTGTACACATGTGTTCAAATGAGTGACATAATTCCATTGGGAATTATTTTTATGAAAGCGTGATGAAATCTGACCAGCGCACCAACGATAATAACAACATAACGTTCAGATTGAACCAAAATAGCTTCTCAATTTTAACACCACCAAATATAGGTAAACAATAATATCTAGCCGAAAAACTCGATAGACGACTACAGGACATCTATTACACATGTATGAAATTGTGAATGACCAACTCCGCATGACAAACTATTACTTACACAGCATGCACTTATCGACGCAATGTACAGGAAGCGTCAGCCATTCGTCCGGACTGGACACATACGGGCTCTAGACCTTGTCAGGTAAACCATACCTCAGGTTTCTTCCGTATAATGTCTACTAGAAATATTGCTTTGACTAAACTTTATGAGGATCTGGATCGTTATGTGAACTGTACAAAGTCTAATAAAAATGATGTCGAATCATGCTGCAATGCATAAAATAAGGACTTAGTGCCAATTCTTATTTACTGAAGTACATTTCAGCAATACGAGCAACCCCGCTGTGATGTACAATGTGGTCCGTGAACCGATCAGTCACCTTGTGTCCACCTTCAAACTGAAGAAGTATGGAGCCCGGGCCAAGTCGGAAGTGACGCGGGGCTCCGTCAACACCAAGTGTAACATGGTAGATAATAACAATTGCTTGTTTATTTGTAACTGTATGTTAACGTCTCGTGGAGAATATACCTGCATGTCGTTGTAGAACGTTGTTCACAAGAAAATGGAGAAATTCTAATTGATTTAGAGGCAATAGGCAGTAGCTGTCGAGAACGCTATTTATGAACTGTTGTTTCTCAATTTTGGTGAGAATTATATCAATTGTAGATAACCAGTAGGTGTATATACAACGCAAGTATACGAGACAACTAAAACTAGAACTCCTAGCTCTACTGGTATTTATGTAATGTGTGTCCAGACCATCAATGAGTTCGTGACTCGCTATGGACTGGACGATCGCTGTACTAACGAACAGTTTCTGGGGCTGAGATATTTGTGTGGAGACTGTCAGAACTGCAGGTACACTCCAAATCATTGTGGTAAAGAGAGAATAAAATATACGGGGAATTGTACAAATATTGTTTGTATTCCTGGTACCATAAAAATATAGGTTCGCTATTTTTCTATGCTAGTACTTACGTCAATTTCCATCAATTTTATTTTCAGGAGTATTGATGGGTTCATTCCCTAACTGCATAAATATTATTTTGTTATAAATGTAATGTGATAGCTATGTACACGTCTCTATCTTCCTTCCTCGTTATTATTTCGTTTGTGTTTACAGTCGATATGAGTGCTTTCGTCGAGCCAAGGTGAATATAGACAAGATATATCTGGTTGTGGGGATTTCGGAAAACATACCAGCCTTTCTGATTGTC
The DNA here is from genome assembly GCA_949152475.1 of Terebella lapidaria. Classification (NCBI taxonomy): domain Eukaryota; kingdom Metazoa; phylum Annelida; class Polychaeta; order Terebellida; family Terebellidae; genus Terebella; species Terebella lapidaria. The sequence goes on along the minus strand of OX424565.1, from coordinate 39,173,761 downwards.
ATGGAAACTCTACTCCCACAGTTTTTCCAGGGAGCCTTGAATACTTATGTCCATATGTGTAAGTATTACTCGGAGTATTTCATTGAAAACAAGCTCATATTGATACATAACGTGAACTTTTTATCATCGCCATCAAGACACTTTCATTTATGGAGAGAATATATTTGGATACCTAATTTAATTTTGTAATACACGTCATGTTAGGGTTCAGTATGCTCACTGACACATAAGCGGAATGCCTACAACTAACACACATCGAATTGATCATCCTAGGCATTCTTGCCTCCGTGCCTTCTATTTGTCAGTGTACTTGCAGCTGGCTTGTACCAGATGTTCTCTGAGGACCCATACAGGGACGAGGTATTGAACGAGACATCAGTCGAGATTTTAAAGCGTGAACTCGCAGCTGACCTTGACCTTTACCACTTCATCCAATCACGGTTTGACACGTCACTGCGGAAAATTCTGGAATACCGGACTGAGCCGAACCTGACGTCAGCGGCTTGTCTCTCACAGTCGGCTGATCCATCTAACAGATACACTCCCGCCAACTGCACGTGGTGACTGGGTTGTAATCAGCTGGGTTCGAGGATGCGCCCATGTAGTTCATATAATACTATCGTGGAAAAAATTAATCAATGATGTTCGGCAAATTAACATGTCACGTTTGGTTAATACACTAATTCACTTAAACACTTGTCAGTTATTACGGCCACAAGACAACCATAAGTTACAGACGTTATAATAACTATGATGATTATAACTGGACCTATTTCAATCATCTATAAAGATTATTTATAATGAATGAAAAATGAATTATTTTATGTGTATTGTGTGTTGTTTTAATTTATTGTTAAATTAGAGAGTATATGTGGGAATATATTTTATTTTATATTTTATTTTATATTATCGTTTGACCAGACAAATTGAATACGAAAAATAGGTTAAAACTGACGAAGGCATATACTTTATTGGCGTACGAGGGTACACTGTTGATTAATACTGATATAGCACGCGTTTCAACAATATTTATAAAGTTGATGATCATCACGGGACTGATTCCACGCCATAACGTCCTCATAAATATGTACCAGTGTCATATTCACAGGTCCTCCCGGAGCGCGTTATGATTTGCGACAGTTGATCGGCATGGTAACATCATGATAACATCATGCAGCACTAAGCGCTTACAATTTTGAACACAATATCAGGTTCCAGGAACTAGGCTTTCCTTCGGAGTGATGCCTCCGAATTAGAAGTATCGAGGGCCTGGCTTTAACACTGTGATCTGTATATCCACCATATACCATATTTGTTAGCATGGTTACCTCGCCCAATGCCAATATGATAACTGAATCCCCTCCTCCTTATGTCTGAGATTGGAATATATCCTAAGTTTTGTTTTGGAAACTCAGATTCTGCCGAATAATCTAGAAAACAAAATATAAATATCCTATTAATATGAACTAAAAATTAAATCATATTTAACTAAAATGGCATTGATTAATTATGAAGCAAAACACAAGATAATATAGCATTGGTTGACTTGCCTCCTTGACGGGTCGTGTCATGTTGGAGAGAACGTTCAATATCCTGGGAGCCGTGTTTAAGGGGTCACCGACGTTGTTGTCTTGGTTACCGTTGTTGACGTCGATGCCCTGTGTGGGGTTCTCATGTGCCGGCTGAACCGGCTTCGGTGCTGCTGGCTTAGTACCCAAGGTTGGAGAATCACACAAGCTACATAAGATAATACACATAATATCGATATGGGTTCTATTCATATAAATTGTCCATCTGACTCCATCAGTTCAATATTTGTTCCATTCGGCACAAAAAAAAAATATGTGCAAATTGTGTACTGTCGAAACAATATATTGCACGGATTAGTGAACTTTCGGATAATGGAGTTTCTACTGTATGACATTTCTCACCCCGCCTGCGGAAAGTGTAGCCTCATTGAATAGTGATGGACCCCAACCAGCATACAGAATAGGAGAGCCAACCACACGACTAGAGGGGGCATCCTGATGAAGCCCATAACAGCCTGCAAGTCAATTGTCATAGCTCTGTCAAACTAACAATTTATACATCTGATAAGTATCATCCAGTTTCAGTTTGATTTTCTATCAACTATCATAGGTAACTACAAATAAAATTTTTATTCTCATCCTGCAAAATGCGCTTGCAGAAGATGCGTGCAGGGAACATGTATTTTGACACCAGAAGCATTTTGTTGGTTTGATAGTGAAAGGTATTCAAATTTAAGGTATACAGCTTTCGTAAAAATATTGACTCAACGAGAGCTTCGGCAAGATTTCAACGGAAGTGAAATCGAACTTACCTTCGTCATTGAGACTGCACCCATCGTCGTCATAGGAACGCTTCAAATATCACAGGAAGATATCACAGGAACATGTAGCATCGCCTTCTCAAAGGTGTAATACATGTAGTGTTATCTTACACACTGTAAAGAATATATCGCCATTGTGCGACACGCGGTTAATCACGTTGCTATCCGTAGGGGCTTTCAAGCCTCCAAAGTCCACTACTATGGCGCACAGACCCAGTAGGTGTAGCTATTGGGTTTGTATTGATCTTGCCTGTAGTCGTGTTATCTGTAGAGTCGATACTTCACATGCAACAGCCTCGAACAGAGGTCGCCTCTTGATTAATATCGGCTGATACAAAGGTCACTGATTAGGCAAATAAAAGGTAACATTAACCAGTATATGGTTAGATTTGCTACGTGACGCCACATAATGTCGTAATTTATACACTCGTCTATTACACGACCTCTTGTACAAGAAAATGGTAATTGAAACCTTGCGTGACCCGTTTTTAAATTTTGGTAAAACCACAAATATGTGGAGAATTGACAGGCACCACATGCTGAGGCATATAAGCGGTCGATTAGTAGAATTGATCTTGTACCCAGCTGCATACATTCGATATCAAAGTCTTTCAGGGGACATCAGTACTCACAATCTCAATTGTTAACACCAGGAAAACATCTGCTCAATAATTCGAATCACCGAACGATCAGGTTGAGAGAAATAGAGATAACAATTGAATTATGCCCTCCATTTGTACTTAATGGGCCTGTCACACACTTGACCGTATAGGCCTCAGCACGAGTGATGTACCTGAATTTAAATATCGACAAAGAAAATTCGATTTCCCTGTTTGAAATTTTTTTTAAAGAAAACATTCATCGAACAAAATATATTTAAGTAGTTAACTATATATAAATAGTCATATATCAGTAATCGCAATATTTCCATTATTGTCAATGGCTGTCCAGACACATACCGTTTTTTAATACATTTTATTTTATGTCATTTTGTCAGTCTGATTTTTCATATTACTAGCATATTTAGTATATATATTTTAGGGGAGTATGACCTATAAGCTTTTTAGCTTCCTGTACTTTCGTACATCTACTGTGAAATGTTTTGTGTTTTCCCGGTGTTGATGAATAAACTGATCCTCCACACCAGCGGTCGGTCTGTCACATTATCTATAGGCCTCAAAACGAGTGATGGGCTTGTCACATTCAACATACAGGCCTCTGTAAGAGTAATGGACTTGTCACTCTTGACTGTATAAGCTTCCGCACGAGCAATGGAACTGTCACACTTGACCATAAAGGCCTCTGCAAAAGTAATGGACTTGTCACACTTGACTGTATAAAATTCAGCACGAGCAATGGACCTGTCACACTTGACCATAAAGGCCTCTGCAATAGTAATGGACTTGTCACACTTGACTATATAAGCTTCCGCACGAGCAATGGACCTGTCACACTTGACCATAAAGGCCTCTGCAAGAGTAATGGACTTGTCACACTTGACTGTATAAGTTTCCGCACGAGCAATGGACCTGTCACACTTGACCATAAAGGCCTCTGCAAGAGTAATGGACTTGTCACACTTGACTGTTTAAGCTTCTGCATGAGCAATGGACCTGTCACACTTGACTATAAAGGCCTCTGCAAGAGTAATGGACTTGTCACACTTGACTGTTTAAACTTCTGCACGAGCAATGGACCTGTCACACTTGACCATAAAGGCCTCTGCAAGAGTAATGGACCTGTCACACTTGACCATACAGGCTTCTGCACGAGTAATAGGCTTGCCACACTTTGCCGTACAAGAGTCCATAGGGGACCATATAGGACTCCGAACCAGTTATCGAAATTGTACACTTGACCATGCAATGTCCTTGTGCTGACTAAGCCTCAGCACAAGTAATGGACTTGTCACACTTGGCCATGCAAGCCTCTACGCAAGTAATGGACCTGTCACACTTGACAATACCAGCCCACTGATCTCAAACAGTCCTGTCACACTTGCCCATACAAGCCTGAGCACAAGTAATAGACCTGTCACACTTGACCATACGAGCCCCAGCACAAGTAATGGACCTGTCACACTTGATCATACCAGCCATTTCAAGCGAAAAAAAAGTTTGCTTTTGAGGGGAACATTGAACGTTGGAAATTTTCAGCCAAATATTTGCTTTCTGTTCGGAGCAGTGTGAACTGATCATATGCTCGAATGCATATATATATCTCAGTTATTGGCACGTCCAAATAGGAAGTCATATATAACGATTTGAGAGGAGGCCTCGAATTCGACCTTTGATGACGTTGTAAGGTTAAAACGAACATTTTTTGTCAAAATAAATGAACATTTCGTACTATGATAGCTTAACACTATGCATTTCCCTGTAACCTTTCCCGAGCCTAGGGCTAATATCCTCTTTTTTAAATTCAATAGTTACTTTAAATTCCCTACCTGTAAAGTCACAAAGTAGCTTCACTTCACATGTTTTTATTACCCTGGTTACATTATATCAAGAAGCCTAACAGTCTGTAGATTTCACTGTGTGTCTTTGTGTTGTGTATTGTATTGTTATATTTTGCATGGAATTTGTCACTTGTACATATACAGAAAAATAAACATTAGTCCATTCATTCAAGATCAAATTGTCTGTTGGGGACAAACTTGTGGAAAGTATAGGCTGTGCATCATGAACACTTGGAAATGTTGACCTCAGACGACCTTGAAAGCTAAATCTCAAAGTCTCGTTTGACACGAAATGTGCAAATTGGCCTTTGGGGCTAAAACACTTGCACATACAGCTTAGGATTGTTTTATATATAAAAAGAAGATAGGAAGCCATGTGGAGGCCAATAAACACACTCAAATTAATACTTGTAGATAGAGGTTATATTTGCATTATGAATATATAGGAAGTCATATATTACACACCTAATGGGGACCTTGAGCTTGGCCTCAGATGGCCTTCAGTGTTTTGACTGTTAATTGGCCTCTGAGCTTAATGCTTGCGCCTAGAGATTAGGATCGTGTTATAAGCTTATGATAAGCAATATATATGGCACATCTTTTGGTGACTTGGTGAACTTGAAACTCAGACGATCTTGAAGGCTAGATCTCAGGGTCATGCCTGGCCTAAAATGTGTACAATGGCCTCTACAGACAAAATACATGTAGATAGAGCTCATGTTTGTATTATGAACAAATAGAAAGTCATAAGCAGCACACTTATATGACTCAAGGTTGTGTGTCACTTTTCATGCTTAAGACCAAAATTGTCCGTTAACCTATCTCAGCCCTTGGGCTAATTTTTTGCAATGGAAGAATATGGGGTCATTGTGCTGACTTTCGCAATTACAAATGGGATGTGTGTTTTTTGGCAGTAGATTCATTTAGGATCATCGAATTAAACTTGAAAATATTTATGTCCTAATTGGGTGTCAAGTCGCAATTTTATTTTACCAAATTTTAGATTTCTACCTTCAAAACTAAAAAAGTTTCCAATCTCTTGACTTTCACAATTTCACCAAATTCAAGAAAATGTTTTTTATTGAAAATTGATTGTAGAAATTGAAATATCCGCCATGGATGAATGCCACATGACTTCCTGAATGTTTACAATTAATACCAATTTACACTCATCGGCAACACTATGGGCTCCTCGACTGATTGTAGTTATGTATCATTATTTGGCCAAATTCAATCACCATTGATGGAAGCATGTATCAAAAATCTTCTCTCTACAACAAGTGAGCAGTAAATATACATAAATACATACAAATAGACGTCTTCATTCCCAGGGGATGGATACGGAGGTCAAGAAACACAATGAACCACATCTAAAAACATGCATCAATTTATTGCTGGGAATACATGTATCTAACTTGTCACACATAACTTGTAAAATATAATCATTCCACCAAAATTGAACAAAACTCATCACGATACAATATTAACATGATTAAAAGGTAGTTGGTTATTAGGTATGTGTTCTCAAGCTGGAAAAATATAAAATTTTGCACATGATATATATTGCAGTGTAAAATATACATTTCTAATTTTATACAAATAATCTGACCCTAGCCCACAGTATCCAGTTAGACAAACACCATGATAAGAGCATCAGAACAAACAATCAACACTCAAACTCTTTTATGCCCAGTTAATCACATCACGCTCTGCTATGTTTAGCTATGGTTCAACTACCCGGTATATAACCTACAAGCCACATATTGAATAAATACCAAGATTAGATTTTACACATCACATTAAAGTAATTAAAGTAATAACAATTTGTACAACTGCTGTCTGTTGTTTCACGATCACGAAAGCTTTGATTTTGCAAAAGTCACATTTTGTACAATGCTATGTTCCACTTCTACTACAAGATGTGTGACACGGTTTCAGTTTGGCTGGAAACTGCGTTGATATATTAGAGACATTAACTTTTGTGATATTCTAAATGTGTATCCCCTTCAACTCAAATCAATATGGGTAAAATTATTTCAATATCACCAGAACTTATGTATTCAAATCAGATGCAAGATGATATGTAGAACCATTGTAATGTAAATATTCTGACAGTAATGTAAAGATCCCACAGTCAAATACAGATGAGTTGTACAAATCAAGCTTCTGAAATTATTTGATATAGCCAGAGATGTTGTTGATCAGATTTTTACCATAGCGCTGGAAAGTCACGTGCCGTCATGGTGTGGTTTTGGTGACAAACACACCTATAAATTTTGTTTATTTTGAGTAGAACTCCATTCATCAGGTAACACACAAGATGTGTTTGTTTGTCACCAAAATCACACCATGACGACACATTACTTCCCAGCCCTATAGCACTGTCTCGGTCTCAAACAATTGTTCCAAAATGATTTCAAGACATGTTCTGTTCCAAAGGACATACTTGCTACATACCAAATTTAACACATCTTTTCCAATCTTAGCTCTCTAGACCTATGATATACTAATGTGAAAATAGTAAGGCATTAGGCATATTTATCATATGCCAGAATGACAATCGATGCAAATAGTGTAGTTAATGCTATTATACAGTAATTTAAATTACTGTCAACAAACTTAGACCTGAAAATACACCATTTCTATGTATTTTGTTTTTCAATAGCTTTGCCTATTCTTCCAAAAACAAACTACTGCCCAACAAGCTGTAAATTCCACACTTGCCCGGGCAGCTCCCAGTTCAATAAAACGTCATTATTTTAAAGGGTAAACAAAAGCACATGGTCGCTCTCCTGGCCCGATTCCGTAATAATATCGGGCTTCATGCCCTCGGGCCAAGTCTTCAAGAAGCCCTCCGCTTCGCGTTGGGCTTCTCAAAGACTTGGCCCTCGGGCATAAAACCTCATATTGTGCAATAACCCTATAGTACTGGCCACTCAACAGATTCATGTGATTTTAAATACATACAGTTTGCATACCAGTAAGGGCATGTAGAAAATCATTGATAGAAAATAATCTCATGAAGGTATTTTGTAAAGATATGAAAAAGTAGAACTCAGTCACCAAATATGTACAATACTTGATGAGTTCAGTCACAGACATTAATATGAAGCTCAGTAAATCATCAACTGCAATCACCACTCGAAGGCAGATATACACAGGCAGCTGGGGTTTGAATAAAACTGTAAAAAAAAACACTTTCAATCTGCAATCTACGGAGTTAAAACATACATGTGAAAATAACAAATATACACGTATGTACAATTGTATAAAACTAGATGCTTCCGGTCGCCTACGACCGCTTGGGTGTATCACCCGTAGCACTATCATTCCTTTTGCCCCAAATATATTACATGTACTAATAAGTGTGAAAAACTAGAACAAGGGATAGAAAAGATTACCAGAGAAATGTAAAATCTTGGGCCACAACTGTTCTTTTTTCCCACCAAAATTGCTGCATTAATCTTTCAAGGTTATTGAAGGGCGATTTCAAGATCACCACTGAAACCACTGCATATGAATGTCCATTTCGACATGTTCGATAACAAAAACGAAATCACAGCCAGATCAAACTTTTCACCTAAAATTATATTTCAACTCAGGATTTTTGACATACAGTGGTCCCCCTCAGATAAGACCCCCCTCAAGAGAGACTTCCCCCTCTGTAAAGACTTTTTCTTGTGGCGCTAGAATGACTTTAACATGTAAATGAACCCCTCTGATAAGACATCCCCTTAGATAAGACCTTAATTTTGTGGCAGAAGGGTAGGTCTTATCTGAGGGGGACCACTGTACTTGGTCCTAAGTGGAAATTAAAATAAAAATTGACCAAAACTGCATTTCAAGATCATGAAATTGGGAGCCAGATCGAACTTTTCACCATAAGTTATATATCAACTCATAATATGTGACAAACTTGTTTCCAAGTTGAAATTCAAAGTAAAAGTTGACCAAAACTGCATTTCAAGATGACGAAATTGGAGCCAGATTGAACTTTTTACTATAAGTTATATTTTGACTCATAATATGTATCAAACGTGGTTTCAAGTTGAAATTCAGAGTAAAAGTTGACCAAAACTGCATTTCAAGATGATGAAATTCGAGCCAGATCAATGTTTTAGTAAAAATAATGTTAACTTATTCAGTTACACCCAGATATCTCAACTGGACAAAATCTTTACCTTGTTGAGCTCAATAATAAATGTTTCTCGTCTTAACTATTATTATTGATATCAATGATAGATTTAACTAGCAAAAATAATGTTAACTTATTTGGTTACAGCCATAAAATCTCTACTGGACAGAACCTTTACCTTGTTGAGCCCAATAATAAATATTTCTTGTCTTAACTATTTTTATTGTGGTCAATAATAGACTTAACTAGTAATAATAAGGCTAACTTATTCGGTTACACTCATGAAATCTGTACTGGACAAAACTTTCACCTTGTTGAGCGTAATAATAAATGTTTCTCATCTTAACTATTTTAATTGTGGTCAATAATAGACTTAACTAGTAAAATTAAGGTTAACTTATTCGATAATATCGATCTGTTTTCACTAAAAACATCAGTTCTCTATTCTGAACAAGAATGCAGTGCTATTTGTTTTCCTAGTACAGGGTATTGGATTGATCACAGATGTTCAAGTCGGCATTTTAATGGTCGTAATAAGTTAGTCCGTTAACTAGTAAATATTTATTAGATCATTCTGAAAAACGATAGGTTTCGTGTGAGGCCCTTTCTCTTCGAGTCTGTGCGATTTCATCATCATTCATTGAAAACTCCCACCCGTAGAGCGTTCACAAGCCATGTGTGTTAAACAGGCTAATTTGAGAACAAAATGTGTCGCCAATCGGCCAATTTGGTTGCTATGGCAACCAAAATCGATTGGTGTTGGGATCTTACCATAAGATGTGTCTGTATAAAAAATTATTAGAATCGGTTAAGATTTGCAACCTGTAGCGCGTTCACAAGAAAGTGTCTGCGGACGCGGACGCGGGCGCGACGAAGACAAATCCATAGTATCCGCCGAACTTCGTTCGGGGGATACAATAAATCTTCAAGTGCAATTGTTAAAAAAATTTCCAAGGTAACATTAACATTAATCCCTTTTGCATATTTTGCACGTTGTTTTCTTTGCATATATTCAAATCCTCACACAAAGACGGACTATACTACAATGGAAAGACTCTGATAGAAAGACCCCTGTACATCCAGTAACCCTGAACCCTGAACCCTGACTAACTCATGTCTAAGTCAGATCTCGTGTGTGAACCAGCAGCAACTGTTTTTGTGCAATTATCTGTACCTGATTTTACATACAACTGCAATAAAGCTGAGTGTCCACAACACCGTATTTATAGCTTGTGATTGCTTCTAGTATTATTAACTACTCTTGACGCAGATCTTAGCAGCGAGAAAGCACACACAAATACTGATATGATTTACATCTTCAGTGATTCCAGAGTAAACATTCAGGATGAATCCAACCTTACAGGACACAACTACCGGGTATCACATGTACGTGCAAAATCTTGTAATTATATTAGTATATTACCATTTTAAAGCTGAAGCATGCACTATAGAAACTAGTATAATGGCTAACTGTAAATCTTGGTTTACGAATCAGGGCTATGCCTGTAATTCTAACAAATTTCGTGAAAACACGTAAAATCAAGGTGACATCTCTAAGACCATAAGTAAGAACCAGCTTCTTGGATGCTGTTCTCAGCCGGCCAGCCTACTTCCATCCATATGTAGCTCAACTAACTGCAAATGGATCCTAAAAGCTCCTGAGCCCTGAATTACTGCACAACAATCCCAATTTGACATAATGTACCTCAGCAGAATACTAATGGTTTCCAGCGGATATTATCATTGGCCGAGTCACCATTGTTACAAACAGACTCAAAGCATAAGAAGGGACCACACAATATCGCAGCATAAGTGTGACTGCATTGTAGTGTGACTGCATTGCCCAGTTGACAGATGCTTTACGCGACGGGGGGTGAGGCCTTGTAGCCAGCGTCCTGTAGCGCCTTCTGGATGTCAGGGTAGACACTAGCGTCCTCGATTGTCACCGGGATCTGGAGGATATAGAACAAATAGTTATTGTATTGGGGGACTGGTAATTGGGCAGACTGTATTAATCAGGGCATGATCAACCATATAGATTTCTGGATTAATCATCAGGTATTGACTCAACTTCTGGCACTTCTCACAGCTTCATTGTAAACATGAAGATACCTTGTAAGGTTTGCCAGCAATCATGGCTGCAATGGTGTTCCTGGCTATTTTTCCAGAGCGAGTTTTCGGCAGTTTTCGGACAATGACTGCATCTTTGAAGGACGCGACCGGCCCAACAAATTCACGGACGGTCAGACGAACTGTGTCCAACACCTTCTTGTCATCCAAATGTACATCTACAGAAAAGTAGAAAGTGCATCAAATTCTAATGGAAAAGAAATTTCAGGATACATTTACCGGTAATCTATTGACCAGGTTGGCGAACTATCATCAAAGTTGTAGCAAAATCACCCATTTTTCGAATCTCCACCCATTTTGGACCAAATACACCTGTATCACCTGTTTTCATGACGATGAGTCCAATGGGAACGTGTCCTTTCGTGGCGTCTGGCATTCCGACAACCGCAGCCTCAGCTACATCCTCATACTCCAGAATCGCCTGCGAAGCACAGGAAACATGCTCAGGTCACATCGTCGGTTTATTAGTGTTGATCTTGAATTCTAGACATTTTTGCACAGATGTTTAGAAGTTCATGAATTATTTTAACTTCATTCATATTTATAATGTAGTGATGCTGATCCTGAAATCTGATTAATTTTACTCACTCTGAATATTCACAAATTTTACTGATTGTTTCCCTCTGTAACCAATTTTCCGTCGTCATTAGCACATGAAGACCAGCTAAATCTATAAATGATTGCTCCCATACATCCTAAGAACAGCAAGCACTTTTCCCCACATTTCTCTGACCTCCTCTAGCAGCCCGGTGGAGATTCTGTGTCCGGCGATGTTTATCACGTCATCCGTTCGTCCCATCACCGCGATGTTACCGTGCTCGTCCCGGTATCCAGAGTCCTGGGTGTCATAGTAACCCTGTGGAAATATCAGTCAACATGGCAACATGATACCCAGAGATCAGTAACCATGGCAACAAGATACCCAGAGATCAGTGACCATGGCAACATGATACCCAGAGATCAGTAACCATGGCAACATGATACCCTGAGATCAGTAATCATGGCAACATGACACTCAGAGATCAGTAACCATGGCAACATGATACCCAGAGATCAGTAACCATGGCAACATGATACCCAGAGATCAGTAACCAAGGCAACATGACACTCAGAGATCAGTAACCGTAACCATGGCAATACAATACATAGCGATCAAAGACCATGGCAACATGATACCCAGAGATCAGTAACTATGGCAATACAATACAGTAACCTCGGCAAACATGATACACAGAGATCAGCAACCATGGCAACATGATACCCAGAGATTAGTAACCATGGCAACATGATATCCTGAGATCAGTAACCATGGCAACATGACACTCAGAGATCAGTAGCCATGGCAACATCATACCCAGAGATCAGTAACCATGGCAACATGACACTCAGAGATCAGTAGCCATGGCAACATCATACCCAGAGATCAGTAGCCATGGCAACATCATACCCAGAGATCAGTAACCATGGCAACATCATACCCAGAGATCAGTAACCATGGCAATACAATACATAGCGATCAGTAACCACGGCTACATGATACCCAGAGATCAGTAACCGTAACCATGGCAATACAATACATGATACCCAGAGATCAGTAACCATGGAAACATGATACTAAGAGATCAGTAACCATGGCAACATGATACCCAGAGATCAGTAACCATGGCAATATGATACCCAGAGATCAGTAACCATGGCAACATGACACTCAGAGATCAGTAACTATGGAAACATGATACCCAGAGATCAGTAACCATGGCAACATGATACCCAAAGATCAGATACCTAGAGATCAGTAACCATGGCAATACAATACACAGAGATTAGTAACCTCGGCAAACATGATACACAGAGATCAGTAACCATGGCAACATGATACCCAGAGATCAGTAACCATGGCAACATGATACCCAGAGATCAGTAACCAAGGCAACATGACACTCAGAGATCAGTAACCATGGCAATACAATATACAGAGATAAGTAGCCTCAGCAACATGATAACCAGAGATTAGTAACCATGACAACATGATACCTAGACGTGAGTAATCATGGCAACATGATACACAAACATGAGTATCATGGCAACATGATACAATGCTGACAGATAAACCTTATTCACGCGCATACAGCCGCATGTGCGTATTGTCGAAGGTGTGCGTATATTTTGAATATACGCACATGTGCTTGTGATTGAAAAAAAATTCAAAATCAAGAATGACAGTAAAAGATTTTTGATCGCAAGATCATCGGTTCCATGTCATGTGCTTGACTGATTTCAATGGATTGCAAACTGTCAAATAAGTTGTGATGTTGATTGCCTAATTACGGTTGAGTGTAATTGACACTTGTGATTTCGTTTGACATCTTATGATCGGGATGTGTCGTTTCTGTTCATGAGTGTGGAATAAACATCTTAAAAAGCCCTTGTTTCGTTCGTGTTTGTGATGTTTGCCGCCCAGCAGGAAGTTGCCATTTTCCTAGCAAGTACTCATTAATATTCATGAGCTGATTCACATTCCAACCAATCAAAAGTTACCTTTCAAAACGAATCAGCCAATGGTGAAAGGCCAGATATGACATCATAAAAATCCCACCAATCAGGCTGTTTGTTTCACTTTCTTCTTCCGAGTGACATGTGGATTTGTTTTGAAATAGCAACGAACCAAACAACAAATTATATTTGTTTCCCGAAGTCCCAACAGCTTCACACAACAATAGATTATACATCATGCATATACACCAACACAAGTACCGATGTCTGAATTCATTGTGCACCAAACCATGTAATTGCAATTGACGAGTCGGGCGGTTTTGACAATCGTGTCGGCCTCGTATGACTGTCAAACAATCTGAGCCTGATCAGAGGGATATGCAGTCAACCCCTTATCGAAAACGATCGCACATGTGCATATGTACGAAATATTTTTCCAAATTATAAGTGGCCTAAAACAAGCAAATTTCAGATAAACGCACATGCGACTGTATGCGCACGAATACGGTATATTATATAGTACCAGGTAATGACATTAGTAGATACAATGTAAAGAAAACATTCAGTTTGGAAAATTACAATACTTTCATAGACATAGTATATATGATTTTTTGTCCTATGAACCTATCGGCATTTGGAAAGCTCATGGCAGGATAGTGTCAAGTTTTGCAAAGCACACGATCATTCTACACACATTTATATTTAAAGTACTAGTAAAGTGTAAATATGATGTTGAATTATATGAACGATCTCATTGATCTGAGCAAAATGGTCTTTACGGTATATCAATATCTCTATCCGTTCAAAAGTTACAGCCATTTGAAACTGCCATTCCGGCACAACATTACAGAAGACACTTGAAAAGTTTTAGCAACTCATTAATATGCAAATTAGATGCTAATGAGAATTCATGACGTCACGAGGGGAACAAATTTTAATTAGGATATTTCAAGCCATGGTATAATGATTCTTATTGAAGGTTCTGACGATCTGACTAGTGCATATTATTATGTACCATAAATAGTCAATATCCACACAAACTGTACTGTTGCTATGGTTACCAGTCGTTCCTTATAGCCGTGGTTACCCATGGTTGCCATGGCCATTGACTGCCAAGTCAGTCTATCCACAGACTTTCTGTCGATTATTTATGAAATAAATTAATATAGAGCTCAAGTTTGCACCATTTTTATTTGTGCATACCCTAATTTAAGTGGGTTTCTGGCCCTAGCAACCATGGTTGCTATGGGCCATACCAGGTCACTGGTTATCTTGACAACAACAGAAAAAGTGAAAACACTGATTATTCATATTGAAATCTGCAAGGAATAAGTTTTGATGAATAATCATAACATTAAATGAACGAATAATACATATCAAAGTACCTAATTAAAACAGCTTCCCCCGATGACGTCATGAATATCTCATTTGCATACTAATTAGCTAAATTGTTTTGAAAAAGTAAATTTGCCGATTTCAATCTTTAAAGTGCTATAACTTTTGAACGGATTGTGATATTTACATGCCGTAAAAACCATTTTGCTCAGATCAGTGAGATCTTTCATATAAGTTCACATCATATTTTCACTATACTAGTACTTTAAACCAAGCAACTACCGGTATACAAGGTCTCTTCATCTGTTTGTATTTCAAGAACAGTGTGATCTACCTCGACAATAGTGGGTCTCATACCTCAAACTTCTTGAAGTAAAGTTCCTGGAAGCGTTCGTCATTACCCCAGAGAGTGCTGAGACAGGCCGGGGGCAGTGGTAACCTGTATGGGGGAGTCAGGTTCAGTAGGGGAAGAAAGAGATATATCTCTTAATCTCACTTTGAGTTGAACCATGACTATAATATATCAGTGCAATGCCAAAAGCAGGTCACACCTAGGATCCATACTCCAGAAATGGCGCCAGGTAAATGATTACACTTAATTTCACATGTATCTCGTTGAATTTGATTTGCATATACCGTATTGGTCCTAATAGTGGCACGCGCCCCAATAGTAGAGCGCCCCCCTCTTTTGCACAAAAATGTTCGATTTTTGTAACCTTATAATTCACTTCATATCTTTCTGATAAGATCTTGGATTGTTCCAATCCACACAGTTATGTTATTTGAATCCTAATCAAGAGGATTAAAGGCTATAGGTATACTATTCAGTGATATTTTTGAATTTGACCTCACGTTTGACCTCATTTTTGCGCGCGCTGCTGCAGGATGACTTGCTTTGGCTCGCCGTGCTACTATTAGGACCAATACGGTAACAATGAGCATAGTATCTCACTTGACAACAATGTTCCCGAGTTCATCATCGCCGCACTCCGTAAGATCTTTGTTCACGACTCGCACTAGAAATCAAACAAATGGACCAGCACTGTTACTACATATAGTGGACACGAATCAGAACATATCAGACCATCCAATCTACATATGTAGATCAGACTATCCAGCTCTTGTACCATGCCATAATAGACCAACCGGACACTCACCATCCCAGCCCGGTACGGGTCTACCGGCGACACCTGGGGGCGGGTACAGGTCGTTACCGAGGCCGACACACGTGGATGTGATCGCGGACCCTGTCTCTGTAACACAAGATGGCAGACTTACAGACATGGCTCACCAACATACCTGCCTTTGTGTTAGACCACCATATTGGAGATAGCGACACCTGTTACAGTCAGTCCACACATGAAGGACAGTACACTGCCCAAACCAGCAAACTGACCTGTCTGCCACCAATTGTCCAGGACTGGCACCTTGAATCTGTCGCGAATCCACTCCATAGTTTCATGGTCACAGTGCTCCCCGGCAACGTACATATAGCGGAAACTGTCATAATGTGAACATACATGTAGCGGAAACTCTCATAATATAAACATAAATATAGCGGAAACTGTCATAATGTGAACACACATATAGCGGAAACTGTCATAATGTAAACATAAATATAGCGGAAACTGTCATAATGTAAACATACATATAGCGGAAACTGTCATAATGTAAACATACATATAGCGGAAACTATCATAATGCAAACGTACATGTAGCGGAACATAAGGTAAACATACATGTAGCGGAAACTCTCATAATATAAACATAAATATAGCGGAAACTGTCATAATGTGAACACACATATAGCGGAATCTGTCATAATGTAAACTGTCATAATGAAAACATATATATAGCGGAAACTGTCATAATGTAAACATACATATAGCAGAAACTGTCATAATGTAAACGTACATGTAGCGGAACATAAGGTAAACGTACATGTAGCGGAAACTGTCATAATGTAAACATAAATATAGCGGAAACTGTCATAATGTAAACATACATGTAGCTGAAACTGTCATAATGTAGACATACATGTAGTGGAAACTGTCATAATGTGAACATACATGTAGCGGAAACTGTCATAATGTGGACATACATGTAGCGGAAACTGTCATAATGCAGACATACATGTAGCGGAAACTGTCATAATGTAGACATACATGTAGCGGAAACTGTCATAATGTGAACATACATGTAGCGGAAACTGTCATAATGTAAACACACATGTAGCGGAAACTGTCATAATGTAAACATACATGTAGCGGAAACTGTCATAATGTGAACATACATGTAGCGGAAACTGTCATAATGTAAACATACATGTTGCTGAAACTGTCATAATGTAAACACACATGTAGCGGAAACTGTCATAATGTAAACATACATGTAGCGGAAACTGTCATAATGTGAACATACATGTAGCGGAAACTGTCATAATGTGAACATATATGTAGCGGAAACTGTCATAATGTAAACACACATGTAGCGGAAACTGTCATAATGTAAACACACATGTAGCGGAAACTGTCATAATGTGAACATACATGTAGCAGAAACTGTCATAATGTAAACACACATGTAGCGGAAACTGTCATAATGTAAACACACATGTAGCGGAAACTGTCATAATGGAAACACACATGTAGCGGAAACTGTCATAAGGTAAACATACATGTTGCTGAAACTGTCATAATGTAAACTTGCTTGTACCAAAAACTGCCATGTTGTGACTGTGCATGCACCAGGAAAAATAGTATGTGAAAACATGTACTGTAACCGTCGTAAATTAAATGAATATGAATTTTCAATATTGCAATTGAGAACACTCACTCTGGGAATGAGTAGCCTTTAGCTAAGTCCCCGTGCGGGTCCTACAAAGTACAACAAAATTGTTATTGAAATCTTGCATATATGACCATGTACACATGCACGAACCAATTAAGTTAGCGTGTGAGTTAGCATCCTACCTCCCTACGCAGTGCTCTCATAGCAGTTGGTGCGACAAACATTGACACAACTTTGTGGTCTTGTAGCATACGATAGTAAGTGCTGGCATCCGGGGTCCCTACTGGCTTACCCTGAGCAGATAAACATAAGATACAGTGAACAAAACTGTGATATCAAATATGATATGTTAGATAGGCATCCACAGTGCATAATATAAACACAGCTATGCTGTCAAGTTTTACAAGTGTGCACTGATCTGCAGCAGTAGTATTCACATAGACTATCTCTGAGGCTGATACTCAATGTTCAGTCCACAAAGAAGCATTAATAGCTGCAGACCATCAGGTGTGACAATGTAGCTACCTCAAACAGTATGGTTGTGTTACAGTGGAGTAGAGGAGCGTAGACAATGTACGAGTGACCCACGATCCAGCCCAGATCCGAGGCCGAAAACCACGTCTGAAACAGGGACTCATCAAACTTATTTTGCATGTGTGTACACAGATACATATCATTTTACATAGAAACAGGGACTCGCCAAACTTACATCGCATGCTTACCAATGCTTACTAAATTACCTTCAAACAATTCTCGATTTACAAATATTTCTAGATATTCCAATACCTCGAAAGGATTGATTCCGTAGATGGCTTTCCACGACCAGTTGAGAACGACGGCATGTCCTCCACTCGGGCGAACCACAGCCTGGTCATGGGAATGATTCAAAAGAAACACAAATATTGCTTAATAGAGTTTTTTTTCAAAACTCCTCATTACCGGTATACCACATCAGATTGGTCTAAAATAATATAAATTTCAAATCAAGATTCCCGCCGTGTCTGACCTTGGGTGTGCCGGTGGTTCCGGAGGTGTACAGGAGGTAGAGGGGGTGTGTGGAGGGCAGTGGCAGACAATCGTGAGGTCGCGCAGTGCTCATCTCCTCCGCATAGTCAACGTCTCGGCCCGGGACCATCGCCGCACGCTGGAACTGTAACATCATAAACACTACATAAACATCTCCTCAGCATAGTCAACGTCTCGACCCGGGACCATCGCCGCACGCTGGAACTGTAATACAGTGGTCCCCCTCAGATAAGACCTACCCTTCTGCCACAAAAAATAGGTCCTATCTAAGGGGATGTCTTATTAGAGGGGTTCATTTACATGTTAAAGTCATTCTAGCGCCACAAGAAGAAGTCTTTACAGAGGGGGAAGTCTTTCTTGAGGGGGGTCTTATCTGAGGGGGACCACTGTATCATGAACACTACATGACACTGAGAGGATCTACAGAACCAGGAGAGGTCCCTAGAGAATAAGATGCCCTTAAATAAGACTTCCATGTTTGAGTGCAGGGTTTGAAGCTTGAAAAAATTCCTGAAGATGTAATTTCACATTCAGGATGAAGATATCATTACTGGTATGGATGAATCATCCATATACTGTGTTATTGTTAGCCTTTATTCACTGCTATTAATGAGTCAATCTCCAAGCAGCCCTTGTTACCTTGTCCTGGTACTCCCTGTTGTAGATGATACATCTCTCGGGTTTGTGGTCGGACAGTTCAATGGCCGCATCCAGCAGCGGTTTGTACTGTATGACCCGGCCTGGCTCTATACCTCCGTTAGCGCTCACAACCACCCTCGGCTGTCAGAGAGAGGGGAGACCGGGCAAACATTCATAAATCTGCAACATCTATTCACAGTAAACATCCACCATGTTACAGAATGTGCACATAGTTTTCATAATCCACTCTTAGATGTAAATACTGATGGCTTCAAATATTTTTGATTGCAATTAAGGTACATAACCTGGGTTAAAACTCATTTGAAACACATTTGAAACTCTCTGACAAAAGATGAATCTCATTCATTGAATCAGCACAAGGCCAGTTCTCGCTCCTCCGACACGAGGCTGTACGACTCACCTGAGCATGTGAGATACGACTGGCGAGTTCCTTGGACGCGAATCCTCCAAACACGAGAGAGTGGATGGCTCCAATCCGGGCACTCGCGAGCATCGCAACAATGGCCTGGGGTATCATCGGCATGTAGATCAGCACTCGGTCACCAACGCGCACTCCAGAACGAGTCAAAACACCCGCAAAGTACGACACCTAATGATGGGGAGGGTTTGTATCAGTTGTTCAATATCATGCACCCATCCTTGAATGATTCACATCTTACGTACATGTCTATCGATTCTCGAACCCAATACTAACAACAATACAGATATATATCCATGGAAATGCAAATAAAAAACTCTTGGTCAACATGGTCATACATGGTAGATATTGCTATTGTCCAAATAATCATTTGAATTTCAATATTTCATTAGATCCCAACACTTTACGACACACACACACACAGGTCTCGGACACACACAGACAGCCCTCTGACCTCGTCTAGCAGCTGTTTGTAGGAGATCTTCTGGATAGTTTCGGTGATGGGGGAGTCGTAGATGACAGCCGTGTGATCCCCGTGTCCGGCCTCCACATGACGGTCGAGTGCGTTGTAACAAGTGTTCAGCTCCCCACCCACAAACCTGACAGGGAGAATTCATGCTACATACAGCAATGTACAGCGATACGCCAGTGATAGATAGGTAAGCCATAAACATTTCTTCTGTTTCACAACATCTTGCCATGCACGGTAAGTTTTCATCAAAGACACAACATTACCCAACCAATCTCTAAAACCTGTGGTGTTCACATCCACAATTTAACTTTTAAATTTAAATTTTATCTGATTGTACATGAACTGTATGTCTTAGACTACTTTTCCACATATTCGTAACATTGGGAACATGTACATGTAACATTATTACATATTCACAAAAAAATCTTAGAAAGTATGTACATAATCATGATTATAATACAAGATTCGTAAGTTGCTTTTATCTGGGTAACAACTAATGACATCATGTTAAACGTTTATCCTCCCCAACTTACCAGGACGTGAAAGGTGACCGGCTGTCGTCCAGGACCTTGTCCCACTTCCTGTGCCATGAGAGCTCCTCGGCAGCTTGCGCCCAGTACTCCGTGGGGTCGTCCAGGCTCTTGCGGAACTCCCGCTCGTAGATGTGTGGGTCCACCAGATGGCGCCGGGTGCCAGGAGGTGGTACATACGCATGGATCACTGACGACTGGCGGGCGAGGTTCAATCGGACGGGAGAGGGATGGAGCAGGGCCAGACGGGAGATAGGATGCGGCAATCGTGAGGCTTCCAAGTGTTTTATAGAGTGATGAAAGCAACTGTTTATTAGCCGTGAAGCCATACTGTTGGTGTTGTGTTTAATCTAGAACTCTGCAAATACACAAGACAAAATGGAACATTTCAACTCAGTTGCAGCATCAAGTTGAAGCCATGTGCTTCTATTGGATTCTAGGCTATGGTAGAGACCAACAGTCATGACTGATGTGTTCTACACTCGAGTGAGGAATCCACCAGATACATGTATATATAGTATCCAGTGAGTGTGAGCTGTGTCCTTAGATGCTGATCCCACATAGGCCTATTCTTGCAAAAAAAGCAAAGATCAGACTGCATGCATTCCAGAAACGTTTCATTGTAAAACTCTGTAGTTCATTACATGTTCATGCAATTTAACATCAAATTGCTGACAAGCACACTAAACTAAAAAGTGTATTACTATGCACAGCGCTGTACAGCCCAAGCGCTGTATTGAATATACATAGGACTACAGCGTTATGCATCGTACGAAAAAGTAAAAATGTACTACTAAACTATTTAAGTATCAACCTGGCAACAACCCAACCAGAAATCTCTAGAATGCATAGGTCTATAGCAAAAGACTCTATAGTCTAGTAATCTGGGTAGTTCTACTCATGCATGGGTCTATAGCAATACAGTCTATAGTCTAGTAATCTGGGTAGGCCTACTCATGCATAGGTCTATAGCAAAAGAGTCTATAGTCTAGTAATCTGGGTATGCCTACTCATGCACAGGTCTATAGCAATAGAGTCTATAGTTTAGTAATCTGGGTAGGCCTACTCATGCACAGGATTTTTTTTAAGGAAGGTGTTATGGACCATCAAAGTAAGATCATTTAACATTGAGTTGAATGGCCAAAATAATTAATATACTGTAGCCTTAACCGATTACACAATTTTCACTCTGCGTGGCCTGGGAGCGCAAAAAATGTCATAATTTGTTTGACTAGGTAACATTTGAAAGTTCCCGACCTAATTCAATGTTCATTTGCCGTGTTTTGCATGGTTAAGGAGAAAATTGTCGAATACACATAAATCACATGGTCGGTCAGCATACAAAAATGTTCTAACTATCCTCAGCGGCCAAATTATGACTTGAAGTACAATTTGAAATTTTTTGCATAATATTAATGATACTGATGCATTTCAATAGCTCAGCCTTCTACAGGTGTCAGGGACTAAGAAATTTTCACCACCGGACCTGATTACAAGAACTGACGTCGGCCATATGCCGAGCTGACGCTTATCATAAGCAGCCCCCCTGACCCTAACATCATTCTAGAGACACAAGGTTGCATGCAAATCATAACCCCTTGATATTATTGACTTTCTAAATAAATTATTAGATGTTTGTTACGTTTCACATGGGTTCTATAGATAATTTTCCGTCTTTAGTGTGATCAATTTACGCTTTTCTTTAATCTTACTTTACTAAATAATCCAAACTGCCATTGAATTATACCAACGATTGGGTCTTGATGCTAATTGCACTTATATTCTATACTCATCCTGAAATTTTCAAGGCTTTTGTATGAAAACTCAATGAGTTTTCAACAATTTCAATTCTAAGAATTTGGCAGACTGGCAAATCTCAGCACATGTAGCATATGTATTAAATGGACTGAAACAGAGAATTGAATCAGAATATCAGGTTTATATTTCGTTTCACAATTACATACATATAAGACTACCTACTGACAAAATGTAATTCATATATCTCAGAAACGCCTACATATTAACATTGATTAAGGGCATAGCACGGTAATCGCTCAGCCAATCAGCGAGCGTTCACCTCACTTAGGCAATTTAAAGGGAAACTATTGTGTGACATCACCTCATATATTTTTTTAGGCCAGATTCATGGACGAGTGTATATTCTTTTGAAAGAACACACTGCTGGGAAATAATAACCCGGTTTTCAAGGCTGTACATCTTGTTATCGTTTTTCTCAGGAGATGAGGAAGCAAAGGGGTTTTGAATGGCAATCAGCACCCACAATTTCGGATATCTTCAACCGGGTCCATTCAAGGCAGAATAGCAAAAAATCCCATCGTCAAATTCATGCTTATCACCCAATGCCCAATACGTCATGCAATACGTCAACAGCTCAATTGACAAAAAAAGCATAGTGGTTAGGCTGGGATTTTTTTTTAGGAAGGTGATCATCAAAGTAAGATCATTTAACAGTGAGTTGAATGGCCAATATAATTAATACCAGTATACTGTATCCTGCAGCCCCAACACGTCATAACCAGCTGATAACGCTATACCTGTACGAAACTGTACGAGACCTAGAAAATAGGCTAGATCTATCTAAGGTTCAGAATAAAACTACAACGCACAATAGATACCAGTGCTTAAATAAACATTTGGGACAATCGCTGAAACTATAACAAATGCATGACAAGAATTGTCTCACCAAAGAAACGAAAATTACTGTGCAAAAATAAGCAACCTCCCAGGCCAGCTGATATGTTTTTCCAGGTCGGTTTTAGACGGTAATTCGGGTCACACTAAAAACCGTCCGGGACCGTCCGGGACCGTCCGGGGGTTGTAAATACCGTCCGGGACCAGAAAATACCGTCCGGAGAATTTGCCCGGGCCATCAAAAGCAGTCCGGGCACTACGAAATACCGTCCGGGGCTGTCACTGACTATAATTTAGGCATGTATCATACTAAAAGGTTTATATTTAGACTGTATATCGTGTGCATATATATGAGAATTGTATAGTCACAGTGACATTTTTACTGTTTTTGATTCTTTTGCGTTGCATGGGCTTTTTAGCAGTTCTGGGAGTCTTGGGGATTTTCAGCCTCCCGTCACTCGAAGTAATAACTTTGCTGCTTCGTTCATGATGTGTAATTAATTTGTGAATTGATTTTGCTTTCTCAGTGTTTGATTGTGCATCCCATATTACTTTTGGAAGTTGTAGCTTCCTCACATTTGGGACAAGATCGTAGTTGCCCTGTCCATACAATGCTCTGGATATGTCTTTAATTTGTAATTGGACAAAGTCATGAAGCCGTGTAATTAAATCCGGCACTTTCAGGATCTTCCAGTTCGCAGACAGTTTCAATATGTTATTCATGGATTCGCATGCGTTGTTAGTCCAGTTCAATGGGATTACGTTTTTTTGGACGGGTGCCACACATGCATTTTCAGGATTTCAACTACTTTTTTGAAATAACACACAAAATCTGGAATGGATTTTTCGAAATGTCCATTCATCTCAGCCACTTCGAGGTTCATATTAATTATAATTATTTATAATACCTGTTGGCCTACACGTACATTATAATAATGTGACTATCGTCTTCTCAGCTCAAATTTTGGGCGATTAAAATGGTGATAACATAATCATGACATTGACGGCCTAGTTTCAACAATGAACTTCTTCCGGATTCATTATGTATATATTATTCATTCTATAATTATTTATATTATCTAAACACTATTCCCCCCCCCCCCCCCCCCCGGTATCTTCAGAGGCGTCTGCATCAAGTTAGGCTACATTTACTTGATATATTAACTTTCATCTCGAAATTCTCAAGTGCTCCGCATCCCGGGCCCCATGCAGTGAACAATGTTCCCCGGACGGTGTTTGTAGTCCCCGGACTGCTTTTGATGGCCCGGGCAAATTCTCCGGACGGTATTTTCTGGTCCCGGACGGTATTTACAACCCCCGGACGGTCTCGGACGGTCCCGGACGGTTTTTAGTGTGACCGGGTAATTCAAGATATTCTGGGTTTTGTGGGCTGCGAAATTGAGTGTAGCAGGGAAAAAAAACAAGCGCTCGTGTTTATGTCCATGATTTCCATAAGATTTCCTCAAGATATACATCAATTTGTAAAATTTTTGGTAGAGCTGAACATGTAACATTACAAGAATTAACATAAATTCAAAAAGAGGAACAAATAAACGGTAAAAAAGTATTGAAAAGTGTAGGCCTACCAAGGGCGCAACCACTGGGGGGGGGGGGGGGGGGGTACGGGGGGTCGCGACCCCCCCCACTTTTGTGGTGACCCCCCCCCCCCCCCCCCCAACTTTGGGACAGTTGTTGTTTTGTGAGGGAGATATAATGTTATTTGTGTGTGGAATTAATGCTGAAAAGCCATCAGATGAAACCAAATATCACCATTTATCATGTACATTTCCAAAAATTTTGCGGGGGCATGCCCCCAGACCCCCCTATAGTTATGCTTCACCCCTTCGGGGCTCGCGTTAGAAAATCATGTATTATCCAAACATTGGACCGACCCCCCCCCCCCCCCCCAAATTTTACACCGTGGTTGCGCCCCTGAGGCCTACCTCTAGCTATATTGTGTGTACCCAGCTAACATGTAGCCCAGGGTCCAGGGAGAAGCGAGACATGAATAACTAGTCTGGTGTTTCGGGGGCCCCGTAAGCCCTCCCCAAGAAAATTTGATGTCTCTCAGATCACTTCTGAGTTGTACCAGAAGAAACTTTTACATAAACTTTAATTGTATACTTTGTAGGATAACTTTGTTAACCCATCTCATAATTTATCGATAGTTTCAAAAGGATTCGCACAGACAATTATTATTATTGAAATTGCAACATGAGCATGGCTGGTCTAGGTGCAAAGATGCGGCACCATATGGCATGTGATGTGGCTCAACAGTGGGATACAGCTGACCTCGGGGACGAGGTCTCTCCGAAAGGGGAAAGCAGCGTCATGACGTGGTGGCTCCATAGTAGTGACACCACGATTATGGTGTGAACGTGCTGACAGGTTAGACAATTCGGTGACACTCCACTAATGGGGTATACTTCTTTATCGTGGGGTCGCCGAACCCTACATCTACATTTGTTTTCAATATCCAGCAGTGGATTGAACACTTCGGTGACAAGGATTTTAGAAAATGTTCAACTATCTGGTTATATTTCCCCATGTTATTTCAAAATATAGTATTCAATAAACCAAATGGAATTTTATCAAAATTAAAAATTTTGGACGCTAAAATCGATAGCAACAAACTATCAAATTTTGAAAGAGATCTATATGGAAGCAAAAATTTAGCCCGAAATGTCATCCTTGGCCTTAACACGACTTGGTTAATTACAACTCACTTTTGTACCTCATGGATATGTTTTCACATACATGGCTGAATTCAGGCTGAAATTTAGCATTGTTCCGTTTAATTTTTGTGTGGTGATAATAGAAATTTGAAGTAGAAGTTTGAATAAACAAATTTCTTTTTTTTTTTGGAAGAGAATTAGGTAATATATGGCACATTTAATTTACATTTGTGCACTTTTTGAGATACATTAGATATAGGCTCACATGTGCATTAGTATTGTTAGTTTTTTCTCTCTCCCCCTGAGGTTCCCATCAACAATGGATGCTTTCACAAATGAATTATTCACAAATTCCCTTTTCAACATCATTTGGTACAAAAAAATGTATGCATGTATATTTTCTGGATTCTCGTCTATATCGACAAGATTTGTTCTGACGTTTCAAACTATCTGATGTTTCAAACTGTCAGATTTATAAAGCAGAAGATTTTCCCGTGTGCGTACGAAAAGAAATTACAAAGCAATACGTGCTCTGTCACCGGCGGAAAAATTTACCGATTTTTACAACCCGCATTAAACAAACATCTTTGACCTCTGACCCAGTTATTTTATCTAGGTCGCATTTTCTAGAAACCGGACGCTTCTTTTCACGTGTGTTTGTTGTTTTTATTTAGCGAGAACACACTTTTTCCTCAGTGTTCTTCCGATTGGTGTAGATTAACAATTTGCAGATAGATCTAGTTAATAATCTGTTGGTCATTCGTGGAAACCATGTCCGAGTCGGCTCAGTCGCAAGAAACTCCCGTTGATGCGGACAGCTCAGCACCAGTCACCACTCACACACCCGGGCCAGATGCTGTGGACATCACCCCAGATAAAGATGGCGGTGTTCTCAAAGAAATCAAGAAGCCTGGCTCAGACACTGACGGTCAACCAAGCAAGGGAAATAAAGTGTTTGTGCACTACGTCGGAACATTGACAGATGGCAGCAAGTTTGACTCGAGTCGTGATCGCGGAGACTTGTTCGAGTTCCAGCTTGGGAAAGGTACGTCGCCTCTAGAGCTACAATACTACTGCCTTGCAATCAATGAGGAAAACGTTCCATAGCTGCATACGAGCCATCTGTCCTAAATTCGCTGCATCCCTAAGTTCGCCAAGTGCATATTAGCAACGCATAGAAGCTGTCTTTGTGGAAAACAAAATGATGGTAAATAGTCCTGATACCGGACTATCTAATAACGATTTTAATGGATGTTTTGAAGGACATAAACATGATAAAAGAGCCCAAAAATGCTGTTGGCGAATTTGGGATTGCGGCGAATTTAGAATGAATGGCTCGTAGTGCTGAAGGGCGGTAGGTTATTTCTATTGTTGTTTCCTGGTGACCATGCACAACCATGTAGAAACGACGCAACTCTAGATCCATGGGCATTTAAAGTCTAACTAGAGTGTATAATTTTTATGTTCTTATACCGTGGAGATGGTTTCCCTGATCATTTTGGTTTTTACAGAACTTGAAAATCTCAATCACAAGCTGAGATATTTCTATTTTCGTAAATTACTTTTTTCCAATCTATCAGCAATTTGCAGGACCTTATTAATTATTATAATTAGATATTCATGACGTCATATGAGTCAGGTACTATAATTAGCTATCTAAACCTCATTTATGCAAGGGTTATAATGTATATAAAGGTTCCTATAGAGACTGATATGTTTTGTGGTAATGCATAGTCAGTCTTTTGTTATGCCAGCATGTTGTCAAGGCTACACAATCAGAGCTAGCGCCCCTTAGCAACCAGTTGTTGGGTGGGTTGCTATGGACAATTGACCTGTTAGGACATGTGAAAGTGCTACTTTCTTTGAACATTTTCACAAAGGATCATAATATAACAAAAGTTGAGGTCTTAATAATGTGGAATAATCAGTGGTTAGCAACAAAATCTCCATAGCAACATGGTTGCTATGGGCAATATTCCGGCTCTGGTTGCCATGACACCAACAAAATTTATTCAAAATTTGAATATTTTCTGTATGGAGTCATTATATGGAACAAAAACTATTTTCATGCTCTTTAATATTGTGCAGTACTGGTTTCAATGAGCTCATTATCTTTCAGTGACTCATATGACGTCATCATTGCTCATTTGCATATTTGCATATGACATCGAAAGGTCAATAGGACATGTCATAAACAAACCTCCGTAAAATAGTGACTATTCAAGATATTTCATTTCTGTAAAAACAGAAATGATCCCCAGACTTCCGTCTTTGATATTGACACTAAACTAAAATAAGTTATTTTTTCACTCTAGTTAGGCTTTAAGAAAAGATCGTATCACTTACCTGTATTCATGGTATTGCAGTGCTAGAAACGACGTCCAGTCACAAACTAGATTTTATCACAAAAAAGTTTACTGTCACTGAAAGCAAGGCTGTGATATCTAATGATCGAGTGTAAATGACATGAATGTATAGAATCATTATGGATATCATGGGCAGTATATCTTTCAAGATCAATATGATAAATGACAACACATGTATGCAAGTTGTATTAAAAATGCGTTTTGTGATGTTTATTATGCATACATCATCATTCATGTTATTCATGTTATTCACTGTATCAGTAAATGGCACACATCATATTTTTGTTATTAAACAGGACAAGTGATCAAAGCATGGGACTTGGGAGTTGCTACGATGAAGAAAGGCGAGATCGCTGTCTTTACTTGTGCAGCAAAATATGCCTACGGTGAAAAAGGGTCGCCACCGAAAATCCCACCGAATGCTACTCTGGTCTTTGAAGTGGAGCTCTTCTACTGGAAAGGTTCATTATGGAATAGATTCTACGCAACAAATAAACGAAGAAATCTTCTTATAAAATAGTGTTTCATGAGCATGCATTTAATATCGTGTTTATGTTTCAATAATTGTAGATGGAATAGACAAGTATACAGGTCACTTTGTGTGTAAATTGTATCATGAATGTTTTACGTGATATCTAAATTCCCACTTATCTTCAGTCCACAATGTCGTGCCAAGTTAAGAGATATTGAGATAGCTGATGTTTTGTTTACAGGTGAGGACTTGTCCCCTGGGAAAGACGAAGGTGTGCTGCGGAGTCAGATAGATGCTGGAGAGGGTTTCTCGAGTCCCAACGATGGCGCCACCTGTGAAAGTGAGTCAAGTGCTGAATTTGTGTCTGAATTTGTGTAATATCCATTTACAGTAAATGTACCTATCCAGCAATTCTGCAAGTTGAAGGTAGCGAGCTTTTCCTTGCTGTTTTGTACACTGATTGATCTGCTCTGTACAGTTCATATCATTGGAAGACACGAGGGCCGCGTGTTTGAAGACCGAGATGTCAAGTTCGTCATGGATGAAGGTTCTGAAAGCAACATTGTCGAGGGTGTGGAATTTGCCCTGAAGAAGTTCAGAACTGGCGAGAAATCCAGACTGGATGTCAAGGCGAAATATGCGTACGGTTCCAGCGGTTACCAGGAATATGGAATTCCTCCGAATGCTGATCTTCAGTATGAAGTCACACTGAAAGCATTTGAAAAGGTATCCAACTTCCTTTCTCATATAACATTCACGAAAAGTGAATTTGTGACTTCATTTGGTTTCAGAAACTTCGAATGCTTTACCTGTCTGGCCTATTTTAGTAAAATATTAACTACTAATTTATGCAATACAGTGGTCTCCCTCAGATAAGACCCCCCTCAAGAAAGACTTCCCCCTCTGTAAAGACTTTTTCTTGTGGCGCTAGAATCACTTTAACATGTAAATGAACCCCTGTAATAAGACATCCCCTTAGATAAGACTTTAATTTTGTGGCAGAAGGGTAGGTCTTATCGGAGGGGGACCACTGTATATGCATGAATGTAATGAGAGACCATAGTGCATGATAATGATGTATTTCAGTGCAAAGAATCCTGGGAAATGGACATTAACGAGAAAATTGAGCAGAGTGAGATCATGAAACAGAAAGGGACAAATTTCTTCAAGGTGATGATCCAAACGATGACCAAACAACAACTTTCAAGGCCCAAACTTGGCCAGTTAACTGAAAACTAACCTTTACTTGGGAATATGCTTGGATTTCCACGGTGTTTAGTTAAGATGCACTGATAAGTTTGTTGATTATGTATTTTGCAGCAAGGCAAGTACAGCCTAGCCGTGCGTTACTACAGCAAGATCACAGATTACTTGAATGGTGAGGATGTGACAGACGAACACGCAGAGAAAGTCAAAGCCTTGAGACTGGCTGCACACCTCAACTCAGCCATGAGTCACTTGAAGGTGAACCAGGACTTCGAGGCGATCGAGTCCTGTAACAAAGCTCTAGAGATAGATGCAGACAGCGAGAAAGCCTACTTCAGACGGGGCTCTGTGAGTATGGGTGGTGTACAATACAGCCTCAGCAATTGTCTCGTCTAAAACTATAAATTGTGTGTTCTCTCGTGAACATTTAACAAACACCTCTTCATTGTTAACAAGGTTGATTATCATTTCACAGTTGTTCCTCCGATCAAATGATTGTTTGTATAATACCACAATATAATTGTATGTGACTGGTGTGTTTCAAAAAACGCAGTATGCAGTGTGACTATATCTGTGTGGCTATATCTAGGCGAGGATGAACCTTCGAGAGTATGAAGAAGCCCAACAAGACTTCAGCAAGGTTCTCGAGATAGAACCCAACAACAAGGCAGCCAGGAACCAGCTGACAGTCACTAAGGCAAAGATCAAGCAAATTCTTGACAAGGAGAAGAAAACTTACGCCGGCATGTTCCAGAAGTTTGCCGAGATTGATGCAAAGGTGAGGAATTGTTCGAATTTCGGGATGAAAAACGTAGCCTCAACGAGGTTAATCATTTCATGAAGCAGGCTGATGAGTCTAAAATGAGATGTAGAGTTGGTATTCATCACCTGCAATTAGTGTGATTTAAGCAGTTGAAGCAGGTTGATAATATATACTAGCAGTATCTATCATTCTATGTGTCCTGTGCATGTTTAGACATTCCCACATGAAACCCCCAGCCCTTGTCCCTCAGCTCACCACCCCCCTAACCCCTGTGAATGCACAGTTCGGCTGCATGCCTGGCTCTGTTTGGATTCAGAGAGATGCTGCGGACCGTGCCCGATACTGGAACTCGGAGCTGACCATCAATGACTGGGACAACAAGATGGCCGACGGCATGCTGCCCATTCACAAGGAGGTCGAGGCCTTCGGGGAGACCATGCCGGAGGCTAAATATGACAAGTTCGATGGCAAGGATTGCGGTGGAGACCTGGACGACTGAAGGGAACCTGGAGAACTCCAACTCCGCCTGAACAGACTCGACGGAAATCTTTGTTCATGGTCTGATTTTACCAACAGAGGTGTTGTTTTGTTTGCTTTGCAGAAAGAGAAGGAGCAAGCGAAGGTTGCACCAGCAGACCCGGAGCCGATGGATAACGAAACGAATTCTGGTGAAGATGTCGTAACAAATGGCAACGCAGAACCAGCGACTGAGGGTGCGGCCGAAACCGTTGAGATGGAGTCCTGATCAGTGATCAACTGATGGGTCTCAAACTTCGTGTCATGCAACCTTCTTGTCAGAAAATCATCCATTTTGATCATATTTATCGAATCCTACAGCTATTTTACCTTTGTTTGGATGGAAGTTTTTTTTTTCAAATCAGTTATGGTATGAATGTTTTGTGTGTCATGATGTTCTGGTGATGTAACTCACACTGTGTAAAACTCGCACAACACTAAATCTCTTGTGCACGTTTTCGTTGTTCTGTTGTAGTACTTGAAGAAAACAATAATAATGCAGATTATGAGGTGAATTGAATGTCCTTCGTGTTCAAATATGCATAAAATGTGTTATAGATATGTGTATAATACTACAGGAAATATCTTCCGTCTCATGGTTTGGCATTTTATAAACCAAACAGTTAATGCAGTTCGTATTTATGTTTTGTATGCCCGTGTTTTTTGAAGAATTTACTTATACCATTCTGCTACAGTTCTCAGAAGATCATACTAGATTGTGGCTAAGTTTTTCATAAATATATACTGTAAGTTTGTGCTACGAATTTTCTTCCACCAATCAAATGACTGGACTGATCTGTGGTATTGTAGCTGTTTGTAGTTTGTAGCTGGTGTACATTCCTGGGAGATATCCCAATCCATTTGATCGTGTCAGTGATTCACAATAAACATACAGCTCTCCCTGTGTTACTGTCACCATTGTCTGTACACATTGACACAAGCAGGAGAGCAGTTAATCAAGACAAATCTCGTTTGAACAGTTCTCGCTGGGGAGGCTTCATTAAAGTACTAGGAACATGAAAATATGATGTGAGCTCAGATGAAAGCATCATGTGAGCTGATCAGAACGGTTTTTACAGCATGTGAATATCTTGATTCCTTCAAAAGTTACAGTGCTTCAAAGTTCAAATTGCCCAAATTACAATTTGCAAAATGATATAGCTCATTAATATGCAAATTTGTATGCATGACGTCACAGGGGGAACATTTTTTAATTAGATGGTTTTAATGGCATATTAAAGTCTTAAGAAATTGCAATTATTCAACAAAGCTTATTCCACATGCTCTACATATTTGATAGTCAATGAATTTCACATCCGGATAGTTGCCAAGGTCCCCAGTATTGTTATAAGGCCCTAGCAACCAGGGTTGCTATGGCCCAAATCCACAGTTATATCGATAAGCAAACAAAACCAAAGGTGAAAATGGATTGACTCCACATGCATAATTAATATGCAATAATCAAATTCTGTCAAAACCCATATTTCTGGCAGTTAGGACCCATAGTAACCAATGGTTGCTAGGGACTCCAGCAGGTGAACAGTAACCATGGCAACAGTAACACTTTGAACAACACTGATTATTGACCATGCCTATCAATGTTTGAAGTTTAGGTTTGCAATAATTCTGACCAGATCAATTATATTAGGACTCAAACTTGCCTAATTAAAAATATTCCCCCTTCTACGTCACGAATACCTCATTTGCATACTAATTAGCTTCTCGTAAAATCCAGAAGTGTTCAATCCAGCTTATGTCATAACCTGCCAAAATGTGACATTCAAATGGCCATAACTTTTTAACCAATAGAGATATTGGCATGCAGTAAACTGCATTTTACTCAGCAAAACCAGGTCTCTCATTTGAGTTCACATCATATTTTCATGTTCCTAGTACTTTAATACAGAATAACTGATTCAATCTTGAAACAAATATACCAGAGCTTTCAGAGCTATGTACGATCTGTTTTGGTAATTGTTACGTGTAACTGAAGCTTGCGAGTCCTCCCAGGAGAGCAGTCTCATGTAAGCGTGCCACCTGAACACAAATAGTACAAATTTTTTTTTCTGTAAATTTTATTGAGTACTACTTTTGATTCAATACAACTGATGGAGTGACTCTGGTTGGTTCAGAGTACTTTGCTGAGAGAAAGTTCCAGAAATGTCCTTAGAAAACTTCTGGCAAATAGTAGCCAGGTCTGCAATAAAGTCAGCTTTTGTGGACTTATAGATCCATGTAAATACACTACGAATAGATGTACTAATGACTACGAATGCCGACAAGGCTGATTTCGGATGTATGTCCAAACCATTCTCAAAAAGTTAACCATATGAAAGCTTAAATCTGGATATCATGAAAGTCATGTGCCTGACAGTTGGTTAAATTTCCATCACGATCGGCCAAGTCACTCCACCAGTCAAATATCTGTCTGCAGTTTTACAGGTTATTTGTGGCATAAATTTTACTACAACAATAACAATATCATATACGTTTTGTGTACTATATTAGATTATATGAACAAGAACTACATAATACAAATATACAACACAGCATCATATGCAAGAATAATGCGATACACTTGTAATAGATACCAGAAATCAACACGGGAGTCGCTCCACAGAACCAGCCAACTGCCAAAGTATGTAACAGGTTAATGCAACTTCTAAATAAATACACCGAGTGCACGCTAAATGTATGTCAGTGAATGTAAAGTAATAGATTGATGTGGAGACATCCACTGCTAATAGTACCAGAGTTATATCTTTCCTTTCCGCTGTTTCAGAAGATAGTACCAAGGTCACATTGAAGGAACCTGTGTGTTCTACAGCTAAAGTCAGTAATAATGGCTCTGACAAATACTGTGACTTCATCGCTATCATTGGACGTGCTCAAATCCTGCAGCTCACTGGCTGGCAAACATGCGTATCCAAAATAATCCACGAATCTTTCCAAGACACATAACAGGTTTTCTGACAAATGTTACTTCATTACTGTTTCCTCCATTAGAAAAGAACCACCAGTTTGATTGAAAACAGTATTTTTAGGTTACCGTACCAATGGTCCGATAACCTATTGTCGTGGCGCTGCATCCGTCCGCCGTTTGACCGTTCACATTTTTATCTTTAATGTTTACGGCGAATCTCTCTGGAATTTTGCACAAAAATACCTAAAAATATTTCCAGGAAAGACCCTTTATATTTTCGCATTTTTCTGAAAATGGCGGCCGATTTTGACGAAAAACGCTCAATTTTGGATTTTGACGGCCATTCTCTCAAAAACTGTCTGATCAATTTTGAATTTTTGGTTTCAAAAGATTCCCCTTATGTACCTCTGTGATGTGTATAAGTTTGGTTGCTCTTGAATCGCCGGTCTGCATGTGGCGGCCATTTTGAATTGTTGACGGGTCGGTGAAAAAAAATCGCATTACTATCCATTTTCAAGGTAAAAAAAAAAAGTTCAGCCTTTAATAAAAAGTTTTGACATGGATTGTAGGTTAGGATTATATTATTAGCTTATGAGAAGTCGTATATATATGGCACATCTATCGGTGACCATGAAATTTGACCTTAGACAACCTTGTAGGCTAAATCTCAAAGTCTCGCCTGACCTGAACTGTGTTAATAGGAATTATATGTTTGTATTATGAACATGTAGAAAGTTCTATGCAGCATACCTTGGTTTCACATACTCATCTCTAAAATAAACATTAGCACGATAGTTTGGTACTAATCAGGAATTTGAGCACATCCAATGTTGGCTGGTTCTGTGTAGCTCATAATAGCAGAATACATCGATAAATGCCTTAATCTGTACTACATATATATATATATATAGTTGTGTTTGCAAACAATGCCCTTTTTCCCAGAAAAAAACAATGTGCAACTAAAATTCAGGATGAGGGTGTTCAACAAGATTAAATACAGATATAGAATATAGACACCGGGATTCGCTCTAAACTAGCTGAGAATATCATGAAAAAATTTCACATGTATGTTAACCTTAATAACAATATACCAACAATATACTTCTACCAGTAACAATCGATATACTTTCCTCCACTAAAAACAAGCAAAATACAGCAAACTATCACAGAGTAAATGCACAATAGAAGAAGTTACACACCGAATATGTAACGACAAGTAATCGAAACCCCCATCAAACAACAACTGATTCCAGCCTGCTCTTTACTGTCTAACTTCTGACATCTCCTTCACAGCTACACACCAAACAACTGTTCAGCCGCAAGGACATTGGACTGTTGGATTAACTTTAATCGGTGCATAAAAACAGTTCTCACAACTATACCTATGTATGTGTCACTCACTCACAGAGTGAAAGTCGCACAGCCTCACACTCGGCTCTAGAACACCTCGTAGTCACTGGTGTTGTGAGATGTAACCATGGCGACACAGCCTCCACGACCTCAACTCACCCGTCATAAGGTCAATCTGGAGGTCGGGTGGTTTGCATTCGTGTGAGTTGTTGGTAACAATTCCATTTTCCAACCATTGTGACTGTCCGTTACAAGATCAACAGAATATACTGATCTCCATCTTCATACAAGAATTGGTAAGAATTTAAAGGACTGTAGAACTGTGATCAAGAGAAAAAGTACAGAAATAACAATTACAAGATGTGTGCAAATGACACAAACAACACCGGTATTCAGATATATGACCATTAATATACACTAGATAATCGTGAGAGAGCAAGGTTACGTAAAATACCAAAGTTACCAAAAGTTACATACACTAAAATACAAAATGTGATCTACACAAGGTTCTGTACATAACAGTGCCCTGTTCTGAGGTTTTGTGTTTCTTCATTTCATGTACAAATGTACGATAACTAACATACATTAGCTGATAAATTCAGTATGTGCCTGTCCGTCCGTCTGTGCACCATGCTAGTATGTGGCAGTGAGTTGTGCTACAGTCAGTTTACACAGCGAATATAAGTTCTTAGTCTGGAGTACTCTGTTTAGCTGGCCACGAACTACAAATATGTAACCGCCCGACATCGTCATACATTGTATATACAGGGCAGCATTAGCTTGTCGCTAGAGAGGGAACAGTATGTTTATTTCTGTCTGCTGCTTGAGACTTGTTAAGTCTTGTTTACTGGAAACCAAGCCCCAGACAGAAACTTCAACAGCATGATATTTATAGGTTACAAGCACTAGTAGTTGGTGATCATACACAACAATTTACACAAATATGTTAATAATTGTAACTAGACATAAAAGCCTATAGGCTTTGTGGCATCCCCCAATTTTTCTTTTCTTTTCTAATGGTGAAACTTGACTGTTATTATAATACATATACCAGGATTATTGAACACAGGTGGGAGTGAGAGTTCAAATTATAGCAGTTGCTCACTAGACAAATGTCCATCAGATATTTGTTTTAATCTCAATAGGTATTAAATGTACAGACATGACAGACATTCATAATACAAGCAAAAAGGAAATTATTCTGGGTTCTGGCTAAGTAAAACAATGATAATTTGGTCACTGCATGTGAAATACAGCTAGAAAACAAAACAATGCATGTAGTTTCATCCAGATAAACACAGTGCTGTTTTAACTGAATACAATGAACAATTGACCGGCAACCAAGGCCCAGGCAGACCTTCAAAGCTGTTATCTTCAGTTTGGGTCATCATTATATAACCACCTATTGTTTTCTTTAGAAAGGGAAGGAGGGCATTGTTCCAACCTGTTGGTGTTAGTATAGTAAACTGGGGTGAGGGGACAGGAGAGGGGGGGGGGGGGGGAAGAGGGGCAGTGCATACAAGTCACTGATACATTGCTACATTCATATGCAGATTAGACTGGCTGACAGTGGAGGTGGGGGAGGGAGAGGGGGGGGGGGTATTGCCTTATCACAGGCATTACTGAGCAGGGCTCTCATATACTGCACTGGCTGAGAGGGCAGAGCCTAGCCTCATGCTGGACATGCAGGCTGCAGTCAGTGAATACAGTAGCATGGCTCAGTCACAGTATTACATCTGCATGGGGGCAGGCGAGGGAAAAATTTTAAGTCCAAAAAAAAATACACCCAAAAAATTTTTTCCCCCTGGAAATT
The DNA here is from genome assembly GCA_949152475.1 of Terebella lapidaria. NCBI lineage: Eukaryota > Metazoa > Annelida > Polychaeta > Terebellida > Terebellidae > Terebella > Terebella lapidaria. Next base: position 39,136,228 of record OX424565.1, on the reverse strand, counting down.
GCCTGAATCAAATTATGACATTGACAGGAATCGCCCGATTTTTTTTTCCAAAATGGCCGCTGGCGGCCATCTTGGATTTCGGATCTCGACGAAAAACAATAGGGGTCAGAAGCAAAGTATTTCGGATGAGCTGTGAAAATTTCGGAAAGATAGATCGAGGCGTTCAAGAGTTATGATCCGGAAACCGAACGGCGGAAGAAAAAAAAAAAAAAAAAAAAAAAAAAAAAAAAAAAAGAAAAAAAAAAAAAAAAAAACAGACAAAAACATAAGGCCTCCCGATTTTCAATCGGGATGCCTAATTACATTTTGCCAAGAAGGCAGAATCAGAATTGACAACCATAAATGTCACAACATAATTCTTACAGATAACGAGCACTAAAATCAGAGGACACCACTGAACAAATCTGTCACAGTGTCAGTGACATCCGCGGCAGTTGAAGGGCAACACTACACCTCGCACAAGACAATATCAATGAGGTATGGTTTTACGTCACTTGGAGGTAGTAAATAGAATCGGTTTTGTCTCACTTTCAATGCCCTGGAGCCAGTCTGCTGGACACAGCGCTGTTACAATCTGTCACGTACATGTGTAAAACGCGGTGGCTCATTAGTTCATAGCCACCAGTACAATAGTTAATTAATTTGAATACCAAATGAAGCATAACAGTGCAGATAGATTCTTCTGCTTCATTGAAAAACAAACGAAATTGTCACATTTTGTAAGCACACTTCCCTGATAGGTAACCATGGTAACAGAACTTGTGCTCGTGAACTGACAACTCCCAACAGTCAATATTTATGACAAAGTTTGTGTGCAGTAGCATGAATAGTTAATATGTATGTACCACTTTCACCTTGACAACTCGAGGACCATTGATCTATGACACACCCGAGTTCACTGTCATAAATGTCAAATTGTCATAGAAATTACAATTTACAGGTTGTGGTTTGACAGTAATTTTACAAGTGAACCACAACAAAGAACAAACTATGTTTGATTACTGCTCACAACAGCAAATACAAAACACAACAGCGGTCATAAAAAATCTAAAATTGTATAGAAATTTTTTAATAAATGATCAACAAACATCAACAAATTTCAACAGCTATAACCAGAAAACAAGTATTCAATGCGTAGAGTAAAACATGTTGCCACGCAACATATAAGAACAGTGTATGTAGAGTTTCAAAGTACAACAAATTAATGCCAAAATATAACTGTCTACCAATCTAAAGTCAACAAGATCCAAGATATCTTCATAACACTGACAAAATCAGAAACAACATGATGCAGAATAACCATGATAACATGGGAAATATAGAAGGTGGCTAAATCTGACAAATCAAATATATGTAAGTTACACTGATCAAGTCCTAGCTAGGGTCATATATATTTAGTTACAATTTTCATGCAATATTATGATATATTTACTGGCAAATTTCATGCAATAATATATTAATATGTACCGGTACCTGAAGTATATATATATATACACTGTAATAACAACTAACAAACAGTAAATCTGCCTTCAACCTGTATTTCAAATCACCTGTGTTTATGCAGCATGATTGTAAAATTCTCTTGCGTCTTACCTGATCACACCAGTACCCAGAACTTTTTCTACGCGTATATACATCTGCAGGAAAACAATAAAAACAACAAAAGAGTTCACTACTGTCCTCAAACATCTCCCTCTCCCTTCTCACACACCATCCCCGAGAAAGGGAGACCGACACCACAACACCGACAGAAAAGTCACTGGCCTGGCCCAGGCTTCTCTGTTCAGAACCAGAAGCATGTTCAGGCAGTGATCTCTTGTAGTGCTGTCCACGCTTACAACCAAATACAAGCCCAGGCTGCTCCATGGACGACTGACAATAGACTTTACCGGTGAGCGCACTGCATGAAGTGCGTGAGGAAGCTGAACTTTTCCCCGAACATCGACTGGCAGAAATGGCACTGGAAGGGTCCCTCATTGCCGTGGCAGCCGCGATGCAGGATGTAGGTGCTGTACTGGGGGAAGAGGATGTTGCAGGCCTCACAGCGGTACAGTCGTCCCTCCTTCACCAGACACTCGACGATAAAGTCGGTGTTACAGCCCTTGAAGTAGCCTGTGCTGGCAGTTTGGTGTTCCTCCTCACGCCGGAGTAGAGCCGTGCTGTCGCGCCCGAGGCTTGAGAGAGCGTTGTACAGGGCCTCTGTACTTGCCGGTGTGCTAGTACGCGTGTTGGCGCTGTCAGAACTCTGCTGCTCACGCTCAGGAAGACCAGACACCGAGGCATTCTCCTCGGCAGAGCGCGGGGACTTCGGGGCACAGAGGTTGGACGACTCCGGGATGTGGCTCTGGCTGTCAGGACTCGCCAGCTTGCTGCCCATATCTTCCTTCATCTCGTAGGTTTCCCCGTCTTGGCCTCCAAGGCTCAGACTCGGTTTCGTCATTGAAGTGCGCCCATCAAAAGTAGTGCCCATCATGGCCGAGTTGAGGTTGGAGTTTGGCCGACTCGGGGCGACGTCGACTGGTGGGCCCTTAGCGACGGAGGTGACATACTGCACCAGGTCGTCAAGTGATGGTTTGATGTCATCCATCTCGTCAGTCGCACTGCTAACAGCTGTGGAGCTGGAGCTCGGAAGTCGTCCCTGGCCGCGATCGACAGTCCTTAGATCCTTGGCAACATGCTGCCCAGAGGTCATCGGCATGGGCTGGTTAGCGTGCGAGTTCTTGATGACGGTGTGGAGGGGAGGCAGAACTCCGGTTCCCAGTCGCAGGCCGCCAATCATCCCGGGGGATGGCAGGAACTGTGCGAACGCTGTGGTGAGTGAGGGGAGGTTCTGCTGAGGTTGGAGGTTCTGGCTGAGGGTGGGTGAGGTTACGGACGGCACCTCATTGTTGCTTGACCAAGCATGAGCTGCCTCGGGATGCTCCATCTCAATGTGGGCTGTCATCAGAACAGTCCGCTTCGTGCTAAAGTTGCAGCCGAACGGGCACTTGACCTTGCGGCCAGTGTGGGTCATTTCATGGCTCTTGTGGTTGGATCGAGAAGCAAATCGCTTCCCGCAAAACTGACATGCAAATGGTTTCTCTCCGGTGTGCGTCCTGATGTGCTTGGTCAGGTTACCAGGGAAACGGGTCTTGTAGCTGCAAAACTGAAAGACAAAACGACACACATCATTGAAGATTGTAGTGAATTTTGTGCATAATTTTTTACACTGTTTCTATGTAATTTTTATCGTCTAGTGAGACTTTGGAAACATGCCACGAACCTTGCAGCACAAAAGTTTAGGTTTGGGAGCCGTGAAATCCTCAGGAAGCAGAACCTCTTCCTCCTTCACCTCGGGCCTCAGGGACTTGTCAACTGGGTTACCATGGCTACCGGGGTGAAGCTTGCGGGGGTCATGGCGAGGGGGTGCGAGATAGTTCAGAGCATGAGCCACCTTGGCATCTTGGTCCATATGTTCCATCCTAAAGCATGATGCGTCCTGTCAGCATCAAAAATCAGATAAGGTGATGGAATTTTCAAACATTTTTTCATGGAGTATTCAAGACTTCTATTCATGTACTCCTTTGCAGACGACACCATTTCAAATCCAGATACAGACGATGAGTATACATTGATAATGGTAACACATGATTTGTTACAAGTTTATACTTGCAAATCACTTTCATCATGTTCAAGCGGCATTAAAGATGCTTCCATTTCATCGAACAATCCTATCTAGGGACCAACTGGGATTTACATGAGCTTTGAGTGTATTTATTCTCATTTGTTAACCACCATGGTGTTTATTGTCTTTCATATACATGTATCTTTCAAATACATGTATATGTTTTATATTATTTACCGAACAAAATTAAATCAAATGAAAGAACCAGAAACAGGAAATCATTCATAGATACATCTAATAATAGATTATTCGACAGAGCACTTTTGTGCTAGATTCTAGTTAAACTCTACATACTATGCTCCATACTCTCGTTGTAATGTAAAGATTTAATATTGTTGTGATGCTTAAGGGTATCATCATGTTATTAATTGGTGTATTTACTAAACATGGTATAAGACATACGGAAGTTTTGATTGAGCAAGTTGATGAAAATAGATCACGACAAACCAATGATATCATGTCAGGCAAGTATTGATGCAATTCATTGACAGCCACAAATTCTAATGCTGCGTTCATCCAAGTTGTGAAGACGGTGCACACCGCGCCGCCGCGGACGTCGACTGTCACAAGCGGTGAGTGTTGGTTTGAACGCAGCATCATTAACCAACGCCAACTATTTCACTGGCGGTGAAAATGGAGGCGCTAACAAATATCCCACTTCACCGCTGGTGAACACCGTTGGTAACGTGACTTGAATGCAAATCACTGGCGGTGAACTGGGAAACACTGTCTTCACAAGTTGATTTGAACGCAGCATCAGTCCCACCATGGATTTGTTAACTAACTCGATACAACCAGAGAGATTACAAACAATCATAACGTTCGCTTCCAGAACACGTCCCTGGGAATTTGTGAGCGATAAAACAAGAAATAGCGCAGCTTCAAAAATATTCTGGCGAATAATTCCTGAGTTTCGCACGTTGTAAACTGTGCAAGACCGAATATGAACCCCTTTTGTGACAACATAATGGTTCTACATATCTCAAGGAATCGGGCTATACCTGTAAAAATGCTTGTATTGATATCTATCCACTGCATAACTCCATTTTTATCTTCCTCAATTTTTTATGATTATGAGAATGTAAACAATGATCTTTGAACGAAATGGCCCCCATTCGCCAGGGGGCAGCACCGAGCTGTTTGTCAATGCGCACAATACTGCCCACTAGACGGCGCCACTGTCATAAACCGACGGCACACACAAGTAAATATTCAACCATTTGGAAATATTATAATTTGTGATCAGTATTGTAGGTATACGAACACATATAGGATTGCCATTTAACTCCATTATAACGTTTTATGAGAGAAATCACTTTCAAAATGTTTCAATTTTCATAAAATTTCAGTATGTTGAAGCAATATATATAACTTACAAAATATTAAAAAAATCAGCACATGTTGTTGGAATAGATCAAACGCTACAAGCATTTGACTGTTAGCTGCTGACACCTGGCGAATTCCTCAGAAAGCAAACTCCCAGAAAGGGCCGGTTTGTTTATATGTATTCATGCGCACAGTAACAGCTCCAATCAACATGAAAATTCACATGTAATAGAGGAATACCCATAATACCACTATACAAACCAGAACAGAGACATTTTAAAGTGATACATGTGCATTTGGAGGAGAAACTGGGAGTTTTTAAATAATATAGTCTCATTTTGACCATATAAGGAAATCAATACAGGTCCATAACCTGTAGATTGTAATCATAGCTTTACATTGATGACATTGAAGAAAACATCGAAAATGTATATTTATATCTTGCAACCTGTGTCTCAAGATAACTACTTTTATACAATACGCATATGATTGTTGCATGGCTGAATGGTAAATGTCATGTTCTTACGTTTAATACCAATATATTATTATGAGAATTAAACAGTTATGATTGGTGATGAGGAAAACTCATGGTCAAAATATCAGTTAAATGTAAATTTTGTGGGGGGGGGGGGGGGGGGAATCGACATCTATCTTTTGACACCATTTTCTCAGAAACAATAAATCAACCAGTAATCTTTGAATCAAAATACCTTCGGCCATTAGTCATGATATAATTATGAATTTTTACCACCAGAGAAAGTAGTATCTCTTCTTTATTGTGGTACATACATCTCAATTTTGATTTTCAGTTACTGATGCTTGATGGTACGGGATACTTGTGTAGGTACATGCATATATATATATATATATTCGTTGGATTAGCATTTCTGTGACAATATAGATATATCTAGATCTTTCTCCTATGATAGCATATATACCATACAGTGTATGAAATACAGCTACGTCATATTGAAAACGCTGCCAAGTTTGGATGTAATTAACACTATATTTGTTTGTACATTTTTTGCTCACTGTTAAAAATGTTAGCATTTCCATGTTTTTTTTACTTCTATATGTGTTCCAGGCTTCCAGTGCAGTGCTACTATTGCATTTTCTGTATATTTTAATCGGAAGTGTATACGAACCGTATCTCGTATCAAAGTTGATGACCACAACAATTATTACACCACTGGTGTTCGAATGATAAGCTCTTGAATGTTATTTACAATAGAAAGTAAAAATTGATGTTGATGCATAATTAGCCCCTATAGGCATAACTGAAAAAAGTCAAACTCATCAGCAAATGTTCACGAATAGGCCTCCACATGTATAAATGTGGATTAAATATTGACTTGCTCAAACAATCCCCATCACGAAATACCAAATCCGTCTGACAAACTACCAAACTCCTCATAAAGTACATTAATGTAACCACCGTGTGGGAAACATCGTTGTATACTAGAAACCACTTTTTTTTTCACTTCACGTAATGTAAAACTTCTAATAAACGCAGGGGCGTTTATTGATTTAACTCGTCTTCCAGACCCTGCGTCTATTAGAGGCCCTTCGTTTATTGATTTCACCCCCTACCATATGTACATAATTGCAAAAAATACGATGACATCTACCTGTCTTGTGTGCTTTAATCCCCTTACACTCTTGTACATGCATAAAGCATATACGTCAACAATTACCATTCTCTCATCCTCTGCGTCTATTAGAGGCCCTACGTTTATTAATTCCAGTGCACCCAAACCCCCTGCGCTTATTAGAGGCCTGTCTTTGTTAGAGGACCTGCGTTTAATAAAGTTGGAATACATTTTAAAATCAGCCAAATTTAGCATTCTTGTTTGTCACGCAAACTTGAAAGTACATCTCGAGATAGCCGGGAATATATAAGAAATATGCACAGTTCGACAACAGATACTTAGAAAATTGCCGTTAATCGTGCATGAAAACAGTGGATAGAGAATGATCGGCCTAGCTGTCTACATTGCCGGTTGCCACAGTATCTAGACAAATACCAATGACGTCATGAGACTGTGTGTAGAACTCGCCCACAAGGCGGGCCGCTTTGAGGAAAAATTGATGCGAGATGGACTGGCCCGAATTTGAATCTTGATTTGGCAACTCAATTTAGGCACGTAATACACATTTTCAGCCCCCAATGTATACGATTTCTCATTCTAAAGACGAAATAAAGCTACCACAGAATGATTACATTTTGTCAATTTTAAAAGTGATTATAGCTTTAAAAGTTGTACGGTATCTTATATGAGCAATATACATATAAGCTAGAATTACATCGGTTGGGATGTATATGGGCCCTTAGTATAACTGGCTTTGATCATGGGTAAATTCTTGTGTGATATGAATGAATATTGTGTACATATACCTACGAAATAGGTTAATATACAGTTTGAAATAAGCTCCTGTGTGAAGTTTCAACTTGTGGTATCGCACACTGGAATGGACATTCCTGTGTTTCAATCAGCTGAAAACATTTGGCATACTAGTACTTCTCACAAAAAAAATCTGTTGTCGACGAGGAAATTGATAAGGTTATCTTTCACGCGCTATAGTGTCAACCTTGGAATTGGTCAAAAAGTGAAGAGGCTTGGACAAAACAAAATAGCGTAGCTGTCATGGTTTGTTCACCCTTGCATAGTTGTGCTGGCACCAGTCGTCTTTAAGTGGTCCCTTATTCCCCGTACTCCCTGCTAACCGTGAATGTCCAATAGCCAGTCTGAGTTACGACATCTGCCGCCCAGCCAGATGACAGTGTGCATGATGGCTGTGGTGTGCTGACAATCAATTAGGACTGTTCGAGAGGATTGCCTTGTGGCGGCATTATTTGTAATACAAGAAAGTTAATTGATTTTTTGCCGCATATGTGTTCCTTCGTGATTCAGTTTACAGAAAAGTTCAGAGTTCTGCCACTCTCTGCCACGTGTGATTCGAACAAAAAGGTAAACGTAACTTCGTTTCTGTCATTTCTTGGGACATTCACAGAAAAAACGCTGCCAGTAGAAAATATACATATGGAAATAAATGTTTAATATTTACTTGATCTTCTAACACGAGGGAATAAACCACGACAACGACCGCAGCTATCACGATGACGACACCATTAAGGTAAATTACTTTTAGAGCTCAATGAAGTTTTCAATAATTGCAAGCATTATCCAAATAAAACAATTTCATGGAAGCTATTTTATCCTTTTATTTGAACACCAGCAGAAATATCTTGAATCTATTCAGCAAAATGTGTTTCAGTTACTTTTTATTCTCATTCATGTTTCGTGTATCTACCCGATGTAGCCTATATTGTTTTATTGCCCCGTTTCTGGGGGTACTTTTCTAGGAGAATCCTAGGGCTTCTGTTGCCCTGGCTACTGACGCTAAGCCCAGCCGCCGGGGGTGATGCCACGTTCCCGGGGCCGGACGACCTGTACCCCCGTCCTGCCGATCTGTACACCGTCACCCACGAGGCATGGTTTGATGTGGAGATTCGGGATCTGGACGGGCCTGGACTGACGTACAGAGGTCGATTTACCGTGGCTCTCTTTGGCAAAGCGCTTCCAATCACGGTCATGAACTTTGTGGGTCTCACCAAGGGATTCAAGAGCGGCAAGGTCAGTCTACCGTCCTCAAAGTCTATGTTTCGTATGTGCATTGGTGTGAATGGATGACCCGGTGATCACCATGCAACTATCCCGGATATCGAGGCTTTCTTGACAGATTTTAATATCTAAATATTAGGATCAAAATAATCGTATGAAACAATTTCAGGCATGTATTCATGGATTGGATTTACAATCGTCGCCCCACGTTTTCGGCGTAAATAGATATTTTATATGTGCGTGTGAAGATCTGGACCCTTACCATCAAGTTTGTAGGGTCATGTATAGGCCTATAGTTTTAAAACATCACGATTGTCCGTATATACATGTACCACAATGAAACCTGTTCAGAACACATGCAAATTTTGAGTTTTCAAAGAAACACAAGAGTCAAAAATTATATTTTCAAGAATCCCAATTGCGAAGTGGAGTCCAAAAAAAAAACTGTTTAACCTTTAAGTATACCCGGGTATACATTTTTATGGTCTATCATATTTGGAATCAATGAACAGAAATGGCCTGCAGGGGCGGTTCCAGGATTTTTGAATAGGGGGGGGTGCTCATCTTAAAGCTATAATCACTTTTAAAATTGACAAAATGTAATCATTCTGTGGTAGCTTTATTTCGTCTTTAGAATGAGAAATCGTATACATTGGGGGCTGAAAATGTGTATTACGTGCCTAAATTGAGTTGCCAAATCAAGATTCAAATTCGGGCCAGTCCATCTCGCATCAATTTTTCCTCAAAGCGGCCCGCCTTGTGGGCGAGTTCTACACACAGTCTCATGACGTCATTGGTATTTGTCTAGATACTGTGGCAACCGGCAATGTAGACAGGCCGATCATTCTCTATCCACTGTTTTCATGCACGATTAACGGCAATTTTCTAAGTATCTGTTGTCGAACTGTGCATATTTCTTATATATTCCCGGCTATCTCGAGATGTACTTTCAAGTTTGCGTGACAAACAAGAATGCTAAATTTGGCTGATTTTAAAATGTATTCCAACTTTAACTGTACGTAAGCGTGAAATTATGTGAGCGAGCGTAGCGATCGAAGCCTTATGCGGTCTGGGGGTTCGGGGGGCGCCGTAAGCCCCCCGAGAAATTTTTGGAATTCCCTGTCAACAGTTTGGGAGACTGTCTACATGTATTCAAAGAGGCCGAGGCCAAGAAAACGTGTTTTCGTTATATTCCTCTGTATTGGGCGACATGGGGCGACTGATGGGGCGTCAGGGGGATACACCCACACTGTCGTTAGCGACTGGATAGAGTCTAGTTGTGCAGGAGATCCATAATCGAATTATATACAATACATTGCTTCTTATACTACAGAGAACATTGCACTACAAGAACAGCCAAGTACACAGCATATTGCCGGACTATGCCGTCCAGATGGGTGACGTCATCAATAAAGACGGAACTGGCGGTAAGTTAGTTTTTATATTTTTAGAGTTATTGATATAAAAACTCTTGGAAAATATGAAGAACTCAAAATTTTTGCAAACACAATCGCAAACAGAATAGTCCATGACGATCATTTCAACTGGCATAGGCTGTCGATGGTGACTCCACGGGTGTTTTCGATTTGGCCATTTAATCTCTTCTGATCACACGATGGAATAACTTAGTATAGCACAGAAGAGTCTTCTGGAATAGTCAAATAGAACAGAATCGGACTTCATTCAAGATCCATAATGGCGGCCTTCAATGTTGTTTGTAAAAACTGAATCTATTCTACCTCTTCGACGATTTGAAACGAAGAGGCAGAATTAATTCTAAGACGAGAGAATGCAAAATCTACATGTACATGTGATCTCAACTCGAACACAGAAAAGCTATTCCAGAATGAACGGCCACATTGTGACGCTTCCAGTATAGTTCTCTGTAAACATGCTACAGGTGACAGTTTTGCAACAACAACAATTGTAATTTTGTGCCGGTATTTTTTGTGCGTTGATTCTGATCAAATATTGAATTTTTGAAATACGAGGAGTTTTAGACTGTCACTACAGGAAATTAATGTAATTACAGAAAATTTGAGATAAAATTCAACATTCAGAAGCCAAATTCACAGATTATGAGCTCAGTTCATTAAAAGATTGGATATGGAGCCTGAATTATTGCAGATTCAGTATTAAGAGTCATCGTCTATAAAGTCACATGTGACCTTCAAGAATGATGACCTGGGATTTCAACTTTGATGATCTCAATAGGCAGATTAGTTATATGAGCTCAATTTATTCAGAACATAATGCGTATACCGTATTGGTCCTAATAGTGGCACGCGCCCTAATAGTAGAGCGGCCCCCTCTCTTGCCCAAAAATGTTCGATTTTTGTAACCAAATATTTCACTTCATATCTTTCTAATAAGACCTTGGAGTGTTCCAATCCATACATTCATGTTATTTGAAGCATAATACAGGGGATTAAAGGCTATAGGTATATTATTCAGTGACTTCAGTGTCATTATTTATCAGGTGGGGGGGTTGGGTAAAAACTGGGGGGGGGGGGGGGTCACACTTTCATTTTCAACATTATTGGGGGGGTCATACTTTTATTTTCGATGGGACTGGGGGGGGGGGGGGGGGTCGGAGTTTGAAATTGAGTTATTTTGAGAAAATCTGAATGGTAAAATTGGTAAATAATTACGTGGAAACAATCCACTCAATATCAGTACATGGACTGAATGGACTACGCGATGGAATTTCATAACATTTTCAGTCAAAACCATAATCTCACTGAAACCGGATCCTGCAGAGGACCATCCAGGAACACCATCATCAAGATATGACGCAATCCGTGTGCATAAGGGCTCAAAAACTTCTTCCGGGAACCAAAGGACTCCTATTTCGCTCCTATTGAACAATTTTTACGAGCCAATTGGCTCCTAGAAGCATATTTCAAAATTACTTTACAGATTTTCATCAGCCAATTGGCTCGTGGGCTCTATTGCCTGGGAGCAAATCTATTGCCTGGGAGCAAATGTTATGAGCCTATGGCTACCCAAAAGTGGCAATTCTGAGCCCTGATGTACATTGATCAACGCTCATCACTCAGATTGAAACATTGTCACCAAGAATCAACTTTGGACCTAACAGATCAGCACTACAGCTGAACACGGTGCCAGCAAGGACAAGCCCAGATCAGCAGGGTCCTGTCACAAACAAACCACGGATCAACCAGTCCATACCACCCTGAGCAACATATCATCCCTTCCGATGAACCCGAACTAGCATGTCAGAACCAAAGACCGGTTTTCCACTCAAACTTCTGTCAACACATGACCTCACTGAGGATATTCCCCGAAGACCTCAGGACTACCACAAAACACCATGTAAAAGACATGGACATTTCCACACAGAATGGTTTTGCTCAAACACCTGTCATAATTAAGTGACCATATATATAGTATGCATACAAGTAATAATTGTTGTAATGGCATTCACACTTGAAGCGAAGGAATGGTGGATACTCGAAGAGCACAAATCATAGTATTCACTGACCTTATGGTATCATAAATTTGCGACAAAAGTCACAATTGTTTCAATAGAGATGTAAATAAAGCGTAAAAAGCATTCGAGTACCATATATATTATGATACTGAGGCCTTATAATTGTCACCAATTGTGAAGCATAGCCTTATATTCATACATGGGGATTGGGGGGGGGTCATACTTTTATTTTGGATCTTGGTGGGGGGGTCATAGATTGGTTTTCGATATCGGTGGGGGGGTCAAACTTTGAAAACTCATTTCTCGGAAAAACCACCCAACCCCCCCACCCAGTAAATAATGACCGGCCCCTAATTAATAGGCGAATTTGGAATCTGTAATTTTCGATCCTCAGGTCGGAGTATATTCGGGGAGACATTCACGGACGAGGGGTTTGTATTGTCCCACCGCTCGCCAGGGTGGGTTGCCATGGCAAACCACGGGCCAGACACTAACGCCTCGCAGTTCTACATCTCCCTGGTAGCCACACGCTGGTTGGACGGCAGGAACGTCGTCTTCGGCAAAGTTATTCGTGGATTCGTGAGTAGCTCTATATCAAAACTGCACGGGAACCTTTCATTTGCCCCAAATTTGTATAACATTGGCACACTGGTTTGACTATTGACGAAGCGTTTGGTGTAGGTTTTGTGTTTTTGTCCAATGACCATGCCGTACCTTTGTTGCAGGATGTGATCAAGGTTATCAGCGAAGTCCCCACAAAGCGTGGTTCGTCCAAGCCCAAGAAGAAGATCAAAATCATGCAATGTGGCGTCACTGAGCTCCAAGAGCCGTATGAACTCTCCGAGCATGAACTGGAGTCCACAGATGATTTATGAGTGTAGAGAAATAGGCAGATATGGCTCATTAGTATTTGTTAGAACGTACAAGAAGTATAAGAATGCATTATTTCAAAATGTGTACGGATATTATTGTATGGAGATTATCATCTTACGTCGATTTGATTTATATCATATGCGTTAGATTATAAATGTGTTATGTTTCTTGTGTATCATACAAGCGCATTAAAATCACATCGCTTTGTGATTGTTGAACGATTAACTTTTGTGTCCTGGTCGAATTATTTTAGTCAGAATAATAAATCATTCTAATAATATACGTTAACTCATATAGATCTCACACTTTATACTGGTTGATTTATTGTAATGAAAATTACATTTTGTCAATAAATAAAGTGACTTTTCTCATAAACGTCATATTCTATACTGGTCGAGTTATTTTCATAAAAAACTACATTGCATATCAATATACACGTATAAAGTGCATTCACTCATAGACGTCATACTCTATATTGGTTGAATTATAGTCATGAAATATAAATATTAATATATATAGTAAGTTCACTCATAGGTGCCACACTCTATACTGGTTGTCATATTCCTCGAGTTATTGTATATGTGGAGACAAGCCGTCGAGACGAGATTCCTTCAGACGTCAGCATTATCCTATGGTACCGTGCTTGACACCGTATAGACAAGATACATGCTTGCGAGTAGCGCCACAGCCAGTAACACTTTGAACAGCTCCTTGAAGTTCCCTCGACACCGCCAGACAACGGGACAACCACAGTTCAGACACCACTGCTCCACCAGAACTCCGAAGCCCCTGCTCATCCTGAGTGAGCGGCAAACGTCACACTGTACTTCAGGATCACACCGTAACACTCGCCGAGAGGGGTATCCAGATCCAGAATTTCTACTGACAAACGATGTCTAAATGTCTCGTGTATTGTGACCACCAACCACGACTTGGTTGCCATGACGACCTTGGAAATGATATGATTCAGTACTCCCAGGAAGTGGTCCCTTCAGGGACAATTCACTCAGATTTGAGAAATTCATTGTTCGATAAAGCACAAATGGTTCTATTACCTTGATTTAAAAAATGAGTAGGCATGTCACAATTTCGATCAGTTCTGTGTCCGCTACCCAATTTTTATCGCCTTTGCTCTGCCCTTATCAGCGTTATCGTTGGTCAGTCATAGATAAGTGTCAGACAATAGTCAGATCGATTCCTATCATTTGGTTTTCACTGGCAAGCCAATATTTACGTTTATGAAGAAAGACACATATGTTTTGACAGCTATTGTAATCTTTAATTGGCTGGAGATGCGTTATCTTTACATGATCATTCTTACCAGTACCAAATACGAAATACTTATGTATGAGTTGGTTTATAAGACTTGAAGTGCTCAATGCCGTATATAGGTGTAGAGTTCGGCGACCCCACGATAAAGAGGTATACCTCCCTTACTGGAGTGTCACCGAATCTCTTATTAACTTGCCCGCACTGCAGCACCATAACCGTGGTGTCACTACTCGCGCACACCACGTCATAACGCTACATGAGGATAAATACACTATCACAAATTGAATATACTAAATTTTCATTTAGTCTGTTATACAGACTAAATGAAAATTGGTGTACCAATTCCCAGAAAGACGATTACTTCGTTTCGTTCACTTTTTTAGTGTGATTATCCGTCAGCATAATAATGGCATTTATACTCTGACTGAAATATTTGTTTAGAGTCAGGCCGTGTTTTTTTGTTTTTTTTTTATTTCCCGTCAGCGGGCGGGTGGAAATAGCAATTATTTTGAGAAAAGAACACAAACGTTTTGGGGTTTTTTGCCCTCAAAATGATGTTTCTCTAGCCTCAAAAACACAGAACTTCGTGAAGGATAGTAAATGGTTTCCATTTTGCTGTTTCCCTCTCTGTTATTATCAATAAAGTATTTAATAGCTAATACAAATGGTCAAATGTCATTTATTTTACATTTTTGGCATGAGTTACTTTGTGAAGAAAGATGGTATTGCCATGATAAACGTCTGTGGTTTTTTTTCTATTTTTTTTTTCTGTGTTTTTTTTTCTCTCCTGGCTGGCAGGTACTTTTCGAAAAAAAGTTGACGGGAAACAAAGAAAAAACACAACATGGCCGTAATATTGTGAAAATTGACCTGTTACCAGGTTACGAGAACGATCAATGCTGTAACACCCACAACTAACCGATCCGGCAGATATTAGAGGAGGTGTCGACGACCTGTCGGACCACCTGGAAGCCAGAGTCCCCAAGGAACAGCTTGATGACGAGAGTTGCTTCACGATCTGTTAGTGCAGTATGCGGGTGTATTCATGAGTCCTGATGGTGTGGTCCGGTGTTTTTTGGTGAAGAAGAAGGATGGGTCGTGGAGGTTTTGCATCGAATACCACAAACTAAAATGAAACCAACCAGAATTCATCATGTCTTTCACCTACCAAGGACATGTTTGATGCTCTGGCCGGATTGCACTACTTTTGTAGTATCCTGACCAACCTTCAGATGTTGCTCAACCGAATTTGCATTGCAGGGTTGACACTCTAAATGCGAGTTTTTCACTCAGGAGATCTTGTACCTAGATATCTAGGCATCTGACTGGACCACGCGAAAAAGCCTACAGAAGTGGCCTCAGACAGGTAATGTGGCCAATGTGATGTTCTTCTTGGGCTACGCTAGCTACCACCGCCAATTTATCAGGGGCTCTATAGAGATCACGGTCTCTTGACCGGCCTGAGAAGAGGCTGACTTCGTCTGAAAAGACGCCCAAAATAGGCATTCAGTCAGTGTCCAGTGGCAGTCACTCACGTCTGCTCCAGTTTCCGCCATCCTTGGCCCGTTTATCTTGAAAGTTTATCTCGAATACTGACGTTAGCAACTATTCTCAGTGGTGCATTCTCGCAGGTTACATTTGCCTTTGTGCCATTTGCAATCTGCCTACAAAATAATTACTGTATCACCCGTCGCGAGCTCCTCATAGTGGTGACGATGACCAACCGTTTCAGGTGCCAGAGAACAGCCGCCAGTCTACAGCTGGCGATTCAGGCCTTGGTTGCCGGAAGAAACCAGATCACCATTAGCTGACTTTCATCGAGGAGACACAAGCTCTGGTATTCAGGGCACAAGTAAGTGGAGTAGGGTTGTCGTGCACTGGTGAACGCCCATGACTTTAGGCGATCACACCTTAATAAGGCGGCCGTTTGGCGAAGGCATGGTAATGATGCCCATGCAAATGCCACCTTTTCAGCCTGATAATAAGATGCGCAATAATCATTCACCGGCTAAACAAGGTAAAATTTACAGAACCATGGATACTGCAGTTCATTGTACTACAGTTCACGGTACTGCAGAAGGTGACCGACATGGATTACCTGATTCAGGGAGATTCTGATCCCAACATAGTCTTGATTATTCAAGTCAAAAACCTGAAGTACTAACTTAAAGGTCCATTGTGTCTGGATCCGCTAATTCAGGACATAGTGCCAGATGAGGTCCTCATAAAAGACCCTCGGCCAGTGCCCTTGTGATTGGCATTCCAGCGCCCATTGATTTGTCATGTAGCGGCATGATTTGGATCTGTTTGGTCCACCAGGCCCTCTGTATTCATGTAAGGACACTGGTCAACTCAGAGCCCGGTTGCTGATCCCCGTAACGCTGACTTGGGCCAGGTGGTCATGCAAAGGACATTCGTCACCAGGGATTAAATCGTCCTAGCCGGAAGAAGGAGTAGGCTCATATGCTTGCGCTTGTACATTTTGGCAACTGAGATAAACTGACGAGAATCATAAATTTACAAGTCTAGGTAAAGAGGAAGTATGCACAGTTACTTGGATCAATAATCAACGGCGTTGCTTCCCAAACCAGACCTGGTTACCACACCAAAAAAGAAATACATTTTAGATCACAGACTAAATCGTCGCACGATGTTATTGTAGTTTTCAGTTTTATTTCATGTAAAATTGTATAGTTTATATGGGTGATTCATTCCGGATTATACGGAGTTCTACCTCTACGCAGCCCATCGGAGATGCCAGACCAGTAATGTTTGTGGCCCCATCATGGCGACTTTCTGAAGTTGACGCTGCGAGGACACGTTGGTAAGTGAGTGGGTGCCAAATTTACACGAAGGAATTTATTTTGACGGCTGCAACTAGGTGCCAGTATGGTATTATGGGTGCCAGTACATGTCAAGACATCACAATCCTCCCATAATTTCTTATCTGCTCCTGGTGAATTCAGAAAGAATCTACAGTGAAGCTACTGTGGCTTCAGATGCGAAAAAAACTCATTGAATTTTTTTAGCCAACATAAACAATCTTCAATTTTAAATGTGCGAATAATGTCAGAGTCAAGTTCGTTCACAACCTACTACAACACGCCCAAATGTTATTCAATTACATGTATTCGATTTGGGCAAAGACCCTGTATGTAGGGCTTTGATTTGGGTTCTCGTCGTTATGGAAGCGAATAAATGATTTATTGTTGTGGTGTGTCCTTTAAGTGCCCCGCAGCCACCTGGCGAATGAATGGGCTCTATCGTAAACACGGCTTTGACTGAGCCATGCGTGTTTTGCCTGTCATTGTTCAACTGGCGGAAAACTCGAAAAGTTTTTGGATCCTGTTTGAATTAATTAACGCCAATTAGCGATCATATGAGCCGACAGTAGTTCGAATAACCGTGCGTGTGAATACAGATGTGAAGACACGTTTTATCAAGGTAGACTGTCTTTAGTTGCAGAGAGCAGGATTGGGAGGGACTGATTCCAACTTTCAGTAGGCTGGGCTATCAGTTGTCAGCCTACAGTACGGTATAGACTCTAGCCGTATACCGTATAGATCTAGGCCTAGGCCACAGTCGCTTGTTACCTGGAGGGGAGGGGGTGGTTATTAACATCTAAAAAACTTTTTTGGATGATAATACCCCCCCCCCCCCCCTCCCGGTAACAAGCGACTGTGCTATAGGCTGTAGCTAATAGTAATAGTCTGATTGAATACAGCCTGAGCGACGCGGAGCGTCTGAGATGGCTGTCATTCACCCTCGGGACGGAAATCGTTTGGACATCTTTTCAACTAAAAAATCAAAATCTTCCACAACTGTACCTTCTAGGCCTCATCTATATACCGAGAGGACATAGGGGATACATATTTGACAAACAATCAATGACTTTATCACTGAAAAATCCCAACTTGAAAACGCGAACCGGATTGTGACAACTTGACACATCTCATGGGCGCATCCATTTTTTCAGCTGTATTGACCTCACAATTCAATTGGTGGCGCCACTTCTCATTATCTGAGATAGAGTTGTGGCGCCACCAAGCGAATTCGATGTCATACTATTGGGAAAATGGATAAACCCATGGCCCGGCCAAGAGCTTGTCAAAATCTGGTTCGCGTTTTCAAGTTGGGATTTTTCAGTGATAAAGTCATTGATTGTTTGTTGCTGGATTGAATACAGTGATTGAATTAATGCCTGGTCAAGTACATTTAATATCAACATCTGATTATTCGGCCGTCTTTTGATGCAAAAACGTACATTTCAGATTTGGATCCAGTTGTCACTTTGGTGCATGATATCTAACAATTGATTTTCAGTCACTATTAGCAATTAGACATACTCAATACATAATACCCAGAGCCGTCTAGTAAGAAAGTTACGACAATGACGTGATAAGCACGATTTTTTCTCCAAATCACGTTTCACAGAAAACAACAATACCCACACAAAGCTCCATTGATATCATGAATACCTCGGGCTGAAAGGTCGTGTCTGCCGATGCAAAGCTTTTTTTGGACACAAAATGGCAAATCACGCTAAAATCTGAAATGGTCATTGTCACAACTCTCTTACTAGACGGCTCTGGTAATACCTTAACCTCAATGTTGCTAACAATAATGGATGAGCTGTTGTGTTACCTCAGCAGAGCGTGATGAAGGTGAAACGATCCGGTCGCACTGCTGATGCCGCCGAGTCTCAAGCTAAAATGGAAAAGTCGGCTCAAAAACATCCAGGAAAAGATGCAACCAAGGTGAAACACACATAATTTTCACCTTCATAACTTCATTGTTTTGTAGTGGTATCGTACATGTAGTGACCTCAAAGTGTCACTTGCTAGTAAATCCAAATAATTTTTTGTTGAACATTCTTTTACCTTGGCTTGTTGCTGTTATTTACAGAGACGCAAAAGTGGTACTTTTCGTGGAGTGTCTCTGCGAGGGTTTTTCAGCACGGAAACCACAACAGATCCAACCATCAGTTCGGATAATGTAGATGATAAACTCTCGGTGTTGAAACGCTTTGGAGTTCGACGAAGTTCCAAGAAAAAGTCTAAGAAGTCGAGCAGTAGCAGTGAAGGCAACATGGACGACATAATGTCTAGGAGCCTGATTGATCCCAAAGACTCCACAAAGGATGGCAACATAAAGGTTAAAGATGCAGGTTGCACTCCCAAGCTACAGAAGTTGGAGGGTGCAAATGCTGCAAGAGTGTACAGAGCCTTGGAGCGGACTCCGTGGGGATCTGACGAGAGTGACACAGAGCAGTCGATTGGTACGCGCATAAAACACCGCAGCAGTCTACGGGAGGCGGGCCGCAAGCTCAAGCGCAGCATGAGTATGATCTGTGGCGGGTCAAGGAGCAGAATTGTTCGGGACCACATGGAGACCTCCGGGACAATCTTACGCAGGGATCGTAGTCGGCGCTCAGTCGGGGCCGGCTTGGTGAGCGCTCTCGAGAGTCGACCCAAGAATGTGGATGTGACTCTACCAGCTGGGGAAGTTGGGACAGTTGCATCAGAATCGTTGGACGAGAAGGAAAATGACAGGAAAACCTGCACAGACTATAACACTAGAAAAGCTGGAAGTACACCGAAAAACTCTGACAGCTGTAAGAAGAATGGTTATTCTTTGTCTGCTAAAAAGAAAATTGAACTCAGACGCCAATCAGATGGTAGTTTTTGTCACTCAGCCAAAAAGTGGAGACTTAAACGACAGTCATATGAACGAATGAACTATGAGAGAGATTTTTGTTCACCAAAACCCAATGCCGTTCATCATCTGGATGATGCCAATCCTACTCGACCTAAACGGACATTATCTCTGAAACAGTCCAATAAATCTCCAGATCGTTCTATTCAGCCATTCACAGAGCATGCTGACAAGCCACTGGTGCCAAGGAAGGAGTCACTTCGTCGCTCGGTGCGGAGGAAATCTGCAGGAGTCTTGAACTCTCCATCGGACCGCCGCGGGAGCGGAGTGTATGCCACTACCACCAACACCCCGACCTTCATGACGTGCGGGTACATCATGACGGACAGCCCGCCAGATGGCGACGTGGAGCTGCCCTGGGTCACGATGAAGCGGAAGCGTAGAAGTGAAGCCTCTCAGTGTCCGAGGGTTACCAGGTGTAACGCAGGACACACCCCGCTTCCTCCTCGCAAGAAACGCTGCTCATACGGAGAGAGACTTATAGAGTAGGAAAACCGCCCAGGGGTCCCTTTACAAAGCTGTCCTATTCATTGCTGCTCCAGAGTAGTTGCTTTCGGATTCCGTGATTTTGAATGCATCATAATTTCATGTTCATGCTTTATTTATACACTTGGCTTCTAACTTGGCATTCAATCATTCGGTAGTTAATTAGCAATGTAACAAATTCATCAATGAATGTTTTTTATTACCAGTATATCACTGCTCTGTAATATTATTATAATACTATCAGTTAATATAAACTGCAACACTCCATAATGTGATGATGATTACTAGTATGCATGTCTCGATATCCCAGAAGGTATACATACTTGATCAAGTTTGCCCCAGATTGTCTGTACTTCTTTACACTATTGGTGCTCAATCAAGTTCTCTGTAGTGTTTTAGAATTTAATAGTTTGAACAAATATTTATTGCATGAATGATTATTTGTACTGGGTAGGTGGTCTACAATACATATATACACGATATCTAATAAAAAACAATACTTCGTCAAAATCTCTTGCCGATTCCAAGCGTTCAGTCGAGACAATTGCCAGTACTTTACCATCATATCCCAGAACTGATCCCCAATTGCATTCTTTGGTAACATTCGAGTGAAGCATTAATGTATTCCGAGTAAATTACGATATTTCCAATACCTAGGATTTAAAGTGATATTGGCAATAAGTTATGTATTTTTCCATACCTTTCTGATCGAACGAAGAAAACATAAGTTATATAGCTGCACTTGTGTGTCCAAACATACGCCCCTTTCTAACTGATTTCGTTACGAGTTTCTGGTGGAGATTGTTTGAGTTTGTTTACATTACCACCATTCTCGGTGCTTTGTATCTCTTGATGCAGTGCGATTCCAGCTTACTTGTATATGTTCGAGCCAATCAAGCGTGAAATAGGTCAAGTCAGAGGTAACTGAGTGGCCCACAAAACAAAATAAAAGCGGCTGCTAGTGCTGTCATAGGCTTGATTTATCCATCTAATCAAGCATAGTTTGTTTTGTAACCTATTTCTCTGAGACCACAGGCACATTATTTAATGGATTTGGAAAAAAAAGTTTTCCTGCCAATATCACTTCAACTCGTTTGAGGTGTTGCGAGTACTGACTAGATTCTTCAGATGGAACACAAGGAAATGATCCAAAGCAGCAAACTTTTTTCAATAAATTAGCATTTATTGATATTCAAGGTGTATACATGTATATTACATCTATATACAATACACTTATAAATGCATGCCCTAAAATAATGAAAATATATATGTTTATTCACTCTGATAATGCCATCATTTGTGTAGCAGACATTCAAATTTCAAAACAAGCGTTCCATACCTAGTTCACACATTTGAGAGGAAACGACTCCTAATTTACTTACATATATTACATACATGCAGAACTTATATATAAAGTAGATAATTGGCCACAATGATATAAATACCTTGTCACATGATACTGGATACAAAACAAAACTCCATAAAAGAATGACGTCATAATTATTTGGGATCAAATAATATACGAAGATCAAAATATTAGAAGTAATTCAGCTAAGTTAGAATAAGTTATTTAAGCCCCATTCTGAAATCAGCAAAATACACGAAAAATTTTACAACCTCCAAATCTTTGATACCGACACTTCTCTACAAAACCTCTCAGAAAAGTCACACACAATCCTAAAGCAATCACATCCGTTCCCTACAGTTAAGTGTGTGCATGATCGTCTGTGTGTATTCTAAATATACAATACAATGTGTGTATGTTCCATCTACTATCTAAGCAATGTTTGTTGTGAGGGAACATGAAAGCTCTGTATTTTGCCATCACGCTCTAATCGGCAGAATGTTGTTGGAATTGTGAGGATAACAAATACACAGTATCCCCCACAATAACAGCAGTCTCTCCCACGGTAACCATGACAACTCTAATAGGGTTCTCAATCACTGGCAATGACTGAAGATCAATTGAACGGTCTCTTGACAGATATTCATGAGATGTAAGTAGTTTTCAGCAGAACCTTCTTATCCCTACAATAGTCTGCTACTGTAAAACAACTAATTTTGGCGGCTATTAAATTTGGCGGTTGTGAGGACCACGTTATTTGGCAGAGATTTAATTGGCGGTTTTAAAAGGTATTTCTTAACGTATATGTAGTTATTCTGGTGGACGATTTAATTTGGTGGTTTTTCCCCTACCGCCAAATAAATTGTCTGCCAAAATTAGTCGTTTTACAGTGTATGGTAGTCTGAATCAGTTTGTATAGTGCCGTGTTGTACAATGGGCACATTGACGTATCACAAGACCGGGTCCCCGTTGGAGGCCGCGAAGGCGTGGAGGTTTCCCATCTGCGTCAATCCGCTCTGGATGTGGTTCACATGGATCTCCACGTTATTCTGGAAAACACTGCAATAACAACAGTTCACACCGTGTCAAATATGTGTACTCTATTTATCGGTGACATGTTATCATCACAATGGTGTTCATGGAAAATTACAAAACTTTTTGTCTGTAGACCTAAGTTATCATCACAGAACTGTTAAATATTAAGTCAGGCATGAACAAAATCATCTGATCTTGATAGCTGACCAGTGCTGACCACTGACGAGGTGATCAAAATGTGTTAGAGCCCTAACTTCGTTAAGGATGATTGATTTTCCCCGAAGAGCGCAACAAACACAGGTACATGTTGGTTCTTTTCACAGAATTACTTCAATCAATTGATCCACGATCATTGTCAGGAATAGTGTGATTTATCCAACTTGAATGATCTGCTGCTCAAATAGGTATTCAAGATCCTCAACTAGTCAGCTGTCAAATCCTCCATACCTGAGATTGCTGGGGTCGATGTTTTTCCGGATCTCGTCAAGAGAGTCTTGGACGGACTTGAACTCAAACGAATGCATGTCGTTCTCCGAAAAAGTCTGGGTGAAAAATTAATAAGGAACATCGTTTCTTCGAGTCACTATTGTAGGCAAGTATTTCACTAGTGCTACATATAGGATATTGAGAAAGTAATTTATATGACTGAAACAAACTAACTAAATAACATAAAACATTAGCATCCCATTCTATTCCATGATAATATAAACCCTACATTCCAAGCACGAAACTCATCTTCAGCTGTTTAAAATTCAGACGGACTACAGAAGAACCGGTTGCATACAGTACCTTGACTTGTAGCATGAGAGAGATCAGTCGAGCCACCAGAGACAGCATCTTCTCGTTCCGAGCCATCTTACGTCCCTGTGACGGTGAAATCACCAGCGATTGGACGCATTCAACATCAATCATCAACACAGCATGTTTACAAGTGATCAGTTGAACAAATTGAACATACACGTCTTCACTGGCTTATCATGTTTTCTCTTCAAATGTCCAATCACTGTGATATTTATACATCCGGATCATCAACAGAACATGAACATTGTTCATAAGTCGACTCACCGGGGCCATGTTTGCCTTCTTGACCATGTTGTAAGCGTCCTCGTCACATTTTTTCCGGATGTCAGACGGCTGGTCCAAGAGCATTACGCCCTGCTCAGGCGCAATCTGAAACATCGCACAAGTGCTTGTCATGACAGAATTACCTATAGCCATCATTTTTCTACAGAGAACAAAGTGCAGTTCACAACAAACTGCGGATCAGGTTTATACTGAGAAACTTGTATTGTGTCAAACACTTTGTAATATTTTCAGTTTTCAAAAATTCAGAGCAAATAAACTACAACACCATTTATCATTGCTGTGATCAGTCTGTATTACCTCCTGGCAGTATTTCTGTGCACCAATCAGGTACTCGTTGAGGTCCTTATTGAGTTTTTCCAGCTCAAGAACGATGCTTGCATACTTCTGTTGGAACGGCATATCAAACTCATCCCCATAGGATTTCTGAAAGAGACCAGGATAGCTGAAGGCAGGATTTTTCACACAAAACGATTGAGACATCTGACACAATTCTGAACAAACAATTTCTGTGCAGGTATCCTACATGTAGTACTCTTTGGATGCTTAAATAAATTAAAGACAAAATTACATCAAACATTGGAGGCTAGGGGTTGTTAAAATAAATGAACCTGCATCTTATCATAATGTCTTTAGGTCAATTGGTACTAACTTTCCAGTCAAAGAATTGGTGTGGATAAGAATGCAGGTGCAGGTCAACGAAAACAGTGCAGTAAGATTTCGTTAAATATAGACCACACATCTCCTTGATTCAGGAAGATGGTTAGATCCATGAAATAGTCAATTGGTCAGTCAACAAACAACAGGAACGTCAGCGAAATACCAAGTGTGCGTTCCCCCAATGCCTTGTCCACACCAGAAACACCGTCTCCCATGAACAGTACGACCAACAAACAAACACCGCCCGAGTTTCCAGACCTATCTGTCGACTTGCCTCCCAGTCATAATCTCCGAGACTCAGACATAGCAACGGCATTTCAGAGTAACCCACCATCTTCTCCGCGACAGTGTTCAAGTCCTTCAGCTCCTGGATCTTCTCCTTCTTGGAGGCCAGCACCTTCGTCAGCCTCGTCTGGGGGGGGGGGGGGGACACGAAACACAACATGTACAGTCAAAACATGATACACTTTTGCAGTTTGTACAGATAGCAAGGACACATATCTATCAGGTGAAGCAAGCCCGGCAATGAAGACAAGTTTCTCGTTTGCATGTTATCGGCAATATGTTCATATGCGAGGTAATGAGATGGAAACTGTATGTTAATGAGGATGACCTCACCACAAGGATGAGGAATTGGACGGGGAACCCTCCAAGTGTTCCTCCCTCCGGGGGCAACATTGAACCGGACTTAAGGGGCGAGCTGCCTAGCAACGGGTCGTGGTCCTGCGGGAGACACATAACAGAGAAAGCATTCAGTGGCGTGACATGAGAACAGCTAGCTATCAGCAGGGAATTTATTAACTTTTCAGCTGTACTCAAGCGTTGATGTGACCAAGGTTACTTACACTTACGAGCCCGGGTGATCGCGACCCGGGGTGGAAGCGAGGAGGCGTGAACATGGCAGTTCTCACAGGGCGTTGTTTCAAGAACGATGATAACGGCATTGTATCTTGAGGCTCGTTGCTCTGGTGAGGCAAAAGGTGGTTCATCAAGTTCAACTTCTTTATGTAAGTAGTTCTTGTCAGTGGTCATCGCTTCAGTTTTTTGGCCAGATTCAAGTTTTTTTGATAAGAATTTGTAACTTTTTCATTGTAGAGGTTGCAGTGTTTATCATAAAGGTAAACACACAGACATATAAACAGTGATACATTACACTGTCTTCTACAAAACTCGTGCCTATTAGTTTTCCAACATCTCCCAACCTCAACACGTGTAAACTCTAAAGGATATTCCGCCACTGTACAACTGACCAGGACTTCGATGTCGGGTACAGAGTGAGTTCCGAGGTTGGCGCGGTCAAAGTTGATCCTGTACGTGCTATTTGCTGTGTCTAGCGCCTCGATCACACCGGTGAAGAGCCCGTCCTGGGGGGTGCGGAGTCGTGCTGTGACTTTGGTCCCGATGACCAGGGGCATGGGGATCTCCTCTGGCAGGTCCTGGGTTGCAGAAAAGAGAGGGTCAATTGTGACTGTGTTGGTCACAGCGATGGATTGAGTCGTTGAGTATATTCAGGTAAGTGTTCATAGATAGATTTTTTTAGTGAGAAAAAATGGCCGCCACCCTACTAGAAGGCTAACTCCACAGCTCCTATGACAAGTGGGATATTACCTCTTAGGGACAAGGTGTAATGCCATAAACTGAACAAATCAATACAGAAACTGGAATAGACCAGTATTAAATTTGTTTTGAGTGTCAACACAGCTCAAAAACTCTACCTTTACAAGGAACATTGAAATCAACTTGTGAAATTCACCTATTTCTGCTCACCCAGTGTCAGCAAAAATGGCAACTTCAATGTCAGATATGACCATGGATATGACCAAGCTGAGAGATCAAGTCAAGAACAAGGATAACTGGGTGAGACTTGAAGCCAGGGGAATGCCATGGCTAAAAGAAGAATCCATGATGCAGATTCTGCAAACAACTTTGAGAGACTCGTCATGTGGAACTATGACAGATAATGAAGGGACTTCAACTGACATACTTGGGGTGCAACTATGTGAGAGCCCTGGACCACGCCACTGGATTATATATGCTGCAGGAACATCTGCCAAGGCTAGACTATTATCACTGAACTGCATTGAGGTAAACAACAGATCGTATGATCTCTGTGAATTTACTTACACGCCTAAGCCACCGTCATTCAGGCTGTCCATCCACGGAATACCTCTTCACGTGGAGGAGTCTGAGATTGAAGAATGGGTTGATTCCTTCGCCACCCGTGCTTCGACAGTCAAGATCGCTAAAAAAGCTAGCCCGGTGGTTGGTACCTATGTCAACGGCAACAGGTTCTGCTATGTCAGGTCAGTTCATAGCCCTATGCCACGATACACAAGTTTTGACATGACACACCCATTTGACTCGAAGAAACTGATCACAACTGAAGTTACCTTGTACTATGAAGGCCAACCTGTTAACTGCAAAATCTGTAAGGAACTAGACCATGAAACTCTCCACTGCCCAAAACGCAAGCCAAAGCCTGCCCACACTCCCAGGGGGTGTGAGGACTGTGGATCAGGAGATCACACCACAGATCGGTGTCAAGTGCCTGTCAACACGAACATTGTCGCCTTCAAAGGAGAACTTGACCCATTGTCACCCATTTTTTCCCCTGTACTCTGGCAGACGATAACAGTGACCCCCACAAATCCAGTGAGCACATGTTTCAGTACATGAAGGCAAAAGCACTTGGAAATCTGGCAACAGCAAAACAAATCAAGGAAGCAAAACATCCTCGTGATGCAAAAAAACTTGGAGATCAACTCGGAGAGAACCAGATATGGGACCGCGTGAAAATCAAAGAAATGAAATCTATCCTCCGACTAAAAGCAGAACAGTGCCCCCAATTCCGCGAAACTTTAGTGGACACTGGTAATAAACTGTTGGCTGAAGCAACCATCGACCTATACTGGGCAAGCGGTTTGACAAAACGGATAACCTCGCGCCAAGACCCGTCGAAATGGCCAGGCCGCAACATGATGGGAACGCTACTCGCCAATCTTCGAGCAGAACTGACAGCTAAGTCGTAGACCCACACAGAACTATGATATATAACAATATGATGATTGATGTACTGACTATAAATATAAGAGGTCTAAGAAATACGAAAACACGAAATGCATTTTTTCATAAAATTAAAAAGCTAAAAACCAGTATAATATGTGTACAAGAATCACATGTAACTGATGAGGTGGTGAATGAATGGCAGAATGAATGGAATAGTGATTTGTATTATGTATCTGGAACATCAAACCGGATGGGTGAAATGATATTAATTGGTAAAAATTGTGGATGTACTGGTGTCGAATATGTGTCTAGAGAACCTGGTATACTAGGGATCGAACTTGTGCATGACGATGACGATTATGTGATCTTTAGTTTATATGCACCAGCCACAACACCCAAGAAAATAGAGTATTATCAAAAGGTGAATGAGATTATTTGTAATATAATACAACAGAAACCAAATTGTAGTCTATTAATATGTGGCGACTTTAATTGTGTAATTGATCCTTCAATTGACAATATAAGTGGACATAATCATGATGTTAAGGAAGTCATAGCATTCAATGAACTAATGTTGAATATAGGTGTATGTGATACATGGAGATTCTGTAATAACCGGGCTAAAGACTATACTTGGAAACATAAAAGCAAACCTATTGTACGAAGAATAGACTATATATTGTGCAATGAACATAATAGTGACAAAGTAATGAAGTGTAATATTATCGATGTTGGTTTTAGTGATCACCGGGGGGTAATCTTATCTTACGAGAGTACAAACCATGAAAAGGGGCCATCCTATTGGAAATTCAATAATATGCACCTAAATGATGTACAATATTTAAACAACATAAACGGTATAATAGAAGCGACTAGAAAAGAACTAGCAAATCTGAATCTAAACGATCAGATAATATGGGAGGTTTGCAAGAACCGTATCAAACAAACATCGATTTCTTATGGAATTAATAAAAAAAAAAGTAGACAAACACAAAAAAATACTATAATTAAACAGCTAGAGACTTTAAACAACCGATTACTAACAAACCCGTATGATAATGAAATACATACTCAGATAAATAAGTTCAGAAAACAACTTGATGAATATGACCTAATCGAAGCACAAGGTGCGCAATTGCGATCAAAAGTAGAATATATAGAAAAGGGGGAAAAAAATACAAGCTTTTTTCTGGGATTAGAACGTAAGCGAGCACACAATAATATCATGACGTCACTAAAAATTACTAATGAACAAATAACGACAGATCAGGATAAGATAATGAATGAGCAAATAGCCTTTTTCTCTAATTTATATGCTGATGATCCAAGTCCAAACACAATCAAGCTAGGAATAGATGAATCTATAAAAATTAGGCCAAGGGCCGAAGATAGGTTACCGGACAGTGTTTAATATTTTAGATGTTTGCCAGGTCACTGGTTGAATTCAAGGTCAAGAGAATATTCAGCATATATAACATTAAGCATATATCATGTCCACAGTTGATTGCTAAGCTGTAAATTCAATAATCAAAGAGATATTAGCAATTTTGTGCTGTGGCCTTGAAACTGAAGGGGCAAAGGTCAAATTCAAGGTCATCAAAATATTCAGTGTACATTGTATATCATTTTCTATATCATGTCCACAATTGATTCCCAAGCCATACAGTCAATAGCGGAGCAAGATATGAGCCAGTTTGTCCTTGGACCTTGAAAATGAGGTCAGAGGTCAAATTCAAGGTCCGAGAATATTCAGCATATATCATTTCCTACATGTCCACAATTGATTCCTAAGCTGTAAAATCGATAATAAGTGAGATATTAGACATTTTGTCCTGTGACCTTGAAAATGAGGTCAAAGGTCAAATTCAAGGTCATGACAATAATCTGCATATATCATTTCCTATATGTTCATAACTGATTCCTAAGCTGTAAAGTCGATAACAAGCGAGATATTAGCCATTTTGTCCTATGACCTTGAAAATGCGGTCAAAGGTCAAATTCAAGGTCATCAGAATATTCAGCATATATCATTTCCTATATGTCCACAATTGATTCCTAAGCTGTAGAGTCGATAATAAGTGAGATATTAGCCATTTTGTCCTGTGACCTTGAAAATGAGGTCAAAGGTCAACTTCAAGGTCATGACAATAATCTGCATATATCATTTCCTATATGTTCATAACTGATTCCTAAGCTGTAAAGTCGATAACAAGCGAGATATTAGCCATTTGTCCTATGACCTTGAAAATGGGGTCAAAGGTCAAATTCAAGGTCATCAGAATATTCAGCATATATCATTTCCTATATGTCCACAATTGATTGCTAAGCTGTAGAGTCGATAATAAGTGAGATATCAGCCATTTTAAGCTCTGACCTTGAATTGAGGTCAGAGGTCAAATTCAAGGTCACGAGGATATTCAGCATATATCATTTCCTATATGCCCACAATTGATTCCTAGTCTCTAATCTCAATATTAAGTGAGATATTAGGCATAATGTGTCCCATTATAAAGCATAGGAGAATTTAACATGGGAAAGTCCCATTTGGGCCGAGTTTGGGCCAAAATGGCCCTTTTCGAGCGATTCAAGCGCAACGAAATTTATAGACATCATAGGGGTACATATGAGGAGTGTTATGTATCAAAAAGAAAAAAAGTTACTGAACAGATTTTGAGAAAATGGCCACCAAAGTCCAAAATCAGGCATTTTTCGTCGAAAACGGCCGCCATTTTGAAAAAAATGCGAAAATCAAAAAACTAAAAAATACCTCCTTCTTGAATTATTTTTAAGTATTTTTGTGCAAAATTTCAGAAGAATTCGCCCGTAAACAAAAAAGATAAAAATGTGGACGACGACGACGACGACGACGACGACGGACGACGGACGACAGACGACGGACGCAACGCCATGCCAATAGGTTATCGGACCATAGGTCCGGTAACCTAAAAATCTGACTCTCCCTAAGGTCTCGGAAGAAGACTATATAAAATGTGAAGGACAAATTACCACACATGAATATGCAGTAGCCCTCAAATCCATGAAAAACAACGCCAGTCCAGGTATAGATGGACTGACTGCGGGTTTTTACAAAGTATTTTGGCCTAAAATAAAAGATCTTGTTGTAAGTGCTGTCAATTTTGGCTTAAAAAATGGGAAAATGTCATCTACACAGTGTAAAAGCATAATAAAACTACTACATAAGGGGAAGGGTTCACCAAAAGATGACCTGAATAATTGGCGCCCTATTGCACTGAGTACTGTTGACTATAAATTGGCAGCAAAGGCAGTAGCGAATAGAATAAGAGAGCCTCTAAAATACCTGATTCATGAAGACCAAACGGGATTTATTAAGGGAAGAAATGCAGCTGAAATAATCAGAGCTTTAGATGACATTTTGGAATATATTGATCTTAAACAAATACCAGGAATACTATTGGCAATTGATTACCGTAAAGCCTTTGACACCATATCAAAAGAATATTTATTAGGAGTCTTAAATGTATACAACTTTGGTCCAGATATTATCTCTTATATATCAGCCCTAAATAAAGATACAGTTGCAAGTATACAATATAATGGATGGATAAGCAATAAGTTCCCCCTTAAATGTGGAATAAGACAGGGATGTCCACTATCAACTTTATTGTTTGTATTAGCCTTGGAAATATTATCCTGTAAAATTAGGGAAAACCCAAATATAGAAGGAATAGAATTACCATGTAAAGGACAAGCTAGAAAACGTGTCAAAATTTTACAATTTGCAGATGATAGCACCATACTTATTCAAAATGAACAATCTTTGAATACGGTACTGCAAGAAATAAACATGTTCTCGAATTATTCAGGACTTCAGCTTAACAAACAAAAAACAGAAGCAATGTGGCTTGGGGTTTGGAAATTTCGAAAAAAAGAACTTCAAGAACTAAAATGGAGAATTTACCCTGACAATTTTGTTAAAATTTTAGGCATATTAGTAAGCAGCACCAAAAGGGCAAATGATATCAAAGAAAACTGGGAAAATAGAATCTTGAAATGTAAAAACATTATCAAAGCATGGTCTAATAGACACATATCTATTATCGGCAGAGTCATTGTTGCAAAATCCCTACTTATCTCTCAGTTTATATACCCAATGCAAACTTTATGTTTCCATAATACAGTTCTGAGTGATATAAACAAAATTATTTATGGCTACTTGTGGTCAAATAAATCAGGAAATAAAACTACTGAAAAAGTTAGCAGAATGAGACTCGCTAGTACATATGAAAATGGTGGTCTACAAATTAGCGATATGCATCATATCCAACAGCTGATGCTATTAAAATGGATCCCAAAATTAATGAAACAAACAAATGCGTCATGGCATATACTCCCATTGTATTATTACGAAAAAAGTGGAATTGGCTTAGATTTATTTAAATGTAACATAAAATTTGAAGACATGAGAGGAGTTAACTCTTTACCGACCTTTTGGCACCAGATATTAAAAACATGGATGAATACAAAACATGAAATTGACAAGGAACCATCCCCCATTATTTGGAATAATGAAGATATTAAATATAAAAATAATGTCCTATATATTCCCAAGCTCATACAAAATGGACTAAAGTTAATTAGTGACATATATGATAAGGACTCCATATCCTATCAAAAACTAGAAATTTTCGCAGGTGGGGTACCAAATGCTACATTCTATTTCAATATACTGAATAATGCAATGAACAACAACAGATGTCAACATTTAATACTTATAGATGCTACAAAGGAGCTCCATATTAAAAACACTCCATTGAAAGACTGTACTACTAAACATCTAAAAACTTTACTACAAGATAATCAGAATAACCAAGCATACATTCATAATTACTGGCATGAACAATTTGGGGATATCAATAATATACAGGAAATTTGGCTACTTGCATGGGGAGGGTTGTCTTATTGCCCTTCAATGGAAGATACTGCACCGTGTTTTCCATACACATGAATATCTATATAAAATTGGGATAACTAATGATGATCTGTGTATATTCTGTAAAAAAACTGATACACTTGAGCATTATTTTGTGACATGCTCCATGATATCAAAACTTTGGAACCATATAATGTGTTGTATATGTAATGATACCAATGAGAAACATTATGATATTATTGCAAAAGATGTGCTATTGGGTGTCTTTACTCGGGGTATCAGGGAATTAGATTTGATGTATATTAATAGGTCTATATTGTTAGCTAAACATGTGATTACCAAGTTTAAATATAGAAAATTAAACCAAATTCAGGGTTGTGAAAGGGATGACATTGTATACATGTATGAAAATGTGAAATCTCTTCGAAAATTATAGTTATTGTATGACTATTCAAAGATGATATTACGCCAAAATACAATGCTGATGCTACTATATCACATGACATTGTATATGTACTGGATATTCTGAATAAAGTATTTTATAAAAAAAAAAAAAAAAAAAAAAGTGTTCATAGATCATGATTATTCCATCAGGTCTGTAGTTGAAGATACAAAATGCAATGATTTTCAAGTATGGTTCAGAATAAATATCTGCAATACAGACTTCATTTCACTGCATGTACACACTGTGAATCTGCAGTCGTCTAATAACAAATATTGCAGGAATATTTTGTCCTACTTTCAACACGATAGCCTCTCCCCACCTTGCATTCCTTGGAGTCGGCCGTTTTTCTCTGCTGAAGATTGCGAATCAACTCTCGTTTTTTGTGTAGAGCCGCTCGTTCCTCGGTGAAAAACGCAGGCGAACACCTGTAAACACAAACCTGATTACATTCCTGGTTCACAGTTAACTTAGCTGTGTTTCTTCAAAATTGGATTTTGGTGAAAGTAAAATTGTCACCAAGGTTGCACATCATCCATTCTCCTTATAAACAGGTTGTGAATAGATGGCAAAATGATCTGATATTACAGCCCCACAGTGCGATGAAGACAAGAACATTATCCCACCTTCTTGGTTTCCCCATGAGTCTGCGGATTTTGCACCACTGCATGCGAGTCAACTTGCGAGTTTTCAAGGACGGGAAAGTTTCCTTCACACAGATACAGAAGTCATTCTCCATCAGGAACAGAGGTCTGAAACATACACACAATCCCGATGATTTCTGGCACATAAATATGAGCAAAACTGTCAAGTCAAGCATACAGAAGTCATTCCCCATCAGGAACAGAGGCTTGAAACGTAAACACAATCCTGATGATTTCTGACTAATAAATATAAGCAAAACTGTTAAATAATGCACATAGTTTCCAACAATCATTCAGATCACGAGGAGATCTGACAAGTGAATTCTCTCATCACTGATTTCCTCAGAATTTACCTCACTGGTATGTGACAGTACCATACAACATACAATACAGTAATATGCCAATATTTGTACAACAGATGACTCACTCGTCGATGTTTGAGTAGAACCACTCGTAGCAGACCCATTTGTGTGCCTTGGGGAGTTTGAGGAGGTTGCGGAGTCTAACACCGAGAGCCTGGGCGGCCTTCCTGTCCGGGACGGGGAGCTGCACACTGCCTGTCTTCTGCACCTGGGAAAGGGAATAACCTTCAATTTGCGCTGTCAGACTTGGAATGAGACGGTTACATTTCAAAGCCGTATGGTTTTGTTATGCAAATAGAGCTTGGCATACTATTTTTCACAATTCGAACCATTTCATTACAACCGTGCAGCCTACAACCTGTGGTTTGACTTGTTTGCGAGGCCTCGGTAGAGGTGTGTAATCTTCGTCATCGTCGCCGAAGATACGTGGGTTTGGACGACGAACTCTCACCGGCTACCAAAATATAAAATGGCATGGCAACACCCTCAGTACAAACGGCATGGCAACACCCTCAGTACAAACTAGTCCTGCTTTAGGACATCGTGCATTATCAATGTTACATTCATGAACATGATCAAGATTTAAACACAGACTTTATACGTATTATACTAGTATGAGTTTACATATCATGACTTTAACTTACGTGATTTCGTGGCGACACAGGCTGGTACGTCATACTCTTTCCTGTGTGACAGAAAACATAGAGCCGCTAATTTTGCACGTGCACACTTATGATCAAGATGATAATAGCAAAAGGCCAGTTGTATGCATGAAACAAGTGACCACTGTGTACGGAGAAAACAAACACTCACCTTCCTTGAGCGACACAAGCGCCTCCACTGAGCAATCTGGTGACAGATAAATATGATAGATCCATATCTACATCAAATTCTTACAATGAAGCACAAATGTAGATGTATTACATGAGTTAAACTCACTAAACTTCCTTCTAAACTGAAATATAGCACTAGATCTACATGCCACCAGCATTTTTTCAATCACATCGATCTGGTCTCTTTTCTGACTTTTTAAACTCACTTAAATCTACATCTGTTTTTAGCTCATATCACTGCGATGCTAAATTGTTCATGTTGTATTTGGTATATTTCGCCTTCAGCCAAACAACATTTTTCTACTGAAATTCCAGACTTCTATTGCCTAAAAATTAGCCCAAAGGCTAAGATAGGTTACCGGACAATTTTGGTTTGGCCATGGCAGGTAACATATGTGGTTGAGATTTATCAATCAAGGTTATCAGTGTGAACTTCAATGTCACCATTACATGTATGGCATTTGATTTTCTATATGTTCATAATGCAAGCTTTAGGCTGCTCAGGCCAATTTACACATCCCAAGTCAGACATTTGGCACTCAAGGCCATCTGAGGTCAACTTCAAAGTCATCATTAGTTGTGCCAAATATGTACTACATTTTTTTGTATTCCTATAAATGTTCATAATGCAAACATAAGCTCTATCTACAAGCATTTCATCTGTAGAGGCAGATTTTTTTTACCCAAAAATGGCTGCTTTGAGTACTTTTGACCTTTCAAGGTCATCAAAGGTCAAATTCAAGGTCACCACACAAATCGCCATATATGACTTCCCATTTGAAAATGCCTGTATCTAGGCTCTATCTTCAGGCGTTCTATGAGTACGGTTCTGGCAGGTCCCATTATGATCGAAAAAGTGGCGAAAATTTTCTAGCACTATAATCTGATAATACACATAATATGATGTGATATGATGCACATCATAGAGTAACATTTAGGGGAATCTTTTGAAACAAAAACCTCAAAAGTGTCTGAACAGTTTTTGAGAAAATGGCCATCAAAGTCAGAAATTGGTCATTTTAAGTCGAAAACAGCTGCCATTTCGGAAAAAATGCGGAAATCCAAAAACTAAAAAATACATCTTTCTCGAAATATTCATACTGTGGGTATTTTTGTGCAAAAATTTCAGAAAAATTCACCCGTAAAGATAAAACTGTTCATGCCGGCCGGACGGACGGATGGTATGCCCGGACAGATGGACGCTGGACACAACGCCATGCCTATAGGTTATCGGACCATAGGGTCCTTTACCCTAAAAATGAAAAAGTTGGCACTCTATCTTTGGAATTTCAATTCTAGCCCCATGATAGAATTTCTTGGTCTGCAAAAAAATTCTTCAAGGTTTGATGTTGTGTTGAGTAGATCAGCCTGAGAGACGTGTCTCCACGTCGCTCAGGTGGTGAGTAGCCTAGAGCTAGTCTAGAAATCAGCAGGCTTAGCACTGCTCAGTAACTGAGTGTCACAGTGAGTAGGTTTTAACTTGAGCTGTTACGTTTAGCTTGTGAGGCCTACTTGAGTTTATTGTGTGGCCTGCGGCCGTACTGTTGTATCACAGAACGAAGTACTAGTTCCGCTATTGCCGAAGCATTTTAGACTTCCGGGCAGTGGTTGCACCGAATGCAATCGGAAGCACACCGTTTACAGTGATCGTAATCGTGGTCCCACGTGAGAGCAAAATTGACAAGCGTGTTATGATTAATAGGAATATAAAATATTTATTATATGTACCGTCAATAAAATTAAACATGTTCATGTGTGTGGAAAGTTACTAGTATTTTACATATACTTAGGGGAACCAGTCGGTTCAGTGTTCATGGCTCTAATTTGTGTATTTAAAATTTGGCAAAAATGAAGCGCCTAAGACGAAATTCAAGTCACATTAAAAATCACAACGCTCTCATCGTAACTTGCTAGATCTGTCATCCCGAACTGTCGTCTATGAGTTTTTCAGTTTTGCCGCCCATTCTTATTCTATTTGACAATCCAACAACAGTAGATCAATTGCTTGTTAGAGATCATGAACATTTAGTATTTATAAGACGGTGAAGACCATGGATATGGTCACTAATGACTGTGATGTATGATGAAGAGTCTGAAGTCCCGCAGAAATACCCCCCATGCCCCCCCCCCCCCCCCCACTCCCGGTAGGCCAAATGGCCCAAGTATCATACACTGCGCCTTCTTCTATATTCAATAAGGATTAAAAAGGTGACAGGTGGATTAAATGGCATTCATTTAGAGGACGAGTAGTATTAAGGCGCAGTGTACAGTCAGTGTAGTAGTTCCGGATCATCAGTAATAGCGGATCACTTCAACACTAAACAAGGCAAATATTACTTGGAACTTCACGAACACAAATTTTTCTTGGCATGATTTTCCAAGAGTAAAGTATCCGTTCTCAAAATATGTTTTCGTGGTTTTCACGTGCAAATTGTTGACATCACGTGATCCGATTCACATCTGGGTCAGGGGTTTGGGCCAGAATCGTCACCTACGGAAACCGATAGGTGCATTTGTTGAATGCTTTGGATCTACATAAATATGAAAATCGATTATTTATAGATGCTAAAAAGTTCGCAAACATTTAGTAAAGGTATATTACGAAGCATTTTTTGTGAACAATGCGAGACTGCTGTGTTTTTACATTTTACTTGAAAAATGAAATTGAAGTAAAAGCGGATCACCGTTTGTAGGCTATGTCTTGGACTCTGTACATGGGTCATTGCGTTCTGAGAATTGCGGACAGTAACTTTTGGCATACAATCGTATTGAGAAATTTCGTTGGGGAGAGGACCTTCGTGAAAAAAGGAGATCTCACAATGTCCCAATTTTAAATTAAAAATTTACAAAATAAAAAATTGGCCCCGTTTTTTATAAGTAAAATAAAGTTCAACACAAACCTCATAAGATTTTTGGCCATAACTTTTATTATGATGGTCAGATCAATTTGAAGTTTGCTTTGTTTCCATTTGGCATAAAACCACATCTTTTTCACCGAATTTCAAGTTTCTAGTTGGCAAACTACTCCAATGTTAAATTTCACCTGTGTAGACATTAAAATCGCGAGTCTAAACAGAGTTCGGCATGTTGTTCAATGTTAGAATTGCACAGTACAGCGTAAGAATGATATTTTATTGGAATACACTGTAAAATGTGTGCTCCTATGTGTTTTCCAAATCAAGAACTTTCCTCATATTACATTAGATCACGAACTCCCCAAATTTGCTTGAATCTCCGTGATCCGATTTGGGTCCAACATTTGACATTCATTTGGGGTAGATTGGCAACTTTTTTTCAGTTTTCAAGATAAAACTCCACAAACAGCCGCCACACAGACGGCATCAAACAGCGTTAGGGTTTTTTTTCATGTTAAATTTCCAATCTAATTTTCCGAAATTATCCCCTAAAACAGCGAAAAATAGCCCCTAAAGCAACATGTTGGTCTAAATTTCTAAAACATGGTTAGACAGCCCCTATGCCCTCGTTGTTTGCCCGTGCTCTCTATAACGGCCGCACACATATGGATGGCCTACGCACATGCGGACGGACATCCACACATACAGACGTACATGTTCGCCCGGACATGGGATACCGCCGGAGGGCCGCACCTGAGAACGCAACTGGAAAAAGTACGGGATCGGCGCCAAAGGCGGTCGAAGCACAAGCTACATACATGAATGAACAAATATAAATGCAAAAATAAATGCACAAATATATCATCAGAAGTAATCTCTGGTATTGGCAATACATCAACAGGACAGCAATTCTAATCACACGAGCAAGCGTGATTAGTGTTCTGGAAACGCCGATCTTCTCTCAGTCAAAATGACACACTGCCCAAAGCATAGTTTCCAAGTAGCGCCTACATCTTTTGTGAGAAATGTCGATTCCACATTCGCGAGAGAAGTAATTGAAACGGCTGTGACATCCATGATCGAGAAAAGTGTTATTGAACTGTATATGAGTGTTCATGTGCAATTTTATTTTCTCCTTATTGGCTTTTGTGACATACGCAGATTAGATACTTGAACTGCAATCATTTATTTGTATATAGATATATTAGTGAAATGCTATTTGACCACACGATGACTTCTGCAAAATCTGCAACAATATGTTGCAATACACATGAACTCTGGATGCTCAAACCTTCTTAATTAATTGGTTCCACAAAGATACTGTTCTTTAATGTTCTGCAACAGTCATAGATTAAAACAGTATTCAAATGATCTTGTTGGGTGACTATTTCAGGCGTCTCGGCAGAAATGCATTCAAGGATTCATACGGCTTGGTTCGATAAACTTGGCATTGCTTTGCGCCCGTTGTCCATCGTCCACATTTTTAACATTTACCAAAAATATGTTTCTAAAATTTTGCACAAAATACCTGAAAATATTTCCAGAATGAGATATTTTTTAGCTTTTTGATTTTCGAAAATCAATCGTCAATTTTTTTTAAATGATGCATTAGATTACCCAGATATAACTTGGCAGTGTTTGACTTTTGTGGCCCTTGAATAGCTGGTCTGTGATCTGGCCATTTTGATTATCCGACGCGTCGGAAATCAAAGAGCTATCAGTTTTGATCCATTCCCATCCAATTTTTCCTTCTTACTTAGTAATTGGAGCTGTTTGGAGTAGACTTCTAGAACACTTCAAGATAGGACCTAAATTTTGGCACATTCATATGGGAAATATGACAGTATCAGTGGTAACCTTAATTTTGACCTTCAATGACCTTGAAATATCAGAAACGGCAATTTCGTTGAATACACTTTGTGGCTTAACACCATAAATTTATCCGGTAACTTTTCTAACCCCTTATTTTTCCGCCATTCTAGATTCCAATAATAACTTGATAATACCTGAACGTATACATGGTATAAGAAATTTGAACCATGTGTATGTCATGTACAAATCAACGTTGCGTTTTTTTGGCTTAGCCTACATGTGCATGTAAGTTTTATACGAAAAATGGAGGATTATTGTTACATTTCGCTTTAAGTTCTGCCGGCACATTATGGTGCTGTCAATTTTTTTTCCTTTTAAATTCTCAATGATATTTTATAATTGAAATTTTGAACTGTAGTCCAATATCATTTTGATGATCCATTGTTCAGCCATGTATACTCCATAAATGGCACTGCTACGATTTTGGTTTGCTGACTCAGCATTTTAGGCTTTCCATATACCTCGGTAATACATCATAGAGCAAAACAGACTAATTTACTGACATGATACACTACGCATTTGTTCATTTTGCCAAACTTAGCACTGCGTCAGCAGAATTTTTCACACATGCGGCTCAGTGCCTATATATCCACTTGTCGTGTAGAATGTTATTACATGTTGAATATAGTCACGCCATCCGGAGTATCAAACCATAAAGTTTTTGGCATGTTTTGAGTAAATTATGATTATATGTTAGATGAATAGCCTACTGTGAATTGTCCCGAGATCGTACATTTCACAGATATATTTTACACAAAAATTGGCATGCTAGTATGTCACACATGTTATACTTTGTCCAAAACATTAGGAATATAAATAGTTTGTCGATATATTTTTCATATATAATAGCGTCAACAAAATACAAAAATTTACCACAAAGTTTGTCATGATGAACAGATAAAATACTTCTACATATACAATAATCTGTTATATATTTATACATAATATTGATTTTGTATACATGTATAATAAATAACTGAATAATATCAATTTCGTGATCTAGCATGTTCACAAATACGTTGCTATAAGGCATTGAAAAAAAAACTTTTCGGACAAAATCCACTTGGCGCAATGTACGTATCAGTTGACAGAAAGATGTTCTCCAATTTGCAATTTCGGTAATAATTTATTTTGTCTGGGCCATTCTGTATGAGAGATAATTAATGGAAATAGAACCCAGTCCGCTACAAAGTAATACATTTTTATATCAAATATGTTGTTCTTCCAATTTGTAATTCAAAATCGATATCTTACAACTTTCAGTGCCGATAATCACCGCCAGAGGGCACGTGATCCGGAACTACTGAAATAATCCTCTTCTGCTTCAATTCCGTCCTGCAGTAAAAACTGCAGTTCGTAAATAATAATTACCATACAGGCGCCTTATCGACATATATTAAAAACATCTAATATACACATGTATTTGTAATAATATTTCATTCCAGTCTGCAAGCATACTGATTTAATTGGTTGCATCTAACAGAGTGATCCGGAACTACTACACTAACTGTATGATACTTGGGCCGGCCTAATAAGCGAGTGTGACTGAGTCAGGTCAGGAAGACCAACTTCGAATTTTATCGTTCATTTTGAGGGGAGCTGCAAAACGCCATGGGGCATGTATATACAAACTAATAGTTCTAATACGTTTGTGTTTCATTGTAATTAATTTTAACTAATATTCTCCAATATTAATTCGAATGTTTTCAATAAACTGACTTTCTAGCGCACTTGCATCTTCCGCCATTTTGCATGGAGCCTCGTTTCCATCTACGGACCGCCAACTCGTTCAAAACCCGAATGTTTTCAGCATAAAATCTACGTATAAAAATGTTGCCTCACTCATCCTCATTTCATGTTATTACTTTTTATGCAAATAAACCAGCTACTAGTATGGATCTATATCATCTATCTACTTTTAATT
This sequence comes from Terebella lapidaria, assembly GCA_949152475.1. Classification (NCBI taxonomy): domain Eukaryota; kingdom Metazoa; phylum Annelida; class Polychaeta; order Terebellida; family Terebellidae; genus Terebella; species Terebella lapidaria. Next base: position 39,094,842 of record OX424565.1, on the reverse strand, counting down.
GATTAATGCTATCAATTCAGTCATGAAATTAATCAATGCATGGGTTCATGCAAAAGTTCAACGTGATCAGGATCACACAAATTAGTCAAACCACCACAATGCCATGGTTTATTTCTCCGGTATTTACAAGCCTAGGGGTATATCGGGTGAAAGTTTTTCGAAAAATGAATGTTATAATAATGAGCTAAATTAGATGTGGAGTAAATAGCTATATATAGAAAATAAGTCAAACTGTTTAATAATTTCTTGAAAAGCAAATTTGGTTTAACAATAAAAACCTCAACTTAATTTGATCAACTTGATATACACCAAATTAACCTGCACGATGCGATAACCTATGTTGAGCTGCGGATGGGCATTTTGGATCTCCGATGGGTTGGCAAAAACTTTTTTCATGTCTGAATCAAAGCAAGTTGGTACTATGTGTTCCTGAGTCATTTCAAGCCAAAAAAAAATTCTTTGTTTTCATACCCAAACATTAGAACCCGGCGTTTATTGATTTTAGTCATTGTCTGGTCCTGGTGTTTATTGGAATGGGCTAGGCGTGTGTTACGATATGACAAATTGGACGACAGTTTATATTTTATAAGCTGGAAATTCCCTACTTGGACGCGTCGACGTTGATCTAGTTCGTTCTACAGCACCTGCAGCGATTTATTCTATTTTTCGTTTCTATGGCATCGATCACTATAGAAATATTTTGTCCCCACCAGGCCTATATCAGTATCTGTACGTTGCTAGGTTACACAATGTACATAGACCCGGCGTCTATTAGAACCCGACGTCTGTTATTTCAGTATACCTGAACCCCCGGCATCTATTAGAACCCGGCGTCTATTAGAAACCCGGCGTCTATTAGAAGTTTTACGGTACATTCAAATGGGAACTTATATATATATGTCGATTCCAGCATACTCATTAGTACCTCAAATTTGATCATTGACGACCTTGAGGGGTGAAAACAACCATTTTATGGGGGGAAAAGTAAAAAAAAAACTTTTGACTTTTTGGGACAAATTTGATTACATTTCTCTAGTAGCTTTTATAGGTCTTGGTCTAATTTTTTTGAAATGGTACAGAATTTGGTACCTCCAGTTGCCCATTTCACTGTATGGACAATAGCAGCCATTATCACGATCATGGCGAGGTTGAGCACCTCAAACGAATTCTACAAAATTCTGATTTTATAAATTTCATGTATATATTAATCTTGTCTTTTGTTACGTCCCATACAAAGATGTATATTTTCCAACTTGTATAAAGAGTATATAAAGTGAGATAAGAATTTTATATAGTTTATTCATCATCATAAAATGATAGGTATATACATTATGACATACATAGGTGTATTTACACAAAAAGCCTATATATGTATACATTACAATAAGAACACAAGCCATTCAACAGATGTGGGGAAAAAATCACACACAGAAATCTGTTCCATTCATCAAAGTATGCACATATGTATGTACAAGAATATGTATGCAAAACTAACTTTTAACGTTGATAAACATCGGTCAACAGCTGTCGGTATCAATCCACTCAATAACAACAAACAGTAAATCTAAAACAAGCTTCAAGTATGTCTCTGCACTTCAGATCAACAGAAATCAGAAAATTATACAGAAGCTTTCTGAAAGGAAACAAAATAAGAGTAGCCTGGGAGTCTATTTCACAAAGAACCTACTTACAGTTTAGTTGTGTAAGTTTGGAATTAACTCCCACTAACTGTTTTATCACATGAAATATCCATCCTTTAAGAGGGCTAGTAAAGTATGCACAAATCAAATTGTTTTGCATGTACATGTATACTTCAGGGAATAATATGATTTTCATATTTTAAATGATGTATTTTACATCAGCATATGTTATTACAGCTGCTTACTATGGCACATAAATAATGACACGAACATAGGATTTACAAAACTAATAACATTTATATAAGCATGTTTGTTATTTTGATTAGAATGATAACACAAGAGATTTCACCTAAAATACAAGCGAAAAACATGCATAACTGCTTAATGAAGTAGAACATACTGTATCTAACAATTACAAACACTGATAACCATAGTAACAACACATAATATACCTACATGTAAATAGCGCATGGTTTCTACACACAACAGTCACTGACTGAACTACAAGCTCAGAACCATTCAAGGCAACAAAACAAAACCGATTGAACACATTCTCAATAACAACTCATAAAAATGCAATGTGTTTTTGTGAATCATAATCATATTGAATTATTGATATTTTATAATAATTTTACAAGAATATCATAACAAATTGACAAGTACATGTATCATATAAACCTACTTTTAGGTGGAAAACTGTGACTCGTATGTTCAGAAATAATGATAAGTGACACACATATTGTATTAACGTGAGAAACAACAAATGTACAGAATCAGCATTACTCGGACATCATTATGTGCAGCAATATTCTGCCAATAAAACAGTTAAATACTAAACTGTGGAAATGTGTACACAGAAAATTTAAATTAAAAGTTGGAAAGAAACACAATTCACATCATTTATACAATGTACCAGTACATGTATGTTGATTTTTCAATGAACCTGAAATTTGATATAATCACCTTGAATGTGTACAAGATAAAAATTCTTGGTATAAAACAATTCACAGTGCTTACTTCAATTTTCAAGCAGGAATAAAACCAAGATACAACAAAATTTACATCAGAGTTATACAACATGTTATTTCACATTTATACTTAATATTACCTATGTTCATATGACACCAATTTGTACATGATTATGTTTGTTTATCCACATTATTCTTAGCAGTTCTACAGAATATACATATACACACTCAGAAATATATATCTGCAGACATATTTACACATACATGTATAATGTATACAAAAATTCATTTTATTTTAATTCTTAGGTATTGAAATCATCATGTTGATCATTGACAGAGGAGCTTGTTTATCATGATATACAGACATGTACATGTACATATTGTGTGTGTATATATATATATGTGTATGCTCAATCAAATAACAGTGATCACTGATGAATGAATACCCAGCCAGAAATATATAAAACAGGAATATACAAACATACCAGATTAGGGCAACCAAGCATCGATACTTGATTGAGAATCAAAATGCACACAGCATGAGTAGCATGAGCCAACATGGCTAATTACTAGAGTCCACAGTTAAAGATTCTGGAGCCAGAACAGAACATCTCATGCTGCTGGTAGGACCAGTTGTCTGTGAAGTGAGCTCCACAATCACAAGTGTGTAGACCGACTGCGGAGGCACCCATACCGATGTCGTGTGCACCGTGACTGCCACCCCGGTGACCGTCTGTGGCACCGCGAGGAGTCCTCGGAGTCGTCCCTCCCGGACGGTGAACCACGACCTTCGTCTCACCGATCACGTCCACACACTCGATGTCCCCCGGGGTAGAGGCGATTTGATCCATCAGGGACGGCCCGAACAAGTCGTCCAGAGCCGGGGCGGCCGGAACACCGGTGTTAAACGCGGGGACATCAAAGTCATCCAGGAGCCCGAAGCCAAGCGATTCTTGACTCAGCATCTTGTCCATGGCATTGTCCCCTTGTTCCTGCTGCGCAGAGCCTGACTTGATCTCATCACTGGGACGCTTGGACTTGGATTTCTTACTCTTCGATGACGAGGATTTCTTGCTCGACTTGCTGGAACCGTGGGGAGCCGGAGATTTGAACCCAGCTTCACCTTTCTCTTGGCTTTTTTCTGCAGTTTGATTTGTGTTTCGGCTGCTGTATACAGTGTTCATATCAGCTGGATTCACTGTACCATACACAGCACCAGCATTCGGGTCCGCGGGCATAATCCCAAAGTCATATGCAAAGTCCATGTCCTGGAAGTCCGGAGCGAAGCTGACAGGTGTCACGGCGACCGGAGGCTGCTGTGTAAGTTGTTCCTGCTCCTTAAGCTGCTCCTTCTGAATCTGTTCTTCAATCTCTGCTCGCAAAGTTCTTGTACCATTCAGGAAACTGTCTGCGAAATCAATTTCTTCACTCTCTTGTACAGCTCTCTTGTTGATAGGTTTGTTTTCATGCATGGTGAGTGGTGATACTATTGGATAGCTCGGCGTGCTACAGGAGCTTTGTGACATCTCGCTATCAAATTGTATGGCTTCTTCAAGGACATTCTCTGGTTCATATTTTGGTGGAGGTGGAGTTGGCACTGCAAACTCTCCTTGCTTTTTGTTTTTCTGTGTTTCTGATTTGCCATCAGCTTTACTGGCCTGAGACCTTGTAACTCGTCCTGGGGTGACCTCTGCTGGAGGACAGTTGTCGTAACTCAGCAACATCGGGAACTCCTTGGCTTTGTTCTTGTCCTCTCCATCAGATTCGTAGTCCGAGATCGGCTCGTATATTGGTGCCGGAATGTCAGATAGACTGCGGAGCCGAGGAGAACATCGCTGCGACGGACGTCTGGGAGTAGAGGATCGACCTCGTTTTGGGGTCTTCCGGGGCGATGATTCCTCATTGAAGGATTCTGTGGCATACACATTCTTCTCCAGCACAGGCGGACTGTCAAAGCTCTCTTCCTTCGAGGTATTGAGTGAGGAATCACTGGTCAGCTTGGGAATGTCTTCCGCTATGGCTGTTGAGGACCTACGACTGCGAAGGACTCGTCTTGGGGTGACGTCAACCTCAGACTCCGGTGTTTGTTCCAAACTCTCCCTCTTCCGTCGGCCACGTCGGGGAGACTGTGTTTTCTGAAGCAGTGGTGGAGAGGGATCTATCTCGTGCCCGGTGTACTCCTGAGTATGGTAGGCTGCACTGTCATCCAGCTGCGGCATCTCCTTGTGGGATTCCCCATCACTTTCACTAGAGCTGCCACTGCCGCTGCTGCCACTGCGGCTGCCACTGCTGCTGCCACTTCTGCTGCCACTTCTGCTGCTGCTTCGACTGCTGGAGCTGCTGCTTCTGCTCCGACTCCCACTTCGGCTCCGGCTACTGGACGAGCCACTGCTTGAGTCGCTGTCACTGCTGGAGTCTGAACCACTGCCACTACGGGAGGCTGTTAAGGAGGGTGAGGGGGACCTACTGGGTAGTGTCGGAGGAGGTACAACTGGAGCTGTCAGCTGTGGTAGAGGATCCTCCAGGACACTGACAGTCTTCCACATGCCCTCCCCTACCTTGACAAGCCGGAATCTGACACGACGAGTGGTAACGGTCGTACAAGTACCATCCCTGCATCCCTGACACATCTCCGAGCCTGCGTGTTCCGACCCTTGTCGGTACACTGTCGGTTTGGCATCCAGGTATGGAGCCATTACTGGTGGCCTACTTGTAGTGGGTGCTGGTAATGGAGAGCCTTCTGGGTCAAAACTCGCGACTTCGTTTGTAGTGACTGATATGGTTTCTGAGGTCACTGTCATTCGCTGAGCAGCAGATGATTCTCGCTGACGTTTGTGAGGATGATGGGACCCTGGTGACCACTGAGGAGGCGGTGGTGCAGTCTTCTTCATTGGTGGTTCTTCTGTTTGTGGACTGGATGGAGCCTGGTCATTGGTTTCTGTACTTGGCCGTTTGATTTTTATTTTCAGGGACATTGTTGACTTCTGCATGTTGACACTGACATTTGTGGCTGGGGCATTTGCTGCGATGTCCTGTGCAGGTTTCTCCCCATCGGCTTCACTGTAGTTGATAACACGCCGAGGCCTCAGGAACCGGCGTTGTGGCTGGGAGGGTTCTCGCATCAAAGGAGCGGGACTTCTGGGCCTTGCAGGCTCTTCATTCACCTCTTCATCTTCGACCTTCTTGCGAGGTTTTGGCCCTCGCTTGCCTGGTTTCCTGCCCCGTTTAGCTGGCTGTGCTGCTAGATGTGGTACTTTACCTTTGGACTGTTGCTGAGAAACGGCTCCATCCACATCGTCGTCAAAGTCGTACACATCCCGTGATGATTCACTGGATGGTTTCTGTGAGGGTTTACTGAGTATCGCTGCCATGGAGAACATAGAGCGACCAGGAGAATGTCCCGACTTTGAACGAGGACTTGTCATACCAATCAGCTGTGCAACTGGCGACATCTTACTAGGGCAGCGGGGTTTGTGACTAGTGAAGAACTTTTTGACAGGGATTTCTGTGGGACTAGCATGGTTCGGAGAATTGAAGACACTAGATGTAGAGCTCTCTTTGCCACTTGGAACTTTTGTACTTTCAGTGCCCAAGTCAATACAGAGAGGTGCAAAGCTGTCATCATCAGAATCATTGCTGGGTGACATGTGCAGCTCCTGTGGGTGGAGCACAGGTGGAGGAGGACTTGGCTGGGAACGAGACAATGCCGACTTTGGGCGGCCTTTCTTTCGGGGTTCCTGTGACAAGACAGGAGGTTGACTAGACTCAGATTTATTGTCCTCACTTTCAGGTGTTCCAGTTTCCACTGGCACCGGTGGCACAACGGGAACTTCAGGGACCACATCCTCATTGTGTGTGGCTTTCGACCGGCCACGTTTCTTTTTAGTTGGCGGCACAAGACCAGTTTCCAGGCTTAGTGGAGCCTGCTCAGTCTCCAGTTTACTTTCACTTACAGCACTCTTGCTTATGTTTGTCAGAGCTTTTCGCTTGGCCGCCCTGCCGCGCCCTGTCCCTGACTGTGGCACATCATCCTGCAGAGTAACCACATCCGAAGCCAGGCGGCCAAGTGTGCCCAGCGATATAGCAGATTCGGAACACTGTGATGCACCATTTGCACTAACAGTGGAGATCTTAGTGGTGACACTGCACTCATCACTGTAGCCGCTGTCTGACGGTGCCGATGTTTTGTCCGGGAGTTTCTCGCCAAGTTCTGAGTGCAATGATTGGTCGCTAATATCGGAAGATACTGGGATGTTCACAGTCTTAGCACGCTTGTGGTTGCGTCCCCGGGTTTTCTGAACAGGTTGCGGGGGTCCTGATATGGCAAGTGACTCACTCAGTTTATCCTGGGTTAACTGTTCGTTTCCTGAGGGTTCAACGTCACTGTTTAATTTTTTATCACTAATTTTTCCAACATCCGTCAACTGACAAGTTACCTCAGCAGACAAATCTTGGCCACTGTCCACAGGCAATGATTTTCTACTGCCCTTTCGTTTTCCACGAGGCTTAGGTTTAGTTTTTGGCAGTCGTATAATGAGCCCTGGTAAAGGAGCCTGCTTGTCTTCATGAGTATCTTTGTTGCTGGACACTGAGGGTTCCTCCACTGGCCCAGTTTTATTTTCTTCAGTAGTTTCTTCAGGTTTTATTTCAGCCACTGAGGACTCCTTCATATCCTCCACTGCAGATTCACTCGCTAACTTTTCAGTCTTTTGAACACAGTTTGTGGGAGATTTGGTGCTTCCTCTACGTTTCTCCTTGCTATGTTTTCTCACCCTAGAAGATTTTGGTGTCTCTAGCTGCACAGATTCCAGAATTTTATCCTTTTCCACTGTAGAAGCAGCACATTTTTCCACAGTGACCTCCTTTACTGTATGTTTTTTCCTCTGATATTGTGGCTTGTTGAGTGCCACAGAATCCTCATCACTCACAACATCCACGGGGACGTGGTACGGTGAGAGTAGGTTGTCTCCAGTTTTGACCTGTACCCGTGGCCCACATTCGCTGTGATGTGTCGGAGATGTGACCGCCCCTGGGGAAGCCTTCTCTGAGTTCCGTCGGCCTCTCTTGCCCGTCGGACTCTCACCGTCAGAGACGACCGCCTGGGTGACTGCTGCTGCTTCCTCGATAGAGACGGCACCCTCCTCTCGTCCATGTCGCAGGAAGTAACCCTTCTGTACCTGCCAGAGTAGGTCCTCCAGGAAACCCGACCCACGCTGAGGTCCACTCAGAACATTGAATGGCTCTACATTTGGGGTGCCTTTTTCCCGTCGCCGTGGAGACGTCTTGGAGGGAGAGGGTGACTTATCATCTGAATTTGGTGAGAGAAGAGATTGAGAATTGGGACATGATGTTTTTTCAAGCTGTCTGGCACTGGTGGTTCTTTTACCGTCCAGTGCCTTGGGTGAGAGCTTGCAGATATGAACTTTCAGATCCTTCATTGGAGATGAACCATCAGATTTATTGCCAATTTCTTCACGGACTTTTTCATCAGGAGAAGTGTCTCCAAGCTTGGCCGCTTGCTTCCTTCGGGCACTTTTTGGCCCAGAAAGCTTTCCTGGTGACCTTTTCTTTCTCTGAGGAGAAACATCCTCCTTCACCGCCCCCAGACTTCCCGACTTCTCAGTGGTTTCACAGGTCAGTGGTCCAGTTATAGCAGGCAGCGATGTCCCGTTCGGTGACCGTGCTGCCTGATAGACCTGTATCGGGTCCAGATGGGGAATCCTGATTGGGAACTGCTGGGCTATGGGAATCTCCATGGATACATTGTACAAAGGGGGAGCCATGGGCTTGTCCATGAGGAGTGAAGTGATCGTCGGTGTTGATTTCTTGAGCAGCTCCATCTGCTTGGATCGGGTGCGAGGGCTGCGTCGCTTCACCGTGCCACTGGGTTCCGGCCCGGCAGGGCTGTCCTTTGGTACACAGCCCTCGATCGGCAGTGACTTTATGTGAGCCACTTTCTCTAGTGGGACCATTGACGAGGACAGCTGACTGAGCAGCGCCTCAGAAATGTTGGAACACGTCAGACGATTTACCTGTACACTTGTCTCCTTGACAACGTATGTTGTAGCACCACTCTTACTAGACACTGGAGTTGAAACTTGCTGTTGGTCTTTTGCCACTTTGCTTTTCCCATCTTTCTCTGCTGATTTGTTTGACTTTTGTCTTTTGGACGCTGAGGCTTGCTTTCTATCAATTTTACCAGTCTTTTTGACAGTCTCAGAAGCAATTTTAGCTTCAGCATCATGCACATCATTATCATCCTCAACATTCGCACCATGTTTGTTTACAGCAGATTTGGCACTGACTTTTTTATTAAATGACACTTCAGTCTTCTCAGTTTCCTCAGATTTTGCACTGGACTGCTTTTTGTTAATTGGGACATTCTTCCTCTTGTTTTCTCGATCAACTTTTCCCTCTCTGGTACCAGTACTCGTTTTAACACGGTCTTTGGATTTTCTTGAATCAGCAAGTGATTCTGATTGGTCAATATGGTCCTTCTGATCAGAAACATTAACTGATTCCCCTTCAGCATTCCTTTGTTTCGACAAGTCTTTATCACTGCTCGGCTGAGTAACTGCCTGTGGTTTATCACTGTCTTTTCGGCTCATTGAGGCCGACTTGGACCGCGCTGATGCTTTATTACGACTGACAGACCGAGAACGACTTGCAGATTTGGCTGACTTCGATTCAGTGCGTTCCTTTGAGGCTGGGAGTTTGCTGTCCTTATCAACACCAGGACCAGTCTGTACACTATCAGGCTCCGTTGGTGCTGCAGGTACAGTCTGTGGCTCATCGTCAACTGTCTTGTCAACAGTTCCACTTTGGGGTTTAGATTGTCTTGGTGATACCTTCACTGTTTTTGGTGCAGTTTTGGGGGAAAGTTTATCACTGGATTTAGCACTGCTGCTCTTAACTCCTTTGTCATTCTTCGTTTTCGAAGAAATATCTGATGATTGAGGTTCAGTTTTTGAATCATCAGTTTGGCTTTGATTATTATCCTTTTTAGCACTTTTTGAAGTGCCTTTTGGTTTTGATGATGCACTGGGAGATTTATCATCTGATTTAGACACTTGTGGCCCACTTTCCTCCTCTTCACCATGTTCACCGGTTTTCTCTTTAGTCTTTTCTTGGTCTTTCTCCAGTTTGTCAGCCACTCTCCACGTTGCCCGAGTCTTTCTTGAGCTCTTCCTCGTGGGTTGTGGAGGCGATGACGGCGGTTTTCCCCGCTGGTTTTTCCCAGGGGGGCTTTGTTTCGGTTTCTTCTCAGCAGGAACGACATCCTTCCTGCCGGTATCCGTCTTGCGCTTGCGACTGGCTTGTGAGTCACTGGGCGACTTGCCTGATCGTTTGTCCACATCGCCCATCTCCACAGCGAATCGAGGCGGGGGAGCAGGGATTCCAAACCTCACAAGTGGGTCGATGCGGCCGGAGGCTTGCAGAGAGGTTGTTGTTAAGTCAGTTATCACATGAATCTTCTTGCCTTGGATGTCAAGGCTAGTGTCCTGCTCCAAGGCATACGCTGTACAGATCCTTTTCTTGAGAGGCAGACTCTGATGGGTCGAGCCGGACGATTTCATTGCTGAGCTCGGCAGTTTGATGACTGTCGTCAGTGTTTTTGTTGATGTGGTTATGGAGGATGTTGCTTTGACACACACCACAGACTCACTGACACTGTCCTTCCTAGCCAAAGCGCTGACAGCAGTACTCGCTGCTGATGAAGTTCCAGAAGAGAACAACGAGCCTGTCAATGATGAGGAACTTGTCAGTGAGGACATTGTTGATGTTGACGAGGACTCACTTTTGTTCTTGTCTCTGGCAGAACTGTCCATGCCGATAGTGATTCTGAGTGGTGACCTTTCTCCTGTGGCGGAGGACACCGCCGTGTTCCTGATCACTGACAGCGGAGACTTGCTGCCCGCAGCTTTTGGCGACCGTCCGCTGGCCGACAACTGCGAGGGCGACTTGCCCCCGGAGCCTGAGTGTTTGTGGGGAGAAGGTCCTCGACTCGTTGGTCGTGACGGGGACTGCCCACGACTGCGAGAACTGACAAGCGCGGCCGGAGAGCTATCTCTTGGGGGCACTGGTGACTGTTTGCGACTGGATTTGTCCTCGTAGGAGCCCTTTTTGTCGGAGTAGCGGTGAATTCCATGGCCTGAGTGAGAGCGGTCAGGGGACCGGTTCCGACTGTAGCTGGATGAACTATTGGAGTTCCTGGTAGGCGACTTATTCCCGTGAGGCGTGTATGGTCTTGGGGCCTGGGGGAACGGGTGCAGGTAACCGTGTCTAGCCGGAGCACGTCCCCCAGGATGGTGATGCATGTTCATCGCCAGTAACGAAGGGATCTGGAACCGATCAGCATGAAACATTCCGGGAAACATATTCCTGGGAAACAGATCTGGGTGACGTAGTCCATGTGGAGGGTACCCCGACTTGTACCCATTGGGTGGGTAGCGGGGCGTAGGTAGGTTGCCATAGTTACTGTTGTGAGGCATGGGTGGCCCCTCCCGCCCGGGAGGGTGCTGAGGCTTCATGGCTGGCTACAGTTGCTGGAAGACAGGACCAGAAAGACTGCAGCCCTCACACCTCCTGGACACCAGAGTCCTCTTGGCTTCACATTCAACCAGTTTCTGCAGACAGTTTCATATCACCACAAGGTGTAGGCAGCCCAGTGATGTCAGCCGTTTGGGTGGATCATCATCTTCGATCATTATCTTGAGTTATTGTTGATCATCCCAGTCATCATCTGCAATGATAATAGTACGTCTTTTATAGCTTCATACAAATTTGTTCATTCTGATTATGATACAGGTTAATAGTTTTACTCTTCAACAATTAACAAGATACACAATACTACTATTTGAGTATCTACTAGTATGAGTATTTGATTTATACATACACCTCACATGTTATTTAATATCATGTTTACACAACAATGGGCCCATGGATGCTTTATACTAGCTGTGGTAACGAAGTATAGAAATACCAAAGAAAGTACATATGTACATGATGTATGTCACATATTTCTCACAAATATTGATATATTTGCATTGTAGATTCCATGCATTTAGATCTGTGGAGCCCTGAGAGACTAAAAGTCCACATCCATAGAAATATGAATTGGCAGTGTTAGCTAACGTATTATGTAGGCCATAAAATCGGGGGTAATAATTGTAAAGCGCTTTGAGAATGTTGGAAAACGTTGAAAAGCGCTATATAAAAACCTACAATTATTATTATTATTCACAAGGATTGGAGCCAACCAGATATAAAATGCAATTGATTATAACTATGATTGATACTGGTACTCATAGATGGGGTACCCACCCTGCAATGGCCCTGAGAGGGTAGTGGCTGGCAATGCCTGTTATGATACTCAGGGACATTATATATGTGTGTGTAGGCTATCATGCAAATAAAATCATGAAGCATTCAACAAGGTGATAACAAGTGAACTCGCAATTTGATAGCAGCAAAATACGTGAGCATCTCAGCATATCACCAGGACCACACCACTGATGTTATCATGTGACATGCATGTATGACCAGTTTTTATCCAATTACAGCTTATATCTCAAATTGCCCAATGCCCATATTATTCTAAATCATGAATGTGCAGCAATCCATGAACTGCGGTATAATATGTGGAATCAACATGAGCCAATTGAAAGCGTTTTGTGAGTGTGAGAAAGTGTGAGAAAAGATACCTGGAAGAGAGTGGTCGTTATTTGGGGTGAATTCATGAATGAGCTTCCTTGCCACAAAAGAGGGCTATTTCGAAGTATGCCCTAATGCATACTTATCAGCTTATAGTGCATTCAGGCATTGCACGGCCACATTGAGTAGTAAATATGTGAACCAGTGAAAGTAAATGACGTGAAAATACCAACAAAAAAAGAACTTGCATAGATTCAATGCTTACGTAAAGGCCCGATTACTCTCAGACAAATTTATCTCAAAGGCAAGCGAAACAATGATCAGTAGAATGTATTTGAGACGAGTCTTCGAACAGTTTTCCCACAAAACACAAACATACAAAGTAACAAACTGAAATGTGCTGCATGATAAAACCGAATATTGTGAAAACCCCGACATGGTCGGCTTTTTCATGTGATAAAAGTGACCATGTCGCTTTTTTCACGTGAAATATCCGACCATGTCGCTTTTTTCACGGTTGGTATTTCCGCCGTGAAAAAAGCGACATGCCCGTGAAATACCCGACATTAACTGCGGAGCTATTGAAATAGCTTTTGTTCGTGAAATTCACGACATGCATGACCATATTATCGTCCAATTCATGGACAACGCAATATTGAATCAGGACACAGCGCTGAAATCGAGTGGTAGTGGACGATCTGGCACGACAGGGAGGGGGGGGGGTTATGGTGCGATATATGACCAATACATCGAACGATGTTGGGTGCGTTATGTGCTGCGTTCCATTTAAGTCGTGCAAATGGTGATCATGAGTGAGAAGATTACGGTAGTAGGCCTACGAGTTCAAAGCATTCCATTGGCAAAACACACAAATTGACATCAAGTGTGTCTGTTTACATTTCCTATTGCAACAATGATTAAATTGGAACGTATTTAGAAGCCAAATAATCCATGATGTGGATATAGCAAGCAGATTAGAATAAAATATTATCCACCAATCACATCAGGCGTGAAAAATGCGACATGGGCGATAATAAGCATTCGACCGTGAGAAACGCGACATACATGGTGTTCGATTTTCTCACATGTCGCGTTTGTCATGCTACAAATGCACAATCAGTGACAATGATGGCTGTGGGCATTCAGCATTGCGAAGAGAACTGTGCATCTGATTCTAGATCTAGATCTATTCATTAATGAATTATGTCGCACAATACTCAGCCAATAAAACAAAATTGCCACTAGCAGGCTACTTCTGCTACACACAGCTCAGAATTTGCATACTGATCAAATATCAACAAATCTTACAAATGACAATAAAGTGGGCGATAAAACAAGTAATTGATAGGGGTAAGATGAATACGTACTTATGTCTTTGTGAGATCGGCCTGCTTCTTTAGTGAAATATCATACTGTCAAGGGATAATCTGTTATTTTTTTAAATGATAGACTCGGCGAATCAATCCACACTGTGCATGTCAAATAATCAATAAATTAGAAGAAAATGTAAACGACATAGTTCTTCCCGCGGATGTCACTGACATTCACCAGATGGCGCTGTAGATTTATATCGCCATCTTGTGAAAAAATAGCACCAAAGGTCCTGTCAGTCACTGGAGAAACGGCCAAGATCAAGTTAGGATGGACTGAATGTTTTAGGGTTTCCTTATCTGTTTCTTCTTCCGGTCGGGAAACTCTTTGATCACGATGTTCAATCATAACGAATCCGAACATGATTGAACATGTTCATATGATTAGAGATTTCCACTTTATTTTTTTTTAAAAACTAGGCCTACTCTTGATAAATATTGTATTCGATAAAACATACATGCACTGTATCTTTGTCACATTGAGACTCTTGTCGCATTTGCGAGCAATTTGGCGGCTTATATCTTTGAAATATGCACATTTATGTTTTATAATGTAAGCCCAAAAATCTATTTGACATACAGCAGATCTATTTTTTTTATAAATAATATCAGGACATAATAAGTTTTCGATTTATGGCCTGTTTCAGAAGCCATAAATCGTATCCACTCAGCCACAGAGTAGATGTATTATTCTGAACATCGATGATAGTATTCTGTGATTGATGATTGACAAAATTCTGAAACTCTATATACATGCAGTCAATTTATGTGCCCCTATTTCTGCACCATATAATATTACAAGCAACATGCTTCACGCTGGAAGCTTGTGCGTTGCCTTGGCATCGTATTGTCCTCTCTCGCTCCACTATACTGCATCATTGGTCATGACGTCACACCCTCGCTCTCGTGAGCCTTCAGCTATATAGCTAGCAGGCCGTCTTGCTTTCTTTGAATTGTCTCAGACCTGTTAAGGCAAGAGGATGACGGTGGGCACGGCCATGTGCTCGTCGTCCCCTGGATAGAAGGTCCGCGAGGACCCCGGGGACAATTCCAATCGGGGCCCAGTAGGGAGGCTGCTTTGATCCGGGGGCTCATGGATTGGTAGTCTCTCGCCCTGGGATGGTGTGTACAGGCGTGCTATCCGGGGTTCTCTCCCCGTATCACGGGTTCCGGAAGTCGCCCTCATGGCTTTAGGGCTCGTCACACCGGGCTTCATTACTATGATGATGTAATATCTGAGTGATGTATCAAGGCCAGACAGTTACCTGGTCGTAGTTAAGTAATTACGACGCCTGGCGTGACCATGTTCAGATGTGGGGCGCTTGCGCCCTAGGTAGCGGGCCTCAAACTATACAATGATAAAGGCTACATGTATTCTGCAATTAATTTTATTATCTCGAAATGCAAAGTAGACGTTTTGTGGTGTGCAATTCAGAGAATTAATTTAAAGTACATGTAATCTATGACTAAAAAATTCTTGCTCAGTTTAGTGATGTTAAAAAGTTACATTAAAACAACAAACACGACCAAATTCTTAAATTTGTTCAGAATTCCAAATTCTCAGACTACATTCTAGCTTGAAAATCACCATTGGGATAATACATCCAACATTCTGAATTTTGGTGTTTCCGTACAATGGTCCGATAACCTATTGCCATGGCGTTGTGTCTGTCGTCCGTCAGTCAATCCGGACACACATTTCCAAGCTAGGGGCACGGAAAAGGCCCCCAACTATGGCTTAGGCCAAAACTTCGATTTAGGGGCCAGCTTTGAAAAATTAGGGACCAATCAGAAATTTAACATGGGAAGGGCAATTATGCACAAACATATATTTTCACGTTTTTTTCAACAATGGCATTCGTTTTCGAAGAAAAAACGCCCAAAGTTGGATTTGGGTGGCCGTTTTCTTCAAATCTATTCAGACAATTGTAAATTGTTTTCAACACCATGCATAATATTCCCCTTATATGTTCCTTTGTGACATGTATAAGGTTCATTGCTCTTGTTCATTTGCCGGTCTACACATGGCGGCCATTTTGAGTTTTTTGACAGGTTGGCGAAAAAAAAAATGTTTTTTCAGGACCCAGCCTCTCAAGTCACTACTAGTATATGTTTTGAGCCATTTCCAGGCAAGAAGGACTTTGAAAATTCCATCCACTTTTTCCTTCACAATGAGAGCTATGTGGAGTAAACTTCTATAACACTCCAAGATAGAGCCCAAATATTGGCACATTCTAATGGGAAATCATCATGGCCTTGAAAGATCAAAACAGCCAATGTTGGACATTGGTAACTATTGACTCAAATCTGTTCAACATTTTTTTAGAATCATGCATAATATTTTGTATACATGCACTTTTGTGTTGCATAAAAGTTTCATTGCCCTTGATTCGTTGGTCTGCGTGTGGTAGCCATTTTGATATTTTGACAGGTCAGTGAGAATTTTTTATTGGTCAAATATCAAATCATTGTCTGTTTAGAGCCATTTGCAGGCAAGACAAAAAATTTTGCCAAAGAAAATATTTTTAGACTAGGAAAATTTCATCCACCTTTTGCTTCATAATGGGACCTTTGCAGAGTATAGTCCTAGAACACTCCAAGATAGAGCTCAAATATTGGCACATTCAAGTGGGAAATCATAAAGTGCAGTTGCAGTGCTGGTTGACCTTGAACGATACAGCCGGTGAGTGTAGTTTACCGTCACACTTAGATCAAACGTGCTACCAGTATTGAAAGTGTCAAGATCACCAACATATCCACAATAGCCTACATGAATCCTAATATGCCCGTTATACCACCATATATCTGTAATCATTTTGTCTGCAGAGGCCAATCTACATGTTTCAGGTTAGATATGCCCTTGAGACTTGAGGCCAAGTTCAAGGTCACCAATAGATCCATCATACATGACTTCCTATATACTCATAATACATTCCCAAGCTCTATCTACAAAAAATGTTTGGGTAGCAAAAAACTTTCTCAGTGTATTGGCCCAAGGTATGCTGTATTTTTTTGAAAAAATTCGAGTGCAAAAAAATTCACAGACGGGCGAATGAAAAACCACGACAATAGCTTATCAGGCCAATATGGACCGGTAAGCTAACTAAACATTTTGTGGCTTAACACTACCGTATACATTTCTCCGGTAAACTATTGTAGCCCTTGGTCTATTTTTTTTGGCTAGATCCTTGAAATATCAAAAGTTCTAAAATAACTTTTATTTTTATACTATGCATACTTACCTCTGACTCTGGGGTCGTGTAATTGGCGAGCCCTCATTCGCCAACCACACATGAAATATGGGTGAAAAAGCTAAACGAAAGTTAGCCGGTCCGTTTAGACCCTGCGTTAGTAATGGTAGTTACCTGAGCAGTTCACCCTCCGTGTGGTAGCATAATCGTGCCGGTCCACTGCCTCCCAGTTCACTTTTGTTGAGTTGCAACACTTGATCACTGAAGGTTATCTTCTGAAAAGACAAGAAGATAATCAGCGGGGAGGAGGGTGGGACCATCCAACGTCAGAGGTAAGTATGCATAGTATAAAAATAAAAGTTATTTTAGAACTTTTGATTTGTTATGCTAAGCGATACTTACCTCTGACTCTGGGGAATGGCCTGCCGGTGGTGGGCCCCTCAGAGAGAAAGTACGCCTTGCACAAGATCATCCCCTGAAAGTAGAAGGATGAGAACTATGCATAATACCAGTGACTATAATTACTGTATAAAGGATAAGGAACCCGCTCCTTTCCTATAGTAATTATAATACTAATTAACCACAGAGTAGCTCGGAAGTTAATAGTATACTGAGAGATACTTTGTAATCCAGAAGAATCTGAGATTACATACCTGTCGTCGAGTCCCTTGTGAGGCGATGAGCCGTAGCTAGGTGTTGAGACGGCGCTCCCCCCCCCCCCCGGACTCTTGGCAGAAGAAGCAGTGGGTTGCACGATGACTTGTGCTGCGACGATGGGTCCCAGATGATAGAGGTCATCCGCGAGGAGCGATACATCGCGCAGGTAAAATGAGGAAAACGTAGAGTGAGATCTCCAAGTGGCTGCCTTCATGAGATCCTGAAGTGACATGTTGTGTGCAAACGACCAGGAAGTGGAGATGGCGCGAACCTCGTGAGCCGTACGACCGTAGAGCTGATGTAGGTCCCAACGATCCTTACTGTAAGCACGTGTAACAACAGCCTTGATCCAAAGCGAGATCGTGTTCTTGGAGACCTGTCCTCTCGATGCCGAAAACGGGAGAAAGAGGTGAGATTCCCTTGGTCGTGAAGGCTTAGTCCTCTTCAGATACAACCGTAACGCACGCACCGGACACAGGGACAGATCCCCACAGTCAGTCGCCAACTGAGATAAGGCAGGGACAGAGAACGTTCGCATCCCAGCCGCCAGGGCAGAAGGAGTTTCAGTCTTGGCAAGAAACCCCAGATGGTACTGGAGGGTAACAGAAGACCAATCTTCCGGGTGTAAGACCTCCGCAGACAGTCCCTGAAGCTCACTGACCCGCTTCGCGGAAGCAAGGGCCAACAGGAACACAGTCTTGTGCGTGAGAAAACGAAGCTCCGCCTCCTCGAGAGGCTCATATGGAGATTCATTGAGGCTACAAAGGACCAATGACAGGTCCCATTTTGGTGCGCGGGAGACCGGAGGCAAATCCTGGGCGAAGGACTTGAACAGGGCCGAAATCTCCCGTGATGTAGAAATGTCCAAACCGTGAGAAGCTAGCACATTAGACAATGCCGCACGGTATCCCTTGACAGTAGTAAGAGCCCGCTTGCGCTTGTCTCTCAACCAGACAAAGAAGTCCGCTACCGTAGGGAGAGGGGGACGGCGTGGATCAACTTGCCGTCGACCACACCAAGAAGAGAAGACTCTCCACTTGGCTTGATATAATCGCTCTGAGGATGACCGAACTGTTCTGGACATCCGCTTGGCAGCGTTCTTCGAAAAGCCAGCCTTTCTGAATGAACGCCTGATAATCTCCACGCGTGAAGATGGAGAACGCCCAGATGCTCGTGAAACTGACGTCCCTGACGAAGCAGGCTGGGGATCGGTGGTAACAACCGTGGAAGATCCGTCAGAAGCTCCAGGAGTTCCGGAAACCAAGGCTTGGCTGGCCAGCAGGGAGCCACCAAGATGATCTGGGCCGAGCTTAACCGAATCCTCTGTAGAACCACGGGAATCAGTGAGAACGGAGGAAAAGCGTACGCCCATAGGATGGACCAGTCCTGAGCGAGGGCGTCGACTGCCCAGGCATGAGGGTCCGGGAACGGGGACACATAGAGAGGTAGACGATTGTTCTGGAACGTGGCGAACAGGTCCAAGTGAGGCTGACCCCAAAGACGCCACAGGTGACTGCAAACCTGGGGGTTCAGAGACCAGTTCGTGGAAACCGGACCCTTCCTCGAAAGGGCGTCGGCGATGGTGTTCATGGAGCCCGGGATGTGTCGGGCCAGAAGACTGACATCCTGGGATTCCGCCCACTCCAAGATTCTTCGAGTCAAGACGCTTAGCTCCCTTGATCGTGTCCCCCCCTGATTCTTGATATAGCCGACGACCGTCGTGTTGTCGGTCATGGCCAGTACCGTGGACCCGGCAACCGTCTGATGAAAATGGCGCAGGCCCAACCAGACAGCCCTGAGCTCCAGCCAATTGATGTGATGCCGGAGATCGGCCGCCGACCAGAGACCGGAGACTTGACTTTCGCCGAGGTGAGCACCCCAACCGAGGCGAGACGCGTCGGAGAACAGGAGAAAGTCGGGCTCCAACTCGTGAATCGGATGACCCCGTAGCAGGTTGACCGGATCGGACCACCAGAGGAGATCTGGCTGGAGAGCGGAAACCACCGGAACCAGAGTTGACAAGTCCTGCTCGGAAGACCAATGGTTCTTCAAGTGGAACTGGATCGACCGCATGCGCAACCGTGCACCAGGGACGACCTTCTCTAGCGACACCATGTGACCTAGGAGCCTCAGGAACACCACCGCCGCGACGGGAACCCCGATGGAGAAAGACCGTAGAACGCCGTTCAAACGTTGAATACGATCTGCCGTCAGACGTGTCAGGAAGGACTGCGTGTCGATGTCCATCCCGAGGTAGGTGACACGCTGGGAAGGAGCCAAGTCGGACTTCTTGAAATTTATGATGAGACCGACTCGCTGACAAAGCCGAACGATCTGGTCCGTGTGTGCGGCCACCGTCTGCTGGTCCGTGGCCGTAATCAGCCAATCGTCCAGATATCTCGTGAGACGAATCCCCCTGCGGTGCGCCCACGCCGATACCGGCTGAAACACCCTGGTGAACAGGAACGGGGCGGTGGAGAGGCCGAAACACAGAGCACGGTACTGGTAGATCACGTTGCCCCACTGGAAACGAAGGTAGGGCCGTGATGAGGGATGAATCGGGATGTGAAAGTAGGCATCTTTCAGATCTATGGACGTCATCCAGTCCCCGCTGCGCAGAGACAGTAGAACCGTCCGTGGGCACTCCATGGAAAACTTCTCCTTGGAGACAAACTTGTTCAGGGGACTGAGGTCGATTATCGGTCGCCAGCCGCCCGTGAGCTTGGGGACGACAAACAGACGACTGTAGAAGCCCGGAGAGTTCTGGGTCACCTTCTCCGTGGCTTCCTTGAGGAATTCCGTATCCCAGACTGGCCAAAAGGCCTGAAGACGAGCTCCCACGGGGGATACATCCGAATCGTGGTTCCGTGGGAGCGTCTGGGACACATCAGGAGCGGGGCTGAGGCTTGGCAGAAGACGAGGATCCACTGCCGCCGCGACCTCCACGTGAAGAGTTAGTTGACTTCTTGTTCTTGTCAAACTTGGAGCCTTTAGAAAACTGAGACGACTGAGACTGCTGTTTCGACTCCGTGGCCTTGACCTTCGGGATCTTGAACGACGAGGAAGAGGATGCCGCAGGCTTCTTCTCCTGGCGTTCCACCAATTTAACTAAGTTAAATTTGCTGAGAAGGTCCGCTTCCTGGGCAACCGCCTGGCCTGCCTTGGCCAGGACATCCGGGTCAAAGAGGCGAGGACCAAAGACCGAGGACGTGCGTAACTTGGACTTGAAGGCGTCCGACAGCTTGGAGGTAGATCTCTTGAGAAAGGCGTCCCGTCGCCTGAGAACAACGTTGGCCCACTCCACGTGCGACTCCTTCGTAATCTGCCCCACACACTTGTTAACGGAGGAAAGAGTCCTCTTGATGCGCAGCAACTCCGACACCGGTACTTGAACAGTGGCATCCGTGTCCAAATCGGCGTCCGCTGGAACCGAACCGGGGGCCAGGCGGTCGACCTGCACGCTGAGGAGGCCCGAGAGCCAGTCGAGGGTGTTGGCAACCAGTTGTACCCGACGCGGGTAAGACTCCCAGGTCTTGAGATCTGAGTCCGAAAGTGTAGCAGTAACACTCGAGGACTTGAGCCCAGGGGCGATGACTGACAGGTCGTCATTCACCGCCGCTGCCTCCAGAGTGCTACCGCAATCCGTAGTCTGGTAGTGCTTTAACTGTCCTTGGAAGCACGAGGCGAACTTGCCGGCTCGTAGGGGCTGTCCATTGACTGGGATGATCTTCTCTTCCACTAGAGTCCGTACTGACGAGATACCCTCGGACCACGGGAAGCGCACGTCCGGCTCCGGCTGCTGACGGGCGTGGAGCACACGCTCACCCACCGACGTAAAAGAAGTCCCCTTGGCTGCAGGTAGCTCAATCTCGTCAGGGAAGGCCTCCTGAACCCAAACGCGGACCTGGGCAAAGGTGTCGTCGTCAGACTTGGAGGAGGAAGGCTTGGAGGTACCGGCCGTAGCTGAGGAGTCGGCAGACCTAGCCGGGCTAGCCACCCGCGGCTTCTTGACTGGAGGTTCATCCGAGGTCTGGTCTGCCGGGGGGGGGGGGGAGGCAACGAGACTGGAGGCTCCAAAACAGCAACAGAGGACGACTCGGACGCGTGTTGCTCACCTTCAGACCTAGGGGCGTGGTCTGAAGCGGGACGCTTGGGCTCCCTCACACGGTCGTAGTCCGAGCGTGAACTTTTCTCTCCACGGCTACCGCGAGAATCCCTGGAGGAGTAGTCCCTGCGGTCCGCACGCTGCCGACGGTAGTAGTAGTCCCTATCGTCACGAGAACGGCCGGAACGGTAGTAACGATCCAACTCTTCATGGTAAGCACGGTCAAAGTCATATTCACGACGATGATCATAAACCCAATCACGGAACCGATCCGCGCGGCTGGAGGACGGACGATCCCAATCGCCGGAACGGTGTTGATCCACAGGCCGAGCTGGACGGTGGCGGCGGTCAGGCGAGGACGGGCGGCCCATCGCTGGAAGAACACTATCCGCCGTGGCTGTTGACCCGCGGTGCGAATCTCCACTGGAGGAAGACGACCGGCTGTCCGCGCGTCGACTGACGGACGGTGGAAGATCGCGGGGCAGAACACTGGGCTGAGAAACCCCCGGGCTGGCCACCGGTGGCTGCTGATCACGGTCACGGTCGGGTAAGCACCCGCGCGGCACCGCTGCGGCTGGAGAAGAGGTACCCTGGGCTGAAGAGGCGTCACGGTGCTGAACACGGCCCGGGCTACCAGCGAGAGACTTCTCCACCTCAAGCACATCAACAGGGCCGTCGGAGAGCTGGACGGTGGAGTAGTCGGGGGGGGGGGGGCCACACTTGGCACGACCGACGGGGCCCCTGCCTTCACCTGACTGTTCCTCCGAGACCGACTCGCCGGTCTCGGCAGCCTGGGAACGGGAATCCACCGTGGCCGAGTCAACTGGCTCCGAGAAGATCGGGTCCAACGAAGGCAAACCCCAGGAACACGAAGGCTGGTCAGCTGGACTGTGGCTCGGGGGGTTGCCGCCGACGAACGGGTCACCAGAGAGAAGCGGCGTCGGAACTTCATCCACCGTGGGGGTGGCCGGTGTCGCAACTCCTTTCCCAACCAGGGACGACAACATCGCCGACATGGACGCAATGGATGTCTGCAAATTCCCAACCGTCTGTTCGAGGGAATCAAGACGAGAGGAGGAAGAGGAATCCAGAGATCGTCGATCAGCAGAACGCGACCTCTTCTTCTCCCTGTCGATCCTACGCTGATCTATCCTGTCGAATCTGTCATCGGGCCAAGATTCGCAGATCTGACAGCGCTGAGACGCACAGCAAACAAACGGTCTGCAAGACGGACAGCGATCGTGAGGATCGAGATCGAGAGGAACCAAGAAGTGTCCACACTTGGTACATCTCCTGACAGAAGACGATTCCATCGTAGAAACAGCTAAGTTCCAAAATCCAAACTTCAAAGGGGCAATCGCGAGCGACGCAAAGTTGTTGTTGACAGGAGCTCGCCAAAAACAAAAGTGAACTGGGAGGCAGTGGACCGGCACGATTATGCTACCACACGGAGGGTGAACTGCTCAGGTAACTACCATTACTAACGCAGGGTCTTAACGGACCGGCTAACTTTCGTTTAGCTTTTTCACCCATATTTCATGTGTGGTTGGCGAATGAGGGCTCGCCAATTACACGACCCCAGAGTCAGAGGTAAGTATCGCTTAGCATAACAATCACCATTTGACTTCCAGGTGGAGTGTGCCAAGTAACATAATAACTACATGTACTAGGCCTACTATCTCTTGAGCTACTGGCAAAAACCTACAAGTTTGAAAACAAATCATAGTATTAATCCTTGCTTGCTGTGCAAATGGCAATACCAGTAGAATATAAGTTCAGTAATTTGCAGCTCAATCTACAGAAAAAAAAGTTGTGTGCTATGAACAGGTGGAAAAAGTTGAAGGCAACTGGTTGTAAATTTGAATTTTATTGACCCCCAAAAAGCAGGTTCATTCATAATAATGAACAGATGAAATTGACTGAAAGTGAAATTGATCCCTCCTCAGCAAGGAATATATATTTTGATCATACCACACATTTTGTACATATATATACATATATATATATATATGCAATTCTGGAACAACTATTTTATAATTCATACTTTACAGCCATACAAAAACCACCAAGTAAAATAACTTCATTTTGATATATATTCCATTTGATTTGTTAAACGCAAATGAAACAAGTGCACCTTCAAAATACAATTATCATTATCGAGTGTATGTTAGCAATTTGATTCTAACTGTAAAATATGTACAAATAGTACAGAAACAACAAATGTAAACCCAAAACATTGTATATATTTACCTCAACACATTCTATATACATATACAAGATATCAACACATGCACTGTATGTTTAATATAACAGAATAAAAAAAAACTCATACAAACATAAACTATCAAGTCTTGTTTCAAGATTGAATTAAAGGGCCACTGTATGGGATTCGGCTTTTAGGGGATTTCCAAGATTTTTCTCCCGACGCTTCTATTTATAGAACAAAAGGTCAGATTACGTTTTTGACCCAGAATCTCTGCCGAGCCAATTGTCAGATCAGCCAGGTCGGCTCCGCAGAGATCCTAGGCCACAAACGTAATCTGACCTTTTGTTCTATAAATAGAAGCGTCGGGAGAAAAATCTTGGAAATTTTCTAAAAGCCGAATCCCATACAGTGGCCCTTTAATATCTCATTACCATTGATTACCTCTAAATAAGCACATGCAATAAGTGAACTTGTTTTATACAAGTTAATAAGCACCAGTGGAGAAGACAATCAGCTCTGATGATCACGCAGATGTAAACCCTCGGTTATGGCATATTTCCTTGGTGACTTCTCCCACTCAACAACCACAAACAATGAAATCTGGCCTTGTTTGAGTCCAGCGATAGATGTAATTTGCCATATGTGATTCCAACTTAGAGAACAGGTTAATAGGTACTTATCATCACAACAATTATCATTACATATTTTTCACATAAATGAGCCTGGCTCAACATATTTGTACAAAACTGCAAATACATCATCAGTTTAAGATGGAATTTGCCACCAAAAGTACTCATGTGATGTGTGTTAGAATGGTTGATTTCATACAAAATGTGTTTTCTTCCTGTAATATTCGCATACCGGTATGGAAAATTATTAAACAGTAGAGCGATACATGATCAGTGTAAACAAGAAAATTCCTACGAATGTAGACATGATGCAACAAACACATAATCCATGATAACCACTGAACAACATTTGGGAGACCTGATAATTTCGATTCACCCCAGATCATTGGAGCCAGTAACATTTCCCACATCAATACATAAGTTTGCACATTCATGATTATATCACAAACTTAACAGCCTAACAATATAATTTTGACAAATAATGAGATCTGAGCAATTGAACAGGAAGAGATTGAACTGTGCTACATTTATATGACTGGAGGAAGACTGCTGCCGTATCATAGCGAGGGTATAATTTATCACACTCCACTGGGGCAGAACTCACCAGGTACTGGAGATACTGAATGTATCATCTCATGCACATGAACTGCCAGGACACTGTACCAGTCATATAGATGACAAGATATGTGTAAACATACAAAGTCTTTGGTTAGTCCGTGAAAGCTTGACAAGTGCGTAGTCATTATGTACACATTTCCCACAAACAATCAAGGTGTGTGGCTTGACCTGTGGGCAGTCTGCAGGTTCGGTGGGAATGGTTCATGCGACAGCTATCACAGAGGTGTTGAGCCTGGAAATCCTGGTTGGTTGACAAGACTACGTCACATTGTACCAAACTGTGCGACTTCTTCTTCCGTTGTGAGACCTGACAAATGCCAATAACGATATTGTGAATAGTCATTAATGACACAGGTATCATTACTAGTACCTCGCTTCCGTATACAGTATGTAATCAAGTATATTGCTCAAACTGAGGAGACAGGTCACCTGGTAGCGAAGGCCGTCCTGCCGAGTGGTACGATGACATCTGTTGAGAAGTCCCGCCAGGTGGCCCCTCTGTCACTAGAGAACTGGACGACAAGTCCCGGGAGAGCCGTGTTCACCGCAACTTTGCCATTTACAGTCCTGGGGGCAAGGTCAGGGTCCAGGTCATTCAGATTAGTGGCTTGTCATGCTTGTAGTGAGCTATTGCTATTTTTTTTACTTTTATTTTCCTTCAGATTTGTTCCGAAAGTCTATGGTTACATGACACTAATCAAAACAGCCAATGTATATAAAATATGAAGTATTTTTTTAATAATATATATGTACAATGCACTACCAATATATGACCTATTTTCATGTATTTCACAACATATGATATCATACATAACCTATGAGGTACTGTGTAACCTATTCTAATACATATACCGGTAAGTATTGTATGTAATGTATATACATGTAGCTTGTATAACAGTAACTGACTGCTGACATGACAGAGTTGACTCACTCGACCCCTGGTGGTGGGATGTAGTACTCTATGTCCATAGCCTCCAGCCGATGTAGCTCCTTCTGTACGAGGACATTAGCAAACTTGTTCCAAGCGGAGTTGAGCATGCTGCGTGGCGGGTTCTCCTCCCGCTCAAACTTGGCAGTATGCCAAGCTCGCTCGGCAAACACCAGCAGTCTCGGGAAGATCATCATGTGGAGATCACCGGCGTCACGGATGGTCTCGCTCCACAGAGTCGTCTCCATGCCTACAGCCCGGGGGGGGGGGGGGGGGGGGGAGGGGGGAGCATACATCCAACATGTAAGTATGCACCTGAACTTGACTTTTACAGGAAGCAATTTAGATTTTCTTCTAGATATCATACATGCACAATATACCTATCAAGTTAGCCAGTGTAGGACGATTAAGTCCTTGGCTGCCGGCTAGAGGCTGATACAGAAACATTTTGCGCATGGAGACAAAGTCCGTGGCCCAGTTGAAGCCGCGTTCCTCTATATGGTCTTCATAGTGGTGGTCCAGGTACAAGTACTCACCCTCCGATAGAATCACCTAGGTAACGGGTATTGAATAAGTATTAATTCCGCAAAGATTGTGAATAAAACTTTTATTTAGTTTAACAAAGGTGTGATAGTTTTATCAGAAACTGTCTCAGCTGATTTAACAAAAGATCCATTCAGGGTCAAGAGTAGGACTGTAAAGGTTTGTTATTTTCGCAAACAGGATAGCTTTGAGAATTTGATGGCAAAAGTATAAGTTTGGCAAAATTTGTTACCAAGTAAACAATGCACGATATATCAAGGACATTCGCTCATGAGCTCCACATGAAACAGATTCAAATAGCTGTAACCTGACTATTCACACACATACCTGGAAGCCCTTTTTGGCGAGATTGTACGCTCGAGCTCGTTCACCACGCTTCCAAATCTGGACTTTGATGCCTTCGGGCTGCACATGGAAGGTTTTGTTGTCCTCGGAGCCAGCTAGGCCATCCTCCCAAACCTGGATAATGTCAAGGTTAGTGAAAATCATAGCTTTCATGCACTACTATTCCCCTTCGATTGTATATTTGATACCTATAATTAAGAAAATCAGGAAAACTTTCATCTACAGCCCTCAACCCCCCCCCCCCCCCTCCCCTTTCGTTGATTTCCATCTATACATTGCACAGAAACCTGCTAATGTCACCTGCATGGTGAGGTTCCTGTCCGCCAGCATGCCCGAGGCCCGCTTCATGAAGTATTTCTTGATATCCTGTGTGGTGCGGTACTCTGGGTTTACCTCTCGGAAACGCTGACAGACCGGCGACCTAACTAGAGCCTCGCGTGGCACTTCGTCCCCACCGATGTGGAAACTCCGCAAGGGCTGGATGTCCTGCCACATCAAAAATATGTACTATAGATCAAACAATGGGGAGTTATTCATTTATAAATACTTTTTTGCATATAGTTGGTACACTTTAGAGGAATACGTTCATGTAGAGCTAATTACTACGACAAAAGTTATGTTTCCATGAAGTTTACTGCCACATCTTCCCAAATTAATATAATGTTTGGAAAACATATTTCATCCAACAATTATTCAAGATCCATGAGACATTGACAATCTCAGACAGTCGGACCTTGTGCATGAGAATGATCTGGTCGATGACGTGGGCTAGGAAGGTGAAGGTGGACTCCATGCAGGGGTTGACCGTAGTCAGGTGGTACTCGTTGACGGCGGAGTACGAGGACGTGTCGGCCGGGTCCCGGAGAGCGAACCGCATGGCTTCCTCCTCCCCAGCTCCAGTGCGTGTCAGACGTAAAGTACGCGCCTCCATGCTGCGGATAGCCGCGTGGGCGTGTCCCGGCAAGTCCAGCTCCGGCACTACCTGTACACGGGACAGAGAGGTCAGCCAGTTAAATTTAGCTCTAATCAAACTAACATACAGATCATCCCAATGTGGAGTGACTCAAACTTCGTATCTGAAAGCAGCAACATATTAGTATCAGAAGTTTTGTTTTTTACTCCTGCATTTTTTAATTTTCATTCATATTCAGTTGATTAGCTGATAATCAGACCTCTATATGTCGCTGGACTGCGTAGAGCAATATCTCGCGATAATCCTCGACACTGTAGTAACCACTGCCATGGGTGTTGCCATGGGGACCAGCCCCAAGGTAAGGGTGCAGACCCGTCTTTTCATCAATGTCGTGCACTCGACGTGACCCAACCTACAAAATATGTTGTGAATCTAAAATACATTCAGCAAAGGTTTTAATCACGATTATGTTGGAACATAATGATAGAATCTACATTCAATCAAAGGAGGTTGAAAACTTATCCTTTTCTGAAGCAAGATTTTCATATGAACAAAATATTCATTTGACATTTGGACATATAAATGTTTGTGAACAAAACAACAACGATATACTGCCCACTGAAATCGCCAAAAGACACTGTCTTTGAGAATCACGAGAAATGACCTTGGTGAGTTCCTCCAGTCCCGGGATCTCCAGTCTCCAGCCCTGGTCATCACTCAGGTGGAAGTGAAGCTTGTTGACTTTGTACATCGCCATGGTGTCGATCAGTCGTAGAATTTCCTTTTTCTTGGTGAATGAGCGACTGACATCGACCATCAGACTCCGGAAGGGTCGGCGCGGGTAGTCTGTGATGACAAACTCCGGGAGCTCGGTGACGAGCCGTCCGCTCTGGTGGACGATCCCGAGGAGGGTCTGGACTCCGTAGAAGGCACCAGTGGCCGTGGCGCCGATGATGGTGATGGACTCCTGCTCGGGATGGAAGAACAATCGGTAGGACTCGTTACGTCGGAGTATAGACACACCCTCCACGCGTCCGGTCGTCACTTGGATAAACTTCCTCTCCTGCTCGTACTTCTGCACTGACAGGCCACCGAGCTGTTCTGTCAGAGGAATATAGACAACAGGAATTTCAAGGAATTTCACAAAAGTATGCAAGTATGACTTGCAATGGTGGGTGATTCACAAAGCTTAAACATGTGTCTGACTAGAGTCACAGCATTGTGGAAGATTTTGAGTAGAATTTGACCAGTACAGTACAAGAAAACTTCTCACTTGACAGGAAATTGGCTTCAAACTCAACATCTTCAGTGTAGAGGACGACCCACTCAGACCAGCGCCCGATGGAGTGAAGTGTTTGCGGGTGTGGACAGTTAATATCCGCCGGTGTCGGTACCACGTTGATCCCAGTCAGTTTCTGCCTCCACAGCTTCTGGTTATAGAGATACCTGCGCTCCGGCGGCATTGTAATGCTTTCAACGTTCGAGAAATCTGCGCTGAAGCGACCAGTCGTAGAAGCGACCACCCTCGGTGACAGTCCCTCTCCAGCCACATACCAGTTACTATAGATGTCCGAGGCAGCGTGAATTCGAGCAATAATGAAACTGAAACTTTCTGAAGGAGCCAGCGGCGTGAACTGGTCATAAGGCTCTAAGATGAAGATATTTCCCTCCAGGTGCCTCATGAGGAAGCGGCCTTGTGCGATAGGGCTGCCGTGGTAGATGATTCCATCCTGAGCCTGGCACATGACAATGTACCAACTGCCCTTGGATATGGTCTCATGCCCGGTATTCACCATGGTAACCCTTAGCTCTGTGTAAGCACCGGCAGGGAGCACAACTAGCGTAACTTGCAAGTGGTCTCCAATGTAATTCAATGTTTTCTGGGCTGTTGAGATATTGCTTGGCAATATTGGGTTCCCTGTTCGCATGGTTTGGAAAAAAAAAACAAGGAGAAAAATTAGCCCAAAGGCTAAGATAGGTTACCGGACAATTTTTGTTTGGCCATGGCAGCATTGGCAGGTAACAGACCTTGAGATTTACCAATCAAGTTTCGCAGTGTGAACATATGACCTTGAGATTTACCAATCAAGGTCATCCGTGTGAACTTCGTTGTCACCATTACATGTATGTGTGCGGCATTTGATATTCTATATGTTCATGATATATAGACATTTGGCACTCAAGGTCATCTGACGTCAAGTTCAAGGTCATCATTAGTTGTGCCATATATGTCTTCCTATATGTTCATAATGCAAACATAAGCTCTAAAGCATTTCATCTATAGAGGCAAATTTGGGCATTTTTTGACCCCAAAATGGCTGTTTTGACCTTTCAAGGTCATCCAAGGTCAAATTCGAAGTCACCACACAAATCGCCATATATGACTTCCCATTTGAAAGTGCCAATTTCTAAGCTCTATCTTCAAGTGTTCTAAGAGTACAGTCCTGACAGCTCTCATTATGAAGGAAAAAAGTGCCGAAAATTTTCTAAGTCCAAAATTTTTTTCAAAGGGTGAAAATTTTTTTTTGCCTAGAAATGGCCCAAAATGGATAGTAATGCGATTTGGGGCGAAAAATTTTTTTTTCGCCGACTCGTCAAAAATTCAAAATGGCCGCCACACGGAGATCGGCAATTCAAGGGCAACAAAATTTATACACGTCACAGAGGTATATAAGAGGAATGTTTTTAAACAAAAATCTCAAAACTGATCAGACAGTTTTCGAGAAAATGGCCACCAAAGTTCAAAATTTACCGTTTTTCGACGAAAACGGCCGCCATTTTGAAAAAAATTAAAAAATCAAAAAACTAAAAAATACCTCCTTCTCAAATTATTCCAACGTATCTTTTCCCAAATTTTCAGAAAGATTGGTCTGTAAACTTTAAAGATAAAAATGTGGACAGACGACGACGACGATGACGACGACGGACGGACGACGGATGCCACGCCACGGCAATAGGTTATCGGACCATAGGTCCGGTAACCTAAAAATCATCATGTTATGTCAAATGTTATGAATCATCCTAGCAAAACAACTGATAGTATAGTGATCTTATAGTTCCATCGGTTTTGCAAAGAAACCCTTTAAATAATTTGTAAACAATAATTTGATGGAACAGGGTTGAACCGGCACTTTTTAGAATCCTAACAAGTGTTCAGAATATGACTGACCGAATTTGTCGAATCCGTCTCCGAAGCTCGTTTCATGTTTCTCCAGCCACGCCGCCCCTCCACCCCCGGCGAGCAGCCCTGCGACCTGGTCGTCCAGCCTGTCCCCCGCCTTCTCTCGCTCCAGCTGAGCCGCCTCTTCCTCGTCCTCATACTCCTCGCTAGAGAACAACATCTCCTTGGCAATGGGTTTGCCGACATCGCTCTCCGCATACCTGCCTCGGACGGGTTTTCCCGCCGCTCCCCCGGGGCGTCCAACACTCACGAGAGTTCTAGGCTGGGCTGTTATATAGAACCACACCGAGTAGACGAAGATACATACTGCTGCGAGGTCAAGAGCCCTCCGACACAGCCGGAAAAAATAGCGACGCAGTGCATTGGGGTGCATCTTGTCTTGTACTCAGCGGTCAATGCAGTCACGCTATGAACCAAACAGCCCGAGACATGGAGGGTCTACTGCACGACAGCAACATGTCAGCTGCTGGCAATCAGACACTACCTCATTGGTACATCCTCAAATATATCACCTGGAAGAAACGATAACAGTGACCATGACCATGCATGGTTAATTACACATAGACTTGTATAATATGTGCAAGTAGGAGTTTGGTGAAAGTTGGTACAAAATATACCTATAATTTTATTGACAGAAACAATATACTGTGCTTCCACTAAACCTTGCCGTCTTGTATCTGCATCGACAATAACAATACACTGCGATGAAATGCAAACGTGACATTGACTCTTTCATCATGTTCATCAAAATTATTTGCCAACTTTTCCAGATAAAATTCTGAAATTTGGTGGAAAATTGCCACTTGACACCCAAAATTTCGAGTAGATCCGATGATCCAAAACAAAACTATAATCATGATAATAAAGCCTGTATTCACTGATACATGTACATGACTTGACTCTAGCCATAATCCACCAAGTGATGGATTCTCATCTTTCAGTTTCAGTTCAGTCTGTTGCCAGGAATTGCTGGCAATTCAGTCAGTATGATAAACCCCTTAATTTTTCGCATCCATTAATATTCGTGATTTTCATATTTTTTTTTGTAAACGCGAAATTTCTGGAAGAGATTTTTTTCTTCCATAACCAAAATCATATAATTTATTTGCAAATGCATACGCGAAATTAACCAGCTGCAAACATGTCCATATCGTGAAAACGCGAACTAAAACAGACCTGAAATTAGGGCCCGGACGAGTCGACGAGAACCCGAATTTGGGGCGGGTCATACAATTGCCCTGGTCGGAATTTCGTTACCCGTACCCCAGAACGAATAGAGATATAGTTTTCGTCTTGAATATTTGCAATGGACACTGGTAAAATCACATGAATGACAAAAAAATCATCGGAAAAAAAATCGAAGTAGTACAGTATTATCAGGTCATGTGATTTCTTTCAAACTTGAAAACGAACCCCCACGAAACAAATTATATGTGTCAAGTGTTTACATGTTACAAATTGCTCCAGTGAGTCCAGCTCAAAGTTTGATATATATATGGACGGTTACCCGGGGCGGGTCGGGTCGGGTCAGACCACACGTGTACCTAGCACCAGTTGGGGAAAGGGGCAAATTTGACAACTCTTGGGGGAGTTGTCAAATTTGACATCAGTACCCAAATTTGACAACTGTGGGGTTGGTAAATTTGGGTACTCAAATAAACTTATCTTTTTTTCTGGAGTAATCGGTGTTTGGTGAATTACTTTTCCCCTTTCAACTAAATATACTGGTCCAACACCTAATAATGACAGCAACGTCCCAGGTTTTTGGTGCAGCATTGGACGCGCCTGAAGCTCAGAAATTTATTTGCTACTTCAATTGAAATCAATCTTGCAGACAATATATATATATACCGGTATATGTATACACTTACAGAAGACTTCATTTTGTCAACTTCATTAGATGTCCATTGATAATGATATAATTTAGTTATAACATTTTTTCGGATATTGGTCCAATACTACGTACCCAAATTTACCCCTGGTTAACCCCTGGTCCCCAAATTTGGGTACTGTTGGTAAATTTGACAACAGTCCCCAAATTTGCCCCTTTCCCCAACTGCCCAGCACTAAAGTACTATGCGTGAACTGATTGGATAGATGTCCACACTGCATGGTACTGAATGCAGCCATGCCTTTTGTGGACATCTATCCGATCAAGTCACACATAGATCTAGTACTTCAGTGCTACGGGTACCCGGGTCGGTAATTTTCGATTTGTCCGGGCCCTACAGCTACGTGAAATTAAAAAGGGTTCACAGACTAGATCAGACAGTAGCTAGAGGTAACTCTGGAAGCATAGCCGAACCTTCCCTCCCACACCAGGCACCTACACACGCAGTCCAAGCGACCGGGATCCGCGTCGCTTGGACTGCTGCACACGGAGGATGTGTCATTGTCCGGGCCCCGGGCCCGGATATACTAAAAACGCACTAATTTCAGCTGTTTCCGTTTTGCGAGGTCTCCCGCAGTGACGGGCAGGGAGTGATTCCACGGTGGACATACGTTGCGCGCTATTGTGCGGGCTTCGCCCGTTTACTATATGCTGTGTTCACAATGTCAGATGTCAGGGATGTTTGTGTGTTACAGCGGAGGTCGCAAATATTGTCACTCTGTTTGCCCAGGCAGTGACTTTTTGCACGCGCTGAAATAACGCTGATGTAATAGAATCATATTAGAATCGCAGAATAGCTTATAGGCATATGCGCATAAAAAAAACCTGGAGTGAAGACTCGAGCACTGGGAAATATTAGGCGAGATATTAATTTATTTCATAAACAAAAAAAAAAACAGCAAATCATTTCCTCCGGACATATTCTTAACACTTTCCATTCCTACTATTCTGTAGCTTGTGTGGTAAGTGTTACGCTAGCATTGTGAGGCGTGCCCTAACAGGTCGCAGAGCAACCGCAGATTAAAGTACGTACTTCGTTTGTAGTACGTACCTCGTTTGTAGTACGGCGTACTTGGAAGGAAGTACGTATGTTATGAAAGGGGGGTGGTGTTGAAATAATGTTATTAGATGCTTAAAATGCACGACTTTATGCCCGAAGGCATGAATTTTAAGAACGTCGAACGTTATGCTTCAGTTCTGAATTATTCACAATGTTGCAAGCGGCTGTGGGAAATCGCCACGAGGTGCCAAAAGTCGACCTCTCAAAACAAAGGAGAAAACAGCTCTCATATTTTGCCCATTACGGAAACTTAGGTCACAGGGCAGCAAAGGGTAAATAACAAAATGGTAGTTGAATATATGTAAATCTAAAATAATTCCATTTGCAATACATTCTATGTACTATAGGCGATCAAATGGAAGGCAAAGTCACCTCCTCTGTTTTCGTTTTTTGGTCAGAAATCCAACGTACTTCAATCGAGGTATGCTGTACTTCAATCGAAGTACGGCTGAAAAAAATCAACGATTTATAAATGTTCAAGTATATCTATGAATCATTTTAATATATAACACTGATAACTGATCATGCAACATAATATATAAATCATGTACTGATATATAATGCTGATAACTGGTCAACTACGAGTTTAAAGCTAGTCCTTAAGTCATAATTTGTTCGACTGTTCGGCCTACACATAAGACACTGTAATCTAAATCTATATGTCTGCTATGTCGATTTATCCAAACGTGACACCTGTGCTTGGTTGCGTTCTGGAAACGAGAATGACCAGTTACGATTTTGGAAATTAACAATTATATTGCAAGATTCCATATTCTTTGCAGTCAAACAACATGCCATTCAAGTTCAAATTATTTTATGCGCCTCTGAAAATATCCACGGTGAATTGGGCTGTCCAGACGGAGGAAAGCTAACATCGAAGGTTTCAAATGACGTGAAGACCAGATTGCTTACACTCGCTGGGAAAAAAGAAACTGTCCATTACACAAAAAAACCACCACACTTTTGTGAAGCTTGCATCAACCACATCGTTCGTCAGCTGGGAGGCGATGGGTCCGAGTCGGAACAGGACACAATGGACGTTGAAGCCATTCAGGGTGACGAGGACATGCCTGAAGGTGCGCTTGGTCTGGGGGAGTCATCAGTTACTTCGGTCTCTGCCTCGGGAACGATAAATACAGTGGATATAACGGCCTTAGATCCGTTGTCGAGGATACGCTTGGTGACCGAACTTGGAGAACTTGATGCAGCAGCATTGAGAACATATGCATCTGCCCTTTCCAAGGACAAGAGCCTTACAAACTTGTTGTCATACAAAACAAACCTCAACCACTAATAATTCCAAGCTAGGACTCAACCGGTACATTTTCATACATCATATTTTAATGTGTTGTGGCATACATAATCAATCATGTCAATGACATATAAATATATAGAACCATGAAATAATTGAACAGCCGAATTCCACTCATTTGACATGGACAATATCAGTGTGTCAGTAAAGTGTTAGTAATAACTGGAACAAAACGAACAAGAAACATATGCTTGTTATGGCCAACATAACCCTCATCTAATGTCTTACTGCTGAGGAGATCTCTTTGGTGGCATTTTTCTTGCTCAACACTGAACATTATACAATATTGAAGTTAAACTGTGTGTATAATTTTATCGTCCTAGGACCATGGGGACATAGCGTACTTCCATTTAAGTACGGCGTACTACAGTCGAAGTACGTACTTTGATTGAGGGTCGTACTTGGATCGAAGTACAAACAGACTGAGGTATCATTAACATCAGTGATCGTTGGGTAAAAGTCTTTATAATACGAGTTTAGTTCACACAAATTATGTAAAACAAGTGAGATAATATAGATAAAACATTCATATAACATATATCACATTCTGTAGCATTGCCCATTTGGAAATAATACAACACTGGTGCATTTTGCTCACAGAACTTGCCACGCAATTCCACAACAGCCAACTTCTACCTCGTGTTTTGCTATCCCACAGCCGCTTACCACATCAAAATTTTTGCCGAACTTGGCCAATGATATCACGCACTATATATAGAAAGGACACCAGGTGGCATGAGTGTTTACAAAATTAATTATTCAACATTTAATGATGCACTCTGTGGATAAAACTCAGCGACCGTCAAAGGAAGTACGTACTTCGATCTGCGGTGCTCTGCGACCTGCCTAAGTTATTGTTAAAGGGTATATATCACAAAAATTGGAAATTGGTTTTTGTTGTGTACGTGAAAGCACTATTTGAACCGAACAGAATGGTTTTTACAGCATATTGATATCATGATTCCTTCCAAAGTTATGACACTTTAAACATGTACATATTTACAGAATCTGACAACAGAGTCTGACAGCTAATTAATATGCAAATGAGATGTATGACGTCATTGACAGACTGTTTTTTAATTAGGCATTTTAAATGGAATAATGAGACCGTTTGTATCCATATTTGTTCACCAAAACCCATTTTTTATGCCTTTTAGTTAGAATAATCAGTGATTTCAAGGAATTCGCGGTTGCCATGGCTACCATTGGTCTGGCTGGGCCCTTAGCAACCATGGTTGCTAAGGTCAATATCTAATTAAAAACAAGATATACATGTGTGAAACCATTTCAGACAATAGAGTAATGACAATATATTGAGGAATATATCATCAAAATGTCTGAACACAACCCTTAGCAACCAATACAGGCTTGGGAAACCAGTAGTAATGGTACCATTCATTTGTAATGGCTCTAAACGTTGGTGATTTCTCAGGGCTGTATCGGTTGCTAAGGTGTGTTTTTGATGTATTTGTTGATCAATTCCACAAAATATAGTCACTACCCTGTTATCTAAATTGGTTTGATACTTTCATATCATGTTTTAACTTGAATACCAGCCTTAGCAACCTGGTTGCTAAGGGCCAAATCAGCCCATTGGTTGCCATGACAACCAAAATTTATATACACTCACTGATTATTCATACTAAACGTTATATCTGATGAGTTTCGGTGACCAAATATGAGCTTAAATGCCTAATCACATAATTGTGACACGTTAAATCACCTAATTAAAAAGCAAGCTGTCAATGACGTCACAATTCTTATTTGCATATTAATTAGCCGACAGATTTTTCAAGACTGTCTGGAGAAATTTGCCGGATTTTCAATAATAAAATAGCTATAACTTTTTAACAAATCGAGATATCAACATTCTGTAAAGACTGTTCTACTCAGCTCAACGAGTAGCTTCAAATAAGCTGATGTCATATTTTCGTGATATATACCCTTTAAGCTGGAGGCGGAGTAGAGCCCATCAATTGATGAAATCTGAAAACGGATTTGATCGAGGTGTCTTGGTTAAGGAGTGTTCTGCTGTTGTCAAAAACTGAATATAGTTTATTCTCATGTTTACAGTGTAAATTCCTGGCTTGTGCAAACTGTCAAGCTAGTTCAGCCAACCGTAACGAAATCTTTTTCATAAAACGCAGTCTGCTGTCTCCTGCACGCTTAATTATCCAGTTGTGGTTGGGCACTGTGGTGTGGTCACTCTGTTCAAGTATTAGGCATATCAACTTTCAAGACCACAACAGTCACATGAGGTCCTTATTTCTGTTCAAAGTCATCACTGCATTTGCCATAATATAAATGCGTCAGGATTGTTTTTGTGCACCAGGATTTGAACTTGACGACTGGGAAAGGCCACAGTGCAGTGGCTCGTGACCATAGGATTGTCTGACCGGCCCATATACAGTGTACATAGCGCACTGATAAATGTCATTTAATTCGTTTCGCACATTCTATGATTGGGCCCACCGGGATATGATTGGACCCGAATTCATCATTTAGCCCGGATCACTAAGTTATCGTGCCATTAACGTAGTACGTTACAAACAGGGAGGTAATGAATTGTCAAAATTTAGAAGTTATATCTTGAATATTATTTCTTCAAAATAACATATTTTATAGAGTAACTGATCGGCATTCTAATACTGAAAAGAAAATAGGGGGTCACCGTGCTGGTTTCTTCAACATATTCGATCAAAAATCACAAACATTTACTAAAATGACTTAATTTGTGGTATTTTTACACATTTTTTTGCCCATATTCACATCTTGCATCTTGTTTTCCAAGAGAACGGATACGGTGACCCCCTATTTTCTATAAATTATGTCATTTTGAAGCTCTAGATTTTGAAAGCTCTAGATTTTCCATTTTGAAAAACTCTTTGACCCCCTCCCCTCACTGTTTGGAGCGGACTACTAGTATCTTAAGAAAATTTTGCTAACTATTTAATGGAAAATTTTATTATGTGAAAACTATCATGTTATCACCTTGTATGAGCTATCTTTCAAATTATAACATAACTTTTTCTCTTAGTCTCCTCTGTGAGGGAGAGCAGTGGAAGTGAAAATGAATTTCACTCGTGTGCCCAAAATGTTCATAACGTCACTAAGATATCGTGGTACTGAATGTTCGAAGGTTGTGAAAGTTCTCAGTTGATCTTTGCCATCTGTAGTGGTGCACTTGTGTGGAAAACGACATATTTTTTATTTTATATTCAATAATTTAAATATTAACTCAGCTTAGAAGTCTTTTATCAGTTTTCATAAGAGGAAGTGACGATTTATGCAATTTCATCAATTTGACAAATTTTTATTGATACAGCTGTAATATTTTTAAAGTTTCTTGTCTTTTTATTACCTCCACTGCTTCGTCCGCATTTTTTCTCTTCATATGACAGGTGGGACAATGAACCTAATCATGTATTTGTTTTTTTTTTACAGAAAAATACGCGAAAACGAAACTGTACACAACCAAACAAACATTACCACGATATCTTAGTTACTACGATAACTTAGTGACCGACCATATGCAACAGGAAATATGGCTGTTTGACCATAAAATCAGGGTTACCTGTGTGGCGATTTTGCCCTAAGATCGCGGCAGGTGATTGTAAAACTACATGCCATTTGTGTGGCCTTTTCTGTCTTGGCCTTGTTTTGACACGCTCCGTTCGAAGAAGGAACGCGCGGAGACCTCGGTAGACAGAACTCAGTCTGCGGAGTCGACTCCGGCGCCCCTGACTCCGTCTCCGGACGAAGGGTCGAGCCCCGCAGGGCCGCAACATGGGTTGCAGTCAGGGCCTGGCCTTGACTTGTTCGGCGCGGTGGGCGGAGCTGGCAACGGCTCTACGCCGCGCGCGCCTGTGTCCGGACGACCATTTCGTCAGCCGGTACTCTCCAAGAGGACGCCTCCGGACGTCCGGGATCGAGTGCCGGTGACCACGGTCTCCTCCGGGCATGCGGACCTGTTCCGGACGCCAAATCCAGCAGGGTGGACTCCTTTGCGAGCCTCCCGCATGGATCCCGGACGGTCCGTACAAGGCGTAGTGGACCAGCTCACCCAGGCACTAGGTGTGCTGGCTCCGGAAGGGCGCTACGATCGCGCCCTGTCACCCCATCAGGGACGACCCGATCCCCTTCTCCGCGGTCAAAAGGTTCCTTGGGGCCTTTGTCGGAGAGGGAGAGGTGGCTGATCTCCGCAGAGCTTGAGCAGTTCAAGCAAAAT
Organism: Terebella lapidaria; assembly: GCA_949152475.1. Lineage (NCBI taxonomy): Eukaryota > Metazoa > Annelida > Polychaeta > Terebellida > Terebellidae > Terebella > Terebella lapidaria. The sequence continues at coordinate 39,055,403 of OX424565.1, read as the reverse complement.
CAGCCGCCCGCGAGCGTTGACCCGACGGTCGCGTACAGTCCGGGGATGGCTGGTTCCATAGCCCCTCCCCAAGTCCTTCCGAGTCCGCAGACGCCAGTGGTCCCCGCAATGGGATCCGCGCCTGCTCCGCGGCTCGGAGGCACCACGTTGGCGACCGCGTCGACCGTCCCTACGGTTGGAGCGCAAGCCGCGTGGTCGACTTACCCTGGTGCGCCAAGTGTGTTGGGCGGACAGTGGCAACCGGTGGCCCCGGCCCCGAGCTATGCTAGCTTTGCCACCCCATCTTGAGCCTACCCCGTAGGTTCGATGGGAGCGCCGCCCGCACCTAGCCAGGGTGGGTTACTAGCGGGAATGTACCCGGCGGCGAGCGTGAGCTTTCCTGCTCCTATGTCCGCGGCGTCGATGTTTGCTCCAGCAGACTCCGCCGCAGGCGCGGGTAGCTCACGGACCTTGCCGTCTTACACGGACGACCCCGGAGCCGGATCCGCACATCGGGCGCGCAGCAAGCACGATGACGGGCCCGACCACTCTTCGTGGCGGAAACGGTTTATCGGGGATAACGCCGACTTGGAGGACTACTTACTGCAAGTGTGGCGGACCGCCGTGTATGAGGGATGGACCCAGCAGGAAACTGGGCATGTCCTCGCGGGGAGCTTGGAAGGGAAAGCTCTCCGCGTCATGCAGTGTTTGCCGGTGGGAACAGTAACCTTCGGCGAGGTTGCCCGTCAACTTCGCTTGCTGTTCACGCCGACGACCAACAGGCGGCAGTTTGAACGGGAGTTCAAAGTGCGAACCCGCCTACCGACTGAGTCCGTGACAGACTATGCGTTTAACCTGCGCATACTCGGCCGGAGAGCTTATCCGGACATGGACGCCAGGCGGTTTGAGACGATGCTAATCGATCAGTTCATCGATGGCCAGCCGTACCACTTATCATACGGGCTGGCCACTCATGAAAAGCGATCGATGGAGGAGGCGATTGACTCCGCACTTGCGTTAGAGGTAGCTGTCCGCCCTAGACAGTTGCCTCCGGCCCCGGCTCCGGCCTCGGCTGTTCCCGCGCAGGCGGCGACCCCTCCATCAGCCAAGGCATCGCAGGTAACCCCCGTGGCAGGACCCGGTCGTCCGGGAACCCGCCAGGGAACCTACCCCGCAGTGGGTTAGTGCGCCAGCACCCTCCACAGGGATGCCCGCACATGCGGCACCAGTCGCCGCGCCATGCTCGTCCTCGGACGAGTGCGACTTAGAGGAATACGATTTCGGCGCCGCGCAGATGATTGCGCACTGCGCCGGGATCGAAGCTCCGGGACCCGCAGAATGTTGCGCATTCACCTCCGGACCGGCCCAGAACCGTCCCTGTTATTTCTGCGGAAAGCAGGGACACTTTTGGCTGAAGTGTCCGGAGTTGTTGGAACGCCTGCGGTCGCGCGGATACCAGGGAGCCCTCCCTGGCCCGCATCGAAGGAATTCCTTCCGGTCTGGTCCTCCGGGACAGCAAGGTCGGAACCCGCGGCAGGGAAACTAGATCCGGACATGGTGGCGACCAACACTACGTCCGGGGACAGTTGTTCCGTGGCATCAGATGCCGCCCCACCCGCTGATGGGCAGGACGAACCTCAAGTTGATATGACTTCTCCGGAAGTAGTCCTTGGGGATCAGTCTGGCTCCTCCGCGGCTGAGGCGGATAGTGAGGACTCTGTAGCTGAGCCCAGTGCGTGCGAACGGTATTGCCCTACCTGCGTGCTGGTGAGGGACCCCTGCTGGTACCTGTCCCTGTCCTTTGGACGGGAGCCGGTCCAGTTCCTCGTGGACTCTGGCTCGGAGGTTACCCTCGTAGCCGCAGGAACGTTTAGGAAGGAGCCCGCGCTCCGCAACCTTGAGTTGCGGGATCCCGGACCTTACAAGCTCTACGGAGCGGGTGATAACCGCATCCGATTCCACGGTATCATCGATCTGCCTATTACCCTTGGGGACAAGGTGTATCTGACAGAGGCAATCGTTGCGGATATCGGAGCGGCCGGGATTATTGGGATGAATTTTCTACGGGTCCACCGGGTGATCGCCAACTTTAGTGCGGGCGAATTCCGGATGGGAGAGGACACACATTTTCTCTTCCGCACGGGCCCGATGCATTCATTCCAAATGCGGGCGGCGCGCACTGTGGTAGTGCCGCCAATGAGCGAGATGATCATTGAGGCGAGGCTACATCGTCCCCGCATGCCCCTCGATGGTCGGCCGTGTATAGTGCAACCAGTGACCAGTTTCGCCGAAGGAACCGGACTAGTGCTGGGTGGGGCCCTGGTCATGTCCAACCCCCGCGCGATGCCCATCCTTGTGGTGAACCCTACGGATGCTCCTATTGTACTGCGGCGCGGATGCATAGCAGCTACTGCGTGCGCGGCGGCGGCCGCCGGGGATGACCCGTTCACCCTGCCGGACCATTTGGAATCTCGGATTCCGAAGGACCGGCTGGATGAAGAGCAGCGTCAAGCACTCCGCAAACTGCTGCGGCAGTATGCGGATGTGTTCATGGGTCCAGATGGTGCGGTTGGCAAGACTGACGTCGCCAAACACCGCATCGACCTCAGGAACGAGCGTCCTCTCAAGCAGCGTCTTCGTCGGGCAGCGATAGTGCACCAAGAGGTCATAGACCAGGAGGTGCAAAAGATGCTCGACTTGGACATCATCGAACCCAGTGACAGCCCTTGGGCCAGCCCTGTGGTTATGGTGAAGAAGAAGGACGGCTCGTGGAGGTTCTGCGTGGATTATCGTAAACTCAACGATGCCACGCGGAAGGACTCATATCCTCTCCCCCACATTGAAGACACCTTCGATGCCCTGGCCGGGTCGCACTACTTCTGTGCTCTGGATCTGGCCTCTGGGTATTGGCAGGTGGAGATGGAGGAGAGTGATCGGGCGAAGACTGCCTTCGTTACCAAGAACGGGCTCTACCAATTCAAGGTAATGCCGTTCGGGCTCTGTAACGCACCAGCGACGTTCGAGCGCCTCATGGAGATGGTTCTTAAAGGGTTCCTCTGGAAGCGATGTATGGTCTACATCGACGATGTCGTCGTGTATGGCCGGTCGTTCGAGGAAACCCTCACCAACCTCCAACTGGTGCTCCATCGCATCCGCGGAGCAGGGCTTAAATTGAAGCCAAGTAAGTGCGAACTGTTCGCGCAGGAAATCTTGTACTTGGACTTCATGGTAACGGGCACCGGAGTGAGACCAGACCCCGCAAAGGTGGCGGCCGTACAGAAATGGCCTCCGCCATGTAACGTGGCGGACGTGAGGTCCTTCTTGGGCTTCGCGAGCTACCACCGCAGGTTTATTCGCGGCTTTGCGGAGATCGCGCGTCCCCTTACTATCCTCACGGAAAAGGGCGCCGATTTTGTTTGGTCCACCGAGCAGGCTGACGCCTTCTCGGACCTCCGGCAGGCCTGGTAGCGACCCCGGTGCTGCGGCACCCTCGTCCGGACTGCGAGTTCATTTTGGACACTGACGCGAGTAACTTTGCACTCGGCGGTGTCCTCTCTCAGATCGTGGACGGGCAAGAGCGGGTAGTAGCTTATGCGAGTGTGGCCTTGAGCCGCTCTCGAATGAATTACTGCACCACTCATCGCGAGTTGCTCGCGGTGGTTACTATGACCAAGCGTTTCCGTCACTATTTGTTAGGACGCCATTTCCGCTTGCGGACTGATCACAGTTCGCTGAGATGGCTCCTCAACTATAGTGAGGCCGATGGCTTGGTGGCGCGGTGGCTCGTTAAACTCCAGGAGTATGACATGCAAATAGAGCACCGCTTGTAAGTTGCACGGCAACGCGGACGGCCTGTCCCGTTGTCATAAGTGCAAGAATCCTGGCTGTGCAGGGATGGCTCCATTCCAGCAAGCCGCGGATTCGTCCTCAGACTCGGAATTGGACGTTCCGGGGAGACCGCAGGCCGCCGCCCCCTCTAACAACACGGCGGCCGGAGCGTCTAGGGCTCATCTCCGCGCGCGGACCCGCCGATATCGACGAGGGCGTCCCGCATATGAACCGGAGGTGCGGCTCAGCTCCAGCGAGTCCTCCTCGAGTCCAGCGGTGTACTCCTCGTGGGTACCCTCGTCCTCTGGCGAGTCTGAGTATGAGCAGTCCTTGCCCCCTGTGGTAATGGCCGCTGCGGCTCAGCCGGACGCGACGGATGAGGAGCCTAATTACTTGGGTGGCTACTCTCCGGCGCAGATAGCTGCGAAGCAGAGAGCTGACAGTGCTCTGGCACCGGTAATCACAGCCCTTGAGGCCGGCCAGAAACCCTCTAAGGATGAGCGGAAAACCTACAGGGAGGAGACTTTGTCTCTAGTATCCCAGTGGGAAAGACTCTCCTTGAGGGATGGCCTCTTGTACCGGCGCTATGAGCCACCGACCCCACTGCCCCCAATACGGCAGTTGGTGCTTCCGGCGGAGCTGCGGAAAGAAGTACTCCACCAGTTGCATGACCTCCGGGTGACCGGTCACTTGGGAATCCGGAGGACCGTCCATAGGCTACAACAGCGCTTTCATTGGCCTGGTAGCAGCTTGGACGTGCAACGGTGGTGCGCAGACTGCCCTCGGTGTCAAGCTCGTAAAGGAGTTCCGGCTCCTGGCCGCCACCCCTTAACCACGGTTAAGGCGGGTGCGCCGTTTGATCGGATAGCTTTGGATATACTGGATACCCATCGGGTCATCCCGCGCGGTTTCCGGTACATCCTGGTGATTTCCGACTATTTCACCAAATACACCGATGCCTACCCACTGCGCCGCCAGACTGCGGACGAGGTAGCTCGGTTGCTGCTGAATAGATGGGTGGTGTACCATGGGGTACCTAAGCAGGTACATTCGGATCAGGGCACGCAATTTGAGAGCAACCTGTTCCGGAACCTAGCACAAGGTGCGGACCACCCCCTACAGGCCCCAGTCTGATGGCCAGGTCGAACGCTTCAATCGATCGGTCCTCAATATGCTGGCGGCCTTTGTGAACGATCGTGCGAATGATTGGGATGACCACCTCCCGTATGTCTTAATGGCATACAGGTCGTCGGTCCACTCTTCGACCGGAGTTACTCCGCACGCGATGTTGTACAGCCGGGAACTAAATCTGCCCGTGGATATCATGTATCCAAGCCGTGGATAGGCCCGTTTACAGTGCTTAAACAGGTTACGGACGTGGACTACCGGATCCGGAGGGACTCCGACCCGGATAGGGTTCTGGTGGTTCACATTGATAACCTGAAGAAGTACGAGGGCCCGCTTGTCATGGATCCGCTCGTTCAAGATGCGGAACCGAATGATGCTCCTTTATTGGATCCGTCCGGTCAGCATCCGCGGACTCCGGACGAGCATGTGCGCCGTATGGTGGGCCTCCCGGACCTCTCTGACCCGTCAGATGATGGACTGGGTGGCTATCAGCCAGATGACGGCGATCCGCAGGTACCCCCACTCCCTCCAGTACCTGCGGATGACGGGCGGCCACGCCGGACACCATGTGCGCCGTCCCGGTATGGGTGGGAATAACCTTCCGCCCATGCGGATGCGTCTGCGGTACCCGTCTATCACACCAAGGACGGGTTTTAGGTCGTTCCGTGAGAGTCCGCACGACTTTCCTCCGCGGGTGGCTACTTTGTGGCTATCTCCTGAGTTGAGGTCCGCGGATACTTTCATGTCGTAACGCCGCCGCTCCGCATCCGCCCTGCCGTAGTTTTCAGCGCTAGGGATGTGCGGCAACCTTATCCGCATCAGTTCGCCTGTAGTCCGGCGTAGTTAACGCAGCGGCTACGCTGGCCGGACGACTTTTGTGGATCTGCCGGACGCCCATGGTCCCGGAACAGCCTCTTAAGTGGCCAGACTGAGGTTGGGATTTATGTCGGCTACGGGAGAAGCGCCTTCCCACGGATTTGGGGAACTGGCTTTGAACGCGGTGATAGTGTCCGCACGTGAGGACTGACGTCCGCACGTGAGGACTGACGTCCGTGGTTCGTCCACGCGACTCCTCCGGCGTCCGCGACGCTTTAAGATGACGCACTTCGGTGTAGTTATCCCCTGTGCGCCATTACTATAATTAAGGTTATAGTAAGTTTAGGTTTCTAACGGCAGGAAACCGACTTTCCATTATGATAATGGAGCGGTTGTTAAGTCCGCGTGTGCGGACCAGCCGCGGCGGCGGGTGACGCTCATTCTCGTCCGGATCGTACCTTATAATACGCGGTCCGGCCGGAATGACCGGAACCCCGGCCTCCTTCTAAGAAGGGGGTCGTATATTACATGCGCAACACTTGTGGTGGCTTTTAATTCCAATATCATATTCATTGGATAAGGGCAATATGCCATTCTATGGTAGGCGTCCGGCCTGGACTCCGTCCGCGGGCAGCTCCGGACGTCCGCCGGCTATTGCTTTCATCATCTTTGGGCGCCTCTAGATTGGGCGCCGGCATGAAGGGTTCGCCCCCTAATCATTGAGGTTATGGCCCATGCCGGCTCCGCGTCTAATCTATTGGCTCCGTGCTCTGGTAGTTGTGTGAGGAGGCTCTGGGTTGGACCGGGCACCGCTCCGCTGCCGGGCAGTACGTCGGGGTTGCTAGTGGGCGCTTTGCAAACGCCCATAGGGCGCCCGATTGTCTGTCCGGACGTCATGGGTATGTCCGATCGCCCTGTAAGCGTGCCAGCGGCTATGGGGAGTGATTTTGTTTATTTTCCATCTCATGTATTATTTATGGGAGGATTATAAGCCACAAGTGTGCGGCATGTCTCTGGAGAATTCTGTTCTTGCTCATTTAATGACACAAAGTGAGACAAGTATGTGAAATTTCCTTTCCGGAGCAATAGAGAGTAAGAAATCGGGAGATTTCTGCTTTCGCTAGAGGGGTGTGAGGGATTGCGCTAATTTTGACAGTGACGGATTGCTGTGATATTTGAAAAGACTGGAGAACGGCAATTTATTCTCAATTTATTCATATTCGTAGCAACCACAAGTTAGTGGTTACTGTCAATTTTATGCCCAATTTCTACCTTGCTGGGGTGATTAATTTTACGTCATTTACCGCCGGTGCGGACGCAAAAGTGAATGACTACTGAAGTTATTTGCAAGGTCCCCCGGGATAGAAATTTATTTTCTACCCGTATACATGGTTTGATTTGGAGTCACCGGAGGGAAATGACTGCCTCCGCATGAGTTTTATGGTGTTTGTATGTTGGTCCGGCAGTGTGTCATTGTGACCGGGGACAGAGTTTTGCAGCGACACTGCGTGCATTGCTGCACGTGTAGTATAGCTGTCATCATTTGTTACATGTATATATATGTAAAAATGTCGTTCTCGGATTTTTATTAATCTCCAGATGTTTGGCGCATGTGTTTTGTGCCACTCGCATTTCGTCTGCTGCTGCGGCGCTGGATCCCGCGGGATCCGCGTGGCCGGTGTTCGAGACGCGGGTGATTTTTGCCAGTTGTAAATTCCCCATGCGGGCGGAGCTGGAGATGTGCGGGCGGGTGGTTGCATGTACGTGCGGACGTCCGTCCATCTGCGTATACAGGTACTGGCAGTCGATGCGGCTTGCCGCGTTGGCTTTAATAGCTGTCTGCGACAGCTGTCCGCAGGTGTATGTGTGTCTGTTAGATGTACATATGTCATGCGGGCGTGCCGGAGTCGCTCCCGCGGCTCCGCCCTGCCTCAGACCCGTTCTGCGGATCTGAGGAGCCGGCCAGCAGGGCGGCCAGCAACACTTTTTTTTAGAGGTACTACCACTTTTGGTCACCCGGTGTGTCGTTTTACAAAATTTCTAAATTTAAAGTTTAACCTTAAAGATATTCCAAAGACTCGACACACCGTTCCTTTCGGCGGATGACATTCCAAGGTCACCACACGGTTTTGGACCATCTCGGTCTAAATTTTAGCTTGTTTATGAGGGTTTATTCAAAATTCCAAAGCACGTTATAGTTTACTCCTTAAGTCCGGGGGTAGTTCCCCATTCTTCCAAAAGGGACTCTTAAAGTCCTAGTGTTTTGCGCCGGGACTTCCGGGCGTTGCCATCTTGCCTTCTTCCGGCCCCCGCCATGCGAAGCCTTCGTCGAGTTTCGAGCATTTTGGGCGCGAGCGGAACATGTTGGGGACCAACATTGTAAGAAGGGGGTAATGTGGCGATTTTGCCCTAAGATCGCGGCAGGTGATTGTAAAACTACATGCCATTTGTGTGGCCTTTTCTGTCTTGGCCTTGTTTTGACACGCTCCGTTCGAGCGGGCGTTGCTACGGCGACGCATTGTAATTTACGTTATTCCAGTAAACTATAACAATGGTTTGATTACACCTTGCGTGCGTCCTACAGCTTGTGGTGTATTATATATACACTGGAAGCTACTCGATCGAGGAGATTGTCCGAGAGAGAGTGCACAGGATGCACGCAGGGCTCGCCATGAGCTTTGCGTTCCCTGGCTTTGAGTAGAGGCCCCTTGGGGCCCTGGGGACAATTTCCATAGGGGGGCCCGGGCTGGGAGAGACAAGTTGCTGACTCGGGGGCGCCAGCCCTGTGGATCGCCAGTTCTCTCCCTTCCCGGGACGGTGTGATGTAGGCTCTGGCCAGTTCGTCGGACTGTACGGGGTTCCGTCCCCGAGGCAGACCGCGGCTCGCCAGGCCCCTCCAGCTAACACCGTGGTGATGAACCAGTTTCTGAACGGTATCAGTAGGCCTGGGCGTGTCAGGTGGGCTGTTACCTGGTTACCGTAAATGCTAGAGTGGTTACCGTGTCCGCAGTGACCTCCGACGAGCGGCGCCGCCGCAAGGATTTGGAATAGCGGATGCGCGTCCGCAAGGACTCGTGGTGAGAGGACTATCCTCGAGGATCCCGAAGAGCGGACGACAGTCAATAACTTTACACCTGTCCCTAGAATCATATTTCCCAAGAAAAATACAATTTACGTAAAACCAACGCATTTTCTAGCCGTAATGTCAGCAACAAAGGAACGAGTGCTGCTTTGTGATCTAAAATCCCTATGATATGAAACATGGCTAAATGCTTAGAAATTATGAATCCTGGGTATTTAATGTTGCCTTGACAGTCTACCAGGATTTGGTGGAGCTCAGGCCTAATACACGAATATAGGAAAGATTTTGCATGAAATCTTTTGTGTCATTCTTTTGTGTAACGTTCGACGCCCGCGGCACACGGTGGGCGTCGGTAATTACTAGAACTACAACCAGGTAACAGTCCGTCCGAACACGTCCGGCCGCCATACATCACATCATAACACATCACCATCACCATTATCATCACCAATATCAACAACATCATATACAACATGCAAAGTACATAGTTATGGTAATGTAGCCGTGTGTGGAGCCTGAGATGCCATGGGAGCGGCACCACAGAACTCGCGCGCGTGGGCATGTTGCTGGCCGGCCTTGCCGACGGCACTGCCGCAGGGATAGAACCCTGGACAGCCGACGGTCTGCCAGAGCCTGTGTCGCACCATCCCAGGTGGGAGACCGGTGAGCCAGAGGGCGTACACCCCGAGTCATCAAGATCTTCCTCACCTGGGCCCCTATGGAAGTCGTCCCCGAAGCCTGACTGGCCTTTACCTGAACAGAGACAAGGAGCTCATGGCGTGAGCTCACCTGTCGTCTCTGGACAACTCCGGCCACAAAACATGTGGCCACAGTACTTATAGTCGAGTCGTAAGCACGAGAGATGACGTAACGCTCGTGCATAGTGCTTAGAACACGAAGTGGCCAAAAACAAGAAAGTGTTTAGAAAGAATCTCCTGCTGCGATCTTTGGGCAAAATCGCCACACTCTGCAACAATTGAGCCAACCAATCGAATAATAATTGCTTTGATCCTTGTAAAATTTATATCATTTTTTGTTCAATATTCAGAGACACCCTATGTTGACTTGATTTCCAGTAGAATCACGAAACCTTGCCCCCGAGAATCACAGGATAAAATGCCCCTGAAATCTCGACACCGGTTGTGTCCTGTGCAATGATGACCCTATTATAAACTTCTTGTCTTGTCTCTTGTCTTGTCTATGGAAATCCAAGGCCTTACCAATTATGGACTACTGTAGTAAGCTCTCGTTACTATTACGAGTTCCCGTAATGTGAGGATCCCGTATATATGCGCGTCAATGCGATTTGCTTCAATGCAAATTTCAGACGAATTTACCTGAACTAGGGTCTTTGCTTGAACTTTAGACCGCCCGTACGCATTTTATAAAAAGCCTATTTTCGACAAGGTTGACTACATTTGCACAACAACTTCCGGCTGGTAAAAATTGTTTTCTTTGGGTGACAGAAATCCTTGCTTTATTCGTGTGATCTGGTAGAACATGATCTCATAATCCCTAGCTGTGAATCATTGAGTGTAGATTCTTATGTAATAAGAATCAGAGCGTGTCCCCAAAGACGTGGTAACAATCGTGTAACATCTGGGCGATATTAGGGGATTTTAGGGTTTTAGTTTCAGTGGGTAGCCTACACTAGTGAAGCTGGTGTACTATTATACTAGTATTTATATGAACGGAATAAGCCACAGCATCTATCTGCAATCAACAGGTGGCCGTAGCCCGGCGACGGCCATATCACATATCCCTCACGGCCACATAGCCCTAAATAGGACCTTTCCCGACCGATGACTGTTTATAAAGCTGATATGTGTTTTATTTGTATTTTATGTGTTTTATTTGTTTCTTGTACATGTTTTATATATATGTCTATGTCATTGTTTTTATTGTCATGTATATGGGCTTTGTGCCTGAAATAAACATTAACTAATGATATGTCAGATATGACATTTGTCAACTAAGGTGACGAATGTCATATCAGCTTTATAAAAACGGTCGGGAAAAGTCCTATTTAGGGCTACGGCGGTGTACGGCCCCAGGCAATACTGTATCCCCACAAACATCCATGGCTATAAGTTTTTATGTTTACACATAATTCTGGAAATTAAACTGTAGGGCCTGGACTAGTCGACAGGTACTCAAATTCGGAAAACAAAAATTGCCAGTATGTTGACCAAAAACTTGATTGCAAGAGAAATAAAAGTAGGCTAATATGTTCTTGATTTTCAGCAAAGAATACCATTTTCAAGTTCAAATGTTAGATTCTTTTCATGTTAAAAAGTCCGACTGGATATACAGAAACTAATGTGTGGTCAGTGTTAAATCTGGTGTCAAAGATTGATGACTGGTATTTTCGTGTTACAAAATGCTCCAGTGAGACCAGTTCAAAGTTTAATATATATTTGGACTGGTTATCCGGGGCGGGTTGGGTCAAAACAAACGGGTACTCAGGTAGGAAATTTTTGACTTGTCTGAGCCCTATTAAACTGCCATCAACTTTTGCGGTGAAAGGGACGGGGGGGGGGGGGGCATCAAAGTGTTGAAGAGAAGAATAATGTCTGTAGTTGCATATGTTTATTGCCTGCATCATGTCAGCATCATGTATACAAGTACTGACAGTATGCAAGTGTTGATTTAAACCAAGACTTTTACATCTCACGACTAGAAAGTTTTTTTGACGAAGAAAAGCATGAAAGTTGCTAGTTATAGCGCGCAAATATTTGTGGGTTTACAGTAAGGCTCCAAAGTGATCAGGCCGCCATCGAGGATTAGCAAACTGTGGATCAAGTTATGGATAACAACATTGACGAGTGCTAATGCAGATCAGTTATGCCCGAATGACCTTGTTATCTGTGACAATGTTTGGTAAATATTCTTACCCAGCTCGAAGTTTTTTCTTGCATATTGAAGTGCTGAAGCAGACTTCATTTTACTGATGTTACTGGTGTCAAGTTACTAGTGTCAAATGATGTACATCATACTCCTATATATGCATGTGCGACCAATACCACATGTGCACCATGAGACCCTTTCTGCTAGGTAGTAAAAATTGTCTGTGACATTGGTCTTCATCTAAATGCCCCAAATAATATTCTTTTCATTTCAGAAAGGGAATGGCTAAGTTCATGAGCAGACCTAACTAGTCAGCCTCACATACATGTAGGATGCGCCGAAACGCAATATCTGTGATTAAATTCACACTTCTGTGCTTGGTTTTCGTGACAGTTCCATTTGCGATTTCTTTTGTGCTGAACCTGTTCTTCCCACTGGATGACTACCCGATTGACTATATGCACAAAGAGGAGAACTTGCCTGATTCTGATGTCATCGTCATGGAGGCAGGCAATCAAAGGATAGACATGAATGATTATATCAATCATGACACACATGAGGATTCATTCGACCCTTTGGTGTATATGACAGAAAAAGAAGGTAATGTAGTCACTGTATTATGTAATACACATGACACTTGAAACAGTTTAACATTCACAAGAACTTAATAACTTAATTCATAGATTAATGTGATTACCATCGATCTTGTTCTTATTTTTCAGTGCCAGTGAACGACACGGAACAAGCATTAGTGGACTATATAGCAGACAGTTTACATATTCGTTATGAGGTGCTGAGTAACTATGAGGCAACCTGGCTGTATACAGCAAAACTCAGTCTGAACAACACCGGATCACAGCCCATCAGAAAATCACAGTGGTCCATGTTCTTTTTCCACTTCACGTTTGTGGAACAAAAGACCCTGAAAGTCAATCATTCTGCTATAGTTGGGGATGGACAGTTCAACATTTCACACATTGACGGCTCTCTGTACCAGTTCACACCCACTGATTTGTTTGTGGATATCGCACCTGGCGAAACCAGGGAAATCCAACTTCTCAATGGTGGAAGTATGGTGTCAAAATCTGATGGTCTTCCAAACTGGTATGTGGCATCTAATACCGCCAAACCCAGAATAATATCCAGCACAAAAGGTGACTCGCTGGACTTTGTGGCCGACTTTGAGACTCCCGGACAGTGGAAGCGGAACTCTGCAGACTTGTTTGATCCTCTGACAGCTGAGAAACGTTACTTCATCAACGCTGACGCCCACGACTACGGACAGGCCAAGCGACCAGTGATTCCCACCCCACTCAACATGTCTCGTACTGGCGGGGTCATTGACCTCAAAGTGGGTGACTGGGGAATCGTCTGCAGCTCTGAGCTCACCATGGAAGCCAACATCCTCTCAGGTCAGTTTGATATACACTGTCAGAGTCATCAATTAGGTCCAAGTACAGTGGTCAATCATACTTTCTATCTTGACTTTTATACATGTATCTTCTAATAGGACAACTGGAGTTGCCGATCCTCGACCACCTTCCGACCTCAAACTTCATCCACCTGAGCCTTGGAGATGTGACGCTGCCGGCGTCGCAGTCTAGGCAGCTCAGCACGGAGGAGGCCTACACGATAAGACCTACAGAGTCCCCAGCCATCCAGATCCGGGGCAGGACTCCTGCCGGCGTCTTCTACGGGATCCAAACTCTACTCAGCGTTTATCGTCCTGACAACCGACAGATTCAGGTCTTACAGGTCAGTTACTATCACTGTGTGAAGTACACAGTGTGATGGTATTCTTCATCTCAGATGAACGTTCAGGTTCAAAATCCTGCAGGTTAATGATGGACTCACATTCGTACACATGTACGTTTGATTTACTATGACAATGGAGACTATAAAAATATTGTTATGTATTTGCTTAAAAACTTTGAAATACTCATTTGAGAAAACAGCATACTGATCCTGTCCATGATGTTGTAGGTGACGGACGCACCAAGGTTTGGTTACCGCGGGTTGATGGTGGACGTGGCGCGGAACTTCTTCCCAGTGTATGAGCTGATTAAGGTGATTGACGGCATGGCGATGTACAAACTGAACACTCTACATCTCCACCTGAGCGACGACCAGGGCTGGAGACTGGAGATCCCGGGACTCGAGGAACTCACTCGGGTAATACAGGGCTCGGGGCGATTGATTTGTCTGTTCTGATATTTGTCTGTTCTGTCTTGGTCAGACATTGGATGATAACATGAAAAATTTAATCATATGGTTAATTATATGATCATGTAAATGAGATTGCCGTGTACATGTATGTATTTTAGTATACACCATATCACCAGTCAGCACTGAGCATGAAATTGTTTTGAGCTGGTTCCTAAGCATAGCTCAAGCGTGCGAATAGTCTATTCACCAAAATATGGCCTAAATATCATACGCTGCGCCTCAATACTACTCACCCACTAAATGAATACCATTTAATCCATCTGTCACCTTTTTAGTCCTTATTGCATACAGAGGAAAGCGCAGGATGTGATACTTTACCTAACATTGATCATATTGATAGTTTCCCAGGGCCTGTGCTACATGTACATGTATGAATCATGTTTTTCTTGTCACTTCCTCCGGCAACCAACGATGTTCAGATTGGATCACGACGAGGCCATAACTTCACTCGAGGCCTGTCTCTGCCGCCGTTCCTGGGCTCTGGGCCGTTTGAGGACACGCCTGGCTCCGGTTACTACTCGGTACAGGAATACCGCATGATCCTGCGTCATGCTCGCAGTCGCCACGTCCGGGTCGTCCCGGAGTTTGACACCCCCGGACACAGTGGGGCGGCCATGGTCGCCATGGAAGCGAGGTACAGGCGACTGAAGGACGAGAATCTGGAAGGTACAGTTACAATAAGTCATGGTTTATCATTGATTATAACATCACTGGCCAATCTTATTCTATACACCCTAGTTTGAAGATATAGAGTTAGTCAGGACAGACTCTCTTTCCACACAACGACCATGTGTTTATACATGTACTAGTATTATAGTGGGCACGTTTGTGGTACAAAATGTATTTCCATCAATAGTGTTCATTGTCTTGCAGTACTTAGTATGTCAACATCGTCAAAGATTACATTGTTGTGAATGACAGCACTCACTTTCGAACGTTACTGCACTTTATGACTAACCAAACAATGTCTATAATGTATACAACATATCACCACTCCTCTGAGCAATGTTAGTAATGATAGTAGACTACTTCAAGTAGGTGCTTTGAGGTACAATGTGCTTGAAGTATTTACACAAACTGTCAATAACGGTGGATGCCTGTTGGTTGTGACAGACGCTGAGCAGTACCGGCTGGTTGACCCGGACGACACGTCGGATTACTACGCCCCTGAGGCACATCGACACTCCACCCTGAACCCCTGCATGGAGTCTTCCTACCTGTTTGTGGAACACGTCATGACGGCTGTCAAAGCCATGCACCAGGTATGAGTTGATGAAGGCCTGGTCCCTCATGGGGTGGTTAGGAGCTATTTGAAGGAACATTGAACACACTGCCACCGTGTCTCACTCTTCCCCTCCTCTCCACAGGATATCTCCCCATTGACCATCTACCACTTGGGTGGTGATGAAGTCCCAGATGCTGCACTCCGGGATTCCCCGGTCTGCCGGGAATTCCAGCAGAAGCACCCAGAATACAATACGACTGCTCAGCTGGTGAACTACTTTGTCCAGCGGGTTGCGGACATCGCGCGCCGCCATGACCTAACACTACAGATGTGGGAGGACGGTGCGCTCGATGATGACGGACGACCTTTTGATCTTGCCAAGTTCCCCGTCTCCGAGGTCGCTTGTAACGTATGGAACACTCTCTGGGAGTATGGCCGAGGTCACAGGACTGCCATGTTTGCCAACCACGGTTACAAGGTCTGTGATAGGTATCATGAATGTATGAGACTTAGTGATGTGTCTAGTGATGGCAGTGTCATGTAATGGAAGCACTGACATAAATGCTCATATACTTTCACATACTCATTTTTGGTCAGCTGAGAAACTGCCCATTGCTTATACTGGTGACAAAGCCAATATGCAAATCTCATAATATGCACTTGAGTATCACTGACCATGACTTTCTGCCCCCCTCCCCCCCCTTCCCCTCAGGTGATCCTGTCACCGGCCACACACCTGTACTTTGACCACCCCCAGGAGCCCGATCCAGAGGAGCGCGGGTTGTACTGGGCACGGCGCTACATCGACACGCGTAAAACCTTCGGCTTCCAGCCGGATAGCGTCTACGACAACATGGACGAGGAGAAGTTAGGGCGCCCGATCGTCAGGGAGGAGGCTTGCGGTCCAGATGGCTATGTGGACTGTGTGCCCGTGGAACGCCCAGAGAACATCATAGGTATGGGGTAGGGTGTCACATTCAACTGTGGATCAAAGTGTTTATTTAGTGGGCACATTTGTGGTACCAAATGTATTTCCATCAATAGTGTTCATTGTCATTTCAAAATGGTATTTTATAGCTATGTGTTTGTGTTGTAGGCATGCAGGGTCAGCTGTGGAGTGAGCTGGTACGGACTCAGGAACACCTGGAGATGATGTTGTACCCGCGGCTGCTGGCGCTGGCGGAGCGTGCATGGCACCAGGCCGAGTGGGAGGGGCTCCCGGACGCTAACGTCAGAGAGAGGCTACGACTCGAGGACTGGGAGAGCTTTGCTAACACCCTCGGCCACAAGGAACTCGCACGTCTTGAGGCACAGAAAATACTCTACTACCTGCCACCACCCGGGGCTATGTGAGTGATCAGGGGTGGCCGTAACCATGGGGACAGCAGAAATACATAATAAAACTCTCCCTTATGTATTTTTGGTGACAGTAACTGGTAAGGGGGGGGGGGGAAGGTAACCAGGGGTAATGATGACCCTAGAGACAGTAACCATTCTTGAGATCGATTATCCAATCAAGTACATTTATTGTTTGTTCAAAACTGCATGTCAAACGATCAGCTAATGACTGTGTTGTATGTGGTCACAGCGTGACGACCGGCGAGATCAAAGCTAACACGGCGTTCCCGGGTCTGGTCGTCCAGTACAGTCTGGACACCGGTAAAACCTGGACTGATCTACAGCCGGGGTACAAGTTTGATGTGGGTCGCGTCCTGCTGGCTACGAGGTAGGTGCTGGTGGCAGGCTTTATACGATGATTTAGACTTGAATTAAGTAGTATGTTAATAAACGTCTGTAAGTGTGGCTTCAATTCTAGCATATGTTGTCCATGACTCTTGGAAATCTGTACTGTATCAATAAACTGTTCGATATTGAAACCATAACAACAGACTTCCACTTCTGCTGGTAGGATTTACAATTGTTCATGAATGTTTTCATGTTCCGTCAATGAATCTTCATCTACTCACAGAACATTCAATGGAGCCAGACGCAGCAGAGCAGTCCCAGTGGAGATCACTCAGTCATAGGCCGTGACTACTGCACGGTGTGACTGAGTGACTGACTGCGGGAGTGAAACTGATGTACAGATTCCGTGCGGGAAACTTGTGTTTAACCCTGACAACACTGGAAGTGGAAATTAGGGGCAATCAGGGCAATATGGAACCCTGTAGAGAACTTGAATGCCAAGTGGTTACACAAGTAGTTTTGTGTTAGTGATCTGTGAACAATTCTGAACTATTAATCAGATACAAAACTGTAAAAATAAAGGGCTTTATCAGGAGTTTGTACTACATGTGTTGTAAACAAGAGATCAACCGAAGTTTTGAGACCAGGTACAAGTGGTAGTGTTTTATGCAACACCAAGTTATGCTTTTGAAAACCACATCTTACTTGAGACTGTGCTTTGCTGTTATTAATTGTGGTCTTAAATAGCAAGCTTAAGAAAAATGTTCAGATGTTGCCTTATTTTGTGATACGTTGATACACCTGTTATACAGAGTGTGAATACATATGTCTTTCAGAGATGTTTTAACGAGGTTATGCTTGCTGCTTCCAGCTTTGTTATACATGTACTCATATTTATAATATAGTATATATATGTTGATTGATACAGACTTGTATATATTTGCCATTGTGCTGTAAACCCATTAGTGTTCGCTACCTTTTAATTATGCAGATATCATGTTACTTCTTGTTAAAGTTCTTGAACTTCAACTTGTTAATGGATGCAAGCTTTAGGAATGGCACTGATACTGATGCATAAAATAAACAAAACATGAACTCAAATAGTTAGCAAACAGTCAATATTTCAGAAATGCAGACATTATTGAGAGCAATCTCTAATGGGTTTCAGTATGTTACAATTAGCTGCGCTTGTTGTGTTACACAGCTAATGTCGATATGCTAGTCACCTGTGCTCAGCCTGTACTGATGTCACCATAGGATCGATGTGGATTGGAATCAGGACTATTTATTATTATGTTCACTCACCCATCAACTATAGCTTCATCATCGTTCTTAATTTGTTAATGTTGACCACATTTCTTTCTCTGAATATATCCCTTAAGAATACATATTTCCAAGGGATGCACATCATGTCATAAGTGTTTTTGTTCATTACGAGAGTATTTCCAATCAATGAACAAGGGGTTGTGAATGAATTATCGCTGGTGTTCTTTATTACAAGCTAATCCACCTCAGAGTGATGCTGAACAATATACAATTGTCTCATACTGCATGTCCTGTACTATGAATCAGCATTCCATCCTCTCAGTGTTATTATCTATGATCCTCTCAAGAAACACAGTTTTTATTTATTTTCATATATATGCTATGTTATTTTTTAGTAAACATATTCCCGAGTTGATAGCTTTTAATATATTTATATTTTACTACAATTAATTTTTTGTCAGTAATGATTTTCATTACCTGTGTTTTTGAACAATGAGCTCAGCCAATATAACAGTATTACCTATTGTGTCTGTGAGTTTGTTGATGTGTTAAGGTAGTCCGCTCCAAAGAGTGAGGGGAGAGGGTCAAAGAGTTTTTCAAAATAAATGACTGTAATAATAAAATCTAGAGCTTCAAAATGACATATTTTATAGAGTAACTGATCAGCATCCTAAAACTGAAAAGAAGATAGAGGGTCACCCTATCCGTTTTCTCGGAAAACAAGATGAAAGATGTGAATATGGGCAAAAAAATGTGTAAAAATACCATAAATTAAGTCATTTTAGTAAAAGTTTGTGATTTTTGATCGAATATGTCGAAGAATCCAGCACGGTGACCCCCTATTTTCTTTTCAGTATTAGAATGCTGATCCGTTACTCTATAAAATATGTTATTTTGAAGAGAAAATATTCAAGATATAACTTTTTGAATTTTTACTTTTCACTACCTCTATGTTTGTAGCGGACTACGTTAAGGATAAATCAACTCTTGTGTAATTATTGACACAAAACATTACTTCCAATACTATATTGTAAACGTACTGGTTAACCTTCAAAACGTACTGGTTAACCTTCAAAACATACTGGTTAACCTTCAAAACCTACTGGTTAAACTTTAAAATTTACTGGTTAACCTTCAAAGGGTAAAGTGGCAATAAATCATGTTTTGCCAATGTGCCTAACCGTATTGTTCCTGATAGTAGCATGGCGTGCCAAAGCAAGACCTCCTGCAGCAGCGCGTGCAAAAATGAGGTGAAATTTGAGGTCAAATTGAAGAAAATCACTGAATAATGTACCTATAGTCTTAACCTTCTTTGTTTTGACTCAAATAACATAAATATGTGGATTGGAACACTCCAAAAGTTTATCAGAAAGATATGAAGTGAAATACAAGGTCAAAATCAAGCATTTTCGGAGAAAAAGAGGGTGGTTATTAGGGCGCGTGCCACTAATAGGACCAATACGGTATACTTCATATGAATATACATGTCCAATTATGTGTATAATTGGGGTTTTGAAATCAGGGCTTCCAATGACTCGAAGTGTTTGACCGCAAGTGTATTGTACTTTGGTAAAAAAAAACTGCTTTATCAATTTTGATGATTTCTGTAAATGTTGTGCATTTCGAACTGATGTTAACGAAAATTTGTACAATTGCTATTTCTAATACTTCCTAATTTTTTGTGAAAAATTTAATTTCTTATACATGAGTTTGGTGTTCAGAAGCAAGTTTTTTTTTGTTTAAAATGACTAATATAAGGTGTGTATATATTTTGAATGATGAAGGCAGTGACTGCTTTTGTCACTTGTTTGTTGTTCACGAGTATGGGCACAATATAACATGCATATCAGTCATGGGGGTTTCACTATACATGCTTGTTCTCAACATGTTGTAAGACAAACAGCTGCAAATATGTGTTATACATTGTAGTTAACAAACTGTATACAGTGTAGTTATTTGGATGTAGTTTTGTATGTTTGGTCTGAAAGCAAGTTCCAAAGCTCTAACATATTGTACAAAATGTACATCTTTCATGCTATACCGGTAACAGCAATTTTGTGTTATTTCTTTTGTACATGCGGGGGGTGTTTTGTGTGTGGGGAGTGTTTTGTATGTTGGGGTGTAACATACCGGTACATGGGGGTTGTAACGATACATTCCCAAGAATAAAAGTGTTATGGAAAATATTGTTTCATTAACACAGATTTGTGTACATGTACAACATCATTGCATCATAGTGGCATTTTTGAGTAGCTAGTGAACAAAGCGACCTTCGCTCCTCCTTCCAAGACCCTTCCTGAATTTGTATCATGTTTTATGAGATCCCTGATAATCAGGTGGGAGGAGTACAGCTCTTGTCGACTACTGTGGTGTGCCGTTCCTTCCTAGGATGGTGGACCGGTTATACACACATATGGAGGACTTTCACAGTTTGGTCCTGAACCGTTACCCTGCTTGTATAGTTCGAAATTGCTGTGTAGTGAACACGCGGATTCAGAATAGGTTTAATGGATGTCACAGCCACTCCCGCCGGTAATTCATTAGCCTGTTGGACAGGTCACTGTATGATCATGGTCAAAGAAAATACATCCGCTCTCCATGAACAATTCAGAAAGTCTGACTACTTTGGGGCAAGCATGGGGGCAGCGCCCCTGTTCTGTGGGGGGGAAGTAAGGTGAAGGTCAAGTGCTGATATCAAGTACCTGCGGTGTCGTGATTGGTGTAGAGCATGTCTTCTGGCACTGATGTATGCAAAAAGCTACGTGTATAAATAGAACGCTGATGTAAGACTAGTAACAGTGAGAATTTCCCGGGAAAAGACATGGATAGGGTAGAGTATATGTGATGTAAGCGTGTATATACTGGGGATAAGTTTTACGGCTAAGTCCTAACGAAACATTTGCTACAGTACACATGGTTAGTAGTGCACACGTATTTTGCCTTGTGGTGGACGTCATGAGCAATGAAGTAGAGTCCTGACACAAGGACGAACGGGCTAGTTGTTGGTTCAGCCTCATTGACGGCCTACATAAGAGGTAGAACTCTGGATATATCCTGACACACTGCCAGAGCCGGGGCGTACGCTACTTGGAACATTGAGCAACCTTGTTGGACACAACCACAGCTCTCCCCAAGACCACCCGGGGTTCTGAGGGTCTGACCCTGAAAATATGAGTTCTCAGGGGCTGGCAAGCGGCACATAGTTCACTAAACCACATGGGATCTGAATGAGATAATCTTCTCGCCGGTGAAGCCACACACACACAGTCCAAAACGATGTGAACTATAACAGTTACGTCTCGTTCACTTTAATGCAGAGACATTGGCCAGCTCATGGCCAGAAGGGATGGAAGTGATCTTGATTGATTCCTCTAATACACATTGGGGGTTGTTTCGGATTTCTAAATTGTTTTCATAGGTTGTTGGGCAGTTGTATACTAATTCCATCAGGTGTACAGTAGAAACAACTACAGTTAACACGCTGTCTGCCCCTGATGACGCCAGTGTGTTTTTGGATAAACTATTCGGTCGGGTTTTGTTTCTATTGCAAAATATTGTATTTTTAGTTTGTTATTGGTATCATTAAAATCTCACTGTATTGGTGGTAATAGATTGATACTTACACACTTCTTCTGTTCATGCATGCAGTGATAACACAATCCACAGGACGATCTTCCCATGGGCATAGCAATAGCCAGCCGTGATATCCGAACAGGAAAACATCATTGCAGAATATTTTTCGGTAAGGTAATCCCCCCTCATGGACTTGCTTTACATACAGACACAAGGTACGATATTAGAATGACAGCTCGCCATATACCACCACACACACCTGCACTGCACCACACAACAACCATCTAGGACACGACACACACATGCTCTGCACCACTCCGCAACAAATCAGGACAAGACGCACCACTCTTCCGCCAACATCTTGCAGACTTGACATGTTTTAGCCTCTTATCTTGGCAGCTACAAAAGTGCCCATTCAAACCAGAATGCTATTATAGGTATTTAGATGACATTTTCCTCATTTGGCCACACGGCATTTCCAAATTTAATCAGTTTCTCGAAATATTCAATTCGCATAGGGCATCAATCAATTTCAAAGCTGAAATTAGTACTGATTCAGTTAATTTTCTGGATACTACTTCGTTCAGGAGCAAAGAAAACACATTAGAAGCAAAAGTTTTCTTCAAACCAACGTATACTCATCATTTGCTGCATAAGCTCTCTGTTCATCCAAAGCACACTTATAAAGGACTAATCAAGTCCCAAGTTTTTCGATTTTTCCAAATTTGCTCGTATCCAGATGATGTTGAATCAGCTTGCCAAACATTATTCCAGGCACTTTCCAAACGTAACTATTCAAAACGTTGGCTTCGCAAAATAAAGAATGAAACATTGAGAATTCTAAACAGTGAGGAAAGACTAGGTGCTGATTTTCAATAGCCCACTTCTAGCTCATCTGGCTCAAATCCTTGTAATTCTAGACAATGTCAGACATGTCATTTAGTTCCAAATTGTCAAAATTTCTCAGGATCAGTTTTTGAACAAACCTACTCAATCAACTCAGATTTGGATTGCAACTCAGAAAATATAATTTATCTATACACTTGTAAGCTTTGCGAAAAACAATATGTAGGTGAAACCGGTAAATCACTCAAATTCAGAAACAGTCGTCACCATGCTGCAATAACTAGCTGCAATGAGGAATATGCATTATACAGTCATCTATCTAAATTTCACAGCAAAACGGAATTTTCCATCGAATGTTTTTCTCTTTCCCCAATTGAACAGGTTTCCGATCTTGGTGCTGAACTTTTAAATAAACAATGGCGACTTGAAAGGGAATATTGTTGGAGTGATACTCTAGGCACTTTCGAACCTCTTGGCCTCAACGTTCGAAAATGTCCAAAGTTTGACCCTTTGAACAAAAGTAAAAATAAATTCGACCTGGTGTATATAGTATCCTTCTCAAAACCAGGTGCTCTTTCAGCCCAAATTGTTAAAAAAAACATGTGAAACAACTCAACAAAAATACTGATGGTGATATTAAAATAGTCAGAAGCAAACTTAAATAATCCAACAAAATTTGTTCAATGTCGCTCATTGAATTTTTATTGCTGTTTTATGTTATGTGTTACTCTTACAATTATCTTGTGCCAGTGCATTTTTTATACTCTCCAAAACACAAGGTACGATATTAGAATGACAGCTCGCCATAAACAACCACACACCTGCACTGCACCACACAACAACCAATTAGGACACGACGCACCACTCTTCCGCCGACATCTTGCAGACTTGACATGTTTTTAGCCTCTTATCTTGGCAGTTGGATAACAATTGTCGTGGTGAATGAACGTTTAAGGATTGTCAAATATTGTGAAAATTTCACTAGAACAGACTGATTTAGATCAACCGACTGATTTAGAGAAATGTTACGTAAAAGCATATATAAGGGGCCTCACAGGCCTCCCCCCTGACGGAAAAAATTGCTTTCTCATTTACATCTGTAGTATTCTTAGAGACTGTGACGGCCCAGACCCTTCAGTACATATATGCACTATTTGCACTCTCCATGACAACCACACACAACCACGCGAGCCATATATACATGTACGATAAAACCACACCACAGACTCTGATGATCACGTGCAATTCACATGACACCCAGCCAATCACAGTACAAGCCGCACCTATCACACCACCACACGACCTTCACCCTGCACTCAGACAAAGACTTGTTCAGACATGCACCCGTTCTGGCGGGAAAATACATGAACTTATCCACACAGTGACTTCCCCCCTTGTTCAGTGTGTTGTAAACGTCCACGGCGGTGGACGTGAAGATTCTGACAAGAAGAGGATATTTCAGTTAACGGAGATAACGGACTGACCTATTACAGCGACGACTAATTGTGAAGGACTTAGTCTTTGGGATAACAGACTGATAGCGACATACGTGCATGGATAGCCGTGATCATGCCATTTCATCATACACACCTTGCTGATATCTGACGTGCGTATAAAGAACTTGTGCCAAACACACAATGCTCTTGGTTCAAGTACAATCATGTGAAAGGGCAAAATAGGAGCCTAAAGAATCCCTATTTCGTCACACATCCCTAATCTAAATACATGCGAGCACAATCACGGCAACTTCACTTTACTGTCCACTGCCATTTTTGCTTGGCAGCTTTGGATTGGTTCTCCCTGTGTAATCGTGGAATTTAGTCTGCCAAATAATCTATTTAGGACACGCCAAAGTGTTTCCTCTGTTGTTATATTGTACTCTGTGTGAGAAACCATGTTGTCTCAGTCCAGTCTGGCCACCTGCCCTCAGGATCGGCAAGTGCGGGATTAACACCATTCATCAGTAGAAGAAATCCCTATTATGTGTTTTAATTGCCTGGATCATGGCTCGGTGTCCACGGAAGACCTGAGGTGCGACCTGTGTCGGATGTGGTGCACATCTACCTTCATGCTCGTGACATAGGGCTATTCCAAGGGCTTCCAGACCCAAAGGGATGTCCTTGGGCGGGAAGATTCATCGGGAGCAATACCAGACCGTTTGGTATGAAGGTGGTTCCTGCTGTGTTGGGGGTTGTTCCCCATCACGGTATAAGTTCTGGGTTCTCTGGTGTAAGTCGTTTGACTGCACGACCAGGGACCAGCTAGGCGACCTAAAACTCAAGTTCAACACAAAACCTCGTATGATTTTTGGCGATAACTTCGTTTAGAATGGTCGGATCAATTTGAAATTTTATTTGGTTCCATTTGGCATAAAACCATATTTTTTCACCAAATTTCAGACTTCTATCTTAAAAATTCTAAAAGTTGGCAATCTACTCCAATGGTAAATTTCATATAACTTGAAATTTGCAAGTTTGAACAGAATTTGGCATGTTGTTCGATGTTCACACTGCACAGTACTTTGTAAGAATGATATTCTATTAGAATACACCTGTATGATTCTTCTAACTCAAAAACTTTCCTCATATTACATTTCTTAGCGGAATAAAGATCATGAAATCCCCAAATTTGCTTGAATTCCTGTGATCCGATTAGTGCCCAACATTTAACATTGGGGTAGATTGCCAACTTTTTTAGTTTTCAAGATATAAGTCTGAAATTTGGTTTAAAAATATGGTTTTGTGCGAAATGGACGCTTATGAAATTTCAAATTGATCCGACCATCCTAAAAGAAGTTATCGCCAAAAATCATATGAGGTTTTGTGTTGAACTCGAGTATAATGTTAATTTCAGGACGGAATCTGTTTCGTCTGTGAAAAACCAGATCAAATCTGTCAGGTGCAGCAATCAGGGGAGGAGGAGGGGCATGTTGGTGACGATTTGGGACCATTCCTCATCGCAGGCTTAGGACATCGATTGTGGCGATAGGTCAAACTTTCGCTGGACTCTGGAAACCATCGCAAGATGTATATGGACTTGTCAATCGAGACTTTGGAAGTCACCTCAGGGAACTGAATGGCTCGCGTCGGTGACAGTTTGTGACCACTCAGGATTACAGACCTTCTATAATTCTGTAGGTACATGTAGGTTTCCATTTTTATTTTTGTGTCTAATATTAGATCCGACTTCATATCAGTCATTCTAACAATCTTTGTTTTTGCCATCATCATGTCATCACCACTGAAGGGTATGCACATTATACGAAACAGGGGGCCTGATAGGCCCTAATTGGTACCGTGTGGGTGCATAAAATTATGTAATACCTTGATTTATCTTTGACCTGATGGTAAATTCCTAGCAACAATGGTGAATGTTAGTTGCAGGAATACCTGAAGGTATCTTGTCATAGCAAAAAATGAAGTGAGCCAAACTACATAAATTGTATTGAGGGGGGCCTCCGAGGCCCCTAATGTGCTATCAAGGGTTAATACGCTCAGGACCAGAATAAAATACTGGCCATAAGACCCCGTGTCGTCATTATATGAGAGAGTACGACATTGATGCTGTCAAAGTTGACACAGAGATATTGTCGTGTTTCAGAAACTTGCGTCTTGTCATCAATCGACCTTGCATAGCACATTCGACAACATATACGATGCCGATAGGTTTAGGATTAACCTGTGAAAATCCTCTTCATCACGAACAGCTGCCCGAATGGCGAGTTATTCAGAATTTTGTCAGCCATCTATATTATCCTCATTGACTTCGTTTTGAGAAATGCCATCTGGGAATACATGTATGGACAGAATCCGCACCTTGACATCATCAAATGACTTCATCTGACAGGTGGAAGGATGTGTAGAGCTGTCCAACGGAAGGCCAACTTGGTTCCCAGTATGGCTCTCTGGAAACATAACCGACACAATGAATTCATCGAGGAATACTTCATGTATTTTCCCGACTGTTGATGTCATCATGGTTGTCATGCACAAAGGCACATGGTCACAGTTTCGTGGTAGTCACGGCTCTCACAGGTGCAGAGTCACCCAGTGTGATCCACGGTGATCTACTCTATGCTGACATAACTATACATGTATGGAAACCACAGTCAGAATGGATACCACCATCAGGCACATGATTATCTCGATCAGCATGGAATCCAGAATGACCAGGGGGTTAGCAGATCCCAGGCAGAATGGTCAGGAGCCATATCTCCAGACTGGACTCCGACGAGAGAGACACATGGTCTGAACTGTCTATGTACACATTGCTATAGTGAAACTGGCACACTCGACTTGGTGCATACGATAAATCCTACTAGATTCCTGCCAACCACACCGCCTCCAGATAACTGGATCTGATAGTCTGCACAGACTGAGCTTGTTTTGAAGCAGGAATCCACATCAGACACATGACAAGTGAGAGCCCCGAGAGAATTGGCTGGAGGGAAGGCAGATCCCAACCATCATTTCTCATCGACTATGAACACCACCAACACAAACACATCTTTTGATATGATGATACGTAACATCAGGATGTTCGTCAATTGTATAAACGAGACACTTGGTTGAGTCTCCACTTTTCGTGCTTCATGTATAAATTGTAAATAATAACAAAACCATTGTGTAGTAAAAAGGAGTCAATGGCCTAAATCCCAATGAAACCAAGTGAAAACCTTACCTTTGTGTTTGTAGTCTTTTTTATTATGAGAAAACATACACTAGAGAGATCACATACATACATTATTTGGATTCTGATGAAAATTTGGAAAAACACGAGGCACATATAATACAACAGGTACATTGATACACTATTTAGGACGTCATGCAGCGGCAGTGTGTTGTGTTTCTTGTACTCTCCTCTGTCGATATACAAGTACTGCACTCTGTATTGGTAGATAGAAAATATATTCAGCTAATAGGAAATATATCATGATATCATTGAGAATCCTCTCTAGTGTGCCCTTCTCTCCTGTTCAGCAAACTTGTGACGCCAGACCACGTTCGTGACGAGAACTCTGTTATTCTTGAGATTCCCATATTTCCGTGTCATGAAGGTATAGTAGCGTCTCATGATCCATCGTACTCGCAGTTCAACAGTCAGAAATATCTGCATTCGTTCCATCCTTTGTACAAGCACTTTGTTCTTCATCAGTTCGGACGTGGCATTTGTCATTTTAGCGATGAGAAAGTTGATAAGCAGTAAGCCAACCATGAAGACAAAAAAGACGTGCATCACTTTCAGCAGAACTGAGTGTCTGACGTCAAGCTCATCGAAGTCGACCATGTTCAGCATGACGGTGAACATAGAGTATGTGCTGTGCCAATAGGATGAGAAGATCTCCACACAGCCGCTGGTGCTGTGTGTGTTGATGAAGACCATGAAGAAGAAGGAGAAGGGCAGGATACAGACGATGTAGAGGATGATGAAGAAGAACAAGTCAGTCATCATGTGGGTGATGATGATGACATAGTGTCCGAGGACAGGCACAAGCTGCAGGAAGTAAAGCAGACAGCCAGAGGTCCCAGCAACTACTCCGATGTTCAAGGCCTCTACAAGTCCAGCGGACGAATGTTCAGGAGAGCCGTGGATTAGGTACATGATACTCGCCACCAGAAACAACCAAGTTACAGCGTGTTGGATGAGACGGTAAAACAGCACAGAGACAACCGTATTTCCAGTGTAGGCATTCTTGTAGTGAACAAAGGGTTTTCTGAAGCCCAAACGTCGTGCCATTTCCACTAAGTCGCATGTGATTCCGCACACAGAGTAGATAAGATTGGCCACCTGCAGTTTGACTATTGTCTCGTGGGTCACTATCAGCTGCGAGATGTCCTTACATCCAACCGACATGTCCAGGTCCATTTTATTGCTGATAGTCATCATTGTGACGTAGTAACTCAGGACAACGCCCAGTCTGCATAGCACCCATACCAGTACCACTGGTAAATTAGATCGTGCCTTGAGTTTGTACCAGTCCACAAACGGCATCCATTGTGAGATAATGCTGACACTTCGACGCGAAAGGCATTTTTCGTTCATGTAGGTGATGAAGGCTATGGGGGACTTGTCCTGTCTGTCTGCCGTGGGACCCTCGTACTCTGTGATGTCAAAGTGTTGGTAGGTCAGAACTCCCTGGTCATCTTCCTCTACCAAGTATACATCTTTAGTCTCGTAAATAGCCACAACCAGTTGGAAGAATCCCCTTTGTGCAGCCAGCTCTAGAGGTCTGAGTCCCTCGTCATTCTCCGAGTGAAGTAGCTCCCTGATAGTGTTGACACCTAACTTGTCAGTCAACCAGCGGTAGAGATCTACGATGTCAGGTTCCAGCTCAGACCTCGAGTCACACAGAAGCGTCAACACGTGCAGAATGTTGTTGTCATGACGCTCTTTGACGGTGACGTCTGATCCATAACTCAGAATGGTGTCTATGACGTCACGTGCGTTACAAGCTGTTGCCATGGTAATAGAACGACTTAGGTCAAGTTCCATGAACCTCCTGACTTTAGGATCATTATCCGTACTAAAGCGTCCATTCAGCAGTTTTTCTCTCGTTAGGCTGTTCCCTTCTTGCAACTGTGCTCTGACGGACACATGGTCATTGCTTTTGACTGCGGTAAACCAAGTCATATGGTCATTCATATTCCACAAATGTTCTTCGTCATCAATCCTACTTCTTCCCATAATTGAATGTAGATAGGCCTCTATGCTCAATGAAAATCTCCTCAAATATACTTTCAGTTGTGTATTTCCTTCGCAGCTTCGGGATGTGTTGCCTATGACACGGCGCACTCACGGAGGCTCGAGTGTTATACATCAATCATCATCGCTAGGTTCTCCCAGGAATACACGTCTACGTGTAGCTGGCTCAGATGAGGGTGACTGAGCAGGCAATAAACACGGCCCAGTCCATTAGCCTCGTGGCGGTGATCACAAGGCTGGGAGAATTAAGATTTTTTTCTGGTATATTTGACAATACAGCGTATGTAACTCACGGGAACCGATTGAGGATACAGAATTAATGAATGGACAATGTTTGGCATCCATTAGTGGGCTCAATGGACAGTGGCTTATTGTTTCATAGACATGCTGATAAAAATGTTGCAATAGAACAGACTGCATCTGAATAATCATGACTCCGCCTTAAAAAGCATGTTTACAATAGGGGAGTCAATATTATAACTTGGTGACCGATCAAAATCTACTATGGATTTGCTTGTGTTTATCGCTACAGGTAAGTTACTGGTAGTTTGTATGGTGACTGTTTGTCCTGAAATTGGCAGTATGCAATTTATTCTATGAAGTACTTGTAGCTTAGTGCCTGCTTTAAAAATTATCGTATTATTATGCTCAGTGACCTGTTTCCTTAATATTTTAATATATCGTTAAAAACACTGTATTTTCTGATTGTTTTCAACAGTAATTCACCATCTAGTCACAATAGTGCAGTATATCACTGAAATGATATTTCTTTGTATGCGTTCATTATTTCTTTTATTCTTTTTCTTTGCATTTCTTCGTATTTATTCAATGAATATATCGAACCTTTTCTCACTTAGGCCCCTGATCTTTGGCCAGTTAACGAATCTATGTCCCATGAACACAACAATAATTCTTGACTTCCATTCATTATTGAACAGTAGATCCATTGCACTGGGGATGTGGCATTTAGCGGGCGCCAAACGTTACACTAGTATACAGTTTCGAAATCTGTCACCATCCCTGTCATTATTTTCCCATTGTTAAAGGTCATATCACAATGATTGGGGTGGTTTATTGCGTTAAATTTGTCATCAAAACAGCCATTGTCTATCGTTGTTGATGCATTAACCATGTCATGTTAATGATCCTTGCTGCAATTTACCAGGATTACGTGCAGACGTATTGCGGCAATGCTGATGACAACAATAGCGGGCGAGCACCTGCGTCACGATTGACGACAGGTAAACGTCACCGGCCATTACATGTGATCAACCAAGGAGCCGAATTGACTATACCCAGTCAACACGCGACACCATACAGCGGTTGAACCTCAATGTGTTATCACACGAGACTCATATCTATGATGTCACACCATAGTGATGCTACATGGCACAGTGACCTGAAGAACCTATACTCGTGTACCATCACGAATTCTCATTATAATACTAATTTATAAGCTCCAAATTTTGAGTGCAAAAATCACACAAATTTGATATAAAATGTATACTATCTCGACAACGAAAAAATATATTCAGGCTCTGTAAAAGGAAGCCAGCTCACTAGATTTTGCGTTTTTGCATCAAACAAAACATGATGTTAAAAAACATGAAACATATTTTTGACTCAAAGACGAGTTACAGTAGGCCAAATTAGGTTCGAGTGTGAATAGTTTGATGGTTTGTGTATGGAACTTTACAATCTTGAACATGTGGATTTTGGTTCAAACTGAGGATCCCAGACTACTTTGGTGAGACGGACTCGTCCATCCTCCAGCACCCCCTGGCGCTTGGCGATGTATCCATAGTAACGTCTGAGCAACCAACGCAAGCGGAACTCTATGGTGATGAAGATCTGCAGGCGCTCGAGGCGCTGGACCAGGTACTTGTTTTCAGAGATCTCAGAGGTAGAGTTGGACATCACAGCAATCAGGAAGTTGATCAGCAACAAAGCAATGATAAATACGAAGCAGAAGTGCATGATCTGTAGCAGTTCGAAGTGTCGTACCTCGTAGTCTCTAAAGTTGATCATGTTCAGCATAGACATGAATGACGAATACATACTTTGCCAGTAGGAAGAAAACTCGACGACACATCCATCATTGGAGTGAGTGTTGAAGAAAACCATGTAGTAAAAAGCAAACGGCAGAAGGCAGATAATGTAGAGAATCATGAAGAACAGAAGATCCGTCAGCATCCTGTTGATGATGACGACGTAGTGGCCCAGGAGGGGAAGGAGCTGTGCGAAGTAGAGGATACAGGTGGAGGTACCAGCCACGATACCCATGTTCATCCCCTCCACCAGAGCACTCAAAGACGGCCCCGGTGGCCCAGTAGACAGGTACATGATGCTGGCGACGGCAAACAGCCAGGCTAGAGCATACTGAACCACTCTGTAGAACAGTACAGACACCACTGTACGTGCATTGTACGCGTTCTTGTACACAGCAAACGGGCGGTGCAGGACTCGTCTCATGGTAAACTCACAAATATCGAAAATGATTATCGTGCAGGAGCAGATAGCCGTGAACACAAACACACGGTATGCGTCCTCTTTCGAAAGAATCATTTTAGAAACCTCATCACAAAGTGAGTCTGGTGTAATCCTTATGTTGTCATTAAAGTTCAGCATGATGACGTAATAACTGGACAACATAAACAGCCTAGCCGCAATCCACACTGAAGCTAGTGGGTAGTTAGCCGCAGCTTTCAGTTTGTACCACTGTTCGAAAGGAGGCCAAGAAGATAATGACTGGATATTCGCTCTATTCAGACAAGAATTCTCCATGTAGGTGATGAAGGCTATGGGAGACTTGTCCTGTCTGTCTGCCGTGGGACCCTCGTACTCTGTGATGTCAAAGTGTTGGTAGGTCAGAACTCCCTGGTCTTCTTCCTCTACCAAGTATACGTCTTTAGTCTCATAAATAGCCACAACCAGTTTGAAGAATCCCCTTTGTGCAGCCAGCTCTAGAGGTCTGAGTCCCTCGTCATTCTCCGAGTGAAGCAGCTCCCTGATAGTGTTGACATCTAACTTGTCAGTCAACCAGCGGTAGAGATCCACGATGTCAGGTTCCAGCTCAGACCTCGAGTCACACAGAAGCGTCAGCACGTGCAGAATGTTGTTGTCATGACGCTCTTTGACGGTGACGTCTGCTCCATAACTCAGCATGGTGTCTATGACGTCACGCGCGTTACACGCTGTTGCCATGGTGAATGACCTTCGAAATTGTAGTTGTTCGAAACTCTCCCCGGTATTTCGTTTCTGTTGAACCTTTTCAGTGTGAAGCTCACCATTCAGTAATTTGGATCGATTTTCATCATCGGAGCTATGCAAAATATCGAAGGCTGATGTAGCGTCGTTTCTTTTGATTGCACGAATCCAATCATCCATTTGTGATATTTTTGTCCAATTGTCCTCCACTTGAAAATGCTCAACAGCCATATTTGTAGTGTAGTGTAAGTTACATTAGGAGAGTGTGTTAACTCGAATGTCAATTCTGACAATTTATGATGAATTTGTTCCCAGAACTTGCGTGGATTAGTCCATTACAGTTAGTGGATGGTTCCTTTCTAGTGACCAGGACAGCGACAATATGATGGTTCCAGTCGTGCCAACCCATCAGCAACAAACGTGTGTTGGGTGATTCATAGGCTATACACAAGCGATTTACTGCTCATAGAATACCGCTATTGGTGTCACCATGTCAACCAATATATAAAGGGAAGAACACTGCCCAAATATTGATGTGCATAGGCTTATTGTCTGAAGGACGGACAGTAAGCACAAACTATTTGACATTGATACGAAACAAAAGGCAGCTTTTGCGAACGCCTCGACGGTAGCCGTTATTGCGGTTTTATTATCGCGAGTGGTGACTTTGTTGTATCACCATTAATTTATAATGAACGTGTTTGACAAAAGAGGCTTCATATAAGGTCGCACGATTCTCTAGGATAAAAAAGGATCGATCCCTGTGTCGGCATTTTGGAAACCATACATCAAACATCATCGTTGCTTTATTGTCACACCAAACGAAATAACAGACCATATACATCCGATTCAGCTAGAATATCTGAATATCCACACGCTCGCTTACTATCCAACAATTGGATTACATATATTTCCCCTCCGCTGTTAATGGCGTGGGTCTATCCTAGATCAAAACAAGTAAATCCGACATATACTGCACAGCTTTATTCCTTCATTATATTTATGTCATTCAGATTCTCAGATATTCCATCATTATGTGGCGATTTTGCCCAACGATCGCGGCAGGTGTCTTTCTTAAACATTCTAGTTTTACGGCCTTTGTTTTGATTGCTTCAGCTCGAAGCGCGCGTTGCCCCGGCAACGCCCTCTAATCCTCTGACCCACTGTACCGAACGCTGGCTGCTGATGTCATCTCTCGTGCTCTCGCCTTTAGCATAAATACCGAGGTCACATTCTGTGTGGCCGGAGTTGTGTGTGAGAGACTTAGCACGACAGGTGAGCGCAGCCATGTGCTCCTTGTCTCTGTTCACATAAAGGCCAGTCAGGCCTCAGGGACGACTTCCTTAGGGGGCCCGGGCTGGGGAGAGACAGTTGCTAACTCGGGGGCGCAAGCCCTGTGCATCGCCAGTCTCTTCCCACCCGGGATGGTGCGACACAGGCTCTGGCAGACTGTCGGGCTGATCCAGAGTTCTATCTCTGCGTCAGTGCCGTCGGTGAAGCCGGCCAGCAACATGCCCACGTGTACGGGTTCCGTGGTGCCGCTCCCATGGCATCTCGGGCTCTACACTGCTACATTGCCATAACCGTGTAATATGCATGTTGTAGATAAGGTGATGTGTTATGATGTGATGTATGACGGCCAGACTCGCTCCGGACGGACTGTTACCTGGTCGTGATGCCTGTTGGGTATCACCCGGCGCCCTGTACTGGGCGTCCGGACGTTACAATTATATTTATGTGAGTCAAATTTCCAGTACTCGTTATTTCAACTGACAACTGCGCACAGTTGGCATATATTTTTCCTCAAAATTGAGGACTTCTATCTCGAAGAGCAGAATTCTGATTGGGACTGGCTGTTTATTGAAAATGTCTTATCATGTTTTATTGAATTTATCTCATGGTGTTTAGCACAGCAGTTGTGACAAAAGTACGCCTTTCACAATGACAGATGAAGCCAGACAGTGAGAATAAAACTGTCTGACATGGCATGAAACTGGCCGGCACGAGACTTCTTTATGTCAGACAAAATGTCTGACAGAGGACTGGACAGCTTACCCCTCACCATCAAAGATGCCAGATCCATATCAATTTTTAAACAAAGACTTAAAACCCACTATTTTACATCCATTTACTGTTCATGCTAGTCAATCATGTAAATGTTACTATTGTAGTTTTACTTTTCATGTCACTTCAATGTTTTTTAATGTATTCTTTTTGTACAGCGCCGTAGAGCAGTTTTTTCTTACAAACTGTATAGGGCGCTTATAAATTTTGTTTTCGTTCAATCAACCATATCCTATGTAATGTTAGTTCCGATGCTGGCCAATGCAATTCAGTGGCAGCCCATGGCATTGTTAGTGACTCAGCGTCGGAAGTTACCCTCGTGGCTACCAGCCATCCTGTTCTTGGGGACCCACCATCCACAAACTTAAGTTGTGTGACCCCCGGCCACTGGCAACTGCACTGGATTGATGATGAAAGTTCAGTTCTGAGGCCTAATCGATCCACAGATGTCACTGTCTCGCTGAAATTGGCATGACTGGAACTTGGCTTTCCGTGCACTTGGCCTTGCCTCTGGGTACTGGCAAGTTCAGATGGAAGAGAAAGACAATGCAAAAAACGCCTTTGTACCCCAGAACGACGTCTACTAGTTCAAGGTAATCCCGTGTCAAGGTAATTCTACATCACGCCCAACTCTCAAGTGCTTGATAGAGATGGTACAGATAGGGTACCACTGGAAAAAGTGCATTGTATACATTGATGATGTTGTTGTGTATGGCTGCACCTTTAAAAGAAACTGACCGACCTCCAGCTGCTGCTCAGGATATTTTGTACTTGGGTTGCGTGGTAACTAGAACAGGCATCTGGCCAAAGTGCATGCATGGAGAGCACGCAGTGGATAGTTGAAAGCATGTAGAGGTGACCCTGGCCATTCTATGTGGCCAATATGAGGACCTTATTGTGTCTTCGCCAGTTATCAACACCGCTTTATCCATGGCTTCACGGATATTGCGCATCTCTTGACTGGTCTGAGAAGGGGCTGACTTCATCAAGGACGATGCCCAGGGAGAGACATTCAGCCTCAGTCTGACAGTTCCTGACGTACCAGTATGCTCTGGTGCTCTGGCATCCCTGGCCTGAAACTTGCTACTGGCGCTGGCGCTAGCAAATACACTTCTTACAGGAGCATCATCTACTTGATCAAGGAATATTCATTCTTGATTAATGTTCCTGGTCACTGACAGGTGAGTCATCGTCAGGATCCTGATCCTCTTTATGAGAGTCATTCATCACATCTTCTGGAACATATATTGTAAAAACATCATCCACATCAGGGTTTGTTATTGGAGTGGCAGCATGAACTCAGGAGTCATGATATCGAGTTTGTTGTTTGTTCAAGCCTCGTCGTCCACAGTAATGAACTCACCATCAGAAGACTCCTTCGGTGGCATGTGTCCACCAGGATATGGCCTTTCTGGTTCCACTTGAACAGTGAACAAGGAAAACAGCAAGCTGTAGTATAAAGTTCTTTTGCGGTGTCTTCCCATCACCCTTCTTCTGTGTGGTGTAGCAGGTATTTTAGGGTTGCACTGCTCCAAAATGATGTATGTAGGTATCGGCTTTCAATCAAGCAGTGATCTTCTGCTTGCCTTCAATTAACGTAGTACGCTACAAACAGGGAGGTAATGAATTGTCAAAATTTAAAGTTATATCTTGAATATTATCTCTACAAAATAATATATTTTATAGAGTAACTGATCAGCATTCTAATACTGAAAAGAAAATAGGGGGTCACCGTGCTGGTTTCTTCGACATATTCGATAAAAAATCACAAACATTTACTGAAATGACTTAATTTATGCTATTTTTACACATTTTTTTGCCCATATTCACATCTTGCATCTTGTTTTCCAAGAGAACGGATATGGTGACCCCCTATTTTCTTTTCAGTTTTAGGATGCTGATCAGTTACTCTATAAAATATGTCGTTTGAAGCTCTAGATTACGGTCATTTATTTTGAACAACTCTTTGACCCCCTCCCCTCACTGTTTGGAGCGGACTACCTTAAGGCCACCTTCACAGATGAGCATGTGATCACCAGGCTCCAAATGCTCGATAATGTCATCGGCGCAGTACCATGTGGACACTTGCTGTATATGTGCCGATACATATTATTATTTTTTTTTAAAAATCGCCTTGAATACCATTAGTCTAGTTTTAATCATTGTGTATTTGTGTGCTAAATCCGTTGTGTACAGGAAGTGAAGAGAATTACTTTTGTGCCGTTTGGTTACCTATTAGAACTGCAATGAGTGAAACGGTTTGCAACAACCAGTATGGTGTTGTGCCTGTCTCTCGACGAACCTCCCCCCCCCCCCCCCCCCACTACAATACAACCAGTAATGACAAGGTGATGTTTACCAATGCAGCACACTTTCTGACTGGTGTCTTCCTCCTGATACATCGGTCACACTTTTGAATGCTTGATTTGACATCACATACCATCCTTACCCATTGAAAGCAAATCCGTACCAGGTCAATGACTCTGTCAAACCTGAGGTGTCCATTCCCATGGTACAAAGCAGTGATGACTTGTGACGCAACATGTGTGCAAAAAAACAACCTGGCATCGAGTCTCGGCATCAACCTGACATCTTCGATACAAAATTCCGTCGTGGATACACAAATGATCCCAATGCTTGAGCAACAGCTGCACAACTTGATATAATGAATTGTCCAAAGTGATAGGCTTCCTCCCCTGTTGCAAAGAAGTATAGGATGAATGCCTAGATCATGACAGATATTTGTTCCATTCTGTTGAAGATATGGATGAGATGGAGTTGTGAGATCTAACTCCGCAAGCTAATTCCGCAAGCCATCTTTGACCAGCAGCATTAAGTTTGGCAGTTGTTAGGATGTATGTCAACGAACAACATCTGTTTTCAATTAGTGACTTCATCTTCAAATCTTTTTAAGTGCTCCTCTGTTAGCCCACACTCGATAGGCCAAATGCGATTCGGTTGTACTACAAAAAGGCAACTCCTCTGTTAGCCAACACTCGATAGGCCAAATGCGATTCAGTTGTACTACAAAAAGGCAACTCCTCTGTTAGCCCACACTCGATAGGCCAAATGCCATTCAGTTGTACTAAAAAAAAGGCAACTAGATTGACAGAAAAATCTGTTTTCTTC
Organism: Terebella lapidaria; assembly: GCA_949152475.1. Taxonomy (NCBI): domain Eukaryota; kingdom Metazoa; phylum Annelida; class Polychaeta; order Terebellida; family Terebellidae; genus Terebella; species Terebella lapidaria. The sequence goes on along the minus strand of OX424565.1, from coordinate 39,017,799 downwards.
CTCTATGGCTACCTGCCCGAAACCACTGGGCAGGTCCAGGGTCGAGAAAATCTGGGATCCAGCCAGGGTATTCAGCGCACATGGGCATCAGGGACAGTTGTTCTGGAAATTAACTTACATCCTCAGAAGACTTAACGAAGACTTACATCCTTTTCTCTGACACAGATAATGTTGGAGGACCAAGCACTCTTGGACTCCAGTATCACTCCAGAATCTAACATGTCTTTTATTTGGCTTCTGACTTCCTCGTACATGTACACCCCAGGTGGAATGTGGCGCTTTCATTCCTTGAAAGGAGTATCATCATTGAGCTTCATGGTATGCTTGATAGATTGTTCGTGCTCTAGATGCTCAGAGTTCAGAGAGAAGAATTTCCTCCACGTGGAAATGAATTCATTGACTTGTCCTTATGAGATTCCTGCAGACAAGTGTCATCCAGGAAAATGATGACTGGACTGTAAAGCAGAAGACATATTCACACAATCCAGACTGAGAATCAAAATGAAGACCAAGTGTAGAATTTAGCTCAGCAACGATGACAATGAGAGCGACAACGGTTATGACATTAATGCCAAGACAAACTGATACTCTGGAGATTTAAATTGTACCGGACACAATGAGTGTCGAAACAGTCAAAAATTTACTAATCACACGATCCGAGGACGGCAAGCAGAAGAATATCCACTTCTACATATCCCAGACACTTGGCAATATGAACTTCCACTGACAGTGAATTGTTCGGCGACATGAGGGGATGAGATAACTGCAGGTGGTCCTGAAAGAATGTCTCCAGAGACGGCAGTTATCATGGAACCATTATCGACTTCACATCATCCATCACAACCGGCAACTGTGATATGCAACTTCTTTGGTTCACCAATCAGAATTGCTGCAAAATTGACCATTGACGACGCCAGTGTTTTGTTGGTCTTCTGGTCGCCTCGCACCAGAGACTAATTCCCGTTTTCTCTCCTTAATTGGCCCCAGCTTCCTCCTTGCAGATCAAAGTGGATGAACGATAAAGCATTGCAGCACGACCAAGTTTGTGTAGCAAATAGCTGAGGAGAGGGGGGGGGGGGTATATTATCAACCAGCACTAGAGCCGGACAGTTCTGATTATCTGGATAGCTAGCCAGTTGAGGTTTTGGGCGGTTCTGTAGCTTGCAGCCAACTGGCATCCCCAAAATACTGACCGCGGACTGGCACAAACAGGTTGAAGCTGAGCAACCACAGGCCCGATCTGATGCCAGCTCCAGGTGAGCAGCAGAAACTCCAAATCCATGATACCACAAAGTCGAGCTGATGGGAAAACTCAGATGGTCTGTGGAAGATAGGAAAGGTCGTGTCCAACTGGGTCACTCAAGACTTCCCTGTGGCCTGCAAACAGACTCCGACTTGACTGTTGGGCTATATGGAGTTCCGTGTAGGCGATCGACGAGGTTGGATGAGTGCAGACGACATACGTATGCAGTACCAACTTATGTAACAGGTCGGCCTAACAGTCTTACTCGTACTATCATGGGCAGGCGTTGGCCATAATCGTCTCCTGGTGTGAGGTAAAGATTTATGGTAGTGAGCCAGCGCCGAACGTTACAGTTACGGTAAGGAAAAACTATCGAGATATGACTCAACGTGAGTTTCTATTTACTTTGCAGAAGTATTTTGTGTTTGCCAAAATTTTTCTTTTTTTTTCTTTTTTTTCACTTTTTGGTTTTTCGCCGCTGGTCAGAAATGTTGTGTAGAAGAAGCCTATTGTTTTTGAGCCGGCTCCGGGGTCCGTGAGGATGAAATCAATGTTTTTGGTTTCCGCGCGATAACTCAAAAAGTATTATGGCAATGACTGTGAAACTTCGCATGGAGGTTCATATATCAGCAGGGAAGAAGCCTATTGATTTTGAGACCGATCCGTCAAACGACCTTTGACTTGGGGCTCGAAATAATTTTAGCCGAGTCATCCTTGAGGCTCTCATGCATATCTCGGAAACGATGCGTCGTAGAGCGAAACGGACGTTATTTTCGGACTCATCATCCTAGACAAACATGTCTAAGGGGTATTATGGATGACCTTTGACCTTGACCTTAATTTTTTTCGCTGAGTCGGCATTTTTCGTTTTCGTCGATATCTCGGAAACGGTGCGTCGTAGAGCGAAACGGACGTTATTTTCGGACTCGTCACCCTAGACAAACATGCCTTAAGGGTATTAGGGATGACTTCTGACCTTGACCTGAAATTTTTTCGCCGAGTCGGCATTTTTCATTTTCATCGATACCTCGGAAACGGTGCGACCTAGAGCAAAACAGACATTAGACAGATAGTCCTAGGGGTATCAAGTTTGTCCTTCACATACATGTAATTTCACAAATGTCTTATAGGTCTTATTGGGAGCTTCATGTTTTTGCTGAGTCAGCATTTTGTTTTTTTCATGCTTCACCCTGAAATGCCTTCAAGGCCTTTAGGCCTTGACGTCTAGTTTTACACGTGTTCGGATGCCATGGTGTCTTTTTTTTATTGTGTCCAGAACATGGTTTCCGTATTTATTAACATCAGAGTAGATGTTGCACATAGCTTTTCCCGACAAGTCGATCTTTTTGATGCACTCGGAAAGTGTTTGCGTCCCCTGTCCGCTTTTCGTGTCAAGTTATACCTCTTCCAACAAAATTTTCACAATCGATTTGAACATATTATAGAAACATTCAAGTGGATATGAAAAAGTCGGAATCACATCTCTGCTTGAACAGTTAAAAGCCCAGGAAAGGAATTACAACAGTAATACGACAATCAGAGCTTGGGCTCAATCATCACATTGATAAGATGTCAAAATCTTTTCCACCAACATAATCTTGACCAGATTACATAGACTACAGTTCACTGGAATGCTGTGGCATTTGACTTCCTTCAGTCAGTTTGATTTATGTTCATTTATTGAAAGCAAAAATGAACTATTGTTATTATGCAAAAATACTCTTACAAAGAGCAAGGCGAACAAACATGTCATTTATATAAAAGTAACATGTGAAATGCATGCTGGACCTGCAAGACTCGGTATGTACATACAAGTGAATGAATGGACGATAGATCAACAACCGACATCTAGCTACTTGATATTTTCTGCCACCACACACAATTAAACACTAAAACTGCACAACATATAAGTACAACTAGACATAAAAGCCTATAGGCTTTGTGGCATCCCCCAATTTTTCTTTTCTTTTCTAATGGTGAAACTTGACTGTTATTATAATACATATACCAGGATTATTGAACACAGGTGGGAGTGAGAGTTCAAATTATAGCAGTTGCTCACTAGACAAATGTCCATCAGATATTTGTTTTAATCTCAATAGGTATTAAATGTACAGACATGACAGACATTCATAATACAAGCAAAAAGGAAATTATTCTGGGTTCTGACTAAGTAAAACAATGATAATTTGGTCACTGCATGTGAAATACAGCTAGAAAACAAAACAATGCATGTAGTTTCATCCAGATAAACACAGTGCTGTTTTAACTGAATACAATGAACAATTGACGGGCAAGCAAGGCCCAGGCAGACCTTCAAAGCTGTTATCTTCAGTTTGGGTCATCATTATATAACCACCTATTGTTTTCTTTAGAAAGGGAAGGAGGGCATTGTTCCAACTTGTTGGTGTTAGTATAGTAAACTGGGGTGAGGGGACAGGAGAGGGGGGGGGGGGAAGAGGGGCAGTGCATACAAGTCACTGATACATTGCTACATTCATATGCAGATTAGACTGGCTGACAGTGGAGGTGGGGGAGGGAGAGGGGGGGGGGGGGGTATTGCCTTATCACAGGCATTACTGAGCAGGGCTCTCATATACGGAGAGGGGGGGGGGGGGGAAGAGGGGCAGTGCATACAAGTCACTGATACATTGCTACATTCATATGCAGATTAGACTGGCTGACAGTGGAGGTGGGGGAGGGAGAGGGGGGGGGGGGGGGTATTGCCTTATCACAGGCATTACTGAGCAGGGCTCTCATATACTGCACTGGCTGAGAGGGCAGAGCCTAGCCTCATGCTGGACATGCAGGCTGCAGTCAGTGAATACAGTAGCATGGCTCAGTCACAGTATTACATCTGCATGGGGGCAGGTGAGGGAAAAATTCTAAGTCCAAAAAAAAAATACACCCAAAAAATTTTTTCCCCCTGGAAATTGCCTGAATCAAATTATGACATTGACAGGAATCGCCCGATTTTTTTTTCCAAATGGCCGCTGGCGGCCATCTTGGATTTCGGGTCTCGACGAAAAACAATAGGGGTTAGGAGCAAAGTATTTCGGATGAGCTGTGAAAATTTCGGAAAGATAGATTAAGGCGTTCAAGAGTTATGATCCGGAAACCGAACGGCGGAAGAAAAAAAAAAAAAAAAAAAAAAAAAAAAAGAAAAAAAAAAAAAAAAAATTAGCCCAAAGGCTAAGATAGGTTACCGGACAATTTTGGTTTGGCCATGGCAGCGTTGGCAGGTAACAGACCTTGAGATTTACCAATCAAGGTTCGCAGTGTAAACATATGACCTTGGGATTTACCAATCAAGGTCATCCGTATGAACTTCGATGTAACCATTACATGTATGTGTGCGGCATTTGATATTCTATATGTTGGGTGGAATCGTTTAGGCCGCTCAGGTCAATTTACACATTCCAAGTCAGATATTTGGCACTCAAGGTCATCTGACGTCAAGTTCAAGGTCATCATTAGTTGTGCCATATATGTCTTCCTATATGTTCATAATGCAAACAGGAGCTCTATCTGCAAGCATTTCATCTACAAGGGCAAATCTGGGCATTTTTTGACCCCAAAATGGCTGTTTTGACCTTTCAAGGTCATCCAAGGTCAAATTCAAGGTCACCACACAAGTCGCCATATATGACTTCCGATTTGAAAGTGCCAATTTCTAAGCTCTATCTTCAAGCGTTCTATGAGTACAGTCCTGACAGCTCCCATTATGAAGGGAAAAAGTGCCGAAAATTTTCTAAGTCCAAAATTTTTTTCAAAGGGTGAAAATTTTTTTTGCCTAGAAATGGCCCAAAATGGATAGTAATGTTATTTGGGGCGAAAAATTTTTTTTTCGCCGACTCGTCAAAAATTCAAAATGGCCGCCACACTGAGATCGGCGATTCAAGGGCAACAAAACTTATACACGTCGCAGAGGTATATAAGAGGAATCTTTTTAAGCAAAAATTTCAAAACTGATCAGAGAGTTTTTGAGAAAATACAGACCAGGTGCAAATTTGAGCGTTTTTCGACCCAAAAATGGCTGTTTTGACCTTTCAAGGTCATCCAAGGTCAAATTCAAGGTCACCACACAAGTCGCCATATATGACTTCCCATTTGAAAGTGCCAATTTCTAAGCTCTATCTTCAAGCGTTCTATGAGTACAGTCCGGACAGCTCCCATTATGAAGGGAAAAAGTGCCGAAAATTTTCTAAGTCCAAAATTTTTTTCAAAGGGTGAAAATTTTTTTTTGCTCTAGAAATGGCCCAAAATGGATAGTAATGCGATCTGGGGCGAAAAAATTTTTTTTCGCCGACCCGCCAAAAATTCAAAATGGCCGCCACACGGAAACCGGCAGATTTAGGGCAACCAAACTTATACATATCACAGAGGTATATGAGGGGAATCTTTTGAAACCAAAAACTCAAAACTGATCAGACAGTTTTTGAGAAAATGGCCGTCAAAGTCCAAAATTGAGCGTTTTTCGACAAAAACGGCCGCCATTTTGAAAAAAATGAGAAAATCAAAAAACAAAAAAATACCTCCTTCTCAAAATATATTTAGGCATTTTTGTGCAAAATTTCAGAAAGATTCGATCGTTAACTTTAAAGATAAAAATGTTAACGCCGGACGGACGGACGGACGGACGGACGGACGGACGGACGGACGACGGACGCAACGCCATGCCAATAGGTTATCGGACCAAAGGTCCGGTAACCTAAAAACAGACAAAAACATAAGGCCTCCCGATTTTCAATCGGGATGCCTAACTATGTATGTCGAAAAAATACATTTGATTTGCCAATAAATTATTATAAATATCTAGTTATCAAATAATGACAAATATCGACAGAGAAATTATAAATCATTTATCCAGGAATCAGTGAGTAATCAGAACTAGAATTTGACCCTTGAATAGCTTCCATTCCGGTATGACATTTTTGAATTCAACTATAAGAAAGCATATGTGAACCGTTATTAATTTTTATGTGTAAACTATATACTACATGTATATTTCGTCATTACTTTTTTCGTGTAAACTATATACTACATGTATATCTGGTACCCTTTTTCTTAGTTTCAAAGTCCTCTCTTTTAGTTTCTAAGCTGGTATCGTGGTGTTTTCGTCCATCCCTTCCCTGTTATCTGGAGTTCTTTGGTGTGCTGGACACACTGCGCTTGCCGCGGGAGATCGGGCTGCGTGAGCGAGAGCGCTGTGTACCGTTAGGAGACGTGGGGGAGTAACGCCTAGCCGTCTTACAGTGCTCCCTGTCAACGACAGATAGATCATCGTATACAGAAATACTAACCTTCAATATAAGGAAAATACTTGTACATGCCACAACACAACTGTGTACTACAACATGGGTATTAAGTATCAACTTTAGGTGGAACAGAATGCATCTATTGCTTTCAAGTAACCACCACGTATCATGTACATTCCAATATCCCTTTTAACCTAGTATCACTCCCCCTCCCCCTTCACTTGTGGGGATCAGCACTCACGCAGTCCTCCGGCCCGACCGCTCCCAGTCACTATCGCTGTCACTCCCGCTGTCACTGTCACTGCTGGAGGACGAGCTGGAACTGTCAGAACTCGAGCTGTCCGAGTTCAGCGTCGTCGGTTTGTTCAGATCAACTCTGTCTGCAACCTGCGCCAACTCAGGGTGATGTTGCTGTAATTCAAGATATACTTTATCATTCCACAGCTCTTTTTTTTTTACCTTTCTCACATTGAATAACAACATGCGACACATTTCAATATATACATGAGGACAATTATTTAATCAATGCAAATATGGAATTTTTTTCTAGGGATAAAAGTGAACACATCAGCATCACGGAAGCCTCAGTCACTGCAGTATAATTTTATCATAATGACCCCCAAATATTTATTCATGTACTGGTATTGCACAACATATATAATATTTTACTGACGCACCGGCAAACAACATTGAAGAGCAATTGTTGTGTTCAGGGAGACCCGAATGAAGACTTTTGACTGACCTTGAGAGCTCGGTACCACTTTCGTGACAGTTTAGGTCGGCCCCGGACCGTCTTGTGCCAAACCACTGGGAAGTTGGTGACGCTGCAGAAGTTCTGCGTCACGGCAACTGTGTCGTCCATGTTGAGGACAACGTGCCACCAGCCTCCCGGGACAAACACGGTCTCCCCCGGGGCCTGCAGGATCTGTAACTGTACAAACCGGCGACATGAAATCAGAGGGGGTCATGGGGTTTGTTATTTATTATGTACATGGCTCTTGCACCAACAACATAATCATGCATTTTCCTGAGCTAAAAACATGTATATTTGTCATGCTGATTGAATTTCACAGCTATATCTGTGGAATCACCATTCTCCCTTTACCGGTTTGAACTCTTGTGGCCAGTCGGGCTGCTGTGTTCGTGGATACACAAACTGGAACCAGGAGATGGCCTCGTCGCGGTTTTTGCCACCCTCGCCTGCTCGAGGTTTGAGGATGTCCTTTGGGCAGTGGGTCGGGAACAGACACCACCTGGAGTGAAGCCATCAACAGCAGTGTACACACTTCAAGTTAGCATAATACCAAATGTGCATCCATGTCATAGCGATCAGGCATATAATATAGTTCAGGCTGGCCCAAAAAAAACCCAACTGAAACAAAAAACCATTCCTGTGGTATGCCATACCAGCCTGGTGTGTCAAATGCATTCAAAATGGAAGCAATCAATAAATAAGTAAATACACACCGTCTCTGATATAATATTCGACTTCCAATAACAGTAAAGTTCAGCAAACAATGTGTTCGGAGAATCCGCTTTAGGCCACAATCTCGACGCCTAATTTTCTCTATCAAATTGCTCGGAGATCATTATCGAGTACATAATCGATGACTTGCTGATGTTTTTCTCCAGTTTCGTGATGATTTTCGTATTGGATGTCCATGTGATGCTGGGACTATTGTTTTTCCCAATGGGCACACTCTTACGACATTTTCCGACAGGAAAAAACTCATCTTCAACACTGAGTTGAGGCATTTCTGCTGATTTAGCATTTTTGAACTGTACGAATGATGGCCTATATGGAGTGGTTAAAACTTACTCATACCCATAAGTTTTCATGGGAACATTTCAAGTTACGTCATACTAGAGGTGCGTGTCTATGGATAGGCCGCTTTTTGGATCTCCAAGATCGATTTGAATGGAATTGTATGACTCAATACCCTTTATTTGAGCTGGTATACTTCGGTTGGGTTTTTTCTGGGCCACCCTACAATACCAAAGGAAATCAACAAAAATCAGTGGAGTTCTAAAAGGGATAAAGCTATCAAACTGTCCAACACAGTACATCCTTCTACCCCCATCCCGGATACTAACCACTTGTGGCCGCGGACGAGAGCGTTCCACGCACTGGTACCAAGCGGGTCAATGTGAATCCCGGTCCCAGACCGAGCAGGACCCATCACAAACCATCTGACAAGATTGAAATATCACTGCTGAGTGTCTGTGCCAACTACTGACAAACACACACTCTCCAGCTTTACAGCAATATTACACAACTCACCTGTACGGTGGGCGGCGCTTCTCTCCGGCATACTGAAACAGGTCGTCTCGGAAGTACCTGGGAATATCATAGTCGTCCAACAACTTTTTCCGCTTTTGATGCTTCAAAAAAAAAAGAAATAAAAGACTTCCCATTTACACCTATGTATGAGTGATTCTGCAATTTAGTGATATACCATATATCATACAACTTGCTACAGGTATCAGTTAAGTTTGAAATGTTATTATGTATTGCAAGAATATGTCATGAAAGTAAAGTTACGTTCACAGTAAGTCACCAATATACACATTTTATTGCCGACTTACAGAAGTCAACAGCATTCCCAAACTTACATCACCGTAGCCACTGTCAAAGATATACAGGGGACTGTCGTCTTTGTTGTGTGCCATGTATTCTATAAAGTACTTCATCTTCATCTTGACAGAGTAACCATCGTCGTCCTCCCCACACTTGAACTTCTGGTTCCGGTATTTCTTCATCAGACGCTGCAGCAAACGAAAACATTCCGCATGAAACATTCCGCTATCTTGTTCTACTCAAAGGTTGTAAGATAAATTCTTCTCAAATTGTATGTATACTAGTATATGGCAGTTCTCAGGCACTTATAAATATTTAGACACAGTTTTGCAAGGTGTGTCACCGTCCAAGAGCCATACCTCCTTCGTCCATTTCTGGTTGGCGAGCCAGTCTCTCTGAGCGTTCTGGATCACGACGGGGATGTAGTGTTTCTCATACTTGTTGATGAACTCCGTGGGTGTCATGACATCGTCTTTGATCCGCTCGATCGTATCGTTAGCTCTCACAGTCTCCAAGGACACCTTGAAAGTGCGTGCGTAGTCCATCCTACGCCAGCCATGCTTCTCGTTCAGTTCTACAACAGAAGAAAGCTTTATTGCTCACAAATTGCATTCACTGTAATTTTGTCAGGTGACCAGTGCAAATATCACTGATACTGACAGAAGGAAGAGTCATAAATGAAGTGGATTTGCATGATAATATGTGCTACATGTAATTGCATGAATTCCAGTGTCATAAAAATTTGTTGCATTCCTGATTTACATACATTAGATTTACACCCTGACTTCATATTCAGCACAAGAAGGCAATCCAAATTGTTTTGAATATAAGATATCCTTTCAATGCAAGCTACTTGTCCTAATTTTTATACTAGTTCACCTCTACAGTAAACAGAAACACAAAAAGTAAATCATTGGTTGGCAAATTCTGAGATGCGATGAAATTAGGAGGCATATAGCAATGTATAGTTCGTACCATTTCTAGATCTTTACGCAAAATAAGAATGCTTTGGGGCGTAAAAACAGCAAACTGTGTATCGATTGTAGCCAATATGTGAAATGTCCGACGTCCGTATACTTCAATGAGGGCCTACTGCTAGTCTGCTACTGTAATACAGGTCTTTAGAAGGACAATGCCAATATCAGATTGAATGCATTGCAATGCCTGTGATCCTGATGAAAAACAGAGATTTGAGACCACCGTCACAAAAATATGAAAATTCACGCTACCGTACAGCCTCATGTGTCGCATGAATCAACCATAGACAATGAAATACTAGTAAAAAAACGTCAAAAACGTAATATGATAGTCGGGTGGGAATCTCAAAATCGAGATCATTAATCATGGCTGTAAATGAAAACGTTTGTCCCAAAAACTGTGGATGCATTATCGATGCAAGGACTCCAACCTCATGATCGATATGGGCGGTTGATGGAACAGCCCACATCGATCACTAGATTTGAGAGCCAATCTGGGGCTACAAGGACTCCGCACTCAGGATGTTCAATTCCATTATGTATGTGCAATAATATGAATGACTATGTATATCCAAACTACATGTGTTAGATGATGTGCCAAGTCCTTTCTCACAGGGGTACATGTATCTGAGTATTTATGTTTGAAAAAACTGTTTCTAAAAGAATCCAAGGCTGTTTTACAGCTGTTCTCAGGCGGATATATGCATGATTGCGCTTACGCAGTGGACTGTTATTAGAAATCTACGTCTGACACTGCAGGTGTGAACTGTCATGCCGTTCCAGCCATAGAGTTAGTGGGCATGACAAATATCACCTGATCAGGTACTGTCTGGGCATGTTTCATGCAATCCGATTAACCTGCTAATGAAATCAAAGTAATTCTTTTTATCGAAAAGTTCATCAAAGATTAACTGATGAATCAAAGTAGATCTAATTCATATTAAATATTAAATAAAAATATAATCAGGAAAACAGTTGGTTGCAGGGGTTGCCACGCAATAAGGCCCCCAAAGCGATCATGCCGCATATTAGCATACCCTGATGTCATGACACTCGTCATTCATCCCAGCAGTTTGATAATTCTCAATGGCGGCCTGATCACTTTGGCGGCCTTATCACCTGTACCTCGTTGCAGGAAATTATCGTGAAATAGGTCTCGCAACATACTTTGCAAGTTTATAAATAAGCCTAAAAAATTTTATCATACAATTCTTTCCTCTGATTCACTCATCATATTGAAATATCATTTTACATGTCTATAATACAATACATTCATTGAAGTCATGACTTTCAATTGGCGCCATCATCCTTTCCATTCCTGAACATGCTGAAGTTGTGTTCATCCCAACATATATATTTCTATCTGTCTACTGTAAAACCTTTTAAGTTCGCTGCCACAAATTTTCGTGTTTTTGCGATCAGACCATGCTCGCGGCCATTTAATTTCATGGTTTGGCCGTCTCGAACAATTTTGTTATAACAATGTGGGTTGTCATCAGAAATGTTTCACATCCATTTCTTTTCGCGATTTATTTGATCCACCTAATTCGTGAAAATAAAAGGTCTCGAATAATTTGTGGCTTTACAGTAAATATCTTTAGTATGTGACCGAAAGATGTGCAAATTGTAGGGCTTCAACGAGTACAAAATTTTGTGACCGGTTACTCGTTAGCTTGTAACCGAACCGTAACCGGTTACTCGTCCAAAAATATAGAGCTAAATATTGTCCAAAATAACACCAATTTGTTTCGCAGTTTGCATTTTATCAAAGCTCCGTGTCAAAAAAGGCTCAAAATCCCGCCTAAAGCTCGACATTAGACGTCATTTTCGCGTGAAAATATGCAATATTATGATGAATAAACATTCTACTTGGATTGCAGAGTGATAAATCACTTCAATTCAGTGCGTTTGGGCGGAAATTTAACTTATGTGAAGTGTTTTAGGCTAAATTACGAGGGTGTAAAATACGTTCACGATTAACTGGTCACAAAATCTGTAACTGGTTACACTCTGTAACCGAACCGTAACCGGTTAACCGAGTACTTGTTGAAGCCCTAAACCCAGGTGTCCCACTCTCTCGAACGCCGGAGGCGTGAGTGGGACACAGGTTCAAGCTGTCACAGGTGTCGTACCGTTTTACACTTCGAGTTAAACCCAGGTGTCCCACTCTCTCGAACGCCGGAGGCGTGAGTGGGACACAGGTTCAAGCTGTCACAGGTGTCGTACCGTTTTACACTTCGAGTGTGACCAAGCCTCAGATTGCATGACCAGACATCTACCTGGCACCAGATTGTCCTACGATCTCTTCTGCATCAAATTATGTAGTACAGTTCCTTGGTCACACCCAGTGGAATCCAATCTGAGCATCATTTCAAATCTACAAGATAATCCACAACTTCTGATTTCGCCATTCCTGGGCGATAACTGGGCGGATTGTGTGTCTGCGCATGTGCGGCCACACTACTGAGCACGGCAAAAGAATATATATAGTATTCAGTTATTTTTTGCCGTGCTCAGTAGTGTGGCCGCACATGCGCAGACACACAATCCGCCCAGTTATCGCCCAGGAATGGCGAAATCAGAAGTTGTGGATTATCTTGTAGATTTGAAATGATGCTCAGATTGGATTCCACTGGGTGTGACCAAGGAACTGTACTACATAATTTGATGCAGAAGAGATCGTAGGACAATCTGGTGCCAGGTAGATGTCTGGTCATGCAATCTGAGGCTTGGTCACACTCGAAGTGTAAAACGGTACGACACCTGTGACAGCTTGAACCTGTGTCCCACTCACGCCTCCGGCGTTCGAGAGAGTGGGACACCTGGGTTTAGTTGAAGCCCTAGCAAATTGCTTTGTTTCATGACCCAGAAATTTAGTCGTGTCATTTCGATATAAAGCATACAGCTAAATTCATGAAATTATGGCTTCAATTGAACAAGAAAATGAATGGCCAAAAAAAGGGGCTGTGCCCTACTGCTAGCCAATGTTACATCAAGATTTAAGACACTCCTCACATAATCCATAGGCAATGACAAACACAGATACATGGTAGAAAATACGTAGAAGGAACCTAATTCAACAGGGAGAAAGCCTATTCATCACTCATCATGAGTACAATTTATTGAAAGATAATAATCTATACTCTGATTTTTCTAACTTGTTTACACCGATTTTTGACGATATCTTTGCGATGCTGAATGGTATCGTTCTATAACTTGGCATCCTTCACCTCGAAGACAAACGGCAATTTTCTACCAAATTTCAGACTTCTATCGCAATAATTGAAGAAGTTGGCAATCTACCCCAATGTTAAATTTCAGCCAAAAACGGGATCTCGAGAATCTGAGCTTATTCGAGGATTTGATTATGTTTACATCCATTAGGAATCGGAGTATTGTTGTAATTTTAAACCAGAAGACACTCTGGGCAGCGACGCGGAGCCCCGTCGCTCAGGCTGGGGTGTAGGCCTATGATAGGACTGACAGCTCGTAGATTCTAACCTGGTCTCGCTTTGTTTTTCGCTTCTTTGACTCTGCGCTTCACTCGGTTATCCATTCACTTAAGAAAAGGAGTGATTTAGCACAGTTCCTGTAAAAGAACTTTTTCATAAACTCCGAAATAACAACTTTCTCGTATTTTCCCACGTTATTTTTGACAGCAAGGCCAAGGTCACACTTGGTGAACTAAACACAGACCACAAATTTTATGTATCCTCAGCGACAGCGGTGAGTCACGTTCGCCAGAAAGATATCACGACAAATTATGAAATCCAGCATAGACTTTTGGAACACGGTGGGATATAACGAATGAATTGACATTAAATACGTACCCAATACGTACATGCTCGTTTTTAATTGTATATATATCATTATTCTGAGGTTCAGTCCAGCCCCAGCATCCCTGTTTTATTCTTATGTTACTATGCTTATTTTGGGGTCAACAGGCAAAAAACTGCCTTGGTCTTAACCACAAACTATACTGTATTATATTCCTCTACCACGCCCTCTACTATAGCATGCTTATTCACAAACGAATAGGACTATATAGGCCTACTGTCTGTTTGTGTTTGACTAAAACTAAATCCCATAGTTGTGGGCTGGGGCATACGCACATGTAGGGCTCACTAGTCTACATGTAACATATCAATATATTCGGTATGCCACTAAATGCTGTAGGCTTACCATTACCGGTAGGACTAGATTTAGGTCCTATGTTAAGACCAAAATATGCCTACACAGGCCTAGGCTACACGGTGTAGGCTACAGCTGAGGCACACCTAAGACCAGCGACCCTCGCCCTACAATGTGTACGTGTAGCCAAATAAAACACTAGTAGCCTATATTCCTAAATATGCCTATAAATAATCTTATTGATATTTCCGCCAAACTGAAAATAAAGGCGATAGATAGGCCGCCTAAAGCTATATATTTTATTTGCTAGCCTAGCGATGTCATAAGGATCCGTGTGTTTTAATAGAATATATAGTGTATACGATTTCAAATACTACAGTAGTATTTATAATACCGAACAACAATAAGAGTAAGAATTGTATGATTATTCACAAAACAGAAAGATTCTGATGACAGGTATGTCACAACATAAGAAACTAAACTACGGCGGTAGGCCTGTGACTTCTACCGTACCAGTATTTATGAAATATTTCAGATTTAGACTGATTGAACATTCTGCCTTGTGATTTGGTCCAATCTTCACTTAAATTATCAAATTGAAATTGCACGTCGAATCTGTACGTCACTTTCGCCCGAACAGATGGGCTTAATGGGTGTTTCCATGGAAACGGCATTGCACGAATTTTCCGAGTATTGTTTTACGTAAATAATTATAGATACCAACAATGGAAAGAATTCTTTTTCACATGCATTTCTGGTTTTAACATCTCCGAAGATGACATCTCTCAAAAAAAATGATCCTCCAATTTCCACTTGACACTCCATCGCATGCACGAAATCACAAATCACTGCATGTGATTCTAGAGACTAGAGACTGGTCTCTTTTACCGTACATGCTACCGGTAACTGATTGGAGCATGGTGTAATGCCGACACAATAACTAGTTCGGATGTGTAAGTGGTTACATGTGCTAGGCCTAGTAAGGAGGTGAACAGATGGAGAGAAGGGAAGCTAAATTTACCACCAGGGATGGGCATAGGAGCTGGCCAGATAGGTATCGAACTTCGTCCCAGACCCTGATTCTTCCGGGGCAAATTGGCAAACAAGCTCTACCTGCAACAATAACTTCGACGCTCATTGAGGGTATCAACATCAAGACATCTCCTCTCAACGAACCCGTCAGCGAAACTGGTCGGAGTGAGTTTGATAATGATGACTGCGAGTTGCAATGTCCGGAGATCAAGAGTCTATCGTCAGAGCACGAGCGTGGAGACAAGTTTGACACTGATCTGGGTCCTGCTCATAGTGCTTCGGATGACACGCCCAGCAAGAGAACCTGTGCTTGGACACTGAGCGAAGAGCAAACAAAAGATTCGCCCAATGAAGACGTCTACTCGAGATTATCAGCAGTAAAATCTCTCAACCCAAATGATGAATGTTCAGATGGCAATATTTCAGAGATTCTTCCCAGTGACCTGACACTTTCAATGGTGAGGTGCGACTCAGGACCCGACATTAGAAGCCCGAGAAATATGATCATTCAGACACCAAGCCGGCGATCTTTTAGTACAAACAAAGACGCGGACAGGGATCAGTTCCGCACGTCGACCCCTCTCCTCCCAGGCTTCCCAATGATTTCCATGACAACCAGTAGATCTGCATGTGCAGTACCGGATTTCTCTGCGACGAGCGAGGCTTGCGACTCGAGCATACTCCAGCGCCTGGTGTCCAGCTTGACGTCCAACCAGCCCGACCCGGACCTGCACCTCTCTGCAGGTGACATGCGGGCCATGACGCCCAGGAAACTCCTGGAACACGCCGTCAGAGTGGCCGTGCATATCCTGGAACATAGCAAGGATAGCGCCAAGCAACAGGTCTGGATCTTTACACATTCAACAAAGTACATGTATCATAAATATTTAGAGAACATCACTTCAAAATAGCCTGCTTATTCAGTACGCCCTTAAAATACACGAACAACTTGGTGAAGAAAGATCATTACCTTACATTATAAATAATACACAAATTATGAAATTCATCGATACATGTGATTTCCACTCACCACACCTCACCTGGGCCGAACAGTTACACGAGCGGTTTGCGGGGAAGCTGTGCGGCGCTCTAAGGGCTGTTCTGGACCTCAGGGACAGACTCGGCAGTCAGGTGGCCGGGTGTTTTAATGTCAACGACGTTGAGTTCGGCGTGAGTGCGGACGGGGGCAGTTCACTGGCTGACGTGTACTTCAAGGTGTATACGCTACGGGTGAAGAAAGCGCTACAGTCAAACAGTCGCGCCAAACACGTCCGCAAGGTACATATGCCTACATGTACAGATACAGTTGTCCACCTTGAATCATTCACATTATTGTCTTGTGACGAATGATAGTATCACCAATCCGGTTTGATTTCGCCAGGAAATAAAGAGATATACATGATTTAATATGCGCAACGAGATGTGTTGAAAAAGTTTTCTTCAACACAAGTACATGTATCACGTGTAGAGCAGGGAATAATTTAGGTCCTGTTCTATTGGCATGAAGTCTGTTTATCTACATGTATGTACTAGTATGTATGCTAGGGATATCGTTCTCAACGTTGCGTTGACAGGAGTTGGCCGAGTGCTGTGCCGGACTCCAGGAGGCATGTCGACGGTGGTCTCGTTATGGTCACTCCCCACAGTTGACCGAAATTATCCAGGTAAAGTGTACATGTACATGATCAATTTGGATACAGTCATGGTAAAGAAATCTTATGTAGGCCTACTGTTAGCTAAGTAGACTCACTCCTTCAGTCATGACAAGAATAGCCATGTGACTGATGCATGAGTCTGTGATGTACTAGAGTACTGTAAAAAGACTAATTTTGGCGGCTATTAAATTTGGCGGTTGTGAGCCCCACGTTATTTGGTGGAGTTTTAATTTGGCGGTTATAAAACCACTTACATTTCTTAACATATATCTAGTTAATTTGGCGGACGATTTAATTTGGCGGTTTTTCACCTACCACCAAATCCGCCAAATAAATCGTCTGCTAAAATTAGTAGTTTTACAGTATATGTACCCACATGTCATTGAGGTTGGGATGCGTATGTGCTCTTTTGCATGTCTGTGAGTCTATGTCTATTGTACCCAGACACCGTCCAGGGCCGGCCTTTTGAGTGCTTCCACCAGTCAGAAGCCCCACATCCGATCCCGGGACATGCTCAGTCACTATCTCAGAGACATGGAGGCCGTCATCCTCGCCAGCGACTCCCGCTACCGCCGCTGTGTAAGCTAGAAAAAAAAACGTGTCTTACACGTACATATCGACTCAAGCAGGTGCGATTGATTTAGACAAGGTCATCAACGATGATACTATGGGTGATATCATACCCCGCTTTAACAGATGATGAAACGCGTGACCGAACGCCTGTCGATGGTGATGTCCAGTTTGACTGTGGTCTCTAACCTATTGAAAACCGATGACCATACGCTAAGACTGAACATCCATCTGCCCATCCCAGAAACAATTCCCACGGACAAACACCTCGTGGAGTTCATCCGGCGCATCCACGCCAAGATCGAGGCGGCCCAGCACCTCAAACACATGGTCAAGGTAGGTCAAAATCGAGACGACCCAGCATCCAAAGTAAAGACGACCTAGCACCTCACAGACGAGGTCAAGTTAGACCAAATGAGATGTGACCCAGCACCGCAGGAACATGGCCAAGGTAGGTCCAAGTCGAGATGATCCAGCATCTCACAGACATGGACATGGTTAAGGTAGGTAAAAGCCCAGGCGACCCAACATCTCACAGACATGATCATGAAGGTCAAAGTCCAGGCGACGGAGCACATCAGAAACAAAGTCAATGTAGGTCAATGTCGAGGCGGTCCACAAATATACAAATACATTGACTGAGTCGTTTTTTTTTTATAGTTGTAGTCTTTATTACATCCATATATTTTCCTGCGGTCAGATTGTGACGAAGGCTCGTCACCGAGTCCGCACGGCGATTGACACTTGGTTGAAGGACTGCAGGAACATGGCGGGACGGGCTAAGCTGGACGAGCGCCGGGAGCTCGACAAGGTTCAAAAGCTCCAGGCCAAGCTGAGTTTCATGGGCAAGCGGGACCTGCTGCTAGGACTACTCCGGGAGGTCAAAGTGGTGGCCAGAAGCAATGACCAACTGGTCATGCAGGTCGGTATCAACATCGACATATTTTTTATGTTGTGTGATGTGTTAATTCCACAAATACTGAGATAAGCCTTGCATTTTCATATATTCACATAATGCAGTGGCAATTGGCAAAGATGAATGAATAATTTGTTTGTGTCATTCCTATACAGTTTCATTGACAACGGAACTTGCATCAGTTTATCGAGTCTTGTCCCTTTACTAGAATGTCTGACGGAAGTTCCAAACATCCCTAACAGGCAGTGAGCGATGTGCGCAGTCGCCTGCACGCTGTTTTGGAGCAGGTGTGCCGGATCCAGACGCGGGCAGAGAAGTCTGGACTGGGACCTTTTGACCGGGATGACACTGTTCCTCTGCTTCAGCACGTGATTCCAGACAGCAAGGACAGACTGGCCACGCCCACAGAGATCTACTTCAACATGTACGTCACCCGGCTCCACAGGCGCCTCAGCTCCTTTGACACAGCTGCAGCAGTCGTGCAGGTACGGAGGTACAATATACATGTGTGACACAAAACTGTGTCGAGTGCTTGTTGTCTTCTTCAGTAGAAAGATTGTTCATGTATATCACACGGCAGTGATGTTTTGAGCAATACTGTAAAGCCATTTAAGTTCGCTGTCACAAATTTTCACGGTTTTGCGATCAGCCCATGTTCGCAGCCGTTTAATTTCGCGGTTTGGCCATCTTGAACAATTTCTACGTAACAATGTGGGTTGTCATCAGAAATGTTTCGCGTCCATTTAATTTCGCGATTTTTTGGATTCGCGAAAATAAAAGGTCGCGAATAATTTGTGGTAATTCAGTGAGCATTCACATGTGTGCAATTACACTTCTTGAAGCTTTTTTTTTACCCGGAGTTCTTTGTACACTCAGGTTTGTCAGAAGACTCAGAGATCACTGTCACATATCCTGAAGAAGTGGCCCCCGCGAGCTGATAGCTTCATAGAAGGTCGCAATAGGTCGAGCAGCTCACAGTTGGAGTCTAAGGGCCTCCTAGATCCGGATAGAGACTCCTCCAGAACCCAGGGGCTCCAATCACAGGGTCGTAAGAGTGTAGACGGCAAAAAGACCGATGGACACGAGGCGATCAAGGAAGCATTCCTCTCCCTGAACGGAGTAAAGGGGCGTGCAGTGCTGGACAGGCTTCTGGACACGGTCAAAGCACGTGTCACCTCCCTATCCAGCCAACCGGACCGCGCCAATGTAAGTGAGAAGTGTAGTGTGCATAACTGCATGAAGTAACATAATTGTGGAATGTGAACTTAAATTTCGTGCCACGAGGCACTATAGATGGCCTGTGAATGATTCCGACGAATTACAACTGTTCATGTGAACTTGATATATTTTTAAACTATATTTATTTTTTGTGCATAATCCTCCAGAATGATGTTATATGATGAGGGTGTATGAATGAAGTATCCCGTCTTTCAGCAATCAATATTACATTATATGTAGGCCCCCCTACTGTATATTATTTTCCTCACAGTTTGTGGACCTCGTCAAGCACGTGGACACGTGTTTCCGGAAGTCTCTCTCCGACTTAGCACGGCTGCAGGAGGCGCTGTGTGGCGTCACTAGCCGTCAAGTGGACATGGCCGCCATCTTGAATGATGTATCATGGGAGCGGAGACACACAGAGCTGCTGGCGGTGGCCGAGGGAAGAGAGCCCGAGAGCGGGATGAGACCGGATTGTCTAGTCCTGGAGGTGTACCTAATTATTCACCTGAGACAGCTCTACAGAAAACTGTCCAGCAAAAAGACAGTCCAAGCCGTACAAAAGGTTCAACAGATTCTAGTCTATCAGCAGATTACTAATCTTTTTTCTTGATTGATCAATACTCTCAACCAGGAGATTGCTTTTAAGCGGTACACTTTTCAGGGATTTTTTTCTAATTCATTTTGACCCGACGGTGCTTGTAAATTAGTTACCATATCTATCAGCGACATATTTTGTTCTGGGTACATCCATAGTACTGATCTTGTTGTTGGTCTGTTCACAGACGCTAACCACCACACACACTTGGCAGAAAGAGACACTGGATAAACTCAGACAGCTTGCTCTCGACATGTAGCACGGATCCATCAACACAGAATACAAGAATTTGGTGTAATAAAACTGAACGTTTGATGAAACATAAAGTTCATAGACAAGAGAAATCAATAAATAATACTCACAGATATATGTGTTGTGTTCATGCTTCCAAAACGATTGTGGCGATTTTGCCCATAGATTGCGGCAGGAGTCTTTGCAAAACACTAACCAGTTTTACGGTCTATTTTTGGACGCTTCAGTTCGAAGCATGCGTTGCCCCGGCAACGCTCTGTAATCCTCTTGCGCCCAGTAAACTATAAAAATGGTTTCGTTTCGTGTCTCGTGTATTGGGGTTTATATACTCTGGTACCGTTTTGATCTGTGATTTGTCTCAGAGCAAGGCGAGAGGGACGACGGGGAGCTCAGCCATGAGCTCTACGTCCTCGCACCGCGGCTAAGGCCCTCGCGGGCCCTGGGGACGACTTCAATGGGGAGCCCGGGCTGGGGTAGACCTTGATGACTCGGGGGCGCACGCCCTCTGGATCACCGGTCTTCTCCACCCAGGATGGTGCGACACAGGCTCTGGCAGACTGTCGGGCTGTCCGGGGTTCTATCCCCGAGGCGGACCGCGGCAAGCCAAGCCTCACAAGCTAACACCACGGTGATGATCCTGTATCTGAGTGGTGTCCGTACGTTTGGGCTCGTTGGGCGGGCTGCTACCTGGTTAAAGTACTAATTCTAGAGTAATGACTGCGCCTGCAGTGACCCTCGGTGAGCGGACCTCCGCGAGGATCCGGGGATAGTGGGTGCGCGTCCGCAATGACCTGTAGTGAGAGGACTATCCTCGAGGATCCCGGATAGCGGACGACGTTAAAACTTTACACGATCAACTACACATACCGTGTTGATGAGGCAGATAAACTGTTGAATTATAAATGGAAAAGTGGTGAAGATAAATACACCATTGTTGATGTTCTGAATGTATTAGATTTACGGTATAGGTCAGAACAATATTGTCATGACATCGACTTGTGTTAAAAAATGTCCATGTACCTGTGGATATTACTGTCTTTGTGCCACGTACATAATTCTGCGGCATATGCCGATAGGTATAATGATTATTCATAACTTCTTGCCGGCATGAAGGGGTGGCGCGACTGCGACTATCAACAATAACAGGCGTCATCAATTCATCGACAAGAATAGAAGTTCATCAATTGTGACCAAAACGGAAGCCGAGTGAATGCATCCTGAGCGGTGATGGAATTTTTTTATCAGCGACAGGAGAAATAAATATATTTTCTTGTAGTATCCCACCTGGATTGTTCAAATCTGAAGAAATCCTCTTTTCAACCAAATGTAGGCCTTCTCTATTTATGGTGGTCCTATGGTGAATTGCTCAGGAATGCGGAACGTCATTACTTTGGCATTGGCTATGTACTGAAATTCACGTATCTTGTAACTGGGCCGCCAAAAACAGAATCTAGGACCACCATTGTTTATTGGAATATTATCTGGAATAGAAGAAATGTCTGTCGGCAATTTTGATGGGGTCAAAAGTGTCGGTTATGTCGATAGCGTCAGGTGGATACGTGAGGTCAGGACGAATGGTGTCTCCACGGTCACTGACATGTTGGACTGTGCCAGAGACAAACAAAAAATGTTATTGGACGGGCAATTTGATATCATATTGGCAATGTGCCATGAAATGTTGAAAAGTTCAACACCTTACGATTCCGACATTCACTTGCCATGGCAACAGCTTGTATCGCGCGTGACGTCATAGACACCATGCTGAGTTATGGAGCAGACGTCACCGTCAAAGAACGTCATGACAACAACATTCTGCACGTGCTGACGCTTCTGTGTGACTCGAGGTCTGAGCTGGAACCTGACATCGTGGATCTCTACCGCTGGTTGACTGACAAGTCAGATGTCAACACTATCAGGGAGCTGCTTCAGTCGGAGAATGACGAGGGACTCAGACCTCTAGAGCTGGCTACACAAAGGGGATTCTTCCAACTGGTTGTGACTATTTACGAGACTAAAGACGTATACTTGGTGGAAGAAGAAGACCAGGGAATTCTGACCTACCAACACTTTGACATCACAGAGTACGAGGGTCCCACGGCAGACAGACAGGACAAGTCTCCCATAGCCTTCATCACCTACATGGACAATGAGTGTGTAGATCGGTCAGGCACCGCAAAATTGTCTCGTCCTTGCAACCGTTAGAACAGTGGTACAGATACAAGGCCAATGCGAATTATCCAATGGTATTGCTATGGGTGGCATGTCGGGTTGCTATGCTCATTGGCTACTACTCGCTTATGGTCACTTTCGGCCAGAGTACCAGTTCTGATCCAGATGCCCTCTGTAGCTGTTTGTCTGGTATGATTTTGTCACGGGACACCGCTTCTAAAGTTTTCGTATTCACGTGTGTATGCTCACTAGCAATCGTTAGCTTTGACATTGCCGAGATGGTGATGCGGCTGGGAAGTCCTTACGTTGTCTACAAGAACGTCCACAGCGGCCGGACCGTTGTGTCTGTTGTCTTGTACCGCCTGGTACAAGGCGTGCTGGGCTGGATAATCCTGGTCGCCAGCATCCTGTACTTCAGCCTTGGTCTGCCCAGTCCCAGGCTGGCGCTTCTGGTAGAGCTGATGAACATCTGTGTGGTGGCCGGCACAGCCTACTGCCTTTTCTCCTTCATGCAGTTAGTCCCAGTCCTCGGTCACTATGTCGTCATCATCAACAGGATGCTGACTGACCTGTTCTTCTTCCTTATCCTCTACACCATATTTTTTCTCGTGCCCTTCGCTTTCTACTTTGTCGTTTTCTTCAACACACACAGTGGCCAGGGGTGTGTCACTGACTTCTCCTCTTACTAGGAGAGCATGTACTCCTCATTCCTACTGATGCTCAACATGATCAACCTGCGGGACTATCACCTGTACCACTATCAGTCAATACATTTCGTTCACGTTTGTTTTGTATTTGTGGTTGCTTTGCTGCTGATAAACGTTTCAATCGCCGTGATGACGAACTCCACGTCGGTGTTGGAGAAACACAAGGCCACTGGATACTGAGGCGTTACTATGGTTACATGGCGAGGCGTCATGGCCTGCTGAGGAATAATCGCGTGCTGCTGACGGATGCGGTCTGGAACACTACTAATAATATTGACTTTGCTGCAACCAGTGGTTGAAAATGGCAGTGGTTGAAAATTACATGATAAGATATATGGTGCGATATAAAAATTAACCAGTACATATAAATAAATACCTATAAACATTATTATTATTATTATTATTATTGTTATTATTGTTATTATTATTATTTTCCTGGTTATATATCATCTCAACTATGTTGACTCCCATAATATTATTCCCAGTGTATACATATAGGACCTATATAAACCAAAACGTGTATCTAGTCATCGCTATGTTAATAAAATCGATACATAAGAATGTTGTTTATTGTTTCATTTCTGAGTACCCCTTTCAAAATATTTCTTTTGACAAAGTACATGTTCATTCTTTTATCGGGGTTTGAAATTTCGGTTTACTTGAATATTCAATACCTGACATGTATGTTATTGCTGAGGGCGACGCACCAGTGGTTTTGGTCGGGTCTGTCTTTGTGGAGCGCACACACCAGAGGTGTAAAACATATATATATCTTACATCTGAGAGAATATTTACTGTTGAGAGCTTACAAGTATGTATATAATATATCTATTGCACAATATTTATGAGTTAAAAGGGTAGGACACAGAATGTTGTTTTTATTATGATGGAAGACTTTTTTCCACCAAGCTGTCGCATGGAGCTGAATAGGGGAACCCGAGTACAAACATGTCACTGAGAAGTTAAATGTAAACCTTCAATGTACTTCCTGGTTTATCTATAAAATATCAACAGAAAAAGGATCGAACGCTTTATACCAGAGTCAAAGGCTTTGTGCCCTTCAAGGTGTCGTATATCTGGTTGACAGTTCGGAATTTGTTGTCACACCTCACACCATGGAGCGAGTGTGGTTATCGTGGATTCTGTGTGTTAATCTTCTGTTGATCCAGGACTGCACAGGTGAGCGAGAACATACACTAACGTAAAGTTACCTGCCTTTTGTAGCATTCCATTTTCTCAACTTTTATTATTTACCTGTCAACACTCCACACTGACAAATTAACGTCGGAATGTGCCACAATGATTGATAACTAAATCATTACAATTGTGTACTGATACTACGTATATATTACATACAAATACGAGTATGTATATAAATATTCCAAACTTTTATGTATAGTAACTTATTTATTCAGTATTGAACAGAAACTTTTATAAGATGGTCTATTCATAAATATATTGTGGGTGTTATTGTTATCGCGTTGATTACTAGTATGATTCTAAATGTACAACAAAACGTGGATGATAAATACAGTGGATCCTGTGTTTTAAGACCACCCAAGAGGCCCCCAAAAGTTGGTCTTAAATGATAGGTGATCTTTATCACAAGATCCACGCTATTTGTGTATGAAAAAAAAATCGCACTATAACGTGTACTACAAATATACATTTACCAATACTGCGATGCCAGATTAGGTAACATGTATCAAGTGTGTACATCTTCGCCACCTTTATCACAAAGAAACAAAATAAATATTTTTGGCAAGATCATAACTACGTATACGATAGTCCTTATTGGTAGGCAAAACGAATCATATGTATACATGTGATAGTACTTACATACAGGTGCATGGTTTACTCATAAACTGGCTATATATATAAGAGTAGCCTATCGATTGAGTAACTCGTGGTAAGATACTTGAATAAAGGCAGCTATTCGAATGAACACAATGGGTTCTCGCTGAAGGACTGCGTGCTCTTGTTAGAAGAAAAGCCTGAGGGTGGAAGATAATTTCCTTTCCAGTGTTGATTTTTTTCTCGGTGACCACCTTTGTTAGACATAGCGCCTTACCAGACATACTCATTACTTAAAATAAGTGTTCCTTTGTGGAGAATATTTCAGGAATTTTTTGAGGACGTTACAATTATTTCATATTTGAACGTGGAGAAAAATGTGCTCAGGGAAATGATGAATAATTATTCCATTTACCGTCATAATGCAAAGATATGTTTTTGGTTGCCCAGTTCGTATACGTGTGGGCTTACTTTTCACTAATGTACGTGCGGGCTCGATCCCCGACCTCGGTAGTATGTGAAGTGGTATGCGATCGTCTAATCGAGCAAGTTGGATTCTGCTAGATTCTATAGTTTCCTCCCATATTAATGAGCATCCATAAGCCAAGGTCCAAGGATAAGGAGATTCTATACAGGTATAATCATAATGCTGTCTCACCATTTATAAATGAAGTTTTATCAAATGCAAATGCACGTGCTCAATGCTTGAATATCTGATTGTGTGATGCGTTGAATTGATATTGAATATTAATTGTGTTGAATCCGCAGGTCAGCCCGGGCCTATCGGGTCCACGGGATTCCCCGGCCCGACAGGATCCACAGGGGCGACAGGGCGCCCGGGGCCACCCGGCGGACCACCCGGACAGCGAGGACCAGTCGGGGGCACTGGTATGTACTAGTAACCTTGGGAGTAACAGGGCGCACCACCTGCACAACGGGGACAAGTCACATGTATACAAGTATAACGCCATGTTTTAGAAAACATGGCAGAAAAAAACATGGCCCTTTTATGTGTACGTGTTTCCCATGGACTCACAAAACTGAATTCAATACACAATCAACACATATATATGAATAACTCACAACAATAGTTGTACAGTTCATATGAAAACAGTAGCGGATTTAGAGGGGGGGTTACTGGGGTCAGGACCCCCCCTTTTCGAAAAAAACCCCAATATATATCAGAGTTTCCATAGGCGAATTCAGGCCTCCTGCCCGAAATTTTTTTGTCGAAATATCATGTTTGAGTTCAGGTTGATCATAGTGAATTTGTTTGAAATGTATACTCAGGAGAGACCAGTGTGCTCAGCTGCCACAGAACATGAAGAGTTCTGGCTTATGGGGCCCTTCAGCGGGCCCCAGTCCCCTGGCCCAAATGTGCAACTCTCTTCTACATTTGTTTTTTTTTTTACAAATTTCTCAGAAAATTTCAGCAATTTATTCTCAGGAAAGGCCACTAAATTAATTCTGAACATAAAAAGGCTCTGACTTCTGGGGCCCTTCAGCGGGCCCCAGACCCTCGGCCCAAAATGCAGCTCCTTTTTTACATTTTTTAAACACATTTTTCAGTACATGGTAATCAATAACTATTAAGTGCAAGTTATTCCCAGGAAAGGCCACAAAATTAATGCAGAACATAAAAAAGGCTATGACTTCTGGGGACCTTCAACGGACCCCAGAACCCTGGCCCCAATATGTAGCTTTCCTTCTATATTTTTTTACAAACTTTTCAGAACATGTTCATCGATGAAATTTCAAGTGCAATTTATTCCCAGGAAAGGCCACAAAATCAATTCAGAGCATAAAAAAGGCTCTGACTTCTGGGCCCTTCAGCAGGCCCAGACCCCCAGCTGAGACGAGCTCGCTTCGTTTCTATTTTGAGCATTGAATATGAAAGTAGGGCGATCCATGGTATTCAAAAGGAAGTCATACCAAGGAGATGCTATCAACTTAACACTGAACATAAAAATAACTCTTGCTTCGAGGTCTCTTGAGCGGCCCCAGACCCCCACCATGACAGGCTTGCTTCACTCCATAACTTTTCATATATACCAGGGGCATGAAATGGGATTTATACCCAGGAGATGCCAGGAAGCTACCACAGGACATAAAACAGGATCTGGTTTCTGGGGCCCTTGAGCGGGCCCCAGACCCCACGCCGTATAATGTTGGACCCCCTCTTTTCAAATTCTTGGATCCGCCCCTGAAAAAGTCACACAATCAGTCACATCAAAGTAAATGAAACAGGAAATCGTGTACACCCTCAGCCAACTTATCTCTCCCAAGTCCAATTAGATGTACGGTATCCTTGCCAGATCGCCAGTTCCAGTCTTTGGACCTAGCCGTCGGCAGCTCTGTTAAAAACATCCTACTAAATTCCTGCTCCATAAGTCGCCCAAGAATCTGGAAATTATCTTCTAGTTTAAAATCTCACATTCCCAATATGCCCCAAAACATCATAGATTTAAATATTCACATAGAGGCGGCAGGATTTGATGAATATAGGCCTAAAATGTATGTGTACAGCCATATTACAATGGATAGATGTCTAACCGTTCCTGCACAGGCCCTAGGCATATGTACAAAATTCCATAGCAGGGCTCATATAAAACTGGAATAAAGGTTATACCTATTGCCGGGTTTTTAAGTACCCGTGGTCGAAAGCACGCGGATTCGTCACGGCTTCGTTATGGCGGTCTTGGCTATTAAAGGCGATCTCATTTCTCATGCTTCAGTTTTGTTATGCTACACGCTTGATCGCCCCACGAAAAATGG
The DNA here is from genome assembly GCA_949152475.1 of Terebella lapidaria. Classification (NCBI taxonomy): domain Eukaryota; kingdom Metazoa; phylum Annelida; class Polychaeta; order Terebellida; family Terebellidae; genus Terebella; species Terebella lapidaria. Next base: position 38,989,926 of record OX424565.1, on the reverse strand, counting down.
CCTAACAGGCCTAATGCAACTGTAATAATTCGAAACGATAATTTTAAACTATTCTCTGAAATGTTTACACCTAATGTATCACTGTCTGTCGCTGCAATACAACATATTCTTAGTGATTACTTGTTGGCGTAGTTATATAACGCAGTGATTATATCTGGGGCGGTTCAAATATGAGAAGTTCCAAAATAACCGGCAGGAGAATCGGTAATTGCACTTGCGAATACCAGCCGAAAACTAATTTGAAACAGCACTTCTCATTGTCATTCAAATTCTTATTGTTAGTATAGTGATATTAGCAGTGTTTTTAAATCAGTTTAGCGGAATTTATCGGCTTTTATTGCAAATTCGCGAACCCAACACCAATGTATGCTGAATCTAAGAGAGTCGTCCGAGAGAGTCGGAAGACAGGAGATACATAGGGTGAGGTCAACGACAATCACATATACCCGGCCCTGAGGGGCCGGGAATTAGGACTGATCAACAGGGACCACACGGGGACATGCCTATTTTACAGGGGGCGGGTAGGGGGGGGGGGGGTGTTGGTGGCGTTACACATGGTGGCCGGGAGGAGAACTGGTCATTTACTACTGCGAGATTCAACATCTTGTTCTGCATCAGGAGTACAAATGAATCGTAAACATTGCTCCGAGTATCTGATAAGTTGTAACCTCTGTCATCACATATATAGGTGCCACGGGCCGGCCGGGCCTCATTGGTGCCCCTGGACTGGTGGGGAGCGCGGGTCGTCCTGGAGCGACGGGCTCCACGGGTCACGTCGGACCGAGGGGAGCGGACGGACGGCATGGCGTGGACGGTGTAGCCGGCCGGACGGGGGCCACGGGCTTCTCGGGCTCGCCTGGGCCAAGCGGGGCCACAGGAGGAACGGGGCGGTCTGGCCGGACTGGCGCGACAGGGCTCGCCGGCCCCATGGGCCTCACCGGACCGTCAGGTGAGTCTCCTGGGGGTATTTCCCCTCTGCTTTTCTGTGATGAATGATAACATGCACGTGATTGGGCCTATGTCCCACCAAAAAAGATGGCATATGTTTTTTCACCCACGGTAAAGTATCGTTATAGGCCTATACAAAATTATAGATCACGATTAGGCCTATACATGTAACATCTGAATAAGGAAGTTTTCACGTGTGTCATGGTCCATAACATTTCAAGCAAGTTATAAAAAAAACTTAACTTAATATAACAAAAATATAACAAAAAATAAACCATCCATCCATCCAAGTCGAAGTTTTTTTTCTGGTGCTTTTGCTTACCATTTAGTCGGGCATGTACGGGGGGTCCCTTTGCACCCCCCCCCATGATCCTCCAAAACCAACTTTTTTCTCAAGGTTTTTTAATACTAATAAACATTACATATGTCTCCGGTTGCGCATCCATTGCAAAAATTGGTTTTCGGGCCATTTTTCAAAATGGCCGCCCCGCGAAATCTCGAATTTTGAGATTGCTTCACTTTAAGCTGCATAGGTCTACAAAATAAAATGTTTGTTACCTTTTGCTGCTCATTGTAGGGGTCTTATACATTGTACATGAGAAAACAGTGGTTAAATAAACATTTATAATATGAATATGTCCATAAATCCAAGATGGCCGCCAAATTTAGATAATTTTTCACTAAAATGTCCATAACTTCGGACTGAGTCAACCTAGGATGTTCATTTTGGGGTCTATACCTAGGTTTTCATATACAGGGAATCCATTTAGACCAAAATAAATACAATCAAGCTATTTCTTTTGATGCATGCATCCAAGATGGCTGCCAAATTTAGATAAATTTTCACTAAAATGTCCATAACTTCGGACTAAGTCAACCTAGGATGTTCATTTTGGGGTCTATATCTAGGTTTTCATATACAGGGAATCCATTCAGACCAAAATAAATACAATCAAGCTATTTCTTTTGATGCATGTACACCTGCACACATGGTACACGCTACACATTCATTTAGATATCTCTCGAAAATAGCCCCCTTGACACCCCTATGGTCTCAATTGTGGATCTTGCTTGAATATTTCTGATAGAGACTTTTACTGATTTGCCATCCCAATAAATCCTTGAACAAATAGAGCTTGATTTGATTAGTTTTGTTAATTAACAGAAATCCAAGATGCCTGCTAAACACACCCCGAAAATTCAAGTTCGTAACTAATTGTGCTATAAAGATGTGTGATACTTACTTTCAAGGGTATTTTGGTATGTAGATTCCATTTTTGGTGTTATTCTAGCTATATAATATCAATTTAAAATGATAACAGCATCTCATTGAGATGGAAAGCAAATAAAAACATATTGTTATTTGAGTTTATTCATACACTTATGCATTACGCATTACTCACCAACATGAGTAACATGTAGAATATCTTCATTGGCTATCTTAACACATGAATATGATGGAACATGGTACTATGATATTGGTACTGCTATATTGGATGAATTGACATATTAACTGATGATGTCTTCACCATTGCCCTGCATTCTCTTGCAGTACAACAACGTTGTCTTGAGCTGTCCGACATCATACCACTCAACATCCTCTATCTCAGTTCTGGAAAATTCTACATCACTTTTGCCACAATAGTCCCATTCATTGATCTAGTCTCATTCATTGATCTAGACACACCTTCGTGTACGGGTTGCCACTCTCCTGGGGCTGAACAGTTGTAATGCAAGTGATGTCGGACAGCTCAAGACAACGTTGTTGTACTGCAAGAGAATGCAGGGCAATGGTGAAGACATCATCAACTAATATGTCAATTCATCCAATATAGCAGTACCAATATCATAGTACCATGTTCCATCATGTTCATGTGTTAAGATAGCCAATGAAGATATTCTACATTATTGTTCTCTGTTTGTGATATAAAAAGTATCCCAAGCATGTTGGTGAGTAATGCGTAATGCATCCCAATAACAATATGTTTTTATTTGCTTTCCATCTCAATGAGATGCTGTTATCATTTTAAATTGATATTATATAGCTAGAATAACACCAAAAATGGAATCTACATACCAAAATACCCTTGAAAGTAAGTATCACACATCTTTATAGCACAATTAGTTACGAACTTGAATTTTCGGGGTGTGTTTAGCAGGCATCTTGGATTTCTGTTAATTAACAAAACTAATCAAATCAAGCTCTATTTGTTCAAGGATTTATTGGGATGGCAAATCAGTAAAAGTCTCTATCAGAAATATTCAAGCAAGATCCACAATTGAGACCATAGGGGTGTCAAGGGGGCTATTTTCGAGAGATATCTAAATGAATGTGTAGCGTGTACCATGTGTGCAGGTGTACATGCATCAAAAGAAATAGCTTGATTGTATTTATTTTGGTCTGAATGGATTCCCTGTATATGAAAACCTAGATATAGACCCCAAAATGAACATCCTAGGTTGACTTAGTCCGAAGTTATGGACATTTTAGTGAAAATTTATCTAAATTTGGCGGCCATCTTGGATGCATGCATCAAAAGAAATAGCTTGATTGTATTTATTTTGGTCTAAATGGATTCCCTGTATATGAAAACCTAGGTATAGACCCCAAAATGAACATCCTAGGTTGACTCAGTCCGAAGTTATGGACATTTTAGTGAAAAATTATCTAAATTTGGCAGCCATCTTGGATTTATGGACATATTCATATTATAAATGTTTATTTAACCACTGTTTTCTCATGTACAATGTATAAGGCCCCTACAATGAGCAGCAAAAGGTAACAAACATTTTATTTTGTAGACCTATGCAGCTTAAAGTGAAGCAATCTCAAAATTCGAGATTTCGCGGGGCGGCCATTTTGAAAAATGGCCCGAAAACCAATTTTTGCAATGGATGCGCAACCGGAGACATATGTAATGTTTATTAGTATTAAAAAACCTTGAGAAAAAAGTTGGTTTTGGAGGATCATGGGGGGGGGTGCAAAGGGACCCCCCGTACATGCCCGACTAATTGTTCATGAATTAATATGTATGTTCCTGAATCTGAATACACAAAGAAGCATTCATTAGAAGGAAGAGCATCGTACATGTAGCAGCAACTTTATTTTCATATCACACTTATCACTCCACCATGAAAACGTAATAAACAGAACGAGGTTTGATAACCTTTTCCGACTTCCTGCTTCAATAAAGTGCTCATCGTAGCCTTGTGTCGTGAAATTTTATTTTCACTTCCTTGTGGTACTAGCTTATCAAGTATCATGATGCACGACTCCTAAACTGAAGCTTAACATCTGGTATTATTCAAAGACGCCTATCCCCCGCCCACCCCCTCCCCCCACACCTGATTACAGGTCCGCTGGGACCGAACGGGCGGACCGGGGCCACAGGATTCACGGGTAACCAAGGGTCACCAGGGCCCGCGGGTCCGTACGGCCCGGCGGGACGCACTGGGGCTACAGGGATGCCGGGGCCTCCCGGCCCAACCCACGGGCGCACGGGGGCTACCGGTTTCACGGGGCGTCACGGCTCCCCCGGGCCGACTGGTGCTACAGGTCAGTGGCGCAGCAGTCAAGGATCACCCCGGATACATGCAGCTCCATAAATTTCCATATAGGCCACTGTACATAATATATAGGCCTATATAGTCGAGGACTCCGATATTTCTCGTATTTATCGGGGAAAAAATTATTAAAAAAAGTAACTAACTGTAAGAGATATTGTGTAAAGTGACACTACATGCATGGATTATTATCAAGGATCTTCTATATTATAGAAGATCCTTGTTATTATGACAACTATATTTGATCTGACATGACAAAGAGTACATATACATGTATGTCTATAATTATAACAAATTACGAAATGACCATATATTTTCTTCTATCGGGACCACACAGGTTTGCCAGGGCCCCCGGGTTCTGGGGGCGGGCGGACGGGTGCCACGGGTCGCCCAGGCCCTGTAGGACCCCCCGGCATACAGGGACCCCCCGGGCCTGTTGGTCGCGAGGGTGTCAATGCTCTCGGCAGCAGTACGGCTGAGGGTACGTCATCAAACTATTAGAATACTAAATCACACAACACGGTTTAATTAGGTATGCATGGTTATCTTCAAGAATTTACGTGACCTAAACGCCTGTATCTATATCAGTTTAATATAGATTTAGGTCTGTTGTTATTATAGATCTACTAGTATGCTATTATACTGTAGTCTAGCATATACATGTATTTTAATTATTTTATGTACCAGTAACTTATAAATAATTGTATAATGTATCTCACTTTACAGAGGAGGGTTTCAGCTTTGCGATGATCATTATACTGGCTGTGATGGGGTTCGTGTTGCTATGTCTCGTGCTCGCTGTGTGTATCCTAGTGATTGTTGTCAAGGGTTTGAAGGAACGCGAGCCCAAACCCTCGCCGTACACGGCTAAGACCTTCGATACGTATGGGCGAAACAACGGCGAGACGGTCAAAGTCACCCCTTAGGCGATCAACAAATCGAAACTACCAGAGAGGCAGAACGAGTCATCACGCGACCAGCAACTTGGTCTATAATATGATATTCAGACCAGAAATGTCTCGTGAAACATTTTGCACCTGTGAGGCATGGTGGCCATCACAGGAGTCATTGATTCTTGGTGACATTTGCTCATCAATATCCGAATGACAGTGACACGATTAGCCGCAGATCTACTGAAATGGACTAGCTATATAGAACGGGTCTTGCCTCATTTGATGTTACCTCCTTAATCAGTACATATATAGGCATACTTTTTGACGTACATGTTGTATTGGTGTGTGTGTGTGTGTATCATGTATAGTGTCAAAATGATATCAATATACTAGTACGCAAAATGAACATTTTCGTAATATGGTTACGTTGGTGAATGCATTTATTCAAGACTCAATTTTTACCTCGTTATAGTTGTAAGAAAAAGTCCACGTAGGCCTACAGTACTACACGTAGTCTAGGCCTACAGCGTAGGTTAGTCCTTCCTGTTTTGATTTCCGAGCGGTCTTCATCAGCAAGTAGGTGCAAGCATAGGCCTACAATCAAAGAGCTTCCTCGTATCACGAAGGTCCCACTACATGTATACACCTGAAGACTCTGCTACAGCGATATTTAATAGGAGTTGAGGGCAACAAACAAATTTGAGGGAAGAAGACACGTCATTTTCATCATGACCTGAAGGAGCTATGTTTTCATGAGGTAGACGGCAAGCTCTTCATGATTCCTTGACCTTGCCATTTGCATTGTAGTCGCGAATCATCTGAACCTCACACTGAACGAGGGGAACCTCAGACTTCAATCAGGTACAGAAAGGTAACTTCAATTACACACAGGACGAATTCGAACAAAATGCTGACAAGTGTATAAACTCCTTGCTGTAATATAATGTCTAGACCTGTTAACGCGTATATTTGATATTATATGGTTATCATATAGGCTTATATATTTTATCATATGGCACTTTGGAAGGAGTTCATTATTTGGTGCCATGTGCAATCTGTATCATTTTACCACGATGAAATATATCAATAAAAGTTTTGTGTCGAACTCTGTTCTGTGTCAAACTTCTGGCATTTGTACCAGACCTGGAAACTGCAATTTTCAACGCATTCATCGTATTTGGCTCGATGTAATAAATAGGAAGACATCTACATTTAACAATTCTGACATTTGCAACACACACACCATTGCAGCACACATGTTATACACATCCTAAGCCTATATTAGTGCATGTCGGCTGAGGTAAACCTCTCCATATCACAGAGAGGAACAGTTTGTCTGATTCTATGTGCAACTAGACGTCAAGGCCTAAAGGCCTTGGAGGCATTTCAGGGTGAAGCATGAAAAAAACAAAATGCTGACATGATAAGTTCCCAATGAAACCGTTTCCGAGATATCGACAGAAACGAAAAATGCCGACTCAGCGAAAAAATTTAAGGTCAAGGTCAAAGGTCATCCATCATACCCTATGTACATGTTTGTCTAGGGCGACGAGTCCGAAAATAACGTCTGTTTCGCTCTACGACGCACCGTTTCCGAGATATCGACGAAAACGAAAAATGCCGACTCAGTGAAAAAATTTAAGGTCAAGGTCAAAGGTCATCCATAATACCCCTAAGACATGTTTGTCTAGGGCGACGAGTCTGAAAATAACGTCCGTTTCGCTCTACGACGCACCGTTTCCGAGATATCGACGAAAACGAAAAATGCCGACTCAGCGAAAAAAATTGAAGGTCAAAGGTCATCCATAATACCCTATATACATGTTTGTCTGGGGCGACGAGTCCAAAAATAACATCCGTTTCGCTGTACGACGTACCATTTCCGAGATATCGACGAAAACGAAAAATGCCGACTCAGGGAAAAAATTTAAGGTCAAGGTCAAAGGTCATCCATAATACCCTTAAGACATGTTTGTCTAGGGCGACGAGTCCGAAAATAACGTCCGTTTCGCTCTGACGCACCGTTTCCGAGATATCAACGAAAACGAAAAATGGCGACTGAGCGAAAAAATTTAAGGTCAAGGTCAAAGGTCATCCATAATACCCTTAAGACATGTTTGTCTAGGGCAACGAGTCCGAAAATAACGTCCGTTTCGCTCTACGACGCACCGTTTCCGAGATATCGACGAATACGAAAAATGCCGACTCAGCAGAAAAAATTAAGGTCAAGGTCAAAGGTCATCCATAATACCCCTAAGACATGTTTGTCTAGGGCGACGAGTCCGAAAATAATGTCCGTTTCGCTCTACGACGCACCGTTTCCGAGATATCGACATAAACGAAAAATGCCGACTCAGCGAAAAAATTTAAGGTCAAGGTCAAAGGTCATCCATAATACCCCTTAGACATGTTTGTCTAGGATGACGAGTCTGAAAATAACGTTTGTTTCGCTCTACGACGCACTGTTTCCGAGATATGCATGAGAGCCTCAAGGATGACTCAGCTAAAATTATTTCGAGCCCTAGGTCAAAGGTCGTTTGACGAATCGGCCTCAAAGTCAATAGGCTTCTTCCCTGGTGATATATGAACCTCCATGCAAAGTTCCACAGTCATTGCCATAACACTTTTTGAGTTATCGTGCGGAAACCAGAAACATTGATTTCATCCTCACGGACCTCACGGACCCCGGAGCCGGCTCAAAAACAATAGGCTTCTTCCACACAACATTTCCGACCAGCAGTGAAAATTTGGCGAAGATACATCTTTTTTTTATTTTTTATTTTTTTTTTATTTTTTTATTCACACAAACGATATAGGTACACACACAATACATTCAAACAGTTATTCCAATAATGACTTCCTCCATGACTTTTCGTACTGATATATATACAATAGTTCTCTATCACAGGATGTCTGCTGATAGATACATCTGAATCTACATATACAATACTTTGCAATCAACAATAAATAGTTTATTTCTTTGATGATTATAGTACTATCATCTTCTGAATAGAAACCAAAAAGGACAGTCAATTCGTTCAGCCCATATGGTTTACCCAACTTAACTGTAATGTCATTTTCCACCTCAGTCCACAAGGGTTGAACCGTTTTACAAGAATAAAAATGATGTCCAATATTGTCGAGTTCTTCACATACTTCACATTCACTAGACTGCTTAATCTTATATCTGAACAACAATTTATTTGTTGGGTATATACCATGTAATATTTTCCACTGCATTAGTTGTAATTTAGTTTCTTTGGTTGAAAACCTGGCTAACATCCAATGTGAATCAGTTAAATTTATGTTGTGACGCTCTGACCAGAACTGTGTGTGAACGACCTGTAATTTTGATATCAATATCTGTGAAATATCCTTGGTGGCAAGAAATAAAATGTTACGATCACCGAGATATATTTGCAGATCCCGCTCTTTACACACACCATCATTAATATACTCGAAGGGAAGGGCATTCCGAACAACATTGTATTCCATTATTGTACATGCCCTGTTCCCGATCTCGTTCACAATTGAACGAATGTCGCGAACATGATGGTTTTCTATTAAGTCGGCTGTACACAAAATGCCCTTATCGATCCATCTTTTGAAGAAAAGAACATTTCCCTTATACGTCATGTCTGCATTATTCCAAATAATTTCAGTATGACTCCTAAAGTTATGACTGGGATTTTTATTTTCGACATCACACCACAAGTAGATAAGTCTTCTGTAAAAAGAAGGGAAGAAACCCTGAAAACCGCGAATCTTACAAGAAGATGCAGTGCACTTGAATATCATGAAACGTGGACCCAGCGTTCCTATATAATGGTTAGGAATAACCCGCCATAATCCTGTTCCAGGACTCAGTAACAGCTTGACCCAGCGAAAAGCTAAAGCGGTTTGTATTATTTCGGCATTGATCATTTTTAGACCACCATCTTCATATGGTTTCACCATAATTTCCCTCTTAATCCGTTCAGGTATGTATTTTAAATCATTTTCTTTGTGTATCTGCTTGTTACACCATACAAATTTGAACAATAATGTGTTAAGCCGTTTCAAAATATCTGGAGGTAAAATAATTCCCTGCATAATATACAAGAACTGTGATATTAGGAAGGTTTTTGATAGGGTTATTCGGCCTATAATAGTGAGAGACCGCGATGACCAGGACTTAATAATACCTTCACATTTGGTGAACTTAGGTTCCCAATTCTGAGATATTTCATCCGCCCTTAGTTTATTGCTAAAATAGACACCTAAAATACGTATGTTATTATCGTCACCCAATAACCATCTCAGCTCCCCTATTTGTTTTTTTCTAAACTTCCAGCAGCCAAGCCATATGGCTTCTGTTTTGTCCTTGTTCAATGTTAGTCCTGAGAATCGGGAGAAACGCTCAATTAGAAATAGACATTTCAGGATTGATTTTTCGTCCTCTAAGAAGAGGGTTGTGTCATCTGCGTACTGTAATAACTTCAACTGATTACTGTGATTACTTGGTAAATTTATTCCTTTGATATAAGAACTTTGTCTGATTTTGCACGATAATATTTCACACGCCAGTACAAAACATAGCGGCGAGATGGGACACCCCTGACGTATGCCACACTTAAGTTCGAACCAATCAGACAACCAACCACAATAATTGATACAACTGTAGGAGCTGTGATTCAAAACTGAAATCCACCGTACAAAGATTTGCCCGAAACCGTACCGTTGCAATGATTCGATTAGGAATTGTTTTGAAATGCTGTCAAAGGCTTTTGAATAATCTAAGGCTAACATCGCTCCTGGTAAGTTATGGTGGTTCGTGTATTCTAGGATATCATCGATTGCGCGCACTACAATACCAGAGTTTCTCCCCTTTATATACGCATTTTGGTCCTCAGATATAAGTTTATGAGCCGTTGTTTTCAAACGTAACGAAAAGACCTTGGCTAGAATTTTGTAGTCTGTATTGGTGATCGATATGGGTCTCCAATTTTTCAGTCTATTTCTGGCTAAATGCTTACCCTTGTGCAGCAGGATCAATGCACCAGACCGCTGGGTTTTTGACAGCTGCCCGACTAGAAATGAGTATCTATAACAAGACAGTAGTATATGTTCTATCTTGGACCAGAATACTTTATACCAGGCCGTCGTTAGCCCGTCCACCCCTGGACTACTAGAGTTTTTCATTTTGCCTAAAGCGAGTCTACATTCCAGACCTGTGATTTGTTTTTCGCTGTCCGCTCTCTCTTCATGGCTTAACTGTGGTAAATGAATATTACCAACAAAATCATCCAAATAGTATTGGGAAAAGACTTCGGGTTTAGAGTACAAAGATTTATAATAATTATATTGTAATTGACGTATCTCTCGCTGATCCTGAACCACACGACCATCTTCGAGTTTGAGAGATGCAATATATTTCTGCTTTCCTCTATGACGTTCTAAATTCAAAAAATATTTTGTACTTTTCTCTCCCTCTTCTGCCCAAATAACTTTTGAGCGGATTTTCGCACCATTAGTTCTTTCTACAGAAAGCACATCAAGTCTTGCCTTCAGATCGTTCACTCTGCAGTTCAGGTCTTGATCGTAAGGTGATAACGAGAGTAATTCGCTGGCACCTTTTAACTCCTGAGTAAGTATTTCAACTTCACACCGTTTATCTCTGTTTTTACTTTTGCTATAACTCATAGAAAATATTTTGACTCGTTTCTTTATCAAATCCCAAACTGTTTGGGCATTCAAATCAAGTTTGCTATGTTCAAACGTATTATGGATTACATCGTTAACACCACTCACATACTCCGCTTCACACAAATAGCTATCATTCAGCTTCCAATACCCTGGTCCTCTTTCAGTACATTCAATGTCTAGATCAACCAAGACCCCTCGGTGGTCTGACAGTGGCATATCCACTATTCTGCTGTCCGAGCACAAATCCACACAGTCACCGTCTACAAACACATAATCCAATCTTCGCGATACTCGTTGGATTTGTCTTCGGTAAGTAAAATCTGAAACGTTTGGATGGTGACAGCGCCAGATGTCCTCCAAACCCAGATTCGTCATGACCTGCTGGAACGCTTCAATTTCAGACTTCCTGTGACTTTTTCCACTTAAATTATCCAGCTGTTCATCAAAAATACAGTTAAAGTCTCCCGCTATAATAACGCGTGAACCTGGAATAGTAGTTCTTAAAACAGTACGTTCCAACAAGTTCAAAAACAGTATTTTCTCTTTAGATTCATTTGGACAATATACACAGAACACACAAAATTGCTCATCACCATGCACAATTGAAACACCGACTATTCTACTCGAACATTCAATGATTTGACAGCTGTCATAGTCCAAATTTTTGGATAACAAAATCATTTCACCCTGTGAGTGTTGTGAACCACTAAAGTGATACATATCCCCCAACCATTCTTTTTTCCACTTAACAATGTCACCATCAGATACGTGGGTTTCTTGCAAAAGACATATGTCAACATTCATATCATTTATTTTTGAAAACAGAACATCGCGCTTTCGTCTCTGCCTCAGTCCATTAACATTCAATGTCAGCAGCTTCATAGTGGTTTTAGGAATGGAGTTTTTGTTTGGTCGTGAAATATGCTGCGATATCGATATTACGTTTACGTTTCACTTCCACGTCGAGGGGGCTGGCGAAGATACATCGAGGCAAACTGAAGTTATCGTGCGGAAACCAAAAAGTGAAAAAAAAAAAAAAAAAAAAATATTTTGACAAAACCATAAAGGCATTTCTGCTGAAATGCCTTAATTAGTCTGATTCTATGGGTAAAAAGTCTGATTCTATGAGCAAATTGTCTGATTCAATGAGCAGATAAGTAAGTAAGCGATGGGGCAACAGTAAAACATGCTGGATCAACGGCTAATTTCTCAACACAATCCGATGTTCTGTTAACTCCATAAATCATTGCAGAATATGGATTATGTTCAGTTTGTCATGCAGCGTTCACTGTTGTTCATACATTTGTCGCACAAAAGTGGAAGGGCCAGGTGGTGGAGCAGTTAGCCATAAATCACCAACTGCTAAGCGTTCGCAGTTACCAACCTGGGGCCTAGTGCACCAAACCGTCGGTGAAGCGTCGGTGACAACGTCCGTCGTAAAAACACCAACGTCCGTCGTGAATTCTGCGTCGGTGTGAAAGTTGGTGTGCACCAAGCTGTCGGTCGTTGAAAACTAACGTCCACTGGACGTAAAATCTGCGACTCCTACTGAGCAGTCGTAGATGGGTCGTACAGCTTTCGAAATCGTGTACCGCACAATATAAGTGGATTAAAATATTTTTCATCTGTGCGATATGTTCACATAACACTCTGATAGCGTTGGGAACGAGCTGCATCAAAATTTTAATGATTGCAGAGTATCAGTATAATTATGCTAACACCTGCGCTATTATGATGGTTGCTTGAACACGCGAAGAAAACTTAAATTATGGAACTGCACTAAATCATTCGTTTTGAATTTACTGTGAATAGCCATATTTTGGTTTCCAATTACTTAGATATATTTATACACTAAAAAAATGTACAGATCGTATTATGATAAGGGACGATAACACTTCTCATTATGTACCAAAAGGCATGTAATGGTTGATCTTTTGCAATTGCATCATGTGTTAATCAATGCTAAAGTACAATACATGTGTGTGAAATTGGAATCGCACAGGGTATGTTTGCAGCTGCAGTGCATACCAGAGTGGTTACAGCGAATGTTTGGAAAATTTATTGTCCACACAATAGCTTTCCAGAATCATACTGTACGTGTATTTCCAACACAAGCCATCAATATAAAATGCATTTAACAGTTAAAACTGATAATTTTGACAATTAAAAACTTAAACAAGTATGCACCGATCCGTCGGTAGGCACGCTGACGCGTCGGACCAACGACCAATTTGCGACTTTTTGGTACACACTACACGGGCGGTGAATTCACGACGGACGTTTCTACGACGGACGTAGGTCCCACCGACACTCAACCGACGCTTGTTTTACGATGGTTTGGTGCACTAGGCCCCAGGACATCTGGACAAATACATGAACAACGGTGAACACTGCATAAGAAATTGAGCATGATCCATATTCTGCAATGATTTATGGAGTAAATGGAACATATGCCATCAGATTGTGTTGAGAAATTTGTCGTCGATCCAGCATGTTTTACTGGTGCCCCACCGCTTAATTGCTTATTTGCCCATAGAATCTGACAAATTGCTCATAGAATCAGACTTTTTACCGATAGAATCTGACTAATGCACAGAGAATCAGACAAACGGTTCCTCCCCGTGCATATAGACACTCGCACGCGGCGGAACCCAGAGATTCTGGTCTCCATACCAGACGTGGCCTGGGTCCAGTCCTCGGCAATCGTTCCTCTTCCCCAAGATCTTCATGGTACATTTTGACACACTTGTATACATTGTGTATTTGATATATCACATAAAAGTTACCCAAATTTGTTTCTGTATCCCCTGTAGATATCCACAATGATATATTTTTGATACCCAAGCTGATGAGTGTGAATTATGAGGAAATGATCATCCTGGATCATGGATATACGGTCTCGATGATGATTTGACCATCTTCTATTGGAAATTCCTGTCTGATCCCTTTACTTTAGTTCCTCTGGACCCCAGTCATCAGAATGTGAAGGAGTCCGGTATGTACGGCAGCACTCCCGAGGTCTCTCCATCGGGAATGATGTAAGCTGGGTGCATCACGAAATGTAGACTGCCGGTCTGACTGAGAATCGTCTGTCGTCGGCTCTCCCGGAATGCAGCCATTGTTGCTGAAACAGTGACACGGTGGATTTTATTTTGACTAAAAATTGATATACTAGGTCTATACAGTTTCAGGCAAGATGAATTATGGTCTGCTCCAACCCCGAGAACCAAAGAGTTCAATAACAGAAATTGCGATACTACATAGGGCCTGTGAGGTATATCATAAATCGCCAGTGAAAATGAGGTCGACCCTGACCAATATTCTGGTGACCAATGTTCATTTCTGGCGACCAACAAACATACACCCAGTATACACTTTTTGTTCATAATGAGTAATACTCCATTCAGAACTCAAATTATTCAGATAACACAATGGGTGTATGTTTGTTGGTCAGCAGAATCATACCGTGACGGTTAGGGTCGACCTCATTTTCACTGGCGATTTATGATAGACCTCACAATAAATTGAATTTTGATGGAATTTGAAATTGACGTGTAGATCTATAAGGACTTCAATGATTTATTTTATTTTAGGGTTTCCCTATCTGTTTTCACTTTCTTCTTCTGGTCGGGAAACCCTTTGACAACGCTGGTCAATCATGACGCATCCGAACATGATTGACCATGTTCATATAATGGAGATTTCCACCTCATTTAAAAAAAAACTAAAGTAAAGTTCATCCATCAGTGAAACAAGATTCTTGGCCGTAATTTTGTTTTGAATAATCGGATCAACTTGAAAGGTTGTGTTTCTCAATTGGGTATCATGCCGTAATGTTTCACAAAATTTCAGAATTCTATCTCAAAAATTAAAAAAGTTGGCAAACTAACTCATGGTTAAATTTCAGTCGGAAATGTGATCAAGTAAATTTCAACAAATTCAAGTCTTTTATCGTGTTTATGCCCAAACAGAATGAACCTATTGTGTTGAATTAGAGTCGGAAGGCATAATCGTTGTATATTAAGTAAATATATTTATTCTGAAGCAATATATAACTCGTACATCGAATAAAAGTTGTTTTTTTGTGCAGACTCTGAAATTCCATGTTTTGGCCAAAATTTAACATTGGGTTGGATTGCTAACTTTCTCAATTTTCGAGATACAATTCTGAAATTTGGTGAAAAATTACGACATGATGCCAAATTGATACACACAAATTTCAAGTTGATCCGATTATTTAGAACAAAACTACGGCCAAAAACCGTGTTTCACTGATGGATGAACATGAGTTTACTCTTGTTGCAGAATGCTCTTAACACCATGTGAGTAGGGTCATCAGGGTCATTCCCGATCTGAAGATGCGAACGATATGTATCAGTCCTTTCTCTCTGTGTCAATTAAGTGACGGTACTTCTTTTTGACGCAATATCACGATTCGTGCAAAGCAGACATGCACTTTATTTGTAATATAGTTTTGATGTACATATCTGAGTTCAGATTGAAGCTTGTAATCTCCTGCATGCCTTTCTTAATTCCATTCAGGATGTATTGGATTTCAAGAGTCAAACCAATGGGACGGAATTGACATCACATGTTTATTAGACTACACTCACTGAGGTACTCTTCCTCTATGAGATTCTGCATGTCTGGCGGGTTGTTCTTGTTGTGTACATTCACCAGTGGTACGGTTCCCATGGTGATCTCCCGAGACAGGGTCAGCGACTTCTTCCTGTGCACCACCAGCTCAAACTGAAAATACAACGGCTAGGTCACAGTTGTAAAATCTTTCCTGTTTGGTTCCTCTGTAATCACAGACCTTTGTCATGCAATATACTAGCTCATAGTTGTTATAATGGTAAAGTTCAAATTCAAGATAAATTCAAGATCTGTCAAAGAAAATCTTGACAGATGATCCCAACGGCAGCATGATTGTGTCGAGAGCTAAAATTGGCACTGTTAACGTAGTCCGCTACAAACATTGAGGTAACGAAGAGTCACAATTCGAAAGTCATTTCTTGAATATTATCTCTTCAAAATGGCCTATTTTATAGAGTAACTGATCAGCATCCTAATAATGAAAAGGAAATAGGGGGTCACCGTGCTCGTTTCTTCTACATATTCGATCAAAATCACAAACAATTTCTTAAAATGACATAAATTATGGCATTTTTGTGCATTTTTTTGGTCCATATTCACATATTGCATCGTGTTTTCCATGCGAACGAATACGGTAACCCCCTATTTTCTTTTCAGTTTTAGGATGCTGAACATTTACTCTGTAAAATATGTAATTTTGAAGCTCTAGATTATGATGATACAGTTATTTATTAAAAAAAAACTCTTTGAGCCCTCCCCTCACTGTCTGGAGCGGACTACCTTAATTGTCTACACTCAGTGATATTTTGACAAATTTGAATGCGTGTGTATATGTATGAAGGATGATATGATATGATATATATAGTGTAAAATGATGGATGAGTTTGTGTAAAGTTATGACGTGACACCGCGATCACGGCGATCAGGTGCTAGTGCACTTCTGAGACATTGGACGCCACTCCAGTAATGGGGTGTACCTCTTTACCGTGGGGTTATATTTGAAAACATAATGTAGCATTATGACGTGTAACACCACGGATATGGCGCACCTGTGATGGTTGACCATAAGACACCGGGTAGCAAACCAGTATTGAATGAGATATATACTAGGACCTCTTTATCGTGGGGTCCTAAAATGTAAAGGTCGCCGAAATTTACATTGGTGCCGTACCTTCCGAACCATTGTGTTTCGTCTCGGCGTTGGTCCGGGGTTAGGCCCCCTCTGTTGACTCACATCGGGTTTCTGGTCTCATGAGCATATACATGCAGGTATAACATTTGTCTGGGACACCCAAATGATACTTTTTGACCAGGGTGATGTGTCTCAACAGTGAGATTCGAGCTGACCTCGCGAACGAGGGAATTCAATTGTTGTAGCTAGACCAGCAATAACACTACGGATATGGTGACAATTGGCGACACTCCAGTAATAGGGTATACCTCTTTATCGTGATCGCCGCACAAAACACAGAGCAAAGCAATAGTCTCTAGAGTAAGCTGGCACGAACCTCAACGATATATTTGATGTCGATACAGTCACACCCTTCCATCCTGGACGGGGGCAGTATTGGGGCCATCAATGGCTCTATCCACTCCACCGTGGAGCGCTTCTTGATGCTATATTTAGAAACTTCTCCATGCACTGACGTCACTTCCTTGCGCCTCGTTTTCGATGATGGATCATATGACGTCACATCATATATCATGATCTGATAACATGAATTTCAGTTGAAAAGTCTTGCGAAAAACTGCATACTCACTCATGCGAAACACAATGCAAATTTTCCATCAGAAACGGAATGTAGGCCTACTTAATTGTAATCACAGCTACTATGTAGAAATCTTTGAAAGTTCACTCACCTGCTTTAGGCGGACAAACATTGCGTCTAGTGTCGAACTGCTCGCGTTCTTCACCTGCACAAAGAAGTCAATATCCTCCAGGGGTGTGACACCCAGGTTGTTGATACGGAACATTACCTCTACCACTCCGGGTCGTATACACCCGGGGAGCTGTATCCAGTCCTCCTGCTGGTCTGCACACTGGTATTGAAGATACAAGTGGAATACCGAGACGTGTAAAAACGAATTTACTAACGCATTATACTTGCTTTACAATGCGGGTATGAATGTACCCAGTCTAGTAAGTTATGTCATATCATGAAATGCCGTACTGTATACCGTGAACTATCATAGAACAACCAACCACACTTTCCGCAACTAAACATAGAAACACTATCGAAGTGATCCAGAGACCGAGCACCCGGCCGACAGTCGCCAGTAGGCTACTCACGGCGATAACGCGGGGCTCGCGGTTGAGGTCCAGGTCGCGGTGTACGGTGAAGACGGCTGTGGTGGCGAGAGGAGCGGCCGCGAAGTCCGCTCCAGAGACGACTGCGTGACACGTGTAGCGGACGTATCCGAACTCTCCCTCGAAGGACGAGGGCAGGTCCGTGGGCAGTGGGTAGTAGAAGGGGTACTCCTTGTAGCCGGCGGGCTGACACACGGGGTCATGGGGCGGCTCTGTGTGTGGGGCATGATTTGTACACCCACCATATATGCTTATATGGAATAATTTTGAGGGTATATATATAGTGGTGTTATTTGTGCTAAAGAAATGAGTTTTTCATTTCTAATAGACATTCTGAAAATATACGATGTTATTAGGACAACAGGAGGCCTCATACCGTTCCCAAGCATTTCAAATGTTGACGCAAACAGCGCCATCTTGTGTCCGCCCTCGGAGTTCGGGTTGTCCTTGACGGGCCGGTCCAGATTGACGTGAACAACTCCCTCAAAGCGCAAATAGATTGCTGAAAGGAAGACATCTGGTATAAGCTTTCACATTGTTAATAATACATTTCTGTCTATTGACCCTAAAACTACACCATATTATGGAGATTCAACACAGGACTCAAAACCCCGGATGACAATTGTAATCGTGGAATGAAGTGACTACATGTACATGTACGACTATAGTTCAGCTTTGAGTCTGAACATTTCATCACTGAATATGTTATGAGTGGTAAACTGGAACCCCAAAATCAAGTATACTCGTATGCTGATGCAATATCAGTAACATTTTTAAGAAATAGTGTCTCCCATGTGCTATAAAGCGAGATCAGCTGTTTTAGACGAAGCGTGCATTTCCTGCCACACATGTAGGCCCCTTGTACTCCCCGGTATTGAAATAAGTAGTTAGACTGGTGATCTAATCGCAGCAATTGAGACCCACTGTGGCAGATCTCGAATTAATATTTCTTTCTCCATGTGTGGACATTTACCTATGCATGTTCATGTATATACAAATACAGGATTAACTCCTCAACTTAGTACCTACCTGTGAGGTTGACAGGTGTGGAGAAGTAGACAACCAGCCTCCCTCCGACCACGTCTCTGGGGTGGTACACCTCCATATCCCGGTCAAACTTCACACTAAACTCTCGTAGATTCTCCATTGTATACTTATGTGTATTTGCATTGGAAACTGATGATTTGCGAGTTTTGTGTCGAGTTTAAAGTTTACAGATATGCTCATTTCTCCCTTCCAAATTCTTGTCGAGGTATGTAGAACAGTTGGTGTACGTAGATAGTGTACAAGTTTGCCACATATTACATGTATGTTGGTAAACAAGACACGGTGCGAGTATGCTTATATTTGTAACTATAAATTATCTTCCTCGTTGACGCTGCTAGCCGGCCAGTCTATCAGAAAGTTCCTTGTATCTGATCACACGCAGATGAAGTACATCATGTGATGCTGTTTAATCAATATATTATATTGTCCAGAACAATTAGAGAAAGTATTTAATTTCACTCTGGAATAATTGAGGCCGATGGTTATTTATACCTACATCTTCTTGAAATATGCCGTGCTCCACAATTTACACCCGAACCAATAACAAAAAACAAAACATCTTGCTCGCAAACCTAGGATTGACATATACGAATAATCTAAACACTATGATGTGTCGGGGTCAGCTCTATGTTGCGTTCGGACGAACTGTGAACGGGGTCAGCGAGGATGTCGTGAAATATTTGCAATTTCCTCGTTTGCACAATGTTTTCGAATGTTAAAGAGAAACCTTTTAGAGACGAAGGATCTGTCTCGCATTCGTCTGGGATCCTCTCAGTTTAATTTGGCTGAATTAAAAACTTGGACTGATTTGAGACTAAACCATGATCATATCAAGAGTTAGGTGACACATAAAACTGAAACTGATTAGATCCAAAAACTAGAATATGATGATGGTGAATTACAGGTGGACCACAAGACTAGACTCTTGTCTTGTGGTAGTCGTGTCTCTTACGATGATACTGTAGATTCACCGCGTTACATACAAAGGCGAGTTGAGACATTGTTAAGGATGCTTAACAGTCAGGATCGATGCCTTATCAGCTGAATTCTGGTATGTTTTATTTAGGCTATTTCTCTGCTGTTTAGCAATGGATTTCGCAGAACATTGTTGCGTAGGTTCTATACATGACTGCAACATTTGTCCAATGTCCAAATTGAAGACCCAGTCGATAATCATACAGATCCGGAACGTTATACTCCGCCAACTAAATGTAACTTACATAGGAAACAGACAGCGTTTTAGGGTGCAATTTCTTGACTATAGTTAGAATACTTATCATAGAACAATAACCTACTTTCTGTTTTGGGGTTCACCTCGACACTTGGTGGTAATTTGATGTTCAAAATAACATGTTATATATTATCCGCATTGAAAATACACTGGGCAAAAGAAGTTGAATGTCAGTCGCATTAATAACGTCTATATCCGTTGTCATTGTAAACTTAACCGCAAACTTTATCAAGAATTCAGCGACTCTATCATTTCCTAAGAGTAGTATATAAGCAAAATCACAACAACATCTCACTCCTGAGTACAACATTGTCGAAAGCTGAGTATTGACGGTATTTCCCATACGAATAATCCGTTGATCTGTACTTAGCGCTTCACTGACCAGCGGCACAAGACATTTTCAGTGAATCGCAATAGATATACGTATTTGCACATCAATTTGACATGTATATCGATGGAATGATTGAAATTGGAGGGTAGGTTATTGATCACGGATATGTGCACTCGTTGTAATTAAGAAACTGCACCATGTAATGCTTCGTGTACGCAACGTAAGTTACATTTGTTCCAGCCACATTCAACTCTATTTATATACTATTTCAGTAATGGAATCGTCAATCGCTTTTGGTGTCACCTTCATAGATATATGCAGAATATAAATTCAAAATTTCACGTAACTTTGTTACGAAACGGCCGAGATATTAACCAAAATTGCACATGGTATTAAACCATTGAAAGCATCGGAACGTAACCGATACGCAATCTTAAGGGGCCGGTCATTATTTATCAGGTGGGGGGGGGGGGTGGGTAAAAACTGGGGGGGTCACACTTTCATTTTCAACATTATTGGGGGGGTCATACTTTTATTTTCGATGGGACTGGGGGGGTCGGAGTTTGAAATTGAGTTATTTTGAGAAAATCTGAATGGTAAAATTGGTAAATAACTAGACGTGAAGGCCTAGAGGCCTTGGGGCATTTCGATACACAACACAATCACAGGTGAACTGTTTATAACTGACAACTCTGCAGCCAAAATGATTATGTAGATACATCCATTTCAATCCAAGACGATGGATCAAGTTGACTCAACATACCCCTAAGACATATTTGCCTAGTGTCACGAGTCCGAAAATAACGACCGTTTCGCTCTATGACAAACCGTTTCCGAGATATCGAAGAAAACGAAAAATGCCGACTCAGCAGAAAAATTCAAGGTCAAGGTAAAAGGTCATCCCTAATACCCTTAAGACATGTTTGTCTAGGTCGACGACTCCGATAATAATGTCCGTTTCGGTCTACGACGCACCGTTTCCGAGATATCCAAGAAAACGAAAAATGCTGACGAGTCGACGAGTCCGAAAATAACGTCCGTTTCGCTCTACGGTGCACCGTTTCCGAGATATCGACGAAAACGAAAAATGCCGACTCGGCAAAAAAATTTCAGGTCAAGGTCAAAGTTCATCCATAATACCCCTTAGACATGTTTGTCTAGGGTGACGAATCCAAAAATAAAGTCCGTTTCGCTCTATGACGCACCGTTCCCGAGATATCGACGAAAATGAAAAATGCCGACTCAGCAAAAAAAATTCCAGTCAAGGTCAAGGTCAAAGTTCATCCATAATACCCCTTAGACATGTTTGTCTAGGGTGACGAATCCAAAAAAAAAGTCCGTTTCGCTCTATGACGCACCGTTCCCGAGATATCGACGAAAATGAAAAATGCCGACTCGGCAAAAAAATTTCCAGTCAAGGTCAAAGTTCATCCATAATACAATTTAGACATGTTTGTCTAGGTCGACGAGTCCGAAAATAACGTCCGTTTCGCTCTACGACGCACCGTTTCCATGTTATCGAAGAAAACGAAAAATGTCAACTCGGCAAAAAAATTTCGGGTCAAGGTCAAAGTTCATCCATAATAACCCTTAGACATGTTTGTCTACGGTGACGAGTCCGAAAATAACATCCGATTCGCTCTACGACGCACCGTTTCCGAGATATCGACGAAAACGAAAAATGCCTACTCGGCAGAAAAATTCAAGGTCAAAGGTCATCTGTAATACCCTTAAGACATGTTTGTCTAGGTCGACGAGTCCGAAAATGACGTCCGTTTCGCTCTACGACGCACCGTTTCCATGTTCTCGAAGAAAACGAAAAATGTCGACTCGGCAAAAAAATTTCGGGTCAAGGTCAAAGTTCATCCATAATAACCCTTACACATGTTTGTCTAGGGTGACGAGTCCGAAAATAACGTCCGATTCGCTCTACGACGCACCGTTTCCGAGATATCGACGAAAACGAAAAATGCCGACTTGGCAGAAAAATTCAAGGTCAAGGTCAAAGGTCATCTGTAATACCCTTAAGACATGTTTGTCTAGGTCGACGAGTCCGAAAATGACGTCCGTTTCGCTCTACGACACACCATTTCCGAGATATCGAAGAAAACGAAAAATGCCGACTCGGCGAAAAAAATTTGGGTCAAGGTCAAAGTTCATCTATAATACCCCTAAGACATGTTTGTCTAGGTCGACGAGTCCGAAAATAACGTCCGTTTCGCTCTACGACGCACCGTTTCCGAGATATGCAATGAGCCTCAAGGATGACTCATCAAAATTGTTTTTGGCCCCTGGGTCAAAGGTCGTTCAAGGTATTGACCCCGTAATCGATAAGGCTCCTCTGCGACACTATATCAACATATATGTCAAGTTTCAGAATGGTAGCACAAGTACTTTTCGAGTTATCATCCGGAAACCATTTGACTCAAAATTCATCCTCACGGACTAACCGGACCTCGAAGCCGGCTCCAAAACAATAGGGTTCATCTATGTTATATATGTGATAACTGGTGAAAATTTCTCGAAGATTCGTCAAGGCGTTCTTAAGTTATCGTCCGGAAACCGAAAAGTGAAAAAAAAAAAAAAAAAAAAAATGAAAAAAAAAAAAGAAAAGAAAAAAAAAAAAAAATTCTGACAAAACCATAAGGACATTTCGTGCCGAAATGCCCTAATTACGTGGAAACAATCCACTCAATATCAGTACATGGACTGAATGGAGTACGCGATGGAATTTCATAACATTTTCAGTCAAAACCATAATCTCACTGAAACCGGATCCTGCAGAGGACCATCCAGGAACACCATCATCAAGATATGACGCAATCCGTGTGCATAAGGGCTCAAAAACTTCTTCCGGGAACCATAGGACTCCTATTTCGCTCCTATTCAACAATTTTTACGAGCCAATTGGCTCCTAGAAGCATATTTCAAAATTACTTTACAGATTTTCATCAGCCAATTGGCTCGTGGGCTCTATTGCCTGGGAGCAAATCTATTGCCTGGGAGCAAATGTTATGAGCCTATGGCTACCCAAAAGTGGCAATTCTGAGCCCTGATGTGCATTGATCAACGTTCATCACTCAGATTGAAACATTGTCACCAAGAATCAACTTTGGACCTAACAGAGCAGCACTACAGCTGAACACGGTGCCAGCAAGGACAAGCCCAGATCAGCAGGGTCCTGTCACAAACAAACCACGGATCAACCAGTCCATACCACCCTGAGCAACATATCATCCCTTCCGATGAACCCGAACTAGCATGTCAGAACCAAAGACCGGTTTTCCACTCAAACTTCTGTCAACACATGACCTCACTGAGGATATTCCCCGAAGACCTCAGGACTACCACAAAACACCATGTAAAAGACATGGACATTTCCACACAGAATGGTTTTGCTCAAACACCTATCATAATTAAGTGACCATATATAGTATGCATACAAGTAATAATTGTTGTAATGGCATTCACACTTGAAGCGAAGGAATGGTGGATACTCGAAGAGCACAAATCATAGTATTCACTGACCTTATGGTATCATAAATTTGCGACAAAAGTCACAATTGTTTCAATAGAGATGTAAATAAAGCGTAAAAAGCATTCGAGTACCATATATATTATGATACTGATGCCTTATAATTGTCACCAATTGTAAAGCATAGCCTTATATTCATACATGGGGATTGGGGGGGTCATACTTTTATTTTGGATCTTGGTGGAGGGGGTCATAGATTGGTTTTCGATATCGGTGGGGGGTCAAACTTTGAAAACTCATTTCTCGGAAAAACCACCCAACCCCCCCACCCAATAAATAATGACCGGCCCCTAATGGCGGTGCAACCATCTGTAGCACCCGGGCGCGACCTAAAGGGTGTTTCCTCCTCCCCCAAAGCCAGGGGTAGATCCAGGATCTCGGGAGGGGGGGGGGGGAGGGGGTGAAGTTTGGATATTCACCGTGGCGGGTGGCACATGCGTGCTGTGGACAACTCCCTTCTAACAATCTCTCCACTACGACTATTTGTTCAGTATGAATATAATTATTTATGTGTTTATTTTATTTGGGGGCAACGGGAAGACAACCTCAATTGGTTACGTTGCTCCTCCCATCTCACTTTACTCCTTTTTGTATCATAATATCTGTATCACATTTTATTAATTTGCTGATTTGGGAAATAAATCTATCTATCCATCTATCTATCCATCTATCCATCCATCTATCTATTTTGGATTTGATAGAGAATTGATTGAATATTTGATGGAAGATACGCAAAATTTGGGGATTTGTAGGATCGCGTTTGATATCTGATGTATGTTTATTTTACAACTGTATTCGTGCAGTTTGTGTATACATTTGGAGTTTGCACAGCTTGAACCTTCCGGTCTGGGGGTTGGGGCGCCATAAGACCCTCGTGCCCTTTGAAATAAGGTCACTGGTTAAAATCAAAATCGTGAGAATATTCAGCATACTGTATATATATCATTTCCTATATATATGTCAACAATTGATTGATAAACTTTAAATTCAGGTCATCAGAATATTCGTCATACCTGGTATAGGTCCACAATTGATTGTTAAGTTGTAAATTCGATAATAAACGATATAATAGCCATTTTATCATGTGACCTTGGAAATGAGGTCAAGGATCAAATTGAAGGTCATGACAATATTCAGCATATATCATTTCCTATATGTTCAATCGATTCCTAAGCTGTAAAGTCAATAATAACTGAGATATTAGCCATTTTGTGCGCTGAACTTGAGAATAAGGTCAAATATCATGTTCAAGGTCAAAAGAATACTCAGTATATATCATTTCCTATATGTGCACAATTGTTGCCTAAGCTGTGACGTCGATAGCGAGATATTAGCCATTATGTGCTCTGCCCTTGAAAATGAGGTCACAGGTCAATTTCAAGGTCAAAGTACTAGTATTCAGCAAACATCACTTCCTACAAGATCACAATTGATTCCCAAGCTATAAAGACACTAATAAGCGAAATATTAGCCATTTTGTGCTCTGACTTTGAAAATAAGGTCAAAAGTCAAGCTCAAGGTCATGAGAATATTCAACATATATCATTTCCAAAATATTCAAAATTGATTCTTATGCTGTAAAGTCGATAATAAGCAGGATATCAGCCATTTTGTGCTCTGACCTTGAAAACGAGGTCAAGATCAAATTCAATGTCATCAAAATATTCGGCATACAGCATTTCCCAGATGTCCAGAATTGATTTCTAATCTCTAATATCAATATTAAGCGATAACGTGTCACAATAAAGTAGCCCATTATAAAGCAAAGGAGAACTTCACATGGGAAAGTCTTATTTGGGCCCCGTCGAAAAAATCAAAATGGCCACCACAGGCAGACCGTCTATTCAAGGGCAACGAAACTTATATACATCACAGAGGTCTATGAGAAGAGTGTTTTGAAACAAAATGAGGGTGTTTTGAAACAAAATGGCCGCCATTTTGGAAAAAAATGTGAAAATAAAAAAAAAAAATAAAAATTACCTTCCTCTTGAAATATTTTTAGGCACTTTTGTGCAAAATTTCAAAAAGATTCGACTGTAAACTCAATAAAAATGTAGACGGACGCCGACGCTGACGACGCCGATGGACGGAGCGCCACGGCAATAGACTATCGGACCAAAGGTGCGGTAACCTAAAAATGCGAAAATAATAAAACTAAGAAGGCCACGGTTTACTAATTCGTGGCCACAGTTTACTAATTCGTGCGCACGGATTAATAAATATATCTGGTATGTCACCTCAGGGGCTCCATAGATGACGGACGTACGGAGCCCCTGAGGTGACATACCAGATATATTGATTAATCCGTGCGCACGAATTAGTAAACCGTGCGCACGAATTAGTAAACCGTGGCCACGAATTAGTAAACCGTGCGCACGAATTAGTAAACCGTGGCCACGAATTGGTAAACTGTGGCCACGAATTAGTAAACCGTGCGCACGAATTAGTAAACCGTGCGCACGAATTAGTAAACCGTGGCCACGAATTAGTAAACCGTGCGCACGAATTAGTAAACCGTGGCCACGAATTGGTAAACTGTGGCCACGAATTAGTAAACCGTGCGCACGAATTAGTAAACCGTGCGCACGAATTAGTAAACTGTGGCCACGAATTAGTAAACCGTGGCCACGAATTGGTAAACCGTGCGCACGGATTACCTTAACTAATCTGTGGGCATGATTTAACAATCCGTGGGAACGATTTAATAATTCGTGGGCACGATTTAACAATTCGTGCGCACGATTTAACAATTCGTGGGCACGAATTAGTATTTCGTGGCCACAGATTGGTATAACCAATCCGTGGGCACGATTTACCAATTCGTGGGCACGAATTAGTATTTCGTGCCCACGAATTAGTGAATCGTGCCCACGGATTGTTAATTCGTGGCCACGAATTGTTAAATTGTGTGCACGGTTTGGTAATTCTGTGCGCACGGTTTGGTAAACCGTGCTCACGGATTGGTAAACCGTGCGCACTTATTGGTAAACCGTGCGCACGGAATAATAAATATTTTCGGTATGTCACCTCAGGGGCTCCGTACGGACGCAACGCCGTGGCAATATATTAATATCACCATTATTAGCAATATGGCCATTATGGGTCCGGCTACCTAAAAAAACCCCTCGAATTTGGATCATAAATCACAAGTGCCCTCAATTGCACTGTGCAATATCGATTGCAGTAAAAGAATGTCACTTAATTCGTGTGCGCATTGAAATTTTTGCACTATACAGCTACTTTAGAGACAGCTATTGATCACTTTCACGAGGCAAACCCAATACTGAATATGCCAACTGGGAAGCTGACTTGAAATATCAACAAAGGCAAATTATGAAACAACATTGCCGAAAATAATAGTCAAGTATACATGTGTGAAATTTGTTCAAACAATACGAGGACACAACTCATGATTAACTTCCTAAATAAATACTTTTATAGCGAATGTATTTATTCGGACATATTAATATTACGGCCCATTTTTGTTTGTTTGTTACTTTCGCTATGAACCAGCGGTGGATCGGATCTAGGATATTTTTGTAGGGTCGGGAGGGGGGGGAGGGGTATACGATATTATGCAAATTTAGGAGAGGCAATCTTCCTCCGAGGCTACCCACTAGATCAGCGCCCGATGAAGCAAGTCCATTGTCAACTCGGTGGCTGTCAGAAAATACAATGTAATGCTCTAATCAGGTAAACAGCATAAATCTCCAGAAGACTCATAAAGTCTTTATCAGTATCTTGCTATATATACTTTATTGCATCTTCGACACGCTTCAGTGATTTCAAATCTATAGAATCAGTGCTAACGACATATCAGTTATAATTCAGGACACATGTCCACCTGCAATGTACCTTATGACTTTATTGTTCTATCATGGTCGCATTTGAGATATGAACCACAGTAGACTCACCGAACACAAAATGATAGGCTATAAACTTTGACGGAAAATCAGCAGATCTGAGACAAAGACATCAGAACCAAAAAGACAAAAGAGACAAACCAAAAAAATCAGCAAAAACATGGCTTCGAGAGTTTTTAGTGTTGTGCTCATCTCACTGGCCTTCCACGCGATGTACTCCTTCAGACAAGGTGAGATCACGACATAAAATATGTCATGGGCGATAAATTAATATGAGCAACAACATAGTAGTAATATATTCATTTTCAAGCATGCGCGACAACAGAAGCATTCAATAAACCGAGACCATTTCACCATCCATTGTATTTACTGTTTTTCAACTCTTTTATAGTGTATGGTCAGACCGGAGCTACAGGGCCATGTGGTCCCACTGGGGCTACAGGCGCAACAGGACCCCAGGGTCAGACCGGGGCAACTGGTGCGACTGGTGCGACAGGCCCGACGGGGATAACAGGAACCACCGGAGCCACAGGACCTATTGGTGCGATGGGAGATCCAGGTGCTACGGGTCTCCAAGGTCTCCCGGGTCCAATAGGTGCCACTGGCCTGCGTGGTCCACCTGGGGACCCAGGTGGTGCTACAGGTGCCACTGGGCGCACTGGCCGTACAGGTTCCCCGGGAGCTCGAGGTAACACTGGAGTTCAGGGGTCAACTGGCTCGACCGGTCCTGGCGGGGTCACTGGATCTACTGGGTCTACTGGCTGCACGGGATCGACTGGGCGACCAGGTCCGACGGGAGGAACCGGTGCTACAGGACCAATAGGGAAAGTGGGGTCCACAGGGTCCACAGGCCGGAGAGGAGACTCCGGGGCAACGGGGCCTGTAGGTGCTACCGGGTTGAGAGGGCCAACTGGGAACCCGGGTGGCGCGACAGGAGCCACTGGTCCAGCCGGAGTCATGGGGCTACCGGGAGCCACAGGCATGCACGGTCAGGTCGGCCTGAGTGGGAGCCCCGGCCCGACTGGGGCCACCGGGCTAAGGGGACCTCCAGGACCTCAAGGCGTCCAAGGTCCACAGGGTGTATTCACGGGATCGAAAGGTACGATTCAAGCTGAATACACTGTTATTTATCGATTGTCAAAATGTCTATATATATAGCGTGACAATTGTTATTAATTTTGAGTTCCTGTGTCGTACATGCTCTAGATCTTTGCAGTTCCTGATTACGTGACCGGACTGTTGGTAGTGTACGGGCTTCTGAGTCTGGCCCTGATCGTGTACTCTGCTTGGACAATTGTCAAGAGGTGTCGTCGTACACAGCAAAATCCAAAAACTATGCGGGGCACAAGCAACATTTACGAGAGTCCGATGCACGCGACACCCGACACGGTACGTTATGATAATCTAGCCGCCTCTTCAGAACAGCCCCAGGTGACGTTATGCCACACGTCGAGCCCCAACGAGTCACGACAGCCATCCATGTACCTAACAATGCCTCCAACACAACCGAACGCAGCCGAGATAGCCAAGGGACCAGGCGACGACCCAGAGCTTTAGAAGTCCAGTTATGAAGAGATTGCAAAATAAATTCTGAATATGAATTTTTTTTTACATATATCACTGTTTTTGCAACCCTAATGCTGATCTTCAAGCGGAAACTAATTGCAAAGGGCCTAGGTACTATTTCGCTATAAGATAGGAAAG
The DNA here is from genome assembly GCA_949152475.1 of Terebella lapidaria. Classification (NCBI taxonomy): domain Eukaryota; kingdom Metazoa; phylum Annelida; class Polychaeta; order Terebellida; family Terebellidae; genus Terebella; species Terebella lapidaria. Next base: position 38,960,221 of record OX424565.1, on the reverse strand, counting down.
ATGATTTCGGAACAATTTTACATGGAACTTCCATGATATATGTCGTGAATCAATCAGATTAAACATGCCATAGAATAAAACAGCAAGATAGTCTGAACTGATCAACCTTCGCCCAAAAGACGCTTCAAAAATGACAAAAACACCAGATCCAAGCCAGCAGCTAGCTACATGTTATTGTAGCAACATATTCCATCCAACACCTGAAATGGATTATAATTGAAATTGGTCCATTGGAAATGAATTCCCCTGAAATGGGATATACTTCAATAGCAGGAGTGCACGAAGAGAGGTTTGAGTATAGGATACCACCCGGCGTTTGTCTAAGGCCCCCACCCGGCGTGAGACCATCCCCTAATATCCTCTACCTATGTATTACCATATATGTCAATTTGCAAGGAATTCTCAAAAGTCTGAAATTGTCACAAACGTATATCTGATTTCGAAGCCTACATATAAATACATCATTCATAAATACAAAGACAAAAATCATTGGTCATGAACTTTCAAATATATCTATGTAAAAGACATGTTTTCGATTAAGGAATCGTCCATGGCTAAATGTGAAAACACGAATTATGAACACACTTTTTTTCTCAAATCAAGAAGGAATAAAACCCAATTGTGAGCTGTTTGATATTCATCATGTAAATAAATATGCATACTTGAAATTGAACATGACCATAGCAAAATATCATGTCATTAATGTAACCCCAAATGTGTTACATGCAACTGTGCTAGGATACATATTTATGTTTTCGAGGTATTGATTACATGTTTCTCTGCCGTGTGTGGGAAACAAGATTACATGTCTCATGATTGATGGACAAAGTAGTTTTTGTTTGTTGGAAGTTGAGAGGGGTATCCTACTCAACAAACTGAACAGGATATATGATACACTATATATGCAATCATTATAGAAAGTGCAAAGAAAAACGTAAGTATACACTCTTTACATAAATCACTTACACGAAGCTAACAATAAAATCAATACATACATGTGTTCCTGGTATCACGTTACCGGATCAGACGAGTCCGCACACCTTATGACTGACTCTTGTGCTATAAATCTGAGAAAAAGGCTCTCCCTTGACGTCAGTGAGTCGATGTCATAGATGACCATGCAGTTATAGGTCGACATTGGTCAGTGTCTTACACGAATGAACTACGTTTATAGCTGGTCCATGATGGTTCGGTGTCACCAGTCTGTTTCCGTGGTGTTACCATTGCTATTTGCATCAGCTACATGCAAAGGTAAGTAAGCATGCACATATGATATAGGAATAATTAGATGGGTGTAGATTATGGAACCTTTTTGTGCAAATTTGATAACTAGAGCAAGACTTCGTTTCACAAGTCTCGTCCCAACAATACCTTACAGTCATCAATTTGACAAAAATTACTCGGTTTTTCAGACTTTATACACGTTAATAAAGAATGGCTTACCGTTTTCAGTCTGTCAATTCGCCAAGAGCCAGGGAAGCGCCATTCATGGATACAATAACGCGGAGTATCTGGGTGTTTCGGAAGCCGTGTGTCTGTGGAACTGTCTATTGGCCCAGAGCTTCGAGTGCCGCTCTGTTGACTACTTCCCAGCAATGTGCAAGTTTCGAGATAATTTTACAGTCAATGTTACAATAATTGCTGAAATAGCATGCCTTATAAATCTCAAATACTGGTAACTATAGTCTATAAACTGACAAAGGAAGCACGAAGCAGGTTTATGTGCCAATATCCGTTAGCATAACAGGCCGTCTGCAGGTAATTTTGCTGGAGCAATGTTTTATTGGAAGTGTTATTTTCCGTGCCCCTTTGAAATTTGTTTATGCTGTGAAACTGGACAATTTTCATCTTTTACAACAGTTATTGTATATCTTCATCCTGTGTGGACACTACATCACACAAAAAACGTCGTTTATTTACTTAAATCAACCATATGTTAAATGCACGACCATGTTAAAAGATAGGGAGGGACGTGGGTGACGTCAGTTCAGATAAAACTCAAGGTAGCCATCAAGGTAACCTGTATGTTGTCCATTCATTCCAATGGTGTATGTTTCACAAAGGTGAACATGAACGGGCGAGATAGCCCCATTGTGGTATTTCCTTGTCTTGATATTATAAATCAGTACTGTTTATTTACTCGGAATGGGGGTTTCTTAAAATGCAGATGTCGAGTTTTTACTGATTTTAGCGTGATTTATGTCGAATCGCATGCATTTTGAGCTTATACGTCATACATGGCAATTTGTGTGGTGACCTCGAATTTCACCTTCGATGATTCTAATTGCCCAAATTCGTTTTTTACAAACGAAATGTTTGTTAAGGCTTATGTTTGCATTATGGGCAGAATTCATATATGAGCATTAAGTCATATATTAGGTCATATATGGCAAATCTTTTGGTGACCTTGAACTTGACCTTAGATGACCTTGGAGGCTAAATTTCAAAGTCATCCCTGACTTAAAATGTGTATTTTACTCTACAGAGAACATGCTTGTAGATGAAGCTTATGTTTATATTATGAGCATATAGGAAGTCTCTTATAGCATAGCTGATAGTGACCTTCAGATTGACCTGAGATGTCCTTGAGTTTAGGATTGTGTAATTTGCTTATAATATATGGTAGTCTTACATATTTTGCCGACCTTGAGCTTGACCTCTAAGCCTTTAAGGCTAAATCCCAAGGTCATGTCTATCCTGGAGTGTGTAAATTGGGCGCTACAAAGAAAGTACTTGTAGGTGGAGGCTCATGTTTGTATTGTGAACATATATAGTTATATACAACACACCTATGGGTACATTCAAGTTCACGAAGATGACCTCGATTGGTAAATCTCAAGTCTACGGTGGCGAATATGAGCTTCCGTAGCCTAGTAACCTATCTTAACACCTGGGATATTTTTTTGGCTAGCCATCGAAGCACATTCTGCCTCAACTCACGATTACACATTCTGTCGGGCGTCACGTTTACGGAAACTGCCGAAACTACCTTTTCTCATCAGCATGAGAAGGCGATTTTAATACTAGCTCAAAATACTCGAATAGATGTCGCTGTTATTAGTTACCATCGCCGTTTATCGTCGAATGTAAACAATATCTTTATCTGAACAGGAATGAAACCATTTAATACTAATAAATCATACACATTGAAATTATTTCGGAAAATTGAATAAAACTTGGCAGTTTCACGTCATGTAAAGCAATCCTTGACGAATAACTAGTAGGTTTGCGCCATTTATTTTCCCGAGTTTATTCCAATCCCTGATCGCCCATACCCTGTGCGCAGTTCAGTTTGAGGTCCCCGATCCCTTACTTCATGCCACATTCCCGCATTCCTCGCTTCAGCTGGCTGCTGGCTGAGTGTGGAAACTCAACACACGGTCGGCCTCGCCTACCCACCACAGGAAAACTACTTGGAAAAAATATGTGAAGGTAAATTTCATACATCTCACACATTTTGATGTGCTATTAGAGACAAGCGGTTTTCAGTAGCAATACGTTTCATTGTAATGTGTGATTGGCGTATTGATGCAATACATGTACTAGTGCACACATTCTTGCCTATATTGGCTACTACTTATATAGTTCCTTTAATCACACAGAAGAGACAAACTTCGTCAGTCAAACATTCACATCCGTTTCCGGTGTGATGGTAACCACTGGCGACCCGATTCACTCCTCGGTCGTGACGTCACACTATCACTGCCTGGAGCTTTGTCTCCAGAAGGACACTGACTGTTTTACTGCGGTGATCTCCCCGGCTGATGAAGGACACAAGCTGTGTCATATTTACCAGGAGCTGTTCTCTGATCTGACCACGACAGCTAACACACAATCCACCGTTTACTGGGTTGATATACCAGTGTACATAGGGTGATTAGCGCTATCAGTAAAAACAGGAACGGAATGTATGAAATATACAAATTGAAACGTATGTATCTACCCATTATAGTAGCCGATACCAAAATCTGAAATTAACACATGTCTTTGCTACATGTAAATTGTAAGAATATGTAACACCAGTTGTTATCACTGTTATATAAGTAGTTTCTACATCATATTATTATCATCATTGTTATTGTTATTATAGCATTGTTAGTGTAAATACATATAACACAATTGTAAGGATCATTTTAAGAATGTATAATGTTTTATAAAAGTCAGAAGAATACTTATAATATTTTGGGACTGTATGACCTTAGGGCTTGATAGAACTCCAAAAATACATGTCCAATATATACACAGGCCTAATACACAATATTTCATAAAATTTCAGAAATCTATCTCAAAAATGAAAAAGTTGGAAATCTAACCCAATGTTTAACTTCAGATCCAACATGAAATTTCAGAGTCTGCACGAAACAAAAAATGTTGATGTTAGGAGTTATATATTAACAAAATCAACTTATGATACACCGACTATGCCTCCCGAATCCAAATCAATGCAATAGGTTCCTCCTATACGGGCATAAACTTGATAAAAGCCCTGAATTTGTTGAATTTTATTTGATCTGAAATTTACCATTGGGGTAGATCTTAAGTTTGGTGAAAAATTGCGGCTTGACTTTTCACTCATACCCGTCAGAAGAAATATTGCATCAAGTTCAATACCCAAATATTGCTAATTATCATTGACTGTTGTAATGGTTGATATACAAATCCCCAGTATTACATAACACCAAATCAAAATTAAATCGATCTATGGCTATTTGTGTGACTACATATATTGCATAGGTGTTATGCAATGATAAAAACAGGCTTGTATATACATATTCCAACCGTTTTGGGACTCTTTCAATAAAAACATTCAAAATAAATATGCATAATGTTTTATAATAAATATGCATAATGTTTGTTACAACAAACTGAAACATATATTAAAAACAGACTACTTTAAACATATGATAAACCTAAATCAAAATAACATGAAAACAACATGGCAATTACTTAGAAAAGCTCTTGGTAAACAAAATAATAAATCTGGCTTTCCTCAAACATTCATGATAAACAATACCCAAGTTTCTGATAAACAAGTCATAGCAAATGAATTCAATAGTTATTTTGCAAGTATAGGTAAGAAAACAGGTGAAAATGTTCCCCAAACAAACAAAAATTATTTGGAATATATGCCCAAACGAAACTTAAACAGTATAGTCTGTGGGCCATTCTGAAAAAAAAAATTTTCGTCGCCAAATCGGGCATATTAGGTTTCTTGGTGTCATTCTGTAGGTTTTTATATCAGGAAAAATATTAGACCGGGTAACCTTCTCCAAAAGTGTCCAAACAATGGAAAAAATGACTTTTTCCAAGATGGCCGCAAAGTCCGATCAATAAGTTTGTTTTTGTTTTTTCTCTGCTTCTAGACGTGCTAGAAGTGAAATCTTGGTGTCCTTTTTTATGTTTTGAGGGTTGAGGAATCCAATCAAACACATTCCAATAACAATTGTGCATTATTTTAATTGCAAAGATGCACTTCGACTGGTATTTGAACGTCAGAAATAGCGATTTGCGAAGGAAATCAGTTTTCAAATGTAGTTGCGCTATTCATTACCACGTATTACCATTTTGGACAAGACAATCCCATGAATACATCATTAAGAGTTTATTGTATCCCCGGAATTAAGTCAGGCAGAAACTATGGATTTGTGATCGTCGCGCCGATACAAGTGCTGTACTGACTTCCTTGTGAACGCTACACAAGGTGCAAATCTGAACTGTTTCTGACAATATTCCATATGGATATGCCTTATAGCAGAAACCCATAAGAGATCCTCTTATGGGTTTCTGCTTATAGTAACATCCCAAAACCTATCGATTTTGGTTGCCATGGCGACCAAGATGGCCGATTGGCGACACATTTCGTTACAAAATTAGCTGTATTGACAAACATGGCTTTTGAAGGCTCCAGGGGTGGTACTTTTACTGGTATCACTAGGATATTGAAGAGGCATATTGAGCAATGAACAAACACATAAATATTAAATAATTATAATTATAGTTAATGAAAAGACTTAAAAACCAAGTTAATATCCAGCTCGAGGTCACGATCATTCCTTCTAGTTGCAATTAGGAAACATCATACTGAATGTGTGTACAAGTATAGAGCTGATGGATTTGCACAAAATATATACTATTATCGAATACATTAACTTGACTTTCATCAGTTAAGTCTATTATTGCCCACAATAAAAATAGTGAAGATGAGATCTTTTTATTATATGACTAAACGTGGTAAGTCTTTTGTCCAGTATATATTTTATATCTGCAGTAATAATATTGATGAGTTAATATCACTAACTTATTACAATAGTTGAATCATATTCATTATCAGTGAATGTAGTGAATGTAGATCAAGAAATCACTTGTATTGTTGGGAATTGGATAAGCTAAATTATCTGGTAAGAAATAATTTGGTGAATATTTCAGTAGTTGAAAGTATTACTGCATGGCATAAAATTAGTTATGGCTTGGAACTTTTATTGCTGACATTGACGAAAGACACTGGCGCAGCAGTGCTATTTTGATATAAGATATTTTGTCTGAATTAACATAATATATTTTGGGCAACAGAAATGACAGGGCATCACGGATATACACCCATGTGGTCGTAGGCGACCGGAAAGCGTCTAGTTTTATGAACATCAAATACATATATTGTAACGGTTCTAGGGTTGATATAGTAGTAGCATATGTTCGTTGGGTTGAGGTTCGCTCCCCAGCCTTGCTTAGCTGACCAGATGCCTATGAGTTTGGTTCTTTGCCTCGTCTCAGACTGCAGGGGTCGCTCGGTTGACTCTGGTTCTCTGGCTGGAATGGCAGCTTGGCTGACTCTGGTTCTCCTTCTGGAATGGTTACTTGGCTGACTCTGGTTCTTCGGGTGCAAGGGTCATTCGGCTGATTCTGGTTCTCCATCTGGAATGGTTACTTGGCTGACTCTGGTTCTCCGCGTAAAGGGGTCACTCGGCTGACTCTGGTTCTCCTTCTGGAATGGTCACTCGGTTGACTCTGGTTCTCTGGCTGCAGGGGTCGTTCAGCTTACTCTGGTTCTCCTTCTGGAATGGTTACTTGGCCGACTCTGGTTCTCCGCGTGCAGGGGTCACTCGGCTGACTCTGGTTCTCCATCTGGAATGGTTACTTGGCTGACTCTGGTTCTCCGCGTAAAGGGGTCACTCGGCTGACTCTGGTTCTCCCTCTGGAATGGTTACTTGGCCGACTCTGGTTCTCCGCGTGCAGGGGTCACTCGGCTGACTCTGGTTCTCCATCTGGAATGGTTACTTGGCCGACTCTGGTTCTCCATCTGGAATGGTTACTTGGCTGACTCTGGTTCTCCGCGTGCAGGGGTCACTCGGCTGACTCTGGTTCTCCACGTGCAGGGGTCACTCGGCTGACTCTGGTTCCCCATCTGGAATGGTTACTTGGCCGACTCTGTTTCTCCGCGTGCGGGGGTCACTCGGCTGACTCTGGTTCTCCGCGTGCAGGGGTCACTCGGCTGACTCTGGTTCCCCATCTGGAATGGTTACTTGGCCGACTCTGGTTCTCCATCTGGAATGGTTACTTGGCCGACTCTGGTTCCCCATCTGGAATGGTTACTTGGCCGACTCTGGTTCTCCATCTGGAATGGTTACTTGGCTGACTCTGGTTCTCCATCTGGAATGGTTACTTGGCCGACTCTGGTTCTCCATCTGGAATGGTTACTTGGCCGACTCTGGTTCCCCATCTGGAATGGTTACTTGGCCGACTCTGGTTCCCCATCTGGAATGGTTACTTGGCCGACTCTGGTTCTCCATCTGGAATGGTTACTTGGCTGACTCTGGTTCTCCGCGTGCAGGGGTCACTCGGCTGACTCTGGTTCTCCATCTGGAATGGTTACTTGGCCGACTCTGGTTCTCCGCGTGCAGGGGTCACTCGGCTGAATCTGGTTCCCCATCTGGAATGGTTACTTGGCCGACTCTGGTCCTCTGGCTGTTGGGGTCGCTTGGCTGACTCTGGTTCTCCAGCTGGAATGCGCAATCGTCTAACTCACTCGGCAGACTCTTGTTCTCCCGCTGTAGTGGTGTTTCGGGAGACTTTGGTACTCCGGCTGCAGCTTGTATCGAATGACTTCAGCACTCTGGCTTTGGGTTGTTTCGGGTGACGTCGATTCCCTGGCTGCAGGCTGTCTCGGCTGGTAGCGGGTTTGGTCTGCAGTCACTCGCCTGCGCAAAGTAAGGATCGCCAATCATTCGGGTTTTAGTCCGCTTTCCTCATCGACCTCTTTCTCTTCGTGTGGTTGTTCAGTGGATAGCTTGGGTTCTGAGCTATCTCAGACGTTATCAGCTTTATTTTACCCAACTGGTCTTCCAATCAATTCTACGTTCAACTTTGGTTGACTTTACTTCTTGAAATTCTCTAAGTTCGGTTTCATTCCATCTGTATACCCGAACACTGAGTCGGCTGGGCCGACTCAAAGATCAACTCTCGGCTTGATTTCACGGTTTCTTGACGAATCACACATTCGGATGAAATTGTTGCAGATACATCTAGAGAGGAAGTTGACTATGATTGAACTCAACCACATGTGTTATATATGTTGTACAACAATTGCCAAATTTATTTGTTCCACATATACAGTATTAAATATGAAATAGAAGAAAAACAAGACAACCTTAAAAACGAATGTTCAGCAAGTAGATAGCATATAATCTATATGGCCATTGTTCCACTTTTCTTCATATGATTTGGATGTGCATAAACTGATATGTTGAAGATTTATTCATGGAATTGTTTTGTTCAAAATGGTAATACCTGGTAATGAATAGCGCAGGTACATTTAAAACAGACTTCCTCTGCAAATCGCTATTTCTGACGTTCAAATACCAGTCAGTGTAGTTTTTCAATTGAAATAACGCATAAATGTTCTTGAAATGTATTTCATTGGATTCCTCAACCTTCCAAACCTAAGAAAAGACACCAAGATTACACTTCTAGCTTGTCTAGAAGCAGAGAAAAATCAAAAACAAACTTTTTGATCGGACGCGGTGGCCATTTTGGAAAAAGTCATTTTTTCCATTGTTTGGACACTTTATGAGAAGGTTACCCGGTCTAATATTTTTCCTGACATGAAAACCTACAGAATGACACCAAGAAACCTAATATGCCTGATTTGGCGACGAAAACCTATTTTAGAGGTCTCCTGGAAAATGGCCTAAGGACTAGTATATTCATTGAACCGATAGAAGAGCACCAAGTTATAGAAATAGTAGAAAAACTAAAACCAAAAACTAGTACAGGACATGATGGTCTATCCTCGAAATTGATTAAACAAACTATCACGAACATTCTGACACCACTAACATATATAATAAATAAATCACTCGAAACAGGAATTGTACCAAATGAACTGAAAATTGCTAAAGTAATCCCAATCTATAAAGCATCTGATAATGACAAGTTGTCAAACTATCGGCCGGTCAGCTTGTTACCAGCATTTTCTAAAATATTTGAGAAAATTATGCTTAATAAAATTATTGGATTTTTCAACAGTCAAAGTTTATTCTATAAACACCAATATGGTTTTCGTCCTAAACACAGCACAATACACCCGATTATACATCTACTAAATGCATGTGCTGAAGCTCATAATTCTTCTCCGAAACAATTAACACTGTCCATTTTCTGTGACCTCTCTGAGGCCTTTGATGTGATAAATCATGACATATTATTGAGAAAACTAGAAATTTACGGCCTTAGGGGGTTGCAAATCAATGGATAGAGAGCTGTATGTCTGATAGAGAACAATTTGTCGAATTCGAAAATGTTAAATCAGATGTTGTTCCAATAAAATGTGGTGTACCACAAGGGTCTATATTAGGACCACTTCTCTATCTTATATATGTGAATGATATTCCTAACTCTACAGATGCCAGCATACTTTCAAATGCTGATGATACTTCCCTGTTTATATCTCATAGTGATATCAATACTCTGTTTGATGAGGCTAATTAATAAATTGTACAAGTGGTTCTGTGCCAATAAACTATCGTTAAATGCCAAAAAGACTAAATTTATTGTATTGAGAGCCCCGAACCAGAAATGCAATTTCTGCAATTTAAAGGTATTGATTGATGGAATACCCTTGTCTCAAATTGGATCAGATTTTGAAGAGAAGAACACTAAATTTCTAGGCTTGATTATTGATGAAACTCTGTCGTGGAAGTATCACCTCACCCATGTAAACAACAAAATATCCAAAGCCCTTTACCAAATTAAACAAGTAAAAAATCAATTAACAACCGAAAGCTTGATAACACTATATTATGCAATGGTACACCCATATATTACATATGGAATTACAGCGTGGGGAAATGCCACAGCCGCAAATTTAAACAGAACGAATATCTTACAAAAACGTACCATAAGAACTGTGCATAAAGTTAAATATAATTGTCACACTGAACCACTTTACAAAAGCTCCAATATACTAAAGGTAAATGATCAATACAAATATGAAGTTTGCATGTTCATGCACGACTTTGCAATGTCTAAGTTACCTATATCATTTTCAAACGTCTACAAGTACAATCATGAAATTCAACAAACACATATTACGCGACGATCTAAGGAATTATGTGAAAAAAGGTGCAATTCTAGTTTTGCAAAAAAACTTCCACTATATAATTTCCCTGTCATTTGGAATTCAATTGTACAGCAAATTGGCAATTATGATTCCAAACATACTTTCAAAAAAGTGTTAAGAAATTATCACGTCTTTCTACTCTTCAACCATAAAATGTACAAATGTTTTTTGTACAAGTTGTCGCACTTGACTGATAGTTTGAATTGGTCTACACGGAACTTTTATTTCATTAGAGCCTGGTTATGGTCACGGTATGATGCATTCCTCCCCTCCTCTCCACTGGCGTTTCCTTGTCAGGCCGGGCAAGCCTTACAAATCAAAACTATCAACTCAACATCAGTATTATTCATATCTATAATATAAATATTATACACTAATATATTTATATTTGGTATATGTGTTTAGGTTGTTTTGTAAATGTTCACATTTTTTATTCCGAATTATGTTATTTTTTCTAAGGGACCAAATGGAAGACAGCAGATGATAATTTGGTACCCTTGTTTTCCATCAAACCCTGAAAATATTTGCACATATCTGTATATATATTGACATGTACTGCTGATGTGAAAACGAAAATGAATTCTATTCTAAATTCTATAATGACTCGACGCTTGAGTCCATGTGTCACACCTGTACCTTGGAATAGGCCTATGTACAGCCTTCTCGGAACGAAGCAAATATTCACAACATGGAATCAGATCCGTTCGGCCGTGTGCAGTATATATTTACGTGGGCACGTGAGAGTGATTACAGTTGACAGCAATGACTCGTTCAACTGGCCAACAATTGACAGCATATATGTATCACAGACATTGTCCTGCCATTGTGCATCTAGGAACTTTGATGGCAACACCGTGAACACGCCCTTCTCACTTTCGATAACAAAAACTTTAACTTAAGGCTTTAACTTCAACTCCAGCTTTAACTTAAGGCGGTGCTGGGACCGTGACGATTCCAATCCAGTAGAGAGTGGCAAGCGCGTCAGACGTTTTTACGTAATCGTCATAGAGACCGGAGAAGATGCTGCACGTGAAGAGACCGCCGGTTGTCTTGGTGACGGTAGCGGTGAAGCAATGAGTGCCGCTGTCTAGGCAAAGGGTGAGACAGCGGGTGCGGGTACGGACGGTGCGTGACACGGTCGCCATGGAAACGTCTATAGTCTCGCCTCGAACAGAGTTGTACCGACGGAACCGGTAATTGCTCTCGTCTACATGAGAGAGAACACAGGAGCGATAAGGGAATAAATTATAATTGGATCATTGGAATAGGGAAAAATTAACTTCTGAACCTTCGATTTATAACAGACTATAGTATATTAATTAATCCATCAATTCCAATGTCACATACAGTGTATATTCACAAGTCCATAGATACACATGTATAGGTCTCGGCAGATCTACCGCTAACAATCAATCAAACCAGACAGGATTACACCGGACAGCCGCATACATACATTGACTGTTTACCACCATTATCTGATATTCACCTTTGCAAACTTTCTCCAAGTAGAACTCTCCAGTTGAGGTAGTAAAGACACCCGGAAGTGTGTTTCTGCTTTCTGAACTCAGCCAACACGTGTCTGTCGAAAAATTCGGTGACGACAATTAATACATTGTAATTGATGAGCGACGGAATTACACTGGACTTGTTTGATGTGCGAATACTGGGATCAGTTACTTGAAGTTCAGGAAATATTCCTGTACATACGTGTAGGCCAAAATATGGAGCATCATGAAAATGCTACATATGCCTCAGAACGGATGTGATGTTGAAATAACTGATAATATATTACACGCACATTTCGATGACATCCCCAACAGGCATTTTTAAAAAAAACCCTGACTACTCATTTAATCACATACTGATAGAACGGCAAATATCGCCAATATATTTCCCTGACATTATTATTCAAATAAGTGTAGTTATTGGCCAGCGCCTTTCGCTGGTCTTCTAAGTTTGGATAAAAACAGACCCACGGAGGGTAGGCATGAGTGGGCCCGGTCCTGCTATCATTTGTTAAAGTTGGAATCAATTTTAATATCAGCCAAATTTAGCATTCTTGTTTGTCACAAACTTGAAAGTACATCTCGAGTTAGTCGGGAATATGCACAGTTCGACAAGAGATACTCAGAAAATTGCCGTTAATCGTGCATGAAAACAGTGAATAGAGAATGATCGGCCTGCCTACATTTGCCGGTTGCCACAGTATCTAGACAAATACCAATGACGTCATCAGACTGTGTATAGAACTCGCCCACAAGGCGGGCCACTTTGAGATAAAAATTGATGCACCCGAATTTGAATCTTGATTTGGAAACTCAATTTAGGCACATACAACACATTTTCAGACCCAAATTTGTACGATTTCTCATTCTATACACAAAATAAAGCTATCACAGAATGAATATAAATTTTGTCAACTCTAGAAGTGATTATAGCTTTGAACATAGTAATCTCAAAAAAAGGATCAACAAAAGCACTTTCAAAAATAATATTTCTGATTGTTTCCATGAGGTTTTACATTTTAATATTGTGAATAAACGCAAATACTGTGAGAGCTTTGCGATGTCTGTTGATTTTCCGTAATACATACGCATACAGTAGCGCAACAAAAATATTGAGCTAAATTTCTGATGTTGGCAGAACAATTACGAAAGGTTGCCAACTTTCATAGTTTACGATATAAAAATGATAAAATGTGATGACAAATATTTTTTTTTACACCAAAATAGACGCATAAACTATCAATTTGATCCAAAACATTGGGCAACATTAAAACCATTGAATGTCTGTGCTCGGATATACATCGATAGATATGTTCTTCTTTGTTTATTATATGGAGAATAATGAGCATGTAACGGGTTCTTCACCCTTCTGTGACGTCTTGATAAACCGGTTTTGTTGGGAGGTGGGTGAGTTGTTATTTAACCGGAGCTGAAACGGTAAAACTCCGGGAAACTGCTACTGCTGTACGGTTGAACTCCGGCTAGAAGTCTCTGAAGGTTGGTAGCGTGGTCTGGAATGGACCTCTTAACCGTCGTCCGACTGCCAATCTGCAACTGCTCTTGTAAAGTAAGAATCCGGAGGCGTTTCCGTCTCCGGGTACTGCAACTGCTCCGTCGGGATACCGCTTTACTGCAACAGCTCCGTCGTTTTCCGCCTTACTGCAACTGCGACTGCACCTGGAATAGAGAATCCGGGAACGTTGCCGTTTCCGAATACTGCAACCGCTCTGCCAGGTTCCGCCTCACTGCAAACTGCTCCGGTTGGCTCCGCCTCACCGCAACCTACGACTGCACCTGAAATGGAGAATCTCGGGAGTGTTCTCACTTCCGGTTACCGCAACCACTCCGTCAGGTACTGCCTCTGCTACTCCGTCGTCCGGTACCGCCTCTGCAACTGCTTCGTCGTTCCCGTCTCTGCAACTGCTCCGTCCGGTACCGCCTCCGTAGTTGCTCCGTTGAATTCCACCTCCGTCTCCGTCTCCTTCCTTGGTGATCTGGGTTCTTGGATCACCCTAAGACGTCGTTACAACTTGGTCTTAACCGACTGTGGACTTATCTCCCTTTTCTCCGTATTACTTTCTTTTCCGGTGAACTGACTTTATCATAAATTCCAGTTCCCTAACCAACACGGAAAAACAACTCGGTTGAAGTTTTCATGTTTATTTTCCAAGTGCACAGTCAGAAGACTTAACTGCTATCATCTGGTATGACACAAGCCGGAGCAAGGGAGTACTCTGCTATGGGAGAAGGGGTCTGCACAGGTCGACGTCAGGACACCAACTCCGCCGTCCGCTGTGAAGCGGGGGCTTTTATAGACCTGAGACCCACGTCACGTGACCAACCTATTGTGACGTCATAGTCCGCCAAAACACTGATTTTTCCGTAATTTCTAAAAACACTCTAGAACCAATCAGTGGCTGACACGTCACCTTTTAAACCGAAAACGAGGCTGATCACATGACCTTCCGGAAATAACGTCATTACGTTTTTGTACTCCATTGTTCCGGCTCCGTCTCCGGTTCCGTCTCCGTCTCCGGCTTTACCAACATACAAATATACCAAGTTCCGAGACGGAAAACCTTTTAAACATTAACAATACGGAACCGTATGAACCTTTAAACACATATACATTTTAATAAACGGTTATTTAACCATAATATAACAAAACACTAATAGAATTACCTAGGGGAAACTTTTGGGTACGCCCCAAAACCGTTACAAGCAATTTAATCCAATAAATTAAGGTCATTATTCACATAAACTTTCCCTTCCCAACATATTTCCGCTGGCCACAAAAATAATTCTCTCCACTGTAAGTTACTACATAATATGGATAGTGTGTGCTAATCAAGCATTCCATATTGGTAATACATACTTGAGCTGGGATTATAGTCGAATGATTCACACGTGTAGGCCGCAGTGAGACAGATCCACAGGCACTGGTTCTCTGTCACGGAGTATTCTGTGTCCGCATTGTAACCGGGAATCGCTCTGTCTGCTACCCTCAGGAAATAGCAACCTGTAAAGATACATGAGGATTTAATTTGATGTCGTATCAACAAGACTTTCTTTAGCCCCAGTCACTCTCAGATGAAGCTCAACTAGAGGCCGTGTGAGCTACGGCTCATGATCCGGGATGGTTCGGATGGTCCGAGGTATTCCGGGGTATGCCAGATGGCGACTACGGGACGGTCAGTAGTGTGAACGTCCTCGGTCATCCGGGGGTGATTCGGCTCAATAATTAGACACCTTCAAATCCCCGATTAATTGAACGGAACGCTGAATTATAACGTATCTCCATCTTTCATCATGCTCTGAATCTCTGAACGGTGCAGCAAAAAATGGCAAAAAGCAAAATGAAAGATTGTCCTTCAAAATTATAGAAAGTTCGGCGACCCCACGATAAAGAGAATACATTGTAACCATTTGTTATTATCTTTGTCCAGGTATATCATGGCAATTTATATATGAAAATCTATGGGTAGACATAAAAATCAACATTCTAGCTTGATTTTATCAAAAGTAATAGCCAATTTCCTGTTTTGCTCGAAATAAGTGGCGGCCATCTTGGATTTATGCAAATTAGAGAAGTTTCTCAAATATTCCAAAGTGGCAAATGATGAATTTAAAATCTGTGTTCCCTATGATTCCAAAAAATTTTGGGTATCGTGGTCTGACGACTGGACTAATAGCCCCAAACATGGTGAAACGGGTGAGAATGGCGGCCATTTTGAAAATCAAGATGGCGGCCATACTAAAGAACGAAAAAATTGGTATCAAGTGGTTTTGGGTTCAGATATGTTATGGCTATGTTCCCTGAAAATTTCAAAGATTGTAGCAAAAATTTCCCATTAAGGTCAGAGGCCCATACACTATATAACCCATTACACAGGAATGTCACCGAATGTCTTATAAATCTGCCAGCATATGTGCGCTATAACTGTGGTGTTCCTACTTGTGTAGTCACCAAATGTCACACCGCTACAAATACGAAATACCCTTGAAGCCAGATGGCAACATTTTAGAGAGACAATGCCGCACGAATCATTTTTAAAATATGCCTTTCAAAAAAAAAAAAAAAAACGAAAACATTTTGAGCAGGCTTACGGCAGCTGACCGCCTACGCAACATCATCTTAGGGTCCATTGGCAATTTACGATTCACCTGGTCGCCCAAAGCACGGCGTATACCTTTGAGCACGGATGACAGCTGCCATTCCAAATGAGGGATACGGATTATGTTGAGATACTGTTTTATCGATGTGAATCTGTGGCTCCTAGCAAGTAAGGCGGCATAACGAACTATGTTTTAGGTTGACGCAGGTACCGGTGTGTAGCCCAGAGCAGAACAGAAGGCCAGGTAAGACTCTCGCTGAGATTTATATGTCCTGGACGTTGATGGAGCGAATGCGAGTCCCTTGTACCTTTCCACATCAGCCTTGAGAGAGTTTTCCAGGAAGCTACACACCGGACCTGGAGGCAGATAAATTCAGTTATTATTCACAAGGTCTTGAATTGGGTACCATTCATGTAATCTAAATATCGCATCGGCAACTTGATTTTTGTTACCAGGCAAATAAATTGCTTTGAGCCTAAAGTTAAAATTGACAGAATACCAGAACACCCTACGAAGGGATTCCATGACGAAGGGATTGCGACACGATCCCTTGTTGATTATACCGACCGAAGCCTGGTTATCTGAGCGAACATAAACTTTCTTGTTCCTCCACAATGGAGCCCATAGCGCCACTGCAGGTTCGAGAGCCAGGGTCTCCTTGAAGTTGATATTGTAACGGTTTTGGGGCGTACCCAAAAGTTTCCCCTAGGTAATTCTATTAGTGTTTTGTGATATGATGGTTAAATAACCGTTTATTAAAATGTATATGTGTTTAAAGGTTCATTCGGTTCCGTATTGATAATATTTAAAAGGTTTTCCGTCTCGGAACTTGGTATATTTGTGATGTTGGTAAAGCCGGAGACGGAGCCGGAAACGGAGACGGAACCGGAGACGGAGTCGGAACAATGGAGTACAAAAACGTAATGACGTTATTTCCGGAAGGTCATGTGATCAGCCTCGTTTTCGGTTTAAAAGGTGACGTGTCAGCCACTGATTGGTTCTAGAGTGTTTTTAGAAATCCGGAAAATATCAGTGTTTTGGCGGACTATGACGTCACAATAGGTTGGTCACGTGACGTGGGTCTCAGGTCTATAAAAGCCCCCGCTTCACAGCGGACGGCGGAGGTGTCCTGACGTCGACCTGTGCAGACCCCTTCTCCCATAGCAGAGTACTCCCTTGCTCCGGCTTGTGTCATACCAGATGATAGCAGTTAAGTCTTCTGACTGTGCACTTGGAAAATAAACATGAAAACTTCAACCGAGTTGTTTTTCCGTGTTGGTTAGGGAACTGGAATTTATGATAAAGTTAGTTCACCGGAAAAGAAAGTAATACGGAGAAAAGGGAGATAAGTCCACAGTCGGTTAAGACCAAGTTGTAACGACGTCTTAGGGTGATCCAAGAACCCAGATCACCAAGGAAGGAGACGGAGACGGAGGTGGAATTCAACGGAGCAACTACGGAGGCGGTACCGGACGGAGCAGTTGCAGAGACGGGAACGACGAAGCAGTTGCAGAGGCGGTACCGGACGACGGAGTAGCAGAGGCAGTACCTGACGGAGCGGTTGCGGTAACCGGAAGTGAGAACACTCCCGAGATTCTCCATTTCAGGTGCAGTCGCAGGTTGCGGTGAGGCGGAGCCAACCGGAGCAGTTTGCAGTGAGGCGGAACCTGGCAGAGCGGTTGCAGTATTCGGAAACGGCAACGTTCCCGGATTCTCTATTCCAGGTGCAGTCGCAGTTGCAGTAAGGCGGAAAACGACGGAGCTGTTGCAGTAAAGCGGTATCCCGACGGAGCAGTTGCAGTACCCGGAGACGGAAACGCCTCCGGATTCATACTTTACAAGAGCAGTTGCAGATTGGCAGTCGGACAACGGTTAAGAGGTCCATTCCAGACCACGCTACCAACCTTCAGAGACTTCTAGCCGGAGTTCAACCGTACAGCAGTAGCAGTTTCCCGGAGTTTTATCGTTTCAGCTCCGGTTAAATAACAACTCACCCACCTCCCTAGAAAACCGGTTCATCAAGACGTCACAGAAGGGTGAAGAACCCGTTACAATATGTAGCTCCTCCGAACCTGGCCACCAGTTCCACGGCGTGTAGTAGATGAATTGATTCCCGTAGTGCGCGCCTGCTGCCACTGGGCATGCATCCAAGCATACCGGCGTTACGGGCCGAGAATCAACCATGTCCACGGTTCCATTGAACACGGCAAGGAACTTGATCCACCAAGCGATGTCGTTTCGAATTTCACGGGTGATCCGTGTGCGATGCCAAGGGCACTTGAGCGACGGTATAGCGTCCAGGATTCGCCGCATGAACGAGCGCCCACCATACACGACCTGCGATGCCCAGTTCAACTTGCCTGCGAGCGATTGAAGTTCCTTCTTACTGGCTTTCTTTTTGGTGACTAATTCTGTCAAACGCATGTGGAGGTTTTAAAGACTCAAACACATATTCATAGTGTCAATGGTGATTCCTAGAAAAGTAAGCTTGCGTTCTGGACCGAGTACCTTATTGTAATTAATAGAGAATCCTAGATAACGTAGAACCTGAATGACACGAGAGAGTTGATTAATGCACTGTTCACGGGACTCACCAATTATGAGAAAATCATCAAGATACACGACCACCTGTTTAATGTCTAGCTTTGCAAGTATACGTCTAACCGCTTGGCCGAGGTGATGAAAAATACCTGGAGACGCACGTGCCCCGAACGGGAGTCTTTTGTCTATAAGGTAGGTGGGCTTAAGGTCTCCATCGAATGTCCACTTCAACCCAGTTGCGACATGGTTTGATGGGTGAATTTTCACAGACCAATAGGCCGAGGCCAGATCCAATTTTGCCAGGAAATAACCTGGTCTGATAATGTCTACAGCATCTTGAATCGATTGGTATCTAAACGGGTCATGTTCAGCAAAGTCATTGAGGGCAGACCCCGGAGGCCTACTACAATCATGAATCAAGCGTACATCTGACTTTGATTTAGGCACTGTACCAAGTGCTGATATAATCGATGGTTTGTCAGAGACGATAGCATAATGATCATTGATAATTTCTGATCGAATTTGGGCTTCCACTTTCGCTCGGTTCGTAGGGTTGGTTGCTGAGAGATAATTACCAACTTCAACACACTTGGTAATTTTAGAGACGTCGGTTATATGAAACCCCTCTTTTATGCCAGTCATAATATAGTCATACATGGGGTCAGATTCACTCATTTAAGACAACCATGCGTCATACCTTAATGACCCGTCATATCAGCGTTCACTGTCTCGAAAAACTGTGCGCTTGGGGGCCCAGCTGCGTAGTTTTTTGGAGGCGCTGGTTGAGATTGTTGGGTCGTGTATGGCGGCGACTGTGTTTCCGAGTCGGTGTGGAGATAACGACACCCCGACCAAACTTGTAGGATCCATGAGCCAGCCACTGTTTGCATACCTCGGTCTTGTGTGTACCAGTGCGACGCGAGCGTTGGCTGTACTTTCCACTAGTCTTGCCGTTCGCAGACGCAGAGCGGTGTAGTAGCTGGAGCTCGGTGTTTGGGTTCAGGCTTCCCCAGGCGAACTTGTGCTGTGCCTGGCGTTCACGGTACTGGTAGTCGTATACGGAGTTCCAGTCGTACCTGGAGGCGAAGTCAAACACAGTGGACATGTAGGCGAGGTAGTAGGGGACTTCATGTTGCTTGAGGGCGCCGTCTCTCAGCATTGCATACATGAGCCTGGATCGAGATGCCTGCATACGGATGGGCATCTTCTGTGCGTACAACGAGCTGGTCATCGGACTCACTCGCTCGTGTTAGCACCAGGTCCTTTCTTCTGTTTTTCATCCGCAGACGTACCTCTTCGGTGATGTACTTGGTGATGTGGTAAGCTTTTTTGGAGGCAGCTGTTATAGTAAGGGTTGTCAGGGGGTTCATAGCAGTGTTTTGTTCAACAAAATTGTCAGCAATGTCTGTCACCAGGCCAGGTGCCCCTGTCCCACTATCTTCAACATGATCTGCTAATAAGGCATCGAATGCCTTACCTGCACTCTGGAGCGCGTCTGTTTGATTCCGAATGTCCGCGATTGTTGTTGTTGGTGGGGCCATTGTGGTCAAGTCGTCCATTGTTTGGCCGTTCACTGCCGGTGTTGGTGCAGTCTCTGGCGTTACCGCTTTCACAATCAATTTGGCCTGCCCAAGGGTGATGCCGATCGCCCGCAGCTCCGACACGGTTGCCAACTGCAAGGTTTCTTTAGTGTTCAGATCTTCCTTCGCCAGTGCACTAGTTGTTTTTCTCTGTAGGCCAATGCTATTAGCCCACTCGTAAAAATTAAATAAGCAACTTGAACATTGCCACCTTCATGTACTTCTGCAACAGTTTCAATGTTTTCGTCCGCCATCTCGAAATTAGTTGTTCATGGAGTGACTGTTGCGCGCCGAATGAACGGTCAGGGAAGGTAGTGTACAACAACTTGGACAAGCTGAGTTTTACTGACCGTCACGCCCTATGAACCCGACCATGAGATAAGTATGGGGTAAGATATGTGACATAACCTATGAAACATGATAAACCCTTGACAATGTTTTAAACATCATTAACAAGTTAATTTACAGAAAATCTGTCGTTTTTAGGGCGCACCCTCAGAAAATGAGCTGTAGCGAAAAATACAAAAGTTCAACCTATATTTTTCCTATACAGTGAGATGAGGAAATGAATTAGCTAGCTTGTTATATAAGCTGCCAAGGCTTTGCTTGTTCTGGGACGGAGCTATGGAGACTTGAATTTGGGTTTTTATCACTGTTTTGAATGGCCGAAGAAGTTATTGAAATATGTCCAATTCCATTCCACTATCAGACATCAATTGTTGTGAAAATATTCCGCCTGGCCCTGGACTTAAATCCAACCTTAGGTATTCCACAAATGTATATATTGGTCTGATGTGACCAACTTCTTGAAGATACATGTAGATGTTTATTTGTGTTTGGATATACTAATTGATACTACTGTAAGTGTTAATTTTCTGTAGTGAACGGTGGAAATTATATTGCGGATGGTCGACCAGAACTATGATTATTGTGGATATCAAACCACATGTACAATTGATGAAATATTCTGGCAAATTGTCGGTGAACTACAGGTCCCTTGGTCCTGTGATTTTAAAGTGATTTAGGTGTTTGGTGTACGATATTTTATGCGTTCGTCGATTCTTCGGCGATGCCCTGATAAATTCAAGGCGGCGTCTGAACCGAATATTTGGCTTCGGTTTTGTTTTGATTTCGAAATTGTTCTATTATAGGTTTTCCTATTGGCATTGTTCAAATCATATTGCAGGTGATGGGTTGCTCTTTTTCGACTCCACCGGTTGCCACTTATACAGTACTGTTGATGATCGTGCCAATATAAAACTCAGAATATTGTTATTAGAAAATTATTTGAACTGAAATAAAATATTTATAAAAAATATACTATAAAAACTATCAATTAATGTCGTATGATTAATTTTTGACCGATTGACTGTTATTACCTGTGGTGTTCCCAAACACAATCAACAATGTGAATATTTGACCTCCGTGAAACATTTTTATATCCATTGCAATTGTCTCGATGAATTCAAAGTAAGGATGCAATATTCCTCCGCTCTGGTATCACTGCTAGAATCATGCATATAAACCACGCCCGTGGAAGCATAAATATCCGTGTAAAACGTGTTAACGGTTCCAAAACTCAACACAGGATGAGTTAGTTATCCCAGCACAGACTCATGCTCGATTCAATCCGCTCTCCTCCAAGGCTCAAGGTCGAACATGATGTTTTGTTGATTTGTAGATTTTACGAAAAAAACCCTGAATAAATACGTTCGTCTATGTGTCACCATTTTGCCCGCATCAGCCTGTTTATTCCGCGGTCTGCCTTGATGAGCCACTACACAGCATGTGTCGTGTCTCGTTAGTCTACACAGTAGTTTGGATAATGACTCCATGATCGGTGCCAATTACCAGTCAAGAGTTATCAGTCGACCCAATTCACAGTTGTACGACCATCTTCAAATGAGAGATTTCAATCGATGAAATTGACCTGAAGACAACTGGCTTTAACCCGGCCTAACGAGCTTATAGTTCGTATAATGAGGGTATTTCATTGCGACCAATAATACTTAGAACGGATTGTCCTTGGTTGATCATAAGGTCATTTTCAAGACGTGCAGTCCATCTTGCGCCCCTAGTAAACTACACCTTCCACACTGCAATAGTACAACAATCAAAGCTTAAGATAATGTACGAAATATATTGTTGTGAATCTTTGTCATCGTTTAGGCCTAGCTGCACATTTGCCCAATTTGTATTGCAATGGCAACTGTTCGGTATGCACCTGACAAGTCGTCATCTGACTTTGTATGACACTTTGCAGTTCTAAACAGTATGAATCACGTCCACAGAACATTTTCGGCAGTCAAAACCGAATAGCATTTTGGCATCGTGTGGCATCATCGAGATCTCTTCGTACATTTGGTAACATGTCGCTGTATGCACATCTTGGTTTTATAAAGGAATGTGGCTGTGTTAGTCGTGATAGGCCGATATAGACATCGAGAAGCACAATTTTAGGGAAGTTTCTGGGCAAAATGTACAACGACAGTATTTCTTTGGTTCTAAGTCAGGTGTTTCCGGAGCATTTAATGGCTCACAGGTGGTCTCCGCCTTAGCTCTCCCCCTCCCCACCACCGCCGCCGCCAACAACAACAACAACCAACGCCTCTCTCCAATTGAAACAAGGAAAGAAACACAACCAGTTGAGGCTTCATACTTGATAAAAAAATAACAAGAGGCATTATGAATAACGCGTCCTGTCGCGTCCTGTCGCTTGTCCTGTCGCTCAATGTGCCTAAATTCCGGACAGCTTTCACAATGATTGCATCATTGATTCCATGACAAACACCACGTATACACCATACTGGAGTGATACAATCCCACCGTCAGACGACTCTTAGCATGGGATTTGTTGCAGTTTATAACGCTTCGTCAGGGATAATCATTCAAAGTGCATTGTATTGATCACGAAATGCTGTCACCACAACAGCCAGATGCTAACATATATGAAGTCTTTTTTTGCAGAAGTTGAACCTTTTATACCTTACGTAGTCTTGTAATAGCTTGTATGTTGATATTTGGATATTCAAATGTGATAAATATCGTTCTATGGCCGATATCAGGCCGAAATGTCTGTGATCGCTGTGCTAAATCACAAGGCCGGCAGTAGCAGTTCAATCGTTTATTTGGGATGAAAGCCGACAATGTCTCAATCACACTACAAGGCCGCAAACACACCTACGTCCGGTGATTTCCCCAGTCGACAATACTATATCCTCGATATTTAGTCCTTTGAACAATCCAACATATGAATATCACAGTTCAATATCTAGTAGTCCTCGTGTTAGGCCTTCGCTTTACAATCACGGCCACAACTTAGAAACACGTCTGCTCATGAGGACATCCACTTCTCAACTCCTAGCAAAACTGTGTGGCCGGCAACATGTGGTGTAGACTTTCCCGCCAAATGCATGCGGTGTTGTGATTGGTCATGTATGTGCTGATGTGTGCTGATCTCACCGGGAAAGTGGGTTTCCCCGGCGCGTGAACGAGACTTGTTATGCTTATATCTGTGCACGTGATGTGAGCGGTGGGTGTGTCATGTTCTATGTTTAGAAGTAGGTGCTTGTGAAGGTCAAGGCCGAAACTAACTGGGTCGATGTACCGAATGAATGGGGCCGCAAGTGCATGTGGATTGACCTGTGTATGTAACCATGACTACATGGAGTTTATGCTTGTGATCGTATAGTCTGTACCTGTCCTGTATGTAAGTCATGCAGAATGAATGTTTGTTGTGAAATATGTATGCGCGGGAGGGACGGGGGTTACAGTCGCTAAAATTACTACATTACACCCCTTCATTAATTCTACGCCCTCGGAATTACCCTACCCGGACCCTACCGTCGCCAAAAACTAACAATAAAAAGCTAAGAAGTCCTACAAGGTCAAACCCCAACACTCACACACACACGCCGCGCGACAATGGTAAAGCATTTCATACAATAAAAATTCTAACCGTCAAAATAAACGTCATCAGTCAGTCCGTCAATAGTCGCTACGATGATACATTTACACATACATGCACAACAACGAATGATGAGATATAAATGGAATGTATGAACAAAACTCCTCGACGTTTCAAAGTGAAACGGAAACTAATTTAGAGTCTATAAACTGAAAAAGAATTGTCTGGATTAACCTTAACTAAATTACATGAATAAAATACCGTGACTAGGATAACTATTTACAAATTTTGGCCGACATAACAATAAGCCGACATAACCAGGATGATCATCGTGACCAGGATTTCTCCGAGTCACTTTCTGTCATCAGGCCGACACAATGAAAGGCCGATACATCACTAGTCCTGCGTGACCAGGATTTCCAGGGGCCGACACAATCGAGGCCGGCAATTGTCTGTTTGTCACCACTGGGCCGAAACGTTCACTCCTCCTGGCCTCGCTTGCCAGCAGGAGGGTGGTGCCGGCGACGCCTGCCGCATCAGTTGTTGTTGCTCCTCTGGTGGCAGACGGGGCAAAATTGACACGATAGTGGCGAGCAGGTCGCCCGGGATAGTGGTACCCGAGTCACTTTGTGTCGCGGCCGTATCCGTCGAGGTCGAAACTGGGGCCGACTGTTCCAGGTGTGTCACCCGGGCACGTAACTGTACATTTTCCTGCCGCAAATCCTCATTTTCATCCTCGAGCCGATGTAACTGCCGACGTAAGTGGTCGGTCTCTTCCTCGAGCCGATCAGGGAAGGTCGGGAGATGCCGTTCGTGAAGGACTCCCATCCCGAATCCCACAGAGAGGCCGTTATATTCAGCCTGCCGAATATGTTGGTCCATGGCTTCTAGATAGAAGCGCCGGATCTCCCGAAAATGTTGGTGCGCCATGTCGTCGGCGCGGGCCAAATATAAAGTCGGAAGATGCTCGCTCTTCCGGGCCGGCAAGATCAACGGGTCAGCGTTGTGGGCCGCCTGGGCGATATGGGACTCCCAGTGCTCCTCGTGGACACGGGGAAGATTCGGAAGCTGGTTCGCTTCCCGACTCCTGAGTGGGTTGGCCAGATCCGGGTTCTGCCCTGGCAGGGCCTGTAGGCCGGGAAGCATACGAGTCGACAACCGAGTCCCGTGCTGCTGCACGAATTGGATGTCAGCCGAAAACTCTCCTGAGCCGTGAAACGGCAGCCGTTCATCCAAGTCTCTGTGGAGAGGTTCTAGAGACTCAGGCTCGTCGTACTGTAGTCGCGGCCGATCAGCAGTCGAATCCTTGGTGACGACCATCTGTACGATCTCCATGCTGCCGTCCAGATATGGAGGTTCGTCCGTTTGGAGGACCGTTCGCCTGGACGGAAGGGGCGAATCCTCGCGGTCGCTGACCGAGGCCGAAATTGATTCGTGGTGGGCTTCCTCCACAGCCGGCTGTAGAGGTGGAGGAGAGTCCTGCGACTGGGCCGTAACTTCTTTCCGGTCGGTCTCCTGACCTGTCGGAGGCGTTGCCGACAAAGGAGGGAATTCCTCCGGTGGGGGAACCAATCCTTCCCTCACGCGATAGTCTGTTACATTTGTCGCCGTAGGCCGCTCTACCACAAGTTTCCGTGGGATAATATCCGAAGGCCGAGTCTGCACCTGAGCCGTCACAGGAGTGGACTGAGCCGATGGCTCCGAAACCACGGAGCTGGGAGGCTTGAGTGCGTCCGTCTGATAAGCGACTGGCCGAGTAAAGAATATCGTGCTAGGCCGACGTACGGTCACCCAGCGATTCATCGCCATGATGTCGTTCACCATCCGAGCTAGGCGATCCTCCTCCGCTCGGGTTGAAGGCCGAAGGTATTCAAGGCGTCGGAGCACTTGATGAATTTCCGGGGCCGAATTCGGGGGGTACTGGTCGAACAGTGGAGGCGCCATGTGCCAAATCCCGAAAGTCAATACTCTGTTGACATCCCGTCGGAAGATTGGAATGTCGGCCGGAACACGTGGGGGCCGGTAATTTGGGCTGGGCTGCATGTCTACGCGGCAGCGTAGCGCGAACCGTTGCAGCATAGGGCCGGAAGCGTTGAGCTGTCCCTGCTCAAACAGCGGGAGAAGGCCGACGTGAGTCTGAGTCGCCTCACTCAGGTGCCGGATCATGTCCTCCGACGTGAGCGTGACGAAATTGTCTTTGGCCGGACAGACGAAAAATCGCAGGAGCGGAAAATGGTACGCCAGGACGTGGGCGTCCAAATCCGAGGCCGAACGGAACGGTCCACGTCGAGGTACCGTTGGCCATATCCTCCCTGCCTCTCCATCCTCCTCTCCGATGCAGAAAGGACACAGATAACGGCCGTCTTCTCTCCTTAGTGGTTCCAAGGTCGCCAAATTACCCTCCGTCAGCCGTGAGGGTGCGCCGAAATTATGTTCATGGCCGTAACCATCATGCCGATTCCGAAGATGGAACGGAACGTCATTCCAATCAATCGGCCGAGCTCCGTACGGGGTGATTGGGGCCGGAACTAGAGCCATGAGCTCCGATATCTGGCGACGATAAGCCGAAGCACGCGTCACAGGGCCGGAACTAGCGCGTCGTGAATTTCGCGCCGACGGGTGAAGATTTCTGCCGGACGATGAACTTGCTGACGAGGCCGAAGACTGTGCCGGTGACGTGACGGCACGGGGCCGAACTACCGGCGTTGTTGAGGCCGAAGATACTGGGGCAGGTTCGATTGGTGTTATCGCCTGCCGAGCGGGAGCCGATTTTGCCGAGCTGGCGGCTTCCGCCGCGCGTTGAGCCTCCAAGGCTCGACGTACAATTTCTCCACCTTCCTCTAACTGCCGAAAACGATCCGGGTCGTCCTCTGAGGTCGGACTCGGGGTGTGCCGGGAGCCGCGTTGCGCCAGCCTTGCCATGATTTGGTATCGTGGCTGTTTCTTTGAGCCGGAAGCCGTAACTGCTTGTTCCGAACTAGGTTCGGGGCCGATAGCGGACATTTCATCGTCCGTCAACACGATGGGGTTGTCTTGCTCGTCTCCTCGTTCAACAACCTCGACCGTTAACTTAGTGCCGTCAAATTTGATAGATCGGGGCCGACTATCAGCGGAGCCGTCACTGTCTTTATCATTACTCGGCTTATCCGCCATGGCGGAAGCCGCAAACAAATGTCACTTCACACAGCTAGGCCGACCGTAATGTTTATCCCAAATATCCGACAACTATTCACAAACTTCACCAGTTCAATGTCATTAAATGCCACGTAATTATCCGATAAATGTTCCGAACCAGTACAAAGTTTTTCTCCGTATCTGACCGAGCTCCTGCTACTTCAGAAGTTCAGGCGCAAATGACCTACTTGCCGTTAATTTCCACTGCCGTACACTGAGATGCTTATCTGTATCCCAATTCCACGAATCGGGCCGGGGGGCGCTCTCTGCCGATATACAAAAACGTCTTTACGCTGTATCCCATTGTTCCAAGTGTATCTGCAACAAGGCGGGCCGTCGTCAGGGAAACGCTGGTACGATCTCTCTCTGACCTATTTGGGTCAGTCCATTACGACAGTAGGGGGATCCTCACACTGTCCATTTTTCCGAATGTCCGTCTGCCGTCCCCTGGATTACACATTCCTATACATTGTCTATTTGTGCTAATCGACTGTTCAAATTACTGGGCTCTTTTTGCCCGACGACTCACTATTGTCTTTATCAGGGGAGATTTCATGTGGGTGCTGTAAACAGCTTAAATGTTTATTTGCGCTCGTGCGAACCTTGTGAACTGATTCTTTGATCGTTCCTTTTCTCCCTAAGTTAGCGCACAATAAACCAACGGCCGAATTGCTGTTTCACAGACGACACACAGTTATTAAAGGCTGAGACATTAATGTCAATCACTCACAGGGGCGGACTTCGTTCCATTCATTTTCAGCCAGTTCACAAGACAACGGGGCCGCTAATATTGTCGGGGTCGAAATTGCAATGATCAGGGTCGGTCACACCGTGGCGCTTTGAATATTTTTGGGTGATGAATTTGATGACAGGCCGCATCTTGGTATGATAGCTATTTAGTGACTGGTTCCCGTACCACTGGGCCGTTCCTCCGAATACTACATGGAGTGGGTAGAGGCTCGGTCGACGCATACCCCGGAACGAATCACACTACCACCTCTTCGACAACTAAGTGGCCTTACTCACGGCGTGACATGAATTATTATCCTCTTCGGCTGGCACATGGATAGAATCTGACATGATAATCTTAGTTAGTGCGTAACACACGCGGAACAATAGCATACGTTATACGGGGTCGAAACACATATCATAATGCAATCAATTTTTCACCAGCATCGTAATTATGAAATCATATCAAGTGTATATATGTCGAATTCGCCTCACTGACATCTTGTACATATTAAATGCATATATATTGTTATTGTAATATATTATAATATTATGGGAAAGACATGATATCATAGTCCATTAGACATGCATAATTCATCATCAATAGCATCAATCAGATAACAAGGCCGGGGTTATCTGTAGCGGGCCGGTCTGCGTGCGTTGCGTTTGGGTCGACTTGGTCGTGCAGGCGGGGGCGTAGCCTCGCTTGTCTCAGGGTCGGATGATATCACAGGCTTTTGCCTGCGTGTCTTGCGTGCCGGTTTTGGTGTGTCGGAACTTGATCCGCGTGATCTTTTCCGTTGCCGATGACGACTTGAGCCGGATGAAGTGGGAGATCGCGATTTACGATCTTGGGCCGCTGACGAGTCAGACTCAGCTGTTTGGTCTGTATCTGTATGCCGATCTTGCACTGTGACCTCCCAGGGGTAGTAGAACTCCTTGAGGAGTCCCAGGGGGTCGGCCGATTGCTCTGAGCCGGATTTGCTTGACGACGTCGAAGGTCGTACAGGGTCGGAATAGATGTGAGCCGCTTGGTTGTCACCTTCGTACGGCTTGAGTACGTCCAGATGAACAACACGAGTGTTCCGAGGGTTGGAAACCAAAGCGATTCGGTAATCTACCTCAGTCACACGGTCGACGATCCTCCAGGGACCAGTCCAAGGCCGAGCGAACTTATTATTCTGCGTGAGGGGCAGATAATAATATCGGACCAGTTCTCCTGGTTGGAACTGGGGTCGAGGCTTGGCGTGGGCGTCATAACCCATCTTCTGCCGAATTGCCGCTTTCTCAAGATGGTCCTGAGCGAAACCGTGGGCCGTCCTGATCGCTTGCCGTAAATACTCCACATACTCCGGACCACACGGAGGTAGAGGTTCGGGGTCGTAAGTCGGGAACATGAGGTCGACTGGCAAGTTACACTCGTGTCCATACACCATCAGATGCGGGGTGCATCCCGTGGACGAGTGTACTGAGGTTCGATAGGCCATTAACACATATGGCAGGTGCACGTCCCAGTCGTTCGCACGATCGCTGACGAATGCACTCAGCATGTTGAGCAATGTCCTGTTGAATCGCTCAACCTGGCCGTCGCTCTGAGGTCGATATGGGGCCGTGCGGATCTTCTTAGCGCCCAGAAGACGCACGACATGCCGAAATAGAGCCGACTCGAACTCGGTGCCCTGGTCGCTATGGATTG
Source organism: Terebella lapidaria (assembly GCA_949152475.1). NCBI lineage: Eukaryota > Metazoa > Annelida > Polychaeta > Terebellida > Terebellidae > Terebella > Terebella lapidaria. Next base: position 38,930,358 of record OX424565.1, on the reverse strand, counting down.
CCTTGGGGACGCCATGATAAACTATCCATCTGTTTACCAGGATGTCGGCAACATTTTTGGCGGTATGTCGCCGCAGCGGGAAGGTGTCCGTATATTTCGTGAAATAGTCCGACACAACAAGGATATACCGATGGCCTCTTCCCGTGACTTTGTGGGTGTCGAGAATGTCCATCGCGATCCGGTCGAAAGGCGCTCCTGTCGGCAACTGTGTCAGAGGCGATCGTTTTGGGACTGGTTTTCCTTTGCGGGTGACACATTGCGAGCAGCGGGCAAACCAGCGGGCGACATCCAGTGCCAGGCCGGGCCAGTAGAATCGGCGCCTGACTCTCTCGATGGTTCGCTGAATGCCGAGATGTCCGACAATCTTCAGGTCGTGAAGTTGGTGCAAAACCTGCGTTCTGAGTGCTACGGGGAGCACGGTTTGCACCACAGGCCGTCCAGCGGGGTCGGGTTTTACGTGCCGAACTAGTACCCCGTCTTGTAGCGCCAGGAGGCTCCATCTGGAAACAAGTGTTTTTACCTCCTCCCCACGGCGCGCTACCTCCTTAGAGTCTGGTTTAGTGCCGATCAACATCCACTGTCGCACTTTTCCGACGCTCGGGTCGGCTTGCTGTGCCGCGACAATGTCCTGAGCCGAATAGTCCGAAAGCCACTTTTGCCCATCAAGTGTGGCGTCCAAAGCACGGACTCGAACAACTTGGCGTGCCGAAACTAGTTGGGGCAAGACCGGTGATGTTATGGAATCACTGTTCAGGAGGTCTGCCCTTGTCTTAGCCGAAACCACAGTGATCCGACGAACTGGAAGTTCTCCGGAACTTGTCTCTGGGTCGGTCGGAGGTGTGTCGAGTCGTCCGGGACAGTCTTGGTGTTTGCAACTGTGACACCGTGACAAGCCGTCTGCGTTGCCGTGAAGTTTGCCGGGCCGATGCTCTATCTTGAAGTCGTACTGCTGCAACTTAGCGAGCCACCTGGCGAGCATGCCGTCCGCGTCGCTGTAGTTCTTGAGCCACCTCAAGGAGCTGTGGTCGGTCCGGAGGAGGAACTTCCTACCCCAAAGATAATGCCGATAATGTTGAACCATTTCTACCACTGCCAGCAGTTCTCGGTACGTGGTACAATAGTTCCGTTGGGTCCGGGATAGGGTTTTGCTGGCAAACCCGATGGGGATTTCTTTCCCGTTGACCCTCTGTGAGAGTGCGCCTCCCACAGCGTAGCCGCTAGCGTCCGTGTCGAGGATGAAGTAATCATCCGGACTCTGGGTCGGATGCGCGAGCTTAGGCGCCTGGATGAGAGCGTCGCGGAGCCGCCGAAAAGCGCGTCGCTGAGCCGGTCCCCAAGTGAAATGATATTCACCTCGGGTGAGTGCTACGAGAGGTTCGGCGATCTCAGCATAGTCCTTGATGAATCGCCTGTGGTAATTGGCGAAACCAAGGAAAGATCTGACATCGGAGATCTCGCACGGGGTCGGCCATTCTCTGATGGCTTTGACCTTGTTGGGGTCGACACGAATTCCTTGGCCGCTCACTATAAACCCCAAGTACAAAATTTCCCTCTGGAACAGTTCACACTTCTTGGGTTGAAGCTTCAGGCCTGCCAATCTAATCCGATCCAGGACCGCCTCCAGGTTTGCGAGTGCCTGATCGAATGTTCTGCCGTAAGCGATGACGTCATCCAGGTAACACATACACCGTGTCCACAAGTATCCACGGAGTATGGTTTCCATCAGCCGTTCAAATGTTGCCGGTGCATTGCTGAGGCCGAATGGCATAACCTTAAACTGGTATAGTCCTTTCCTTGTTGCAAAGGCAGTTTTCGGTCTGTCTGTAGGGTCGACTTCGACTTGCCAGTAGCCGGAAGCCAAGTCCAAGGCCGAAAAGTATGTAGCGCCCGCCAGGGCGTCATGAGTGTCCTGAATGTTGGGCAACGGATAGGAATCCTTGCGGGTGACATCATTCAGGAGCCGATAATCGACGCAAAATCTCACTTGGCCGTTCTTTTTACGCACGAGCACCACCTGTGCGCTCCAGGGCGAATCTGACAGCTCAATGCACCCCAAGCGAAGCATCTTGTCGACCTCCTCATCTATGATGCTCTGTTGCGCCTGAGGGACGCGTCGTTGACGTTGCCGAATCGGGGCCGAATTGCCGGTGTCAATCTTGTGTTGGACGACTTGGGTCCGTCCTAACTGTCCATCCGGGTGCATAAAGGTGTCCTGATATTGATGGATCAGGTTAGCGCAACGCCGGTGTTGTTCTGGCGCTAGTCCGGCGCGATCCACCATCTCTTGTAGATGTGGCGGCAGGTCGCGGTAGTGACTGGCGTCGGCTGTGGACAGGTCGGGCTCCTCTCCGGGTCTTGGTAGAGCTCCGACAACACTCTCGATCGGACTGGCTATGGCGACAGGGTCGGATCGAGTAAGTGTGATACCGGTATCTGCCGTGTTGACTACAGACACCTTTACACATTGTCGGTCCAAGGTCGTTAATGTTCTTCCCATGATGAGGTCAGTGTCCTCGGGAAAAGCCGTCAGTGGTTGAATCATCCGTGGATGCTGCCGAACTCGAACTCTGGAGGTCGGGATTAGCTCTACGATCGCCTCGCTACGTGCGGGGACGGTGACGGCTCGGCGCACTGCCATTCTAACAACATTGGCTTCAATGTCCTTGTGCGCAAACAGGATTTCTTTGTGTACCTGTATTGTTCCTGCGCCGTAATTCACTACAGCGTGGGCTTGCCGGAAAAAGTTCATGCCGAGTATCATGGCGTCGTGGATGTCAGCTACACAAAATGTCACAATCATATGGTTGGTCCCGACCTGAATTGGGAGGTCGATCAGTCCATCGATTGGGCTTGACTGTCCGTTGACGTCACGAATCGTGGCCGAAGTAGGCTGTAGCTGTCGTTGATCGGCGGGGACGTGTCGGAGCTGATCGCGTCGGAGCAAAGAGATTTGCGCTCCGGAGTCGAGCACAGCTTGTATTTTCTTATCCCCGACGCGTACCGATAACTTCCAGCACTCATGTGCCGCTCTCGAATTGTCTATGACGGCCGGAACTGCGGGGTCGTCCGGCGGTGGCTTGAAAAGTGTGTGCAGCGGCGGCAATTTGGATTCCGGTCCGAATGGGAACGCGTAGAACCCTCCGTCATCGGAGATCCACTCCACCTCAGACATACTATCTGTTCCGGTGCCGTTGGCGGTCGGGGGCGACACCCCTTCAGGACGACGATTTTCCCGTGGAGGCCGTTGTGGAAGTGGCGCGGACACCCCTTCATGAGGGCGAGCCGGCTTTGGAGTCGGAGTTCGACACTTGGTACACACCCCTTCAAGGAGCTGAGGTGTGGGCTGGGCCGGCTGTGGGGTCGTAACTGTTGGTACTGTTGGTTTGGTAGTTACGACAACCGCAGGTGTGGAGCATGTAACATTGTTCTGTTGCCCGGAAGGTCCTTGCTCCGCAGCACCTTCCACTACTGGTTTAACGACTGAGCCGTTGGCTCTGTCGGGGCCGACTTGGTTTGGTTGCCGATTTGGTTAGGTACTGACAATACTTGATCTGTCCTTCGGTCAGTACCAGCACCTTTAGGTCGAAAAGTTAGTGGCTTCATGCCATTGCGCACTAAGACGTCTTTAAGTCGGAAACACCGCATCCAGCGATGGCCGGGCTTCTTGCAGAAGAAGCATACGGCTGGTCGTCCGGGCTGTGGAGGCCGATCACCTTTAGTCGGGGCCGTAGTTCGTAGGACGGAATAGATAGCTGTCTCCTCACAGAGTCCATTCTCGTCGCTAAGGACGCTCTGGAAAGCTTCCGCCACCCATTCGCGTGAACAGGCTGGCACAGAATGTTCTTCACATCCTTGAAGGCCGGTCGTGTCACTGTCGGCAGGGTCGTAATAAGCCGCAACTTGTTCAGGGGTCGGTGTTCCTCCCTGATTGATCTGTCCCATAGCACAAGACAGTTCTTGGTCGACACAATCATCATCCGGGTATCCGCTCACGGAGATGTCGGCACGTCGTGTGCCCCTCTGACGATCTCTGTTTGTCCGTTGCTGACGACTTTCAGCTTTGAGGACGGCCGTCAGCGCTTCACCGTAACTATGGAAAGTGAACACGCACAGTCTGTCGGCAATGTGGTCGGGTTGGCCGTTGACGAACTGGGAGATTACTGTTCGTTGCCGGGACTCTGGCGTGACATCGTCAAACACTTGCTCAGCCAGAGCTTGAAGCCGCTCTAAGTAATGTTCCGCATTCTCCTTCCGTTCTCTTTTTAGAAACGGAAAATCGTCCCGTTTGGACTGCCGACGAGGTGCGGGTTCCCAGCCCTCCAAGAGCTGACAACGAAACTCCTCCCAGGGAGTCTCGACCGGAATGTTCAGAGCTAACGCTTCGGCGCGGCCGCGCAGCGTACTCCGGAAGGTCGTTGTTTTATTGAGGTCGGAATATGTGAAGGCCGTAGTGAATTGCTCGAAGCTCCGTATGTACTGTGTGAGATTGCCCTCCTTGAAGGTCGCACGCCATTGAGCCGTTTTAGCCATTGCTAACGGTTGGGGCTCAGACGTGAGTCTCTGGGGCGTGGGCGTGTCGACGCTCACCACAGTCGGCGTTGTTGTGACGGGAGCCGTCGTCGGCGTGACAGCCGGAGCAGTTGAAGTCGTAACAATCGGAGCTGCCGAGGTCGTGTTAGCGGGTGCGGTCGGTGCTGTTGTCGCGGAGACGGCGGGCGAAGTAGCGGGTGGTGCCGGAATGCTGTTGGGGTCGTACGCTATTGGTGCGACAGGGGCCGTTTGACTGTATGGTGGCGTCACCCATGGTATCCCGACTGAGGGTGGGATTACAGCCGGCGGTGGATATCGGTATGTCGATCCGTCTGGGCCTACACCATGGTACACTAATCCGGTTTGTGCACCATGATAGCCGGTGTCAGCCATCACACTTGGAACGCCACCGTATCCGGGTGGTGGGTTCATATAGCCGACAGGTGGTTGGTAGTATCCGACAGCTACTCCATTTGAAACACCGCTTGTTGCGCCAGGGTATCCGACTGGCGATACACCGTATCCAGTGGTGTAGCCGATTGGCTGAGAGATCGGAGGTCCGATCATGGGTACAACACTTTCTGCCGGAGCAGACACAACTGGGTCTTGCGGCGAGGCGAAGCGCGGCTGTTCTCCGTCGGTCGGCGACGGTCGGGAAGCGGTCGGCGCGAGGGGGCGCGAGTCGGAGGCCGGCATGTCGGAGTCGTGAGGTCGGCGACTTGATGTCGGTGGTGGTTGCCGAAGTCGCGCTTGCCGTGTGGTGGCGCGAAATTCCGTCGTCGGGTCGCTGGGTCGTTGCGGTCGTAGAGGTGTCACGATCGGGGCATCGGTCGTCGCCGGGATGTTCTCTTTCGTTACTCTCGCCTGGCCGGGTTGTGTGTACTCTACCACCGTTGGCTCGGTCGGTATGCGCGAGTACGTCTCAGTCGCGGGGTCGTGTCGTCTCGGCGTCGTTGACGGCGCCAGTGGCCGATCTACCGAATAAGCGCTTGGCGGGACCGATTCCGGAACATTGTCAGACTGACAAACCCACTGTCGTATCCGAGAGTCACTCGGTGGGTGTGTAACCATTGATGTGTCTATGGTTACCGGCCGAACGTTCACTGATAACTGTTCTGGGTCGGTAGCACGATATACGCTCGCTCTTTGACGTGAGCGCGTATAGTTTCTGTCGGCAGAGTTCAATAGACTCTGGATTGTTCTGGCCGACGTTGCCGAATACGCCCTAGCGTGTGCACTCAAAATGTCACTTACTGTGTGTTGAGGTGCGAGCGGGTCTTCGTCGAGGAACTCCTGTATCAGGTCGACGGGCGGCGAAGACGATCTCAGGGTCGAATGTTCGTCCATGGAGTCGAACAGGCCGGTCGGTTGTTGTTCCTGTGACAACGGAACTGTGTCGCTCATAACAACTGAGCGGGGGCCGGAAGGTCGGAAGGTCGGGTTGAACGTGACTTCTTCATCTGTCTGGTCGGCCGACTCACCTCGGAACGCTCCCGGGGTCAATGCCATCACTGCCGGTAAGTTAGGGTCAGTAATCCGAGACTAGCTCAGATCCTGGTCGAACGGCGCCAATGTGATAAATATCGTTCTATGGCCGATATCAGGCCGAAATGTCTGTGATCGCTGTGCTAAATCACAAGGCCGGCAGTAGCAGTTCAATCGTTTATTTGGGATGAAAGCCGACAATGTCTCAATCACACTACAAGGCCGCAAACACACCTACGTCCGGTGATTTCCCCAGTCGACAATACTATATCCTCGATATTTAGTCCTTTGAACAATCCAACATATGAATATCACAGTTCAATATCTAGTAGTCCTCGTGTTAGGCCTTCGCTTTACAATCACGGCCACAACTTAGAAACACGTCTGCTCATGAGGACATCCACTTCTCAACTCCTAGCAAAACTGTGTGGCCGGCAACATGTGGTGTAGACTTTCCCGCCAAATGCATGCGGTGTTGTGATTGGTCATGTATGTGCTGATGTGTGCTGATCTCACCGGGAAAGTGGGTTTCCCCGGCGCGTGAACGAGACTTGTTATGCTTATATCTGTGCACGTGATGTGAGCGGTGGGTGTGTCATGTTCTATGTTTAGAAGTAGGTGCTTGTGAAGGTCAAGGCCGAAACTAACTGGGTCGATGTACCGAATGAATGGGGCCGCAAGTGCATGTGGATTGACCTGTGTATGTAACCATGACTACATGGAGTTTATGCTTGTGATCGTATAGTCTGTACCTGTCCTGTATGTAAGTCATGTAGAATGAATGTTTGTTGTGAAATATGTATGCGCGGGAGGGACGGGGGTTACAGTCGCTAAAATTACTACACAAATATACTGAGATCTGTTTCAATTTTACATACAAAAACACCAAAAGCGAATCACGAATCCATAGATCTATGAAACATAAAAAGGCCTAATGAAAGTTGCTAATGTCCCTTTTAAATGACTTTCACCAGCAGTATGCTGGTGTAAAAGCTGATTGAAATTTGAAATTGTCTTCAAGTTATGATAATCAACAAAACTCATTCACGTCGTATGACAAACGTGATGACGCGGAGTTTCAGCACTGTGGAATTTCCTTACCCAGATAGTGATGGACCAGTATCCCAAAGCTCATGGACCGAGTGTCTCGGAAATCCATTCGCTGTGCCACACGGAATATATATTTTTTCCCAAGATGATTTTGCTGTCATGCTATTGTACCAAGAACAAGTAAAACCACGAATCATTGCTACAGGCAAAGTTTTCATGGACGTCCTCAAAATCTGATGAATGGATTTGGTGTAACAATGTCTCGGCTGGTTTTAGGTCACCACCATGATGATGTATGGAGAAATTATGGCAAGTGTAATACATTTACGGGACAAAACTAATGTAATAAGACAACTGTGGTTATAATATATGGGCAGTATTGTCTTCTCTGCATATTTCCATGTCTAGTGCGTCATGGCGAAATGATAAGTACGAAAAGATAACATATTTCTTATGAATGTTCTTCGTTTTAACATACGTTATCAAACTTTGTCATCTGGATAGGGATATGTTTTGCAAACGAAACAGAAATGCAGGTTCATAATCTGTGTTGCCACTTTTCGGCACTTTTTGGGGGATTTTTCTGGACACCCTACTTCCAAATCTACCGATGAGTAAAATACTCATGACTTTCTCGTTTTATACAATGTTGAGGTAAATATGTCGAGGTAAATATTTTCTGTTAGGTTATAGTGGAAATTGTTTACGAAATCTTCCTAAAGAAATGGTCGATCAGTTGACAGCTCCAAGAGCTTGGCTAATTCTGACAATTGTTTACAAAGTGCACGCTGAAGGCCGAGTTAAAACGATATCGACTTTTCAAAGGTACCTTGGAGGAGCTTCAGCTAATAGTAAGTACTGTCTTTTCAACGCACTGTCCATTCAACGCATTCTCAAGTGGTAATTACATTACCAAGCACATGAATCGAGTACATGTGTTGTGATAATCGCGCAGAAGATCATGGCGTCAAACTACTAGGACGTATTTGCAAACTGACTTGATCAATGGAGCTCACTCTCTGAGTATGGTATGAATAGCTCGGCTGGTCAATACGGTGCTTATTCTGGTTCCGCTGACTAATTTGACCCAGTATATACCAGATTGGAGTCGAAAACTATCGAGAACTGAATTCAAAGGAACGAGAGAGTTCAATCAATGAGACACAGCAAAATGACCAATATCCAACATTCAAAACAGAGCAATACAAATAATTTATTACAGCGCTTGAATAATGGAGAGGGAATCGTCAGACTGTTGATGCTCCCAAGTCACAATTCTTCTCACTCCCTGCAGCTCGACATCTCATCGAATGAGCAAATTAAAAATAACCACATTGAAAAAATATGAAAAATATATAGATCCATTAAGATCAAATAGATATAAATGCAGTTGATATACTATCAGTACCTGAAGTCGCTTGAATGAGGGCTCCATTAAGATTGAGGAAATTATTTGAATGAACTCCGAGTAAGATTCCCATCAACTATTATTACAGAAACATTCGGTGGCATGTACTCATGCACACCATGGATTTGAACAGATTTATAACATCTCTGTGGATGTTATGTAGCTTGTTTCGTTGAAATATATTCAAGTGCTAATATATTTCCCACCATATATACCCTGCAACATATCTATATACTAAGTTTGCCCGTATTTATACTGAGAACACCGAAAACCAACCAACCTTGGTTATCCTTATTCATGATTTGATTTGGGGGATTTCAGTTTACATTTGTCTGGAATATTCGGAGAATCATCGATACCGAATAGAAAAGATTTATATTAAAAACAACCTTCTCCGATGACGTCAAGGTGGCATCGGATATAAATATTCGGTCGAGTTTTGTTTCTTACCCAAAATCATCAAAATCTTGGTGGTACTAATAGGTAATAGCTTGTGGTGCCAATGGCACGGTAAATTAAAACGTATAGGGTAGATAAAGTGTCGAGCATACTGTCATCAGGGGCAGACAGTGTGTACGGCGCTGTTGCTCTCACAAAACCCAACTCACAAAACAACAATGTATACATCGAGACCTCGCAATACAAAGATCTTTGAAAAAGGATATTTTTACTCAGTGAATAATTTTTACTAATGAAGGATACATTTATAATTGTCAAATACATTACCAATGAACTAGATATATAATTCCAGCCAATGAAGTGATACACACATACAATTGCAAAAATACAATACAAAGGTATTCCCTTGATAGTAATCCACGGCCTATGGGCAAGTGTTGACAACTTGTCGCAAACAACAAACTGCATATTCCAAGGTGGAATCCATGTACCACTGTGGTGAGACTGGATGCACTAACGATCGTTAGTGCATCCCGCAATGGCGAACCCATTCGCGTTTCGTTTGAATTTTCTTCATTTTCCCGATAATTACGATTGTGATCGATACATACATACATCTGCTGATTCTTAAGCGCACGAAACAACCGTTCGTTGCAAATACATGGCGATTTATGTTGGTTTGAGCATGAAAAACTCGTCTGAAAAAAAGCCGAAAGATTCCCTAACGATTGTTTTTGTAAAATCGAAGATTCCCTAATGAACATGTGATGATTCCCTAACGATCTTTTCTTTATTCATTCAAATCTACGTTATTTGAATGTTAAACGTGAAATAAAGTATCAATTGACATGTATTGATGTGTACAGATGATCTTCTAGTACAGATTTCCTTTTTTCAATGTGATATTCGCTAATTTATGTCGCATAAATCAACGAATTCACAATGGTGTATGATATGGACCTATTACAATATACACGTATTAGGCCTATATCGTTAGGGAATCTCACTTTTGTCGTTGGTGAATCTTATCGCTAATTCTTTTCCTCAACATATCTAAACAAAGAAGCATGATCTGCTTGAAATAACTACGTATGTCTTTGTCCAAAACACTAAGCTACCTTCAGAGTATCCATTTATCACAAATGGACCTGTCATTTGATAAAATACGGTTAAAAACCAAACTGACCGTGTTTATTGTCCGCCATTGCGGGATGCTCTGACGATCGTTAGTACATCCAGTATCGCCACAGTGATGTACGGTATACAATTTTTACGTCAAACATGAAAGATGTTTTGATCAAAGTACATTGTTTTTAGGACAAGTACACATCGTTAAAGGCTTCTAGTAAGTGCATCGATCATAATTCCTATGAGTTTAATCTACTCACCATCGCAGTTTGAGACTGTAATAAACGTCACGAAAAAATAACAGCCAATCAGCTGCGGCAGGTCCGAACACAAAGTGACCATATTCTTGCGCAAAAGTCAAAATAGTCACACTTTTACGTTAATGGTGCCTGAAACTCGTTCTCTTCAATGGCATGCACACGAAGTCAGTGAAAGCTGAAGGATTTGTTTGCTCTCAAACTACACTGCTTCTTAGACAATGCGAATATATTTGAGAAAGACAGGAGAGCTACCAAGTCACTAGGAGCCTGGAATACATTGAACGGCCGCTCAATACCTGACAGGTACAGATTGCATGCGCTCTCTTGCTCTATTCAATGTCTCGACCGATATTTCCGAGGAGGTATCGTTGTCATGTATCCTGAAAAATGTCCAGAAATCCTCGATATTGACGGGATAGACTACAACCCTTAATGCGAGTGCTGGTTGGGAAGCAGAGATTTACTTTTTGGAGTGGCTTCGAAATGACAAAATCATTGATTTCATTAGGCCACTCCTGATTAATTTTTTGTTTCTCGTCCTTCGGAAAGTCAAAAGCTAGGAGGGAGGGCGGAAAAAACAAACGAACCCTTGAATAAAAAACAATACACCTTGCCATGATCCTATGAATGCAAACGATGTTTGGGTATGTTTAATAATATCCATTCTTTACACATTATATATTAAAACCTTATTTATGGTGAGAACTGTTTATTAAAGTGATATTGTTATGGATTTTTCCAATCCCTTCCGATCGAACGAAGAAAACATAACATTCATATACACGTATCTGCACCTGTATGCCCAAACACACACCCCTTTCCACTTGTTTTCGTTGCGAGTTTCTGGTTGAGATATGTTGAATTTGTTCACATTACCGCCATTCTCGGTGCTTTGTATCCCGTGATGCAGTGTGATTCCAGCTTACTCGTGTATGTTTGAGCCAACCGAGCGTGAAATAGGTTAAGTAAGGGGTACATGTAACTCTGAGTGGCGCACAAAACAAAAGAAAAGCGGCTGCTAGTACTGTCAAATGCTTGATTTATCCATCTGAGGGATGTGCGTGGAGGATAAGGGATGACGGAGCACAACAAAAACCATCGTTATTGGACTGTATTATCGCCCAAGGGTCGAAAAGAAAATTCAAGATGGCGGCCGCCAAAGGTGGTGTGATTTTTTCGTGCTGTTTTTTTTACTAGTTTTAGTGAAAATTATAAACGCTCAACAGTGTACCAGCAATGATCAGAAACATCCAGTTGAATGCTGTGAGAACTACCTTGTGTCGAAAAATGGCAAGAACTTCGACTACGGACAGGGGATAGTGTACCTTCGCCTATTATCGCTCAGGGCGGATCGTGTCAAGGTCAAAAGCCAGAAATGTCAAATACGTTCAGTGACTTCATACTCATCAAATTCGCCGTGGTTACTCCCTCTAAGGCTAGTAAAATCCTGCGAACTGTGGTTGTAACACTGCTACTGTGCGGGGATATTCATCCTTGCCCTGGACCTATCAAACGTACACCGAAATACCCCTGCACAACCTGTAACAAGGCAGTGAGATCCAATAGTAAGGCCATCTCATGTGACTCGTGTGAGCAATGGACTCATGCTAGATGTGCTGGCATTTCGACACAGAAGTATGATGAGACAGCCAGGTCAGGTGATGACATCAGCTTCACGTGCGACAGGTGTACGATCTCAGATATGCCGGGCCCAGACTTGTTCGATGACCCGGATAGTGACACCCCACCGGACGCCACGACCGAAGATTCCACGCCTCGCGGGGAAGAGGATGACGACACCTACACACGCTTTGACGCCAAGAGCCTTCACTTCCTACGTATAAACATTCGCAGTATGCTTTCCAAAATGGACGAGCTCCGCCTCATCGCTACGCGCACCAAGGCAGCAGTCATCGGGCTATCGGAGACGTGGATTGATGGCTCCGTCGATGATGCGGAGCTCGAGTACATAGTCCCGGAGTACATAGTGCACAGGAACGACAGAAACCGCAACGGAGGTGGTGTAGGCCTATGTGTTTATGTGCATCAGGACATTGCGTACAACCCCCGTTTTGACTTAACTGATCCAGGTCTGGAATCCATCTGGGTACAGCTCACCCTACCCAAGACTCAATTTTCTCGTTCTGTAGATTGTCACAGTACAAGACACGGTGCATTGTCCTACACAGTCCCCAACGTGAAAGGTTTTTGTTGTAGTTCTTTCTATCATACTGGTGTCAAACTTTGGAATAACTTACCATCCGATATTAAGGAGTGTGAATCTAAAATAATGTTCAAATCTAAAGTCAAACGTCATCGTATGTCACAGTATCTGTCAGTCAGCCACGATAACTTCATGTACTATTAGTCCAACCTAGTATCCACCGTATTACACCTATATTAGTATTGTATTTCATATTTTATACATCATCTTTGCCGTCCATCATCTTGTTCCTAAGGACCACAATGGAAACAAGCGCCTATTTGTGCTATCCTGGACGGATCAGGATTACTATGGTTTTATACGTATTGTATTCTTGTATGTTTATCATGTTCTGTCCAATAAACAAATCAAATCTAATCAAGCATACATGTAGTTTGTTTCGTGACCTATTTTTCTGAGACCATAGGCATATATATGTAATTGATTTGGAAAAAATTTTTTTCCTGCCAATATCACTTTTAAAAAGTTACTTTGAGCAAAACAAAGGTTATATTTTGTATAGACACTTGCTAGTCGGATAAGTGGTGTTATGAGACCACGCTTGGTAGGTGTTACTGAGATCAGTAGAATTTCGTGTGTCAAAATCGTATTTATTTCCACGATATTACATATTTATTTTGTTTGTTTTTTCTCAATATTTTGTGAAAAGCTAGGCGCACGGGGACGAGAAACAGAAAATTAAACAGGAATGGCCTTATGTAGTATTGTCAAAGATGTCACGCCAATGTTCCATATACACCGAGGAGAGTCGAGATTACACAAGCCAATACGGAGATTGGACGTAACATGCAATGGTTTACAACAAGCGACACTTGTGTTCTACACTTAAACCATCACTCGAATAATACCAGTACAGATTTCGTCAACAAACGCCACAGATTCTATCATACTAATTCGATATGCATAATTATGCAAGAAGTCCAGTGCAAAAAAAAAACACCTGTAAGCCATAAATCTGCAAAACATGCGGATAATATAAACTGTTGGTTCTACACATTTTGATATCAGTTTTTTCTAGTCAATAGTGCGCTCTAGGCAACCACATGGATCGGCCTGTCTTGACGCAACTACGGAAGAGCATTAGGGCCTACCAATTAAAAGGTGTTTTTTTTTTCGTTTGTAAATTCATGTACCTCGATAAATTGACTCATTATCTCGATAAATCAACTTATTATCTCGATAAGTCGACTTACATATCTTGATAAATCAACTTATGGTTCTCGATAAATCAAATATGACTTTGGGATTTTCACTACAAATAAAATGAAAATATATTGCAAGTCACAATATAAGCGAACCATGCCTTTTCATTATTGGTTATTTTGGTAACAATAGCAAACTGAAAATGGCGTCACGAATACAGCTCAATCGCACATTTATGAGCTAAAATGTTTAAAAAAATATGCTGTCACTTTGAACGAACAGTGTATAATATATATAATAATACAATATATATAATATATATTGATCTCACTATAATTTTTAATTAGGTAGTTTGGTCTGTATTATTCAATGTTTAATGTTATAATGGTTAATCATATAGTTTACAATATGAATAATTATTTTCTTCCATTTTTAGCTTACCGGCCCATTTGGGCCGATAAGATTTTTGATTTGATTTGATTTATTTGATTAAACATGTAAAAATGTACAAAGGTACAATAATACATAAAAATCAGGATAACACAAAAAAGTGCAAGCACTTATTTCCATTGTGGTCCTTAGACAATCACAGACAGACATGGAGAGCTGACTATAAACAAAACAAATAAGGGGTGTATAGAATAATAATAATAATAATAATAATAATAATAATAATATTAATGATAAAAATAATAATAATAATAACAGTAATAATATAAATTATAGTAATAGTTGTAAAATAAACAATATTGAATGTAGAGAAAAGTATACATAGGTTTTAACAACTTAATATTAGGTAGAGATATACAAAACAATTATAATACAAAACATGAAGACTAGGATTGACTAGGTTGACTAGGAAATTATATTAATAGAAAATAAAAGTGTTAGATTCCTGATTCTGAACACACCCAAATAAAAATCTTCTGAGTAAAACTTTGAATTGGGACTTGCTCTGAATACTTTGAATATTGCTTGGTAGCTGATTCCATAATTTGATAGAAGTATAATAAAAGGAAGCTTTACCAAAACTTTTAACTTGAGGAACATGGACAGAGTGACTACTTGATCTTGTGTTAATATTGTGAACCTGATTTACATTTCTGAATGATTCCTGGAGATAATTGGGGGCATTGTTGTTGATGATGCTATGTACCATGTTTAATTTCAATTGTTGGACCCGAAACTCAACCGGCAACATCCGAACCCTCATAAATTCTTGAGCTCCAATATGTGTTCTGACCGGTGCGTTCAAAAGATAACGAATGATTTTGTTTTGGGTACACTGAAGGCGGTTTTTATGCTTCTGGGTGAGGCCTGTGTACCATGAAGTGCTAGCATAGTCAAAATGGCACTGAATGAGTGCGGATACCAGGAGCTTTTTAGTTTCTAGGTCAACATTTCTCATGTGCCTATACAGAAACTTGAGTTTAGCATTTGACCGACCAATGATTTTATTTGCCGTCCTGTCTCCAGAAAGAGATTGGTCCAGGTCAACTCCCAGGTATTTGACATAAGAACAGCATGTCAGGACTTTACCAGCACATTGCACCTCTATGGAACTGTTGTGACACAGTTTCCGCTTAGAGCCAAACAAGATTGACTCTGTTTTTCCCAAATGGAGGGACAGCTTGTTATCTATTAGCCATTCTCTTACTGATTCCAGTTCTGAAGACAGGGCTTGTTGGATCTCGACAGGAGATTTGCCCGGAACTATAAGGGCTGAGTCATCTGCATACAGAAGCAGCTTGCAGTTGACTGATGATGGAATATCATTGACATATATCAGAAATAATAAAGGGCCCAAGATTGACCCTTGTGGTACACCACATGTGATATCAGCACATGAGGACAAGGTGCCTCCCACTTCCACCATCTGTTTACGATTACAAAGGTAAGACTGGAACCAGTTTATGGCTGATTGCTGCAATCCAATGGCTTCAAGCTTATGTAGCATGATCTTGTGGTCTACTGTGTCGAAGGCCTTCTGGAGATCAAGTACCATGCCAATATAGTGGCCTTTGTCTTGTTCCTGCTTGATGTAGTCAGTTAGATGAACAAGAGACATGTGTCCGTTGAGTAGGCCGATCTGAAGCCAGATTGGTATTCATACAAGAGCTTATGGGCTCTGAGGTAATTGTCTAGTTGGTCATAGACAATCCTCTCGAATAATTTAGATATTGTGCTCAGGATAGATACAGGTCTGTAGTTGCCAGGTTCGAGTTTACTTCCTTTCTTGTAAAGTGGAGTAACCTTTGCAGATTTGAGGTCTGCTGGTATATCTCCATGCTGCAAAGACAAATTTACAATATGAGTCAGGGGGGCCGATATAGCCATAGCACCATCCTTGATAAACCTGGGAGACAGTTTATCTAAACCAGTGGCTTTGCTGACATTGAGTTTAGATAATATACCTAATACCGTTTCTTCTGTGACACACTGGAGAGTAAAACCATTTGCTAGGGCACTGGATGACTTGTAATAATTACACACATGTGTTTTTCCATATTTTCCAGAACCTGTCGGAAGTTTGTCAACCAGCTTTGAGGCTACAGTAGTGAAGAATTCATTGAATCGTTCTGACACGGTGACATTGTCGAAACAGACAGTACCATTTACATTGAGTCCAATGTTGTCAGTTTTAGTTTTACATTGAGATGAAGTACCAAGACCTTTTAACAATTGCCAGAGTTTCTTCGGTTGACATTTATAATTTCTACTTTGTTTGCTATATACTCTGACTTGGCCTCTTTCTTTTTATACTGAGCCTGGTTACGTAGAGATGTAAAATGGTTATATGACTCCAGTGAGCGTGTTTTCTTAAATTTACTAAAGGCACGATCCCTTTCATGAATCAGATGTATAACTTCACCTGTCATCCATGGTTCGGTGCGATACTTAACACGAACAAATTTCACAGGAGCAATACTATCGATAACAGACAGGAATTTATCTCTGAACAAATCCCATGCTTGATGTACACATTTGCATGATAAGACATCCTGCCAGTCCACCTGTCGGAGTTGCGTTACAAAAGATTCCTTGGAATAGTTCTTCAAAGAACGTAACTTTACTCCATTATGCTTATTTATTGGTTCCTTTTTAACCTTACGAGTACAGTACGTTAAGAGGTGATCGCTAACACAGAAATCTAGCACACCATATGAGCAAACTTTTTCGGGATCTGATACAAATATAAGGTCTAAAATAGTAGATGTGGTACTGGTAATTCTTGTAGGAACCTTGATAACTTGAGACAAGTCGAACATTGACATAAAGTGATTTAAAGACTCCTGTAAAGGACTAAGGCCTTTGTCAATACCTGTAAAATCAGTGTTGAAGTCACCAAGTATGAAACATTCTGATTCATTAAAATTAGGACATTCATGACATTGTTGGATCAAAATATCATAAAAATCCATCTGCTTAGGAGGACGGTAACATATACCCAACAAGATGGGCTTTGTTTTTGGCATGAACAGTTCTACCCATACAGACTCAAGGCCATCGCCGAGGTCACATTTTGGGTTAAATGCAATGTCACTGCGGATATAAATGCATACGCCACCTCCTTCTCTGTTTCTGTCCTTCCGGATGATTAGGTATCCTGGTATTTCAACCTCAGAGTCATGTACTGAACAGTCTAGCCAAGTCTCTGTGATCCCAATCGCAGCGATCTTGGTGTTGTGTGCGAGAGCCCGTACCTCTTCAATCTTTGGGAGAAGACTCCGTGAGTTCAGGTGGATAAAGTTCATACCTTTAGTTCGAAGGCGCTGATAGGTCTGTTGTGCCTCGAGAGATGGAATATCCATGGGCGAGCTTGTATCCATTTTACGTGCCGCAACATTGTCCTGCTTGTCCTCGAAGAACGAAGCGGAGAATGTAGGGAGAGTGCATCTGTAACAGAACCAGTCCTCGTCAGATCGGCCGATCCTGCGGTACACTGATAATGGCATGCCAATACAGGTCCTGTGGGACCATGTATCACAGGTGTCACAACATACCGCTGCCTGATTATCCCTAACGTTCTTGTCACAAACACCACACGGGTATGTAGAATTAGTTTGTACTGTCACTGGTCCAGGATGAGTCTCGACATCTCCAGACATCAGGATAAGCAAAGTGAAGAAGTACCAAAAGGAGCTGACACTTCGCTTCCAGTTTTGTTTACGTTTTCGCCGGTCGCGTCGAAGGTGAAGGTCGCTTCCGGTGAGAACAAGCGTCCCTGCCAACGATTTTTTTCAGCCAAGATATCACATCATAACGGTCACAGTTACTCATCAAGCGTATTCCTTTGTGATCTATGAAAGTTCGTTCACCTTCAGAGCAAGTCCTTCTTTTACTTAGTGAGGATAAACCCATCAAACTCGTTATAATCGTAAGGACCACAAAAGTTAAACGAAAGGTCGCCATGTTGGTCACGTGAATGATATTATCGTACGTCGTCTGTCGTCCGTTCGGGTCTGTAATTTTTTTTGGCATGACGATTTTCCCCATGAATTTGTCAGAACATACCTTAAGTCAATATCTGAAGACGTTCTTTAAATAGAATCGTTTTTGCCGATTTGGTGGCCATTTTTTTGACGGAAAATTTCCGATTTTGGACTTTGGAGGCCATTTTCTCAAAAACTGTCTGATCAGTTTTGAGATTTTTGCTTCAAAACATTCCTCTCATGTACCTCTATGGCGTGTATAAGTTTTGTTGCCCTTGAAACGCCGGTCTGCGTGTGGCGGCCATTTTGATTTTTTAAATTTTTTTTTGTCCCAAATCAAGTCACTATTCGTTTTCAGTCATTTCCAGCGAAAAAACACAATTTCTCAAAAAAATTTTTTGGCCATTGAAAAGTTTTTGGGAAAATTTCACCCAATTTTTCCTTCATAATGAGAGTTTTGCAGGTTAAACTCCTAGAACACTTCAAGATAGAGCCTAAGTATTGGCACATTCAAATGGGAAATCATATATTGCGGTTTGAATGGTGACCTTAGATATGACCCTGAATGACCTTGGAAGGTCAAAACGACTTTTTCGGAGGAAACAATGATTTTTGTCTTTGGCGTCTTTTTTCTCAAAATCTATTCAGAGAATTTTCCTCGAAATACATGAGGTTCTCCCTATGTACCTTTGTGATGTGTTCAAGTTTTGTTGCCTTTAAATCGACGGTCTGTAAAAATATGTCATCAACGAAAAAAATCTTTCAAGGTGTAATTGGTTTTATATTATAGTCCATACAGAAAATGTGTTTCTAGCAACATTTACGAATATATTTTAACAAAAGATTTTAACATCAGTGTAACAATTTATATGTTGGAAAATCAGCATTCTATGTAATTCTCATGATTGCCTGTAAGCTACAGCACCCTTGGTGCTATGTTTCTGGTTCTGTCAAGGCAACCAAAGAAATAGTATGACTCGCTTATGTATTGTGGCTCGAAACATATTGTCCAAGCCATAAGTCAATTCATCAAGATACGCAAGTTGATTGATCGAGATATGTGAGTCCATTTATTGAGATGCTATCTTGATTTATCGAGGTACATTTAAATCGACTTATCAAGGTGTTATATCGAGATACGTAAGTCACAAATAGAAAACACTTTAGTTGGGTGGCTCTCTGGAGTCCCCTTTCGTAGTTAACAGATTTGACATGTATGCAATTAGTTATAATGGATTAGGAAATGTATTCAAGAATTGTATCGACCCAATCAAGTACGACACTTGTAAGCGAACATTTACCTTGTAAATTGTTAAATTTTCGAGGGCTGGTCGTTCATGTGTCTTGGTCTCATCAAAAGGCTATCATATTTGCTGTAATGGGTCGATAATAGGGTAATAACCGCTAAGCCACTGTCTCTGCTGGTGGATATTATATCTGTCTCTGAAGACACCAATTTATTTGGGCTTATTGTTTGGTGCTTGTCAGTTACCGATATGGCTGTGTTGTATACTAATTCCATGAGGTATCGGGCTATACATAAAAAAATTACATGTATTTATAACACATTTTCTGCCTCCTAATGATGCCAAATAGTGGCTTCGGATAATATTTTGCGATTGCCTTCATGCCCATATCATTTGAGGTTATTTTATTGGTATCATCGACATATTGTGATTTGAGGTTATTTAATTGCAAACTTACTAACACGTGGCACCCATCATCAATTCCTAAACAAATAACGCAACCAGGTCCCGTTTTGTGGTTGTGATAAATCGTGACGACGTCCATACAACTCCTTAAATGTAGTCATTAGTATCCTTGGCGCAGCTAGAGACCAGGTGGAAGTTCGGTAAAAACATACTAGTATGTACGTCCAATCAACAGATCAAGGTGGATATCACGACAAACACACACAGAAAATAAGCAAAATATATCTGATAAATACGGTGGCTGATATATGCCATATTTTTATTTTTCAGAATTCATTTATTTATTTTTTCCAGAAAGATATTCTAGAGAAAATAAAATAATTAAATGCACGTACTTAATGTTAAATACGCGTACTCAATATTAAATACACGTACTTAATATTAAATACACATATATAATATTAAATACGCGTATATAATATTAAATACGTGTATATAATATTAAATACGCGTATATAATAATAAATACGTGTATTTAATATTAAATACGCGTACTTAATGTTAAATATGCGTACTTAATGTTAAATACGCGTACTTAATGTTAAATTAGCAAAAAATGGATGTGGTTATGTTGCTGTGTATGTCTTGTGAAACATGGCGCTGCAAAAAAAAATCTAACTGTCTGGTATTTACAGTGGCTGATATATGCCATAGTTTTATTCTTTAGTTTTCATTTATTTACGATATTTTCCAGACGCATGTTATACACGTACTTAATATTAAATACGCGTACTTAATGTTTAAATACGCGTACTTAATATTAAATACGCGTATTTAATGATAAATACACGTAATTAATATTAAATACGCGTACATAATATTAAATACGTGTATATAATATTAAATACGTGTATTTATTGTTAAATACGCGTACTTAATGTTATATACGCGTACATAATATTAAATACACGTATATAATATTAAATACGTGTATTTAATGTTAAATACACGTACTTAATATTAAATACCAGACAGTTAGATATTTTATTTTTTTTGCAGCGCCATGTCGCTTGATACATACCTTGTTTCACAAGCCATACACAGCAACATAACCACATCCAATTTTTGCTAATTTAATATTAAGTACGCGTATTTAACATTAAGTACGCGTATTTAACATTAAGTACGCGTAATTAATATTAAATACACGTATTTAATATTACATACGTGTATTTAATATTATATACGTGTATTTAATATTAAGTATGTGTATTTAATGTTAAGTACGCGTATTTAACATTAAGTACGCGAATTTAATTATTTTATTTTCTTTAGAATGTCCATCTGGAAAAAATAAATAAATGAAATCTGAAAAATAAAACTATGGCATATATCAGCCACCGTAGGTATTCAATATTAAATACGTGTATTTAACATTAAATACAGGTATTTAATATTAAATACGTGTATTCAATATTATGTACGTGTATTTAATATTAAGTACGCGTATTTAATATTAAATACGCGTATTTAATATTTAGTACGCGTATTTAATATTAAATACTCGTATTTAATATTATGTACGTGTATTTAATATTAAGTACGCGTATTTAAGGGTTTGATCCTGGGTGTGCGGGCATTGCTGTCAGACACACGACCGAGGGCAGTCTCATTGCATGAGACTGTCCCGAGGTCGTGTGTCTGGCAGGCAATGCCCAAAATACCTGGGATCAAACACGATTATAACATGTTTTTGTCGAGACAAACGAACGAAGACCCGCGATTCTACAAAAACGTCAAATTACGTTGATGAAATTTACGTCTTGACGACGGGCCATTGTAGGACCGCAAAGCCCGGGAAAAAAGTCGTTTCCCAGGCATTGCAGAGAAAACCACGTGGTTATAATATAACCACGTGGTTATTGTGTGGAAAGAGAGTTTTTCCCGGCCATTGTTGTCTGACAAACGTCATCCTCTGCAAACTAGTGTGTATAAGACAACAGTGGCCAGCCATGTTATAATTAATATTAAATACGCGTATCTAATATTAAGTACGCGTATTTAAACATTAAGTACGCGTATTTAACATTAAGTACGTGTATTACAACCGTCTGGAAAATATCGTTAATAAATGAAAACTAAAGAATAAAACTATGGCATATATCAGCCACTGTAGATAAAGAATTATGTAAATGAACACAACTAATCACTCCTATAGGTTCCAAATTACTGAACATGGAATGACGTGAAGTATGCAGTGGACTTGGGATGCTTCGAATACTAACACAGTAGCCTCATCTATACAACAATCTGGGCTACTCTTCGACCTATCAATTAGTACAGATCACTTTTGTGGTGACTCTGAATAAAATATTGTGCATTGAAGGAAAGTGTGGATCATTCGATGCTTAGGACCTAAGGATAGTTATTCACAACAGACCTGTAAAATTCAATATAGCCTGCAGATTGTGTCGCTGCATTGGCTTTTTTTTAAAGACATTGACATTTTTCTTAAACAATTATCTTTGGTATTTTGTGGAGTGCTCCATTCCGTGTATTGTATGGCCTGTAGTGGAAACATACCCGGATACAGTAATCAATGATCCAGCATCAGCAGGAACCAAAAACAAAATTGTTGAACCTGATACATTTATTTTTTGGGGCATGCAATTTTCTTTGTTTCAATTAAGTATCCAGAATCTGCAGTAGCTTCTCAAATTCTCATTATATTCACTGCAGTATTCATTATGTCAATAACTCTTAGCGCATAGACTTATAAGACTTGTAAATCATCCGATAAAACTAGACACGAACAGTTCTGATACTATATTTTTTATATTGACAATATATATTTATAAGCGGAATAAAAGAAGGGTAAAATGTATTTATACACCAGCAAAAAACAAATACACAGGGACATAGCACATGCGTCTCTATTCAAGAATACATTTCAGAAACTATGTGAATTGACATGGGGGTGAGATGTCTCCACTTACGTTATCAGACAATTTAGGTTGCTTTCGCCGATCAACCGGACAGATAGTTTCATTTCGTAGTCTAAAGAGATGGGAAAACGGATTCTCCCTCGCGAATGCGGTTACCAGTCCTTTAAGGGCATAGTACGGTAATCGCTCAGCCAATCAGGGAGCGTTCACCTCACTTAGGGTTAGGCTGGGATTTTTTTAGGAAGGTGTTATGAACCGTAAGATCATTTAACATTGAGTTGAATGGCCAATATGATTAATATACTGTAGCCTTAGAGCAAAACCGGAAACCAGTGTACTACCTCTTTCGGATTGACTTCACAAGCATAGACACGCGTTTTTATCGGCTGCTTAAATATCCATTTTCATCCTGTATATTTTTACATTGTTGCTGTATGTGGTTCATTTTTATGTTTGTACTGCTTCTCAGCCTAATAGTGCTGATTCTGGCTCTCCCAGCTCTGAGCTGTGGATGAGAATAGAGGCTCACAAGCGAAGCTTTGTGAATAGCATGGCACCCCCGCTTCTAGCGTGGGAGAAGACACATATGGTAAGTCATCTAGCCTAACTGCCTATAAAATACCACGCATATCCACGAGTAAACGGTCCAATAAAGATAAGGATCTAGATCCCTCTCTGTCAGAAAGTGACAATGAAGAGCCTGTTGGATTGTCAGATGATGATGGTATCGAGTTGCACAGCACTTGTGACGATGATTTGGAGGACGACTTACAGTCAGGTGCCCCTTCTATCTCTATCCGTAAAAGAGCCTATCATGATTCAGATTTTGACTCGGACTCAGATTCAGGCAAGAGAGCTAGCCAAGCAGCGTTTAAAGATCGGTTTAATCCGGCCCCATTGGATGACTCTTGGTCTCTCAACGACAGCCAGAGTGCATTTCTGCAGTATTATTTCACGGGATGGCTATCAGATAATGTCATTACAGATTATATCCTGGAAAGCAACCCGCCTCCTAAACACAAAGCCCTCAAGGTGTCTGACATGGATGAAGCTATGCTGCTAGATCTACTCCCACCTCAAAATAGACAATCCATTATCCACTTTGATGGGGTCCTTAAACGGGTGCAGAAGAAAAAACATGGATGCATTGGGCCCTGGACGTTGAATCCATGCTCACATTAGTGGAGCAGAGTATTCTGGTGCTGGGCCAATCCAATGTGTTGGCAAACTATGACCGGCGGGTAAATATTCTCTCTAGAATTATGCGGGACCAGAAAAAAGCTTCATCTCTGGTTCGAAATAACAAGAAACTGTTTAAAAAAAACCGTAAGGACCTTTTTGGAGGGCCTTTCTACAAAGCCCTTTACGGGCGGGCTAAAGGATATAAATTCACCAAGGACATCAGGGCCCACTATGGCCCACTTAGCCCCGAGCTCCCATAGGGGAGGGTCCAAAGCAGGGAGACGGTCCTTTCGTGAGGGCCCCCAAGGCCGTCAGACGTCTTCAGGCCGAGGGGGCTATCAGTACCAAAAGTCCCAGTACTAAGCTCAGCGAGGAGGCAACCAACGCGGCAAGGGACGGGGAGCCTACCATGGAGGTCCTTCATGAGGAGAAAGCTCGGACAACAAACACAGTGGGTACGTACAGTTGTTCGTCTCCCAGCCCACCTCCCAAGCTCGCCCAGGTAGAATTAAGCTTAGGTCCAGATCAAATCCACCCGAGCGTGAGAGATCTAAACCTGTCAGAACACGAGAGGGTATCTCGGCTGACAGTAGGTGGTCGTGTAGGGCAGTTCATAGAAAATTGGAAGTTACTGACGCAGGACACACGAATAATCAGTGTGATAAAATGGAACAAGCTAGAACTGACATAATATCCATTTCAGAAGCGCCCTCCGTACACACCAAAGTTCTCGCAAGCAGAAAATGCTCAAATCACGGTCGAGGTAGGAAAGATGTTAGAGAAATGGGCCATAGAGAAAGCAGAGGTCAGTCAGGGTCAAATTCTGGGACATCTTTTCCTGAGACCAAAAAAACAAAAAAAACGGGAGCTTTCGTCCTGTTTTCAATCTGAAATTCTGAATCAGTTCGTGGAGTAGGCCTACGAAAAACTCAAAATGGAGGGCATGCTGATGCTCGCCCACTTGATCCAGAAACACGATTTCATGGTGAAAATAGATCTGAACGATGCCTACTTTTGCATCCCAGTCCACCCAGAGCACCGACATCTGTTGAGGTTCACATGGGAGGCGACTCTCTTCCAGTTCAAGGTGATTTCTTTCGGGTTAGCGTCAGCTCCGAGGACTTTCACGAAAGTCATGAAACCTATAATAAGCCTTTGCCGAAGGGTCAGGATGAGGATGATCATTTATTTGGACCATTGGATCTTGCTGAATCAGAATGCAGACACACTGATCACAGAACGCAACACAGTGGTTTGGCTGCTTCAGAAATCAGATGACGTTGTCTCTGCCAGAAGAGAAAGTGAGGAAGGTGAGAAACAAATGTCAGGAAATGCTCATGCAGAGCGAGGTTTCGACGCGCAGATTGTCGGAGTTAATAGGCCAATTAACTTCGACTCTACTGGCGGTATTGCCAGCCCCACTGCATTATCGCAAATTGCAGATGCTTCGATCAAGAGCACTGATACAAGGCGGTCTGAGTTATGGCACGATGGCTCATCTCACACCCGAGTGCAGGGAAGAGCTGAGATGGTGGATCCACTATTTAGATCAGTGGAACGGGCGAGCTATCGTTACACCATCCCCAGACATGATAATCACGACCGATGCGTCGAAGGCAGGTTGGGGAGCAGTATGCAAGGGCATAACATCTCAAGGTCAATGGAGCGAAATGGAGCAGACACAGCACATAAATGTGCTGGAACTGACAGCGGTCATGTTCGCATTGAAAGCATTTACCAAGTACAAGCACGACTGCCATGTTCACTTCAGGGTATAGCAGCGTTATCCCAGATCAACAAAATGGGGGGAACAAGGTCAGAGAACTTGTTGAAAGTGACGCAACGGGATCATAGTTACAGCAAAACATATTCCGGGGGCTCGGAATGTGGAGGCAGATATGCAGTCCCGGGTATTCATGGACAGCAGCAATTGGACTCTCCATCAGGGAATAGTGAATGCCATAGACACGGTGATGGGTCAGAGCAATGTAGATCTCTTTGCGGACCGGTTGAACACACGGAAGCTGCAATTTGTGAGCTGGAAACCAGATCCAGAAGCGATGGCAACAGATGGCTTCACATTAGTGTGGACAAGTCTGAAAGCATATGCATTCCCTCTATTCAAACTAGTGGGGAAGTGTTTGGCAAAGGTGAAGAAAGACCAAGCCACGTTAGTAATAATTACCCCGACCTGGCAAACACAGACATGGTTCCCAACCCTGTTGGAGATGAGCATAGAGAGCCCAATCCTGCTCCCAGACGACCCCTCCTTGCTAACAGACCCGAAGGGTCAACCACACCCCTTAATGCAGGCGGGTCATCTCAGTTCAGCAGCCTGGAAAGTCTCAGGGATAGGTTCAGAGCCAGTGGTATTTCTGAAAAAGCTACAGAGTTGCTCTTGCACTCAAGACGGAAGGGAACTCAGGTGGCTTCCAAAGGCCCCTGGGAAAAGTGGGTTAGCTGGTGTTGTGAATGGGAAATTTATCCACTTCAAGCCACTATGGGGAATATCGTAAATTTTCTCACAGAACAAACGGAACGCGGACTTAGTTACTCAACGCTTAATTGCTACAGATCGGCAATTTCAGCCTACCATCCAGAAATTGATGGCGTTAAAGTTGGGCAGCACCCTTTGGTGAAACAGCTGATGAGAGGGACTTTTAACGAGAATCCACCGAAACCCAGGTATGATACCACATGGGATGTGGATAAAGTCCTTACGTATATTAAAGGCCTTGGGCCGAATGACACCATGGACATGAAATTTCTGACCATGAAACTGGCAATGCTGATTGCTTAAGTAGCAGCTTCGATGTGTTCTGAGCTTCATAAACTGAACCCAAATTCAATGTCTGATAATACCACTGAGGTTATATTTCATATTGAAGGGTTGACAAAAACTAAACGCCCCAGTAAGCCACATGTGGATGTTAAGCTATCGACATATGAGAGTAGCAATGAGTTTGATGTGTTAGCGTGTTTGAGGAGTTATATGTGTAGGACATCTGCAATTAGAGTCAGCGACGCACAAAAGCATTCTCTATTTTTGAGTTTCAAGGCGCCGTTCAAACCAGTCAGCCCTTGCCCATCGCCAGGTGGCTTAAGACAATCATGTCTAATTCAGGAATTGATGTGGATATTTTCAAAGCACACTCCACACGTGCGGTATCCACATCAAAAGCAAGTGCATTAGGGTTATCAGCTCAACAGATCATGGAGCGAGCTAACTGGAGCAAAGAGTCAACTTTCCAGAAATTTTATAAGAAAGATGCAAGCGAGATTTGTATCAAAACAAAGTTTTTAGTGCTTTCTTAACTTTGAACATTCGTTTTCCCATCTATTTAGACTACGAAATTAAATTCTTAATTTTATAAATTACCAATGCCATGAAATTGTAATTTCATGAGTAAGTCTAAATAGATGGGAAAAGCCCACCCATTATTGGCCCACCCAGTGTGATTATGGCGATAAATTGTGCACAAATTTGTTTGCAGGTAGACGGGATTGATCCGAGCAGGCAGACTGGCATACTGATGTACTGAGTCGAGATGAAGTGATGGCGTACTGATTCCCCAGAACATGTACAGTGATTTCTCAAGCGGAGACTTATTTTCACTGGTGTTGAAACAGTGACTTATTTGATTTGTACATGTTTTATATATTCAAAAAAATAAAATTCGTCTTTTTCGTCAATATCGTCAATAATTTGATTAGATATCTAGATCATATGGATCTATTTATCTCTTCACTTGGTGGGAAGAGGGAGTAAACTATGTTGTTTGAAGGGCGGATACTGCCAGGTGAGAAGTACTTGAGTGAGTCTATCTTAAAATAATGTATACAGTTCAGCTTTGTTTGCACGAGTATAATTAAACAAAGCTGATAATAAGCATGTAATATGCATGCTTGTGAAGTCGATACCTCGCGAGGAAGTACACCGGTTTCCGGTTTTGCTTTAAAGGACTGGTAACAGCATTCGTGAGGGAGAATTCGTTTTCCTATCTATTTAGACTTACTCATGAAATTACAATTTCATGGCATTGGTAATTTATAAAATTACCAATTATTATAATATAAATACAATAACCTGCACTACATCTAGGGAAGTATTTGCATGCTAAGGACCGAGTACGGAACTCAGACTTTAGGCTAAAGTGCCACTTTTCCTCTCTATTTATCATAGTAGTCCAGCAGAACTGCAGAAAAGCATGTTTTGGCGTCATCATGAACTGTTTTTGTTGATTCGTCATCTCTGAGCATTCCTGAGTCAGAAACAGATGGGTGCCAACTTGGCACCCTTGGGGAATTTTTTTCAGAGCCGAAAACCAAAATGGCTGCCACCGAATACCGCTGAATTTACATCTTTGACAATATCTCCGCTTCTAGGCCACTTAGAAGCACAAACTTGGTGTCTACTACTAGGTTTTCATGGTCAAGGAATCCAATTATAATACTGCCAAACTTGAATATATAACAGCTCATCAGATTTTCGAGATTAACCACCCATATATTTGAAAAATATAAAATGCTTTCGCATTTGCCATTCATTACAACATTTATTGCTGTCCACTACTATGTATTCCACTATAAATGTGACAATATGTTTTCACTATTAAATTAGGTGTTGCATGTGGCAACTATATGAGTCATTGGCAATTTTTCGTAACTTCAACCGACATCATCATCATCTTCATGAACAGGTTCTTCCTTGGTATATTCATTGCAACAATCTGGTCCAGAATATCAGGCACAGAACTTTGAACAAGACATCTGTAGCACTACACAGCCACATCTCCCAGTGGAACATGGCCGGCTGGTGGAGCATCCACATTCGACTGTTTGCAGAATGGCGACCTGTACAGTGTATGCACCAGTTGAAAGCGGGGTTTGACGCATGTTGTGCCGTCTCCATCTGTATTCTGACCATATCGGGCGGGTCAAAGTGTGGAGGGTCTGATTGAGCTGCGGATTTATACATAAGAACTTGTAATTGAGTATGATGTAGATGCTGAACAAAGTTATCTTGTGATAGGGGCAATACCTTCAGTTTCGAGGCTAATGTGTTCTTTGAGATTGTAATCTTCACATTCCTCACAGGATGGTGGTGAACAAACATATCATCTCTCAGTTTGAAACCATGATAGGCAGCAAAAGAAGTAGTCGTTTCTGGCATCAGGTTTGTTTCATCTGCTTCTGGTTGACCAAGTGAGATTAGGTAATTTCCCCTCTTGGGGGTCTTCAATGCTGTGGTCTTTCCAACGCCAGACAGATACTGTAGTACACAGTGTCCCACACCCCTCCCCTATTGACACCTGGCATATATTTTGCTATGCTTCGGTGTGTTCGAGCAGTTTGACGAATGCTGGAGGAAAGCTAATGTGGTCCCAGAGTGGATGTGACATAGGTATAGCGGCACTACCGACCTGTCTCACTTACTTCCATGATTTGTTGAGGTTGAGGAGGGATATATTTTTAGAGAAAAGACAAGCGACACAGGCCACCGTATTCATGTGCATTTTACGTGTCCAAAGTGTTTGGACAAGTAAATATTTGGAATGAACGCACAAAGATAAACTGTGGAAATATTGTTCTGTACTCGTCCAGCGTACCAGCGTACCAGCGTACCAGTGTACCAGCGTACCAGCGTTTAGAAGACATCGCAATTTCCCCGCCCTTTATATTGCCAAAACCCCCCCTGGTCGGCCTAGGCCAAAGGCACCGACTTACGTCACCAGTCAGCACGGAAGTTTCAGTGGATGTTTCAAAAGCTCTAACGCATTGAACGGTATCCCTTTATATAGCATATTTTCAGCTTCGAGCTAAAGTATCACTTAATTTGGCTATGATGGCTAATGTTATTCGCTTATATATAACCAGTGCACTGATAAACGGCATGACAAGTGATGACATGATATATAATCAAGAAATATTCAGTACATAGACCACAAACGGTTGTTTGCACAATTTACTCAATATGGGCGCCACCCATTCGTCATCCTTGGCCTCAAAGCATGAGTTCCGCACTCGGTCTTTAGCTGGATATATGGTGTTATGTATTTAGGATGTCACAATGTTCCATATTTCTACTGAGCTATTTCCATCATGGTAATCATAACGTCATACAAGCGGTACAGAAATATTAAAATACATGTCAGACCGAAGGCACCAGCTACAGTTTTCAATCCATGCTCAGCAAATGTTTTTTTTTTCTTCTGATCCATGGCATCGTCATGATAGAATTTGGAGTCAACTATATAAATACACAAAATAAGTGCATGAATGCTAAAAAAAGAAACGTAAATGTTACCCCCGTAAGAACCATTAAGAAAAACATTAACAAGAACAAGAACGTATACCGTACATCAACCGTATACCGTACATCAACAGAATCATGCACTATATGCACTATATAGTATGCCTATCAGACCTAGGTGTCAACATCAATGTCGATCTTGATCCAGTAGAGCAGGGAACTAGGATCAGCCACAATCATGTGGTCATCACGTGATTGGCTGTACAGCTCACACGTGACCAGACCAGATGACTGTTGCTTAGCGACTGCAGTGTAACACTGTATTCCGTGGGAGAGACACGAGACCAGACATTTTTGTACTGATCTCAGAGTGATCGAGTACATTGCTGTACCACCAGCGACAGCTAAATCACCCTGTGCTTGGAACACTTGTGATCGGAATGTCTCAGCGTCCACCGGACCTAGAATGGCAACAAAAGATCGACTTTCTGTTTTCGGATGATATCTTGGAAACTTGTACTAACACGAAAAACTAAAACTAAAACTGACTTTATATCGGTGTCCATGTCCATGTTTGGAATATAGATATATTGTCCGTAGTATTTATTACACATACACCAACAAACGGTTTTTATGTTTTCGTTAAGGTTGTAGCAAAGAGTGTAAAATAAAAGTTAGTTCACATTCTATGGTTGTAGTGTAAGCCAATATAAGTGCGTAATTGTCAGGAATGTTTCGCTTTATCCAGCTTACCTGTACATTCTTTATCATAGTAATTTTCCAGCGATGCCGTTACGTAAGAACTCCCAACTGTATGTCGCGTGTCAGCACTCAGCCAGCATTCTTCTGTGAAATATCAATATTGATCAGCAAATGACCTTACGGGTTCTGTGCTGGTTCAATGCTAAAGTACAATCGTACAACGGTTGAAACCTTACGTGTGATTGGTTTGTAATCTATTGAGCGACAGTCGAATCCTTGCGCTCTCAGGCAGTTGAGCAGACACCCCTGCTCGGACACTCCTTTCATGTAATCATTGTTATAGCCCACTATAGCATGTCTGCTGATCTTCAGGAAGTGACAATCTGCAAAATAGAACAATGTGAGAGTGAAACATGTGAAATGTATGTATCAACCTATTACCGCTGTAAACCAAATTCTGATGATGCCAATAAAAACCTAATATCAAAAACTTTCAGAATAGAAACAAAGCCCGACCAAACATTCATATCCGAAGCCACATTGGCGTCATCAGGGGCAGACAGTGTGCAATTATAGTTGTTTCTACTGTACACCAGCAGATGGAATTAGTGTACAACTGCCCAACAACTTATGGCTGTTCCGTACTGACATATTACAAAGCGTATTATGATAAATTATCCTTTCACAGTATAGTTATCAAGACTGACAGAATCTTATAGTATATTACACTTTAAGCATATTATATATATTATATTATTTAGCTGTATATATTACATATTGTATATACATCCTGATATGTGGGAATGTCATTTTTCAGCATTGTTAAATTCTGGTGACAATGAACTAAACGGTCTATATCGTGTAAAAGTGCAAGCCCTCCTGTCGGATGTCATTTTTCAGCATTATTGAATTCTGGTGACAATGAACTAAACGGTCTATATCGTGTAAAAGTGCAAGCCCTCCTGTCGGATGTCATTTTTCAGCATTGTTGAATTCTGTTGACAATGAACTAAACGGTCTATATCGTGTAAAAGTGCAAGCCCTCCTGTCGGATGTCATTTTTCAGCATTGTTGAATTCTGGTGACAATGAACTGAATGGTCTATATCGTGTAAAAGTGCAAACCCTCCTGTCGGATGTCTCATTACCTGATGATTTTCGCTTTAATCCTACTGATATTCGGCGTGGTATATGAACTCCTTAAAAACATGAAAATCCCCTGGTCCAGATGGTCTTTCTCCGGAACACTTTATCTTTGCTGGAAGGCAACTGCCTGTTCTATTGTCTATGTTATATAACAGTTTTTCGGTGCATGGTTTTCTTCCTGTATCTCTGATGCAGTCGACAATGACCCCTTTGCTAAAAGATAAATCTGGTGATATTTCAGACAAGAATAACTATATAGACCTATTGCTCTGTCTACTATGTCATCAAAACTCTTAGAATGTATTCTTCTGGTTTGCTATGAACATTGTCTTGAGACAACTCCTCATCAGTTTGGTTTTAAACGTAATCTATCTACTGATTTCTGTATATTTTCCTTGGAAGAGGTGTTGAGTATTTATAAAAACCAGTCTAGCCCTATCTTCATTTGTTTTCTGGATGCAACAAAGGCTTTCGATAAGATTAATTATTGGCTTCTGTTCCATAAATCATGTAAACGCAATCTACCGTTACTGGTTGTAAGATTGTTAGCTTATTGGTACTCTCAGCAGTCACTAGTTGTTAAGTTGTCGGAGTCTTTTCAAGTGTCTAATGGTGTAAAACAAGGTGGAATCCTGTCTCCCTTATTTTTTAATATCTATATGAACGAACTTAGTATCAAACTATCTAATTCGAGAGTTGGATGTAATGTCTCAGGGGTCTTCATGAATCATTTCATATATGCGGATGATATGTGCATTGTAGCTCCTAGTGCTAAGGCTCATCAATGTCTGCTGGACACTTGTGTAGAATTTGCAGCTGATCATAACATAATATATAATGAAAAAAATCCATGTGTATATACATCAAATCTTCCAAATTGAGCCTTCGTACAATTCCATCTTTATATATGGGAACTAGTACTTTACAATATGTTAACACATACAAATATCTTGGTGCCATGATTGCTGCAAATTTGTGTGATGACCCTGTAAGAGGTCTATATGCAAGGTCAAATACGCTTATCCGAAGATTCTCCCATTGTTCGCCCCAAGTTAAACAGTTTTTGTATAAAACATATTGTACAAACTTCTATGGTATTCATCTCTGGTGGTCTTACTATGCCTCATCTATGAACAAACTCCGGGCTGCTTTCAACAAGAGCTTTAGACTTTTTATGGGTTATGGATCCCGTTGTAGTGCCAGTGGAATGTTTGCTGAAAACAATATTGATTCTTTTAGTACATTGAAGCGAAAATATACTCATAGGTTTTTAAACAGACTAAGAGTCTCCACTAATACTATTATTCAGTGCCTGCTATCATATGGTCAATATGTACAATTGCCTTCGACTAGCGAATGGAGTATATCTATTTATGCAAATCATTTACTCGGTAACCTGTCACTGTGAACTTTATATGTCTTTTTTATCTGTTTTTATACACTTATATGTTGTTATTTTTATATAGACTGCGAGTCTGAAATAAATAAGTTAAAGTAAAAAAATGGCGCGTGCAAAATAACATGTAGGGATATTGCATCATTATCTCGAAATATGACTTCAACGGCATCAAAGCGATGCTCTCCGTGGTGATAGTGTATTATATATAACGAGTGTTTATTTAATTGAGGAATTTGATCAAGCCAACAATCCTGAGCGTTTATGGTACTTGGCGATATCCAATTGCAGAAAAGCCATTTCGTTTTGATTTTGTATATAAATACTGAATGCATGTTTGTGCAGTTCATTTTACTCTCACTATTGTAAAAGATAAGTTGGAACCTGGTTTTGGTCAATAATGATTACCATCATATCATTGTTATAAATTATAACAATGATATGATAGTAGTCAAACATTTATGCATACACATAGTTGTATGTGGAACAACTTTACCTTGTCCGCTGACGAATCCTTGAAGGAGAGATATCACATTTGTCCAGATTAAGATCGCTGGAATCTTTGTTTTTTTCTGCATTTCGTCGAGTGAAATATCACCAGCTTATGTAATGGGTCCCCTCCAGGAATTTATACAAACCGATATGATATAGATGTCTCTAATCAGTATACATGTACATCCAATCCTATGTCTTGCAACTAATTCCTCCTGACATTTATAACCCAGAGTAAGTTGCAGGTTTATGGATTACCCCCCGCGAAGGTTGTCCAGCTGTACATGAAAGAGCCTATACCGGCAGGATGAGTGATAATATATAGTGTCCTCTTTTCTTTGGGAATAATCTTTTGTTCTCGTGTTTGGACTTGAAGAACTCGACTTCCGCGAGAAGGAAGTGGACGTTAGTGGACCATGACGTCACCATTTGGTTCAAATAGCAACATGGACGTCATCTTCCCACTATCTTAATAGATATGTGTCTTCTATATATGTGGGTATCTTGCATTGTTGAGTCCCGGGGGAGACACAAAGAGGCTGAATATATCGACCACGGGGTGTAGCATATTCCAAGAAGATCTAGGATGGTAATTGGACACCACAGATATGACAAAGCCTAGTTTTTCTGGAACCAAGATCACAATCAACCGATAGCTTTCCTTTGTAGAGGCACCCATTCACCCGCGTTCCACATGTAAATTTGCACGTGAGCATGCTGGGTTCGCTTGGATATCCAGCTATCACGGCAGAGTAAACAGATATGATTGATTGGTTGGCCACGTTTCAATATTTACTTTGTAGCTAGGGCGGGGCCATGTTGTCGCCCAACTTTTTATATTTAATACAAAATAGTCTGAATGATGATTGGATTGGGAAGGTGCCCTTGAGCCCTTGTACCTCCATGCCACTGTGGATGGACCAAAACTCCCGATAAAGTCCCTGTGTGTATGAACAACTACCCTATACACACTGTCTGCCCCTGATGAAGTTAGTGTACCTCTGTGTATAGATGTTTGGACGGTGTTTATTGACAAAATAAAAATGTTCCTCTTCAGGTTTTGCTATCGGTGTCTCGAAAATCATGTTCCGTTGGTGGTAGCTGGTAACAAATACACAATTTCTACCACTCAGCTAGTGTAGGTAGTTAATCCGGATCAAATACTGATATCCGTCAATCAAAGGTGCTCACTCTTCTGGAGCACCTGATCTCAGACTCAGCTGGCTGGGTGTCTGTGACCACTAACACTGAATTTGTAAAAAAATCGCCGACGGACTCGAACGTTAGCGTATGAATCTGTCTGTTTGTCGGTATCCTGTTGCACAATTACAATTATGCATTTCAATAGTAACGAAATTTGACAGATGAAAAAAACCCAAACAAAATACATAGAACACATAGTGACATCACATTACATTGTAATTGTTCTAGAAGTAGGTTAGGCCAATACTCCCACATAATGTAAAAATAATTATCGACATAACTCAACAAAGCATGATTCTACATGAGTAACATATAACAGCACCCCCCCCCCCCCCACACACACACACTCACAACACACACCAAACATCTGGGTATCAGTGGGCCTACTAGGCACGGATATACATGTAATAGCAACGGCAAGTGATGTGAGTATAAAAACGGTATATATCCCATGTACAAACACTGTTAACTTGTAAGTAACAAGCTACAGAATAGTAGGAATGGAAAGTGTTAAGAATATGTCCGAAGGAAATGTTTTGCTGCTTTTTTTTATGAATTAAATTAATATCTCGCCTATTATTCCCCAGTGCTCGAGTCTTCACTCCAGGTTTTTTATGCGCATATGCCTATATCCTATTCTAAGTGCGATTCTAATATATGATTCTAGTACATCAGCCTTATATCAGTGTGTGCAAAAAATCACTGCCTGGGCAAACAGAGTGACAATATTTGCGATCCCTGCTGTAACACACAAACATCCCTGACATCTGACATGAGACATTGTGAACTACAGTTCACAGCGTATAAACGGGCTACAATAGCGCGCAACGTATGTCCACCGTGGAATTACTCCCTGCCCGTCACTGCGGGAGACCTCGCAAAACGGAACCAGCTGAAATTAGTGCCTTTCTATTATATCTGATCAGGGGGTGCTTGCGTGATTCGAATGCAAATAGGAATTAAAAAAGAAGAAGCTTATTTTGGAGGTGACATTGAATTTGTCCTTTGATTACGGTCATTGTATCCGAATCAAGCCCAACCACCTTGGGCTGTTCTGCACATTTCTCTTGTGACATTTCAAGCCCTTGGGCTAATTTTCAATACTTTGCTGTTATTTTTAAGTTCGTTCGTTCATGAATGACAATTTGATTACGTGTGTAATCACAAATTATGACTGTTGTGCTCCACTTTAGTGTTCGCATAAAGCCGTGCAGTGGCATCTAACCATATTTCAATAATCAGTGATTAATTGAGCTTACATAACTAATTTCTTGCTTATTATTCTTAGCATGACCCCTTTGCCCCGGCCTCCCCTATATCTGATGAGGGGGTGCTTGCGTGATTCGAATGCAAATAGGAATTAAAAAAGAAGAAGCTTATTTTGGAGGTGACATTGAATTTGTCCTTTGATTACGGTCATTGTATCCGAATCAAGCCCAACCACCTTGGGCTGTTCTGCACATTTCTCTTGTGACATTTCAAGCCCTTGGGCTAATTTTCAATACTTTGCTGTTATTTTTAAGTTCGTTCGTTCATGAATGACAATTTGATTACGTGTGTAATCACAGTCGTGCTTAATATTTATTCTTGTTTGAAAAGAAAGTATTCACATTCAACAAACACAGTACCCTCCAAGCTTCTTCGCCTAACAAGATCGTCACGCCTCAGATGACATCTCAAAGTGAGATATATATAACGTCCACAGAACATACAGCAAGATGTAGATTGAAACTCAGATTGAAACTATTTATCAAAAAGAAACCGAGAAAAGTTATGCTGTTCCAAACTCTACCTGTAAAAATGGAATTCACATGATATCCGTCTGACACTTTTCAATTATCACTGAAAAAAACCACAACAGTACAACATAGATGGATGAAGGTTCCAAGAAATCATGTGTGGTGGGAAACCATGGATTACAGAAATGTCAAAAATATACAAAGTACATTTCCACATTGAATTGATCGATGTAGATCTACTGGCAGTTGGTTCGCGGAGCACCACAAGCATTACTCCGGGTGCAAAGTATCGGGGAATTCGCAAAATCATGAATAAACATGGAAACAATACCCAGGTATATAGTATCCGAGCAAACAAAACCGAGCATATATGATACATATGAATAGAATATTACACTAGGGTTTATTACACAATAGTTATTAATACATTTTTTGTTGCAAACAAATTGTTTCATCATAACTGGTATCACGTGAACGTAGTGTCCTTTGATAAGATCATGGCCTCTAGAAACCCAAAGTCATCACCATACCTAGTAGTCTATTGTCCCCAATTACGTATATTGCACATCCAGAGTAAGCCAGCCCGCACAGACAAGTCGATGGCTAGAGAATTGGCACATACAGACATCAGTGTGTCTGCACTATCAAGAAATACCTATCTCGTTACGACATACGCACGGGTACTCAGTCTGGTGGTGCCCTCATTATCATATGCCAGAATGCCAGTTGATGCAAATAGCGTAGTTAATGCTATCATACAGTCATTTAAATTACTGTCAACAAACTTAGACCTGAAAATACACCATTTCTATGTATTCTGTTTTTCGATAGCTGTGCCTATTCCTCCAATAACAAACATCTGCCCGGCGGGCTGTGAATTGACCTATCCCAAATGCCCCCAGAAGTTGTCCGAGTTTCACAAATTACGTCAGAAAGCTTCTCTTTGGCCAATAGTAACGTTTTGCAGAATACGTCGAAAACGACGTAAAAAGACCAAATCCAGCCATTTCTTATTTTGACTACTTTACGCTATAAATTTTCCGGTAACCTTTCTGAACCTTTGGGCCATGGGTATGTTGATAGAAGTAGGTCTCGTTGTACGCTATCATAATAAGCCTATGCGCTATCGTGTTCTATACATGGAAAGTCAGACATCACACAGCCCTACACAACTAAGTCACCAACCAAGAAGTGGCACGAAAACACAGGTGTGAGAGTATTTAACAGGTAATATCGAAGTCTTATGGAGATAATTCATTGAAGATAATTTGACGGATATGGAAACTAATACCATTCCAATTTAAATTGTCATATGAAAGATTGAACTGTCCGGATTCTGCAAACAACCGAGAATAAGGTATTTATCTACATTTATATTCTTCCAATATTCTGGTATTCTCAAACTGCTATCAACTATTGTGAACCTTGTTTTTGATGGTGATGCAACACCGATAGATGGTATCTCCCGAATGATTTACTGAACGTGCATGTATACCGCCTTATATAAATGTTATTAGGCCATCTTTTTTTTAATTAGTTGTTTTACAAACTGTTTTGCTTTAAATATTTCAAGTCGGTCGGTAGGAAGGCATAAAAATAAAATTTACTGAAAAATTGGTGTCGGTACGGAGGCTTATTTGTGCCATATTTATTTTATTATTTCACAGAAAATTAATTCCAAATTATCAAGGAACGGAAATATTTCCGCTGCAGCTAAAACTATTTTCGCTCCAGTTAAAACTATTTTCGCTCCAGCTAAAACTATTTTCGCCCCAGCTAAAACATTTTCGTTGCAGCTAAAACTATTTTCGCTCCAGCTAAAACATTTTCGCTCCAGCGAAAACTATTTTCGCCCCAGCTAAAACAATTTCGCTGCTGCTAAAACATTTTCGCTGCAGCTAAAACCATTTTCACCCCAGCGAAAACATTTTCGTTCCAGCTAAAACTATTTTCGCTGCAGCTAAAACATTTTCGTTTCAGCTAAAACTATTTTCGCCCCAGCTACAATATTTTCGATTCAGCAAAAATTACTTTCGTCACTTGAAAATCTTCAAAAAATCTCCCAAACCCCATATAAAACTAAAAAAATCCCCCCATAATCTGAAAAAATGCTCTAAAGAACAAGAAAGACACTGCGAGAATGTTTAAGCGAAAATAGTTTCAGCTGCAGCGAAAATGATTTAGCTGGAGCGAAAATAGTTTTAGCTGGAGCGAAAATATTCTAGCTGGAGCAAAAATAGTTTCGTTGCGTTTAAAACTATTTTCGTTGCGTTTAAAACATTTTCGTTGCGTTTAAAATGATTTTCAATGCGTTTAAAATATTTTCGTTGCGTTTAAAATGATTTTCAACGTGTTTAAAACATTTTCGTCACGTCTAAAATGATTTTCGTCGCCAAAATAAATTTTACATAAGTTCTTGAAAATAAAAAAAAATTATGGCCGAAAGAAGCCACCGTACGATCACACAATATCAATGGTAATTCTTCAGTCCTAATCTGAACTGCTGGATTCACCCAGATGTATGACGACCCGATCAATGAGGATATCGTGAATGACTTTGAACGACAACTCCATGCTAAGCTAATAGATATTATATGTATACATGTATTATAGGGTACGGGTATTTTGGCTCATCTGTTAAGGAATATATAGGCATATGTGCTGTACGTTGAAAATATATTATCAGGAACAAAATTTTGCTTGAATGATCAACAGCGCAATAAAGCACAAACATTTTGTCATTTTTCTGACACCTGTTCCACAGCTTCTTTGAGACCGTCCCATACCAACTTTGAGCTGAGCTCAGAGGATTTTAATTGGACTCAAAGGCCAGAGCAACGTGAGCATAGCACGATAAAATCCCATACAGCATCAAAATGGCAAGCTAGAATTCCTATGTTAAAACCCCATAAGGATATATATTTGCTTAGATATACCGACGAGAAACGCACACGACAGAAAAACAGCCATTGTTTCACAATGGTCATGGTGTCGTTTTCACTTCATATAAATTTCAAATAATACAAGTTAGTATGTTCGGAGATATGACGGGATAGGTTCGCGCCAATAAATTATGCGCCGACTTTACATGTAGTCAATACTTGGACGTTATATGGTGTGTGCAAAATAACATTTGTGTGTGTTGCTGTTATAAAGTAACTAACCGACTGGGATTTGACCTTGGTTTATTTAAAAATATAATTATTTAAATTATAATATACAAACATAATGAAGTTGAGGTAGTTACAATAAAATTAGTTACAATGAGAAATAAGACATAATTATTGGAAATGGGTTATGACTAAACAATCACCATGATATGTGGGTAAATAACACAAATATGAACGACAAAAATCAAATTGAAAGATTGAAAGGAAAAAACAAACCACGAGGAGCTTCTAGTTGAAAAGAGTGATTGTCATTGGTTGAATAATCAGGTAACGTTGTCAAGGGATACCAATTCTACATAGAATGCGGACTGTTGAAATTAGAAGAACGGATAAAAAGGCGGGAATGATAACCTTTGGGATAGACTACCGGCACGCTGACACACACAAACCCGTTTGTAGCCTGTGTCTACAAACTGATCAGTAGGGATCAAAAAATATTTCTCGAAATATGACTTCACGCATCAAAGCGATGTTTCCATGGTGATAGTGTATTAAATATAACGAGTGTTTATTTAATTGAGAAAATTGATCGAGCCGACAATCCTGAGCGTTTATGGTACTTGGCGATATCCAAATGCAGAAAAGCCATTTCGTTGTGATTGTGTATATAAATCCTGAATACATGTTTGTGCAGTTCATTTTACGCTCTCTGTATTGTAAAGATGAATTACAACCTGGTGTTGGTCAATATTGATCACCATCATATCATTGTTTTAAATTCTGACAATTCTATGATGGCAATAAAACATTTATGTATACACATATTTTGTGTGGAACAACTTTACCTTGTCCGCTGACGAATCCTTGTATCAGAGATATCACATTTGTCCAGATTAAGATCGCTGGAATCTTTGTATTTTTCTGCATTTCGTCAAATGAAATATCACCAGCTATGTAATGGGTCCCCTTCAGGAATGCATACAAACCGATATGTTATAGATGTCTCTAATCAGTATCCAATCCTATGTCTTGCAACTAATTCCTCCTGACATTTATAACCCAGAGTAAGTTGCATGTATATCTATCTTAATAGATATACATGTGTCTTCTATATACGTGGGTATCTTGCATTGTTGAGTCCTGGTGGAGACACAAAGAGGCTGAATACATCGACCACGGCGTGTAGCATATTCGAAGAAGTTTTAGGATGGTAATAGGACACCATAGATATGACAAAGCCTAGGTTTTCTCGTTTTGTCCACCAGACGGCACTCTGAAGCACCCGTCTTTGTAATAACCGATTCTCTGGTCCCCTGAATCAGGGGACAGTGTCAATGCGCGGTAACAAAATAGTCCGTATTAATGCGCGTTTTGTAAACACGAGCACGTGCTTTCTTGTTTTGCATGGGTCGACCCAGGGCTGGCCAGGGGTCGACCCGACAGTCATGACTCAGCCATGGATTTTTCAGAGGCACTAAAGATTGCCACGGACACCGCTACTGGAGTTATTCTATCACAATCTCTTAAAAAATTGTATAGTTTTCGACAATATGTCCTGTCAGTAACAAAATATCCCAAACATTCAAATTTATTTCGATTCATAGAGGCATCCATGTTGGAACTATTTTCGGTATCCCAGAATGCAAAGGACGAATTGTGTGAAAGACGGGTGCTGGAGCGCCGCCTTTCGTGAAAACGAGGTTTTCTGGAACCAAGATCACAATCAACCGATAGCTTTCCTTTGTAGAGGCACCCATTCACCCGCGTTCCACATGTAAATTTGCACGTGAGCATGCTGGGTTCGCTTGGATATCCAGCTATCACGGCAGAGTTAACAGATATGATTGATTGGTTGGCCACTTTTTAATATTTACTTTGTAGCTAGGGCGGGGCCATGTTCTCGCCCAACTTTTATATTTAATACAAAATAGTCTGAATGATGATTGGATTGGGAAGGTGCCCTTGAGCCCTTGTACCTCCATGCCACTGTGGATGGACCAAAACTCCCGATAAAGTCCCTGTGTGTATGAACAATTACCCTATACACACTGTCTGCCCCTGATGAAGTTAGTGTACCTCTGTGTATAGATGTTTGGACGGTGTTTGGACGGTGTTTATTGACAAAATAAATATGTTCCTCTTCAGGTTTTGCTATCGGTGTCTCGAAAATCATGTTCCGTTGGTGGTAGCTGGTAATGAATACACAATTTCTACCACTCAACTAGTGTAGGCAGTCAGGTAGTTTATTCGGATCAAATACTGATATCCGTCAATCAAAGGTGCTCACTCTTCTGGAGCACCTGATCTCAGACTCAGCTGGCTGGGTGTCTGTGACCACTAACACTGAATTTGTAAAAATCGCCGACGGACTCGAACGTTAGCGTATGAATCTGTCTGTTTGTCGGTATCCTGTTGCACAATTACAATTACTAGTATGCATTTCAATAGTAACAAAATTTGACAGATGAAAAAAAAAATCTTGGGGGTAAGAAGCTAATTAAGGCACCTGTTACTCATGTAGGCCTACTATCAGATTATAATTCTAGAACTAGGTTATCATGCTCAATGGTCACAAGAGACTAAATCTTGAAGCAAATATCGAAATATTTTAAAGTTCAGACCTACATCAAGCGAAATGGACGCATGACTAGACTGCGTTAGAGTTGTACCACACTCAGTGTTCTTAGTTATCTTTTCTATGACAACATTATGACGTGTTTTGGAATGCATGTTGAGGAGATACTTGAGAGCTATACACGGCGTTGTAAATCCTCGTTAAATAAATGATGTTTATAAAACAAACTAGGGTATACTCATACATAATGTGAAAATAATTATCGAAATAACTGAACGATGCTTGATTCAACATGAGTAACATAGCACCCCCCCCCCCACACACACACACACACACACCGCAAATCTAGGTATCCGTACGTGGGTCCACTACACACCAATAAAAATATGATATAATAGCAACGGCAAGTTATGTAAGTGAGCATAAAGACGTATACATGTATCTGATATATGATCAGGGGGATGTTTGCGTGATTCGAATTTAAATAGGAATAAAAAAAAATATGTTAATTTGAGAGGCGACATTGAATTTTTCCTTTCAAATCTTACTTTATTTGGTGTTGAGTAATAGAACGGGCCTCGTTCGTTCACGCGTCAAATTTGTTACCTGCGTCTTTGCTACGGTAACCGTGGAAGTTTAAAAAAACCAAACAACTGCATT
Organism: Terebella lapidaria; assembly: GCA_949152475.1. Taxonomy (NCBI): domain Eukaryota; kingdom Metazoa; phylum Annelida; class Polychaeta; order Terebellida; family Terebellidae; genus Terebella; species Terebella lapidaria. The sequence goes on along the minus strand of OX424565.1, from coordinate 38,887,244 downwards.
ACACTGCTTGCATTCCACCGATTTCAAACCGTCAGCATCGGAAGGAATTTGAAAATATAAATTCAAGGGAACTCAAATACAAATTGAAATTCACTGAATATTATAAACATAAATTGAAACATCAGGTGAAGGATCAGATAATTACCTGGAGAATAAATTGGAGGATAAGCAGCTGTCAAAGTGGTAGGTGATTTAACGTTAATATGCCAGTTCAATTACATCCTAGACATATACTGATGGTTTTGCATAAATGCACAGTCTACCCTCTCGATGGGTATGTATACATAAAATATGCAGGTTGCTTAATTAACAACCATATTTTGGGTTTATCAGACAACCAGAGAGTGGTGGATTGGGACGCTCCTGTTTGCCACGGGGTAGGTATTCGTTATCTATCAACATTCAGTTGAGTTCCATTGAATTTAATATCGCGTCATTGGTTGTGGTGAAGTTGTCTGGTATATTATACATTAGAACGTAGTTTGTGCCAGTGACGTGTGACAGTGTTCATATATAATAACTCGATAATATTATATTCTTTGAATATCTACAAATAATGATATTATAACCGATTTCGTACACTTCATTAGTATATATTGAATATGACCATCGGATGTCATATATGCATCAGGTTTCTGGTGGAACAATAAATACGCAAAACACCCGGCGGAGGCTTGTGTGTGCGTGGGTCATACACGAATAGGAAATTACACTAGGGTTGAAGATATACCTCATGATTTAGATACACATTACGTTCAAGTGTAATGCTGCTAACTGAATAGAAACCCACTGTCCAGTGTCTTTTTCTAGCAGACACAGTGATATGAAGGTTCATGCGGTGGACACTGTATAATCAACTGGCAGCCGCTACTCATTTACCTCTTCATTTTACAGTATCGGACTGATACAACAATAATAAGAGTTGGATGGGAGGCCACGTTTTAACATGTGAAGGTTGATGTGACGTTTCACTGAATCATCTAGGGCGAGCGGAGGTTCAATATATATCTGTAAACTTGCTCCAGATTCGACCACCCTGACATGCTTTCAACGACGAAGTGGTCCTACTCATTCCATGGCTGGAAACCTGTATGAAACAGATGGGTAGGCAGCATGGCACGTGACCCTAACTGTAGGGCATTCCGTGAGAATCGGGGCACCTCTGGGGCGTCACTCTTGTCGCAGAGATTTCATACGAGTCGTCAGCGAATTGCAGGCTACTGTGAGCTGTTCCGTTATGGATGGTGATCCCCCATGAATTGTACAAGTCCCTAACTTGCCCCATTGGGTCGTCCTCCTCTTCGCTGTCTTTACCCTGGCGGTACTTTCGTGATTCATAGCGGGATCCAGATTGAGTATAGCAGTAGTGAAGCGCTCCTTTGTATGGTTTTATCACACCGACATGCACAACCCATGTTTCTTTGTGGGTTTGACATGAGTTTGATTTGGCAGTCGACTTCCGTGACGCGATCGACGGCTTGCCACGGTCCGGTCCATGGACAAACAAATTTGTTGGTTTGCATCAGAGGCAAGTAGGGTGCACTTGGCGCTGAAGGCGTCGGCACCACGGCGATCGTCGGGGCATACGAAGACGGTATCCCCTGGTAGAGCAATATTCATCTGTGGTGGGGGTTACTGGATGACCAGGGCAATCTTGATTTTTTGCATGGTCGAAGGTTTGCCATACACTATATCATCGAGATAGCACGTACATTGTGCCCAAACCCAGTCGTTTGCAGGCAAAATACTTCACCGCTTTCCCTCACGGACGAGCTTTGTCGCCGCGGGAAGCAGCGGTCACTCGTAAAACAATGTCTCTTCAGAATACCATCCCTCTTCATTGCTCACGACATTTTGGAAGGCCTGAGCCACTCATTCACGGAAACAGTTTGGAATGTCATGTTCACCACACCCTGATGGGATGTAAGAAGGTCCATCGTCCCGTTCATATTCCTCAGAATATCCAACAATGTCACACTGGGTATCTGCCGTCAGAGCATAACTACCCGAATCGAATCGTCCCACATATCCGATTGGCGATGTGGTCTGGCTAGCCATTCACAAACTGGTTTATCACAATCTTCTGTCGTGATTCGGCAATTACGTGCGTGGAGAATTGTTCTGCAAGAGCTTTGAATCAATCCATGAACTTATCCACGTCCTCACGTATGAATGGAAAATCATCTCTTTTCGATTGTCACCCTAGAGCGGGCTCCCAGCTTACCAATATTCTTTCCAAAAAGGTATCCCAGGACGTACACATGGGTATATCCAACACTAAGGCTTCTGCTTGCCAACGTGAACTGTTCAAAATTTCTTATGTAATGGAAAAGATTACCGTCTTTGAATGATGCGCTCAACTGTGCTGCCTTGCTTGAGAGGAGTTGGCCTTGGCTAGAGCGGTCTATGGTAGACCTCACCTTGGTCGTGTTCATCGGGGGTGTTTTGTCGCAGTTGATGTGGATGTAGTAATTGTCATCGCTGGTGTGGCGGCAATCTTTATCGCTGCGGTGGGCAGTGGTGGTGATTCCGATGAGATCAGTACACCGAACTGTGGGGAAGGTTCTGGAACAGCGGGTTGATAGTAGACCACTTGTGGAGGTGGTGCCATTATTCCGGCTGTTTGCGACACGTACTGAGGCACTCCCGACTGGGTGTTGATCTGCAGACAGATCGGTACACTGATGACATGAGTGACGAAACCTGTATGGTTGGTCAGAGCAAAAGAGGTGTGGCTATCCATCGTGGTTGGACCCAACAATACATTTGGGTTGCTCCGAGCCTCGACCTGGGATCCGACCTGCACATCGGGTCGGAACCGTCATCGCGAATATGGGTGCACTTGGAGCTGAGGGCGTCGGCAATCCGTCGATCGTCAGCGGCGATGGAGCATACGTTTAACAATCCGTTACATTCCCTAGTAGAGCAACAGTCGAAGAGGCACACTTGCAGAATGAGGTGGATACATTGCCGCAGGTGGCACCGGGTCATTGACCCACACAACTTTAGCCTGTTGCATCATCACGATCGTGGTTTTGGGTTTGGGTAGTGAAATAATACAGTTACTAAAAATTCTACAATATAATACATTATTATTCATGCATATGAATAATTTAAATTAATGAATCTAAATGACATCCCATGGAACGTTAATTGAGTGGAGCATACCAAAGGAAAGTTCAGTAATCTGGCATGTTGTACATGCACATTAAACATAATTGTGTATGTTATTCATTTTTTTTTTGGCTTCAGTCAGTTGACACCTAAATGCATATGATACTCCTTGCCACAGACATGACGTACACTCCACACGCCGACATTTATAGAACCCACATTATGACGTCTTCTGTTGAGGAAGGACATCACGTACAGCCAGTCAGGGGAAATCATCATTTTTTTCGGGCAGCTCTTGTCTTGTCTGAGTAGGAAAACACGGAGATGACGGCCATAAAACATCCGGTTACACGCTGTGTCAGGTAAATAGTTCGTATTCCCAACAAATCTACTATCATTTTCATTAGACACGTAATGATGACATATATACCGATGTCATACATTTCGGCTAATTTCGGCTATAATCGTCACATCCATTGGACAGATAACAGAGCCAAAGAATGAGTGTACTCTGATGCTGCTGTACTGATCTGGATCAGTGAATCAGGTAAAAATTCATTATTTTATGCTGTTGATTGATGTAATGATTGAGGAATTGACTGATTGACCTGAAAATCATGCGAAATAAATTATGACCGAAACACGGCGTTGTGAATAAATACCTGAATAATGTATTCATTAAGGCATTTCGGCAGAAATGCCTTTATGATTCTAGCAGAATTTTTTTTCCTCTTCTCAAGAACGCCTTAACTCAAGAACGCCTTAATTTTAACGGATCGTCTTGAAATTTCACCATTGCTCAGCCACTGCTATTTAAGGCGGATCCGAGAACCGTGAGGATGGAATTGATGTCAATTTTTAAACTTTATTTTCACGCAATAACTTAGACGTCCTCAGGCAGTGGCTGTAAAACTTTGCATAGAGGTGGTATACTATCAGGGAAGAATTCTATTGATTTTGGGATCAATTCATCGAACGACCTTTGACCTGGAACTCAGAAGATTTTTTTGCTGCTTCATCCTTGATGATTCTTGCATATCTCAGAAGCGGTGCGTCGTAGAGCGAATCAGACGTTATTATTATCGGACTCGTCGCCTTGGACAATCATGTCTAAGGGGTATTAGGGATGACCTTTGACCTTGACCCGAAATTTGTTTGCCGAGTTGGCATTTTTCATGTTCGTCGATATCTCGGAAACGGTGCATCGTAGAGCGAAACGAACGTTATTTTCGGACTCGTCGCCCTAGACAATCATGTCTAAGGGGTATTATGGATGAACTTTGACCTTGACCCGAAATTTGTTTGCCGAGTTGGCATTTTTCATTTTCGTCGATATCTCGGAAGCGGTGCGTCGTAGAGCGAAACGGACGTTATTTTCGGACTCCTGGGGCCTAGTGCACCAAACCGTCGGTGAAGCGTCGGTGACAACGTCCGTCGTAAAAACACTAACGTCCGTCGTGGATTCTGCGTCGGTCAGAAAGTTAGTTTGCACCAAGCTGTCGGTCGTTGAAAACTAACGTCCACTGGACGTAAAATCTGCGACTCCTACTGAGCAGTCGTAGATGGGTCGTACAACTTTTTAAATCGTGTTCCATACAATATAAGTGGAGAATTTTTGTTCTTATCTGCGCGATATGTTCACACAACACTCTGATAGCGTTGGGAACGAGCTGTTATCAAAATTTCAATGAATGCAGAGTATCAGTATAATTATGCTAACACCTGCGCTGTTATGACGGTTGCATTGAGCGCGGAGAAAACTCAAATTATGAAACTGTATTATATCATTTGTTTTATATATTGTTTCTAAATGCTTCGATATATTGATACACAAACTCAGTGTACACGAGAGATTATATTACGATAAGGGAAGATAACACTGTTCATTATTCACCAATAGGCATGTTATGGTTGGTCCTTTGCAATTATTTTCATCATATGTTAACCAATGCTAAAGAACAATACGTGTGTTAAATAATGGAATCGCACAGAGTAAAATGTACATTAATTGTCTACAGATTTATTTTAGGCTTCAGTCGGTTTATGCTTGCAGCTACAGTGCATAAAGGAATTGTATTGTTCATATAATTTAATATCCACACCATACCTTTCCAGAATCATACTGTATGGGTATTTCCTACACCAGTCATCCATATACTATGCATTTTCACTGTTAAAACTGATAATCTTGATAACCTGCTTGGTACACACCACACGGGCGGTGATTTCACGGGGGACGTTTCTACGACGGACGTAGGTTCCACCGACACTCAACCGACGCTTGTTTCACGACGGTTTGGTGCACTAGGCCCCTGGCCTTGGACAAACATGTCTTAGGGGTTTTGAGGGTGGACTTTCTGGACACGATCTGTCATAGAACAAATCGAACTCATCAACCGTGGCAAACATGTATGTTATAAATATTATAAATTACACCGATATGCCTCCAAGGCATCTTGAGGCCTTGACGTCTAGTTCATATCAATCTAGGTAGCAAGATGGCAGCGCCTTCTCGAAGCTCCTTGGTGCCGGATCTCAGGCAGTACATGTACCTTGTCTCGGCTGAGAAAAGGGAGTTTGGCGAGTATGTGTACCGCATGCCTCTCAAACTAGAAGAACGTGGATATGGAGCTGGAGTGAATCTCGTAAAGTTTTGCTCAGCGCTTCTGAACACCAGCGGTGGAGTCATACAGCTTCACCCATGCATTCCTCAAGTACACTTCAGGGAGACGGATTTCGGGGAATGGCACAATAATCTGACAGATGAGCTGAAAACTATTCCTGGCGACGTGTTCAACAGATGTGTGTCAATGAAATGGAAAAAGGAAGATGGATTGATGTACATAGTCGTGTTGCAGGATCTCAGTCGGTACCTGGTCCCTGCTGAAGAAACAGATTGTGGCGAGTATGTGTACCGCATGCCTCTCAAACTGACAGAACATACCAGCAAACAGAAGAAAGGGCAAAAAGGACAAAAACGCACACACGATGACAATCTGAAGAAACAAGTGAAGTATAAATATGATGCGGGAGAAAATCTCGTAAGAATCATCTCAGCACTTCTCAACACTAGCGGCGGAGTCATACAGGTACATCCATGTATTCCTCAAGTACACTTCAGGAAGAACGAGTTTGAAGAATGGCGTATCAATTTCAAGAACACTCTCAACTTCGTCCCTGAAGATGTGTGTCACAGATGTTTGAAATTGGAATGGGAGAAAAAGTGTGGTTTGGTGTACATACTCGTGCACAAAACCCATGAGTTCGTTACTGCCAATTCGTACTTGCATACGAGAGACACGGCACAGAATATGCAGGTCACACAGTTCCAGTTCATCAAACAAGTGATGAACAAACACACCACGTCACGAGACATGACGGTACGTTTTGCTGAACCAATTCATTACGAAAAAAATTTTGAGGGGACGGAAAGTCAGTCACTCGAGTTCAAGCACTGTGCAGCAGCGAAAACGGCCGAGCAGTTGATAGAGAAAATAAAGACAGATCGTCGCTTAATAAAGGCTCTATTTGGCATGGCGAACCTGGCTGGTGGTGGAGACATGGTCCTAGGATTGAAAGAAAACACCACAACACGGGAGCATTACTACATGGGACAGCATCTCAGTGACCTAGAGGAGGAAAAAGTATTCAAGAGAAAACTACAAGAGTTTCTAGAACAAGACACAGATGGCACAAGGCGTATTTGGGGAGACACTACAATTGTTCCCACAGAGGGAACACATTGGTCATGCCAGTTCATCCCAGTACAGACAGCAACCCAATCAGGCATTGCATCACAATCTGGCACGCCACAGCCAAGACAGGTTCTCATCCACATCCACATGTTCCACTGCCCGGGTGGAGCTTTCCTGAAGACGCCAGAAGCCTTTACAGTTAACGATGACGGTTACATCGAGAAGCTGACGTTTGACGAGTGGGCATCAAGACACAGAACAGCTGCAGCTGTATCACCTGTACATGTACCACCTGCAGCTGTTCCAACTGTATCTGTACTACCTGCAGCTGATCCTGGCCAATCAAGAGTAAGCACTTCTTGAGACATATACATGAACGGATTAAGCCGAATATATACTTCATACAGTAACAAATAAATTTAATATTTAATTAGAGAGAAGTGATGTGTGTATCTACGGAAGCGTAGAAGGGCCACCCAGGAAAATTATTCTTTTTAAATTCCCGACTTAGTAACTCGACAATATCGACTTAATATATCAGGGTTGTCCGGCCCATGTGTACATGTATGTATAATGTACGTGGGTAACCAATAACGACTGTGTCAATTGGCTTATGTGTGAATATTGAAATAAATGATATCTAAAATGAAAACTTTCCCCTCTGATGTAAATATCAATTACATTAATTACATATTAAATTCTAACAGTATTTGACTCTCATATAAAATCAGTAATGTTTATTTGTTTTCTCATTATGTATATGCACATGCAGACTATACATCATGTGCTGTGATTTAGGTCGAGATACTAAGTCGATATTATCGTGTTACTAAGTCGATATTATCGAGTTACTAAGTCGATATTATCGTGTTACTAAGTCGATATTATCGAGTTACTAAGTTGATATTATCGAGTTACTAAGTCGATATTATCGAGTTACTAACTCGATATTATCGAGATACTAACTCGATATTATCGAGATACTATCTCGATATTATCGAGTTACTATCTCGATATTATCGAGTTACTAACTCAATATTATCGACTCACTAACTCAGGAATTCGAAAAAAAATAAATCTTCCTGTGCCTGATCCACTCTCAAGTCGATATTATCGAGATACTAAGTCGATATTATCGAGTTACTAAGTCGGGATTTAAAAAAAAAAAATATGGGTGGCCCTTCTACGCTTCCGTAGGTATATCACACTATTGCATGTGACATTTGTTCTTTGCTTTGCAAAAATGTCTTAAGGGAATCATGTCTTACCTACGGTGGCTTATTTCTGCCACAATTAGATTAATTTCGTTAAAAAAAAATCAGAGATAAATATTTTAATTACACACGAAGCAAATGTTTCTTTCGCGAAGCAAACGTTTCCTACACGAAGTAAATAGTTTCCTAAGCGGAGGAAATGTTTCCATCACAAAGCAAAGGTTTTCTTCACGAAGCAAATAGTTTGCTTTGCATAGCAAATGTTTCCTACACGAAGCAAACGTTTCCTACACGGAGTAAATAGTTTCCTACGCAGAGTAAATGTTTCCTTCACAAAGCAAACGTTTACTTCATGAAGCAAATAGTTTGCTTTGCGTAGCAAATGTTTCCTTTGCGAAGCAAAGGTTTTCTTCACAAAGCAAATAGTTTGCTTTGCGTAGCAAATGTTCCCTTCGCAAAGCAAACATTTCCTACACAAAGTGAATAGGCCCTACTTTGCTTTGCGTAGCAAATATTTGCTTTGCGTATCAAATGTCTCCTTCACGAAGCAAACGTTTCCTACACAAAGTAAATAGGCCCTACTTTGCTTTGCGTAGCAAATATTTCTTCCACGAAGCAAACGTTTTATACACAAAGCAAATAGTTTACTGCGTGGAGCAAATGGTTTCTTCGCATAGCGAACGTTCTCTACACGAAGAAAATGGTTTGCTCCACAAGGAGATGTTTCTTTCACGAAGCAAACGTTTCCTACACGAAGCAAATAGTTTACTCCACGAAGGAAATGTTTCCTTCGCGAAGCAAATGTTTTCCACACGAAGCAAATGATTTGCTTCGTGTAGGAAACATTTGCTTCGCGTAGGAAACATTTGCTTTGCAAAGCAAACTATTTACTTCGTGAAGAAAACGTTTTGCTTCGTGAAGGAAACATTTGCTCCGCTTAGGAAAGTTACTAAGTCGATATTATCGAGTTACTAAGTCGATATTATCGAGTTACTAACTCGATATTATCGAGATACTAACTCAATATTATCGAGATACTATCTCGATATTATCGAGTTACTAACTCAATATTATCGACTCACTAACTCAGGAATTCGAAAAAAAATAAATCTTCCTGTGCCTGATCCACTCTTAAGTCGATATTATCGAGATACTAAGTCGATATTATCGAGATACTAAGTCGATATTATCGAGTTACTAAGTCGGGATTTTAAAAAAAAATTATGGGTGGCCCTTCTACGCTTCCGTAGGTATATCACACTATTGCATGTGACTTTTGTTCTTTGCTTTGCAAAAATGTCTTTAGGGAATCATGTCTTACCTACGGTGGCTTATTTCTGCCACAATTAGATTAATTTCGTTAAAAAAAATTCAGATATAAATATTTTAATTACACACGAAGCAAATGTTTCCTTCGCGAAGCAAACGTTTCCTACACGAAGTAAATAGTTTCCTAAGCGGAGCAAATGTTTCCATCACAAAGCAAACGTTTTCTTCACGAAGCAAATAGTTTGCTTTGCATAGCAAATGTTTCCTACACGAAGCAAACGTTTCCTACACGGAGTAAATAGTTTCCTACGCAGAGTAAATGTTTCCTTCACAAAGCAAACGTTTACTTCATGAAGCAAATAGTTTGCTTTGCGTAGCAAATGTTTCCTTTGCGAAGCAAAGGTTTTCTTCACAAAGCAAATAGTTTGCTTTGCGTAGCAAATGTTTCCTTCGCAAAGCAAACATTTCCTACACAAAGTGAATAGGCCCTACTTTGCTTTGCGTAGCAAATATTTGCTTTGCGTATCAAATGTCTCCTTCACGAAGCAAACGTTTCCTACACAAAGTAAATAGGCCCTACTTTGCTTTGCGTAGCAAATATTTCTTCCACGAAGCAAACGTTTTATACACAAAGCAAATAGTTTACTGCGTGGAGCAAATGGTTTCTTCGCATAGCGAACGTTCTCTACACGAAGAAAATGGTTTGCTCCACAAGGAGATGTTTCTTTCGCGAAGCAAACGTTTCCTACATGAAGCAAATAGTTACTCCACGAAGGAAATGTTTCCTTCGCGATGCAAATGTTTTCCACACGAAGCAAACGATTTGCTTCGTGTAGGAAACATTTGCTTTGCGTAGGAAACATTTGCTTTGCAAAGCAACCTATTTACTTCGTGAAGAAAACGTTTTGCTTCGTGAAGGAAACATTTGCTCCGCTTAGGAAACTATTTACTTCGTGTAGGAAACGTTTGCTTCACGAAAGAAACATTTTCTCCGTTGTGTAAATAAAATATTTATATTTGAATTTTTTTTTTACAGAAATTAATCTAATTGTGGCAGAAATAAGCCACCGTACTTACCCAATATTCCTTCAGTTGAGTTAAACTGAATTTTGAATTCCGGTTGTATATATATACACCCCTCTACGCAGAGTCAAGAATCAGCATTACCCGTCTCACAGCCACCTTCTGGTACCGGTGGACAGAGTGAAGTCCTACTTGAGATAGAATCCGAACATGTGTTCCAAGAGAATGTGTCCTTCAGGTACACAGAAAATAGTTCCTCATGGAAAGGGGAACCTGAGGTAAAACGAGAAACTAATTTAGTGCAGCACCCAGAAGTGCCTGATATATTCCGTAAAGCTTCCCCACTTAGCTACCACCCCAGCAGAGAAGTACTCCAGAACATTCTCACTAACTACTCGTGTGCCGGCCTACTCGATGATATTGACCAGGCGGTTGGAAAAAAATCTGGATTTGGCATAGCAGCAGACTCGCTCTTCAACTGCATCAAACATTCTTGCACAAGTCTGGCAGAAGTACCAGGTCACGTCATGGATCTGCTGTGTGTGTCAGAGTGCGCTGAAATGTACATCAAAGCAGTCAGTACACGTGAGGGCACTGACGATCCAGACAAAGCTGTCAGTACACGTGAGGGCACTGACGATCCAGACAAAGTGAGAGCATCAGAGTGTGCTAAAATATACATCAAAGCAGTCAGTACACGTGAGGGCACTGACGATCCAGACAAAGTGAGAGCATACAATGCATACACAGTGATTTTGGCCAGAATTCTGAAGCGAAGAGCTCTGGAGGTCATGACCACAGATCAACAGTATCCCTTAATCCAAATAGGGGTGTCACTCCTCAATGAAAACGCAACTCCAAAGACTACGTCCTTGACATACAAGAACATGCACCCTGACGGAGAAACACTACCGTATTTCCGGAACATCTGCTTGGCTCTGTCCAGTACACTCAAGGGCATGAACACTTGTTTCAGGAATCTTATATTGCGTGATGAAAATGTATGTCTTTCAGCAGAACAAACAAAACTTTTACTAGACCTAGATGCCAACAGATTCAATATCGTGGAAGGGCCTCCAGGCTGTGGCAAGACATTATTGGCCCAAATGTATGCCACATCCAAGGGACAGGAAGCGAGCTACATTACATCATCACTAGGCTTAAAGAGACGTGCTGAATTGAGAGGCATTGATGCACATCATGCTGCAAATAGCCATCAAGTGGCGACTCTTTTTGAACATGATCTTGCACAGAAGAAACACATTATAATCGATGACAACCAGAATTACATCTACAGTATTGATCAGCTGCATCAGATCTGCAAAGTCATGGCAGACACCCCTGGCAAACATCTGCACATATTCCAAGATTCTGTGTATCACAATTACCTAAACAGGGCTGATCCGAATACCTTCAAGACTTTTCTACTTGATAACCCACAGTATGGTACAACACTGAGCAAAACCCTGAAGAAGATTTACAGAAACAGTCAAGTTACCGGATCATTCCTGCTGCAGCAGGTAAAAAACCTCTTTGAGGGTAAACACAGTGAAGTAGAATGCGTCAGTTCCGTGACAGGCGATGAGGTCGTCATCCAGCAGATGACCAATCTACGACTGAACAGTCCCGACAATGGTGTACTGAAGCACGTCAAATTGCTCCTGGAGTCTTCAGTTGACCCACATGGGAAGCATTACAGGGATCGCGATGTGGCGATCTTAGTTGACAATGATACACCAGAGGAAGCAGAGAGGGAGAAGCTGTTTTTTCATGATCTCTTCTACGCAAACTCATTCCCAAAAGTCCACGATGCTGCAGTATATCCGACAGAGGGTATCACCATAGACTGCGTGGACAACTACATCGGTCTGGAGTCTCGTGTCGTCATCTTCGTTATGCCCAAAGAGAACAGATTTGACCAGAAAGATGCTAACATCAAGTACCGAATCGCTATAGCCTCCCGAGGGATTGACAGAGTCGACTTCCTGACAGAGCAAAGCCTCGATGGGACGGTTGTTCAGGACATGGCCATGGATCAAATTCCTGAGTGAGTATTGCATTAGTGGATAATTGTGGACAAATATATAATGTTTATGCCTTTGACGCTTTCTTGGCACACTATTGGGGTGTTGTCTGGATTTATCACCAGCAGTTGCAAAATATATACACTTGTATTCAACAGTGTTACAGAAAAAATGCACCATCGCATTTGTTTATTCAGTATCACATAATTTGTTTACAGAGATGCTGTAAGACCATTGAAGGATGCTGTAAGATCATCGAATGTGAGTTCAGGTGTCAGTGTTGTGCATAATAGTTTCTCTCTACTCAGAAGTTCCTAAAATATGAGACAACAAGAACTTCACATGTCGCAATCTGCATGACGTCATTCATCAGTCGAATTATAGTAGTCATCAATATTCATCAGTACCTCCCCGGGTGATCAATTCTTTACAGTTCAAAAATGTGTAATAGTTGTACAGTTGTGATAGCCTGAGTTACAAGTTAAGGCTAGGAATAGGACGTGTCCCTAGAATAATGAGAAACAAGCATCTACAATGAGCGGATTATGAGAAACTTAAGATTTAAATTTTGAAGTAGACCACAATTCGCGGGGCAATTTCTCAGTCGGGATGCCCCTCAAGAGTATGAAACAAGAGTAGTTTAAAAAATAAGATGAAAATTCTAATCATATGAACATAGACTCAATCGTGGTCGAATGCGTCACGATTGACCAGCGTGATCAACTGGAAGAAGAAAGTGAAACAGATAGGGAAACCCTAAAAATCTCAATGGAACGATATTAGCAAATATTTACATATAAATAACTGTACACAACAATTGTACAAGAAATGGTGAGAGTAATAAAATATTGAACATCCACATATCAGTGACCATCCTGGCTACTACGACACCAATTATTAGCTTACCGACCCTTTGGGCCGATAAGCTATTGTCATGGTTTTTCGTCCGGCGTCCGTCGTCCGTCCGTCGTCCGTCCGGGTCTGTAACTTTTTTTTGACATGATGAATTTCGCCATAAATTTGTCAGAACATACCTTGGGCTAGTATCTAAAGACGTTTTTTTAATTTTTTTGATTGAATCGTTTTTGCCGATTTGGCGGCCATTTTTGACGAAAAATTGCCAATTTTGGACTTTGGTGGCCATTTTCTCAAAAACTGTCTGATCAGTTTTGAGATTTTTGTTTCAAAACATTCCTCTCATGTACCTCTATGACGTGTATAAGTTTCGTTGCCCTTGAATCGCCGGTTACTGTGTGGCGGCCATTTTGATTTTTTACCGGTTCGACAAATAAAATTTTTTTTGTCCCAAATCGAGTCACTATTCGTTTTGAGCCATTTCCAGCAAAAAAAAATTTTTTTTTGCTCATTGAAAATTTTTTTGGACTTGGAAAATTTCACTCGATTTTTCCTTCATAATGGGAGCTGTGCAGAGTAAACTCATAGAAAACTTCAAGATAGAGCCTAAGTATTGGCACATTCAAATGGGAAATCATATATTGCGGTTTGAGTGGTGACCTTGAATTTGGCCTTCAATGACCTTCGAAGGTCAAAAACGACCTTTTTGGTAAAAAAAAAACCGATGAATTTTGTCTTTGGTGGCCCTTTTCTCGAAATCTATTCAGACAATTTTTCTCAAGATGCATAAGATTCTCCGTATGTACCTTTGTGATGTGTAAAAGTTTTGTTGCCTTCGAATCGACGGTCTGTGAATATATATCATTAACGAAAATAATTTTCCGGGATGTAACTTGATTTCTTAGTATAGTCCATACGGAAAATGTGTTTCCGGCAACATTTACAAACATGTTTTGACAAAAGAGTTTAAGATCAGTGTAACAATTTAAATGTTGGAAAATTAATACTCTGTGCAATTTTCATGATTGCCGGTAAGCTACAGCACCCTTGGTGCTATGTTATGGTATATTGTAGTGAAATAACAGAATAATAGCATCGCGGGGAGCATCACAGATATTCAAATTCAGTCAATACAGTACACCACTTGGCGCGGCAGGCCACATTTGCAGATATCACATAGCACGTGGTGTCAGGTTCCACAGAGCACGACAAGGTGGTGGCAGGTTCCACAGAGCAAGACAAGGTGGTGTCAGGTCCCACAGAGCCCGACAAGGTGGTGTCAGGTCCCACAGAACACGACAACGTGGTGTCAGGTCCCACAGAACACGACAACGTGATGTCAGGTCCTACAGAACACGACAACGTGATGTCAGGTCCCACAGAACACGACAACGTGATGTCAGGTCCCACAGAACACGACAACGTGATGTCAGGTCCCACAGAACACGACAACGTGGTGTCAGGTCCCTCAGAACACGACAACGTGGTGTCAGGTCCTACAGAGCACGACAACGTGGTGTCAGGTCCTACAGAGCACGACAACGTAGTGTCAGGTCCCACATAGCACGACAACTTAGTGCCAGGTCCTACAGGGCACGACAACGTAGTGTCAGGTCCCACATAGCACGACAACGTAGTGGCAGGTCCCATAGAGCACGACAACGTAGTGTCAGGTCCCACAGAGCACAACAACGTTGTGTCAGGTCCTACAGAGCACGACAACGTACTGCCAGGTCCTACAGAGCACAACAACGTTGTGTCAGGTCCTACAGAGCACGACAACGTAGTGTCAGGTCCCACATAGCACGACAACTTAGTGCCAGGTCCTACAGGGCACGACAACTTAGTGTCAGGTCCTACAGAACACGACAACGTTGTGTCAGGTCCCACAGAACACGACAACGTAGTGTCAGGTCCTACAGAACACGACAACGTAGTGTCAGGTCCCACAGAACACGACAACGTGATGTCAGGTCCTACAGAACACGACAACGTAGTGTCAGGTCCCACAGAGCACGACAACGTGGTGTCAGGTCCCATAGAGCACGACAACGTTGTGTCAGGTCCTACAGAGCACGACAACGTAGTGTCAGGTCCTACAGAGCACGACAACGTACTGCCAGGTCCTACAGAGCACGACAACGTAGTGTCAGGTCCCACATAGCACGACAACTTAGTGCCAGGTCCCACGGAACACGGCAACGTGGTGTCAGGTCCTACAGAACACGACAACGTAGTGTCAGGTCCTACAGAGCACGACAACGTAGTGTCAGGTCCTACAGAGCACGACAACGTAGTGTCAGGTCCTACAGAGCACGACAACGTAGTGTCAGGTCCTACAGAGCACGACAACGTGGTGTCAGGTCCCATAGAGCACGACAACGTAGTGTCAGGTCCCACAGAGCACAACAACGTTGTGTCAGGTCCTACAGAGCACGACAACGTAGTGTCAGGTCCCACAGAGCACAACAACGTTGTGTCAGGTCCTACAGAGCACGACAACGTAGTGTCAGGTCCCACGGAACACGACAACGTAGTGTCAGGTCCTACAGAACACGACAACGTAGTGTCAGGTCCTACAGAGCACGACAACGTAGTGTCAGGTCCTACAGAGCACGACAACGTAGTGTCAGGTCCTACAGAGCACGACAACGTGGTGTCAGGTCCCATAGAGCACGACAACGTTGTGTCAGGTCCTACAGAGCACGACAACGTAGTGTCAGGTCCCACAGAGCACAACAACGTTGTGTCAGGTCCTACAGAGCACGACAACGTAGTGTCAGGTCCCACAGAGCACAACAACGTTGTGTCAGGTCCTACAGAGCACGACAACGTGGTGTCAGGTCCCATAGAGCACGACAACGTACTGTCAGGTCCTACAGAGCACGACAACGTAGTGTCAGGTCCCACGGAACACGGCAACGTGGTGTCAGGTCCCACAGAGCACAACAACGTACTGTCAGGTCCTACAGAGCACGACAACGTAGTGTCAGGTCCCACGGAACACGACAACGTAGTGTCAGGTCCTACAGAACACGACAACGTAGTGTCAGGTCCTACAGAGCACGACAACGTAGTGTCAGGTCCCACAGAGCACAACAACGTTGTGTCAGGTCCCACAGAGCACGACAACGTAGTGTCATGTCCTACAGAACACGACAACGTAGTGTCAGGTCCCACGGAACACGACAACGTAGTGTCAGGTCCAACAGAGCACGACAACGTGGTGTCAGGTCCCATAGAACACGACAACGTAGTGTCAGGTCCCACGGAACACGACAACGTAGTGTCAGGTCCTACAGAACACGACAACGTAGTGTCAGGTCCTACAGAGCACGACAACGTGGTGTCAGGTCCCTCAGAACACGACAACGTGGTGTCAGGTCCCTCAGAACACGACAACGTGGTGTCAGGTCCTACAGAACACGACAACGTGGTGTCAGGTCCCACAGAACACGACAACGTGATGTCAGGTCCCACAGAACACGACAACGTGATGTCAGGTCCCACAGAACACGACAACGTGGTGTCAGGTCCCACAGAGCACGACAAGGTGGTGTCAGGTCCCACAGAGCACGACAAGGTGGTGTCAGGTCCCACAGAACACGACAACGTGGTGTCAGGTCCCTCAGAACACGACAACGTGGTGTCAGGTCCCACAGAACACGACAACGTGGTGTCAGGTCCCACAGAACACGACAACGTGGTGTCAGGTCCCACAGAACACGACAACGTGATGTCAGGTCCCACAGAACACGACAACGTGGTGTCAGGTCCCACAGAACACGACAACGTGGTGTCAGGTCCCTCAGAACACGACAACGTGGTGTCAGGTCCCACAGAACACGACAACGTGGTGTCAGGTCCCTCAGAACACGACAACGTGGTGTCAGGTCCCTCAGAACACGACAACGTGATGTCAGGTCCCACAGAACACGACAACGTGGTGTCAGGTCCCACAGAACACGACAACGTGGTGTCAGGTCCCACAGAACACGACAACGTGGTGTCAGGTCCCTCAGAACACGACAACGTGGTGTCAGGTCCCACAGAACACGACAACGTGGTGTCAGGTCCCTCAGAACACGACAACGTGATGTCAGGTCCCTCAGAACACGACAACGTGGTGTCAGGTCCCACAGAACACGACAACGTGGTGTCAGGTCCCACAGAACACGACAACGTGGTGTCAGGTCCAACAGAACACGACAAGGTGGTGTCAGGTCCCACAGAGCACGACAAGGTGGTGTCAGGTCCCTCAGAACACGACAACGTGGTGTCAGGTCCCACAGAACACGACAACGTGGTGTCAGGTCCCTCAGAACACGACAACGTGGTGTCAGGTCCAACAGAACACGACAAGGTGGTGTCAGGTCCCACAGAGCACGACAAGGTGGTGTCAGGTCCCTCAGAACACGACAACGTGGTGTCAGGTCCCACAGAACACGACAACGTGGTGTCAGGTCCCACAGAACACGACAACGTGGTGTCAGGTCCCACAGAACACGACAAGGTGGTGTCAGGTCCCTCAGAACACGACAAGGTGGTGTCAGGTCCCACAGAACACGACAACGTGGTGTCAGGTCCCACATAGCACGACAACTTAGTGTCAGGTCCTACAGGGCATGACAACTTAGTGTCAGGTCCTACAGAACACAACAACGTAGTGTCAGGTCCCACAGAACACGACAACGTGGTGTCAGGTTCCACAGAGCACGACAAGGTGGTATCAGGTCCCACAGAGCACGACAAGGTGGTGTCAGGTCCCACAGACCACGGCAACGTGGTGTCAGGTCCCTCAGAACACGACAACGTGGTGTCAGGTCCCTCAGAACACGACAACGTGATGTCAGGTCCCACAGAACACGACAACGTGATGTCAGGTCCCACAGAACACGACAACGTGGTGTCAGGTCCCACAGAACACGACAACGTGGTGTCAGGTCCAACAGAACACGACAACGTGATGTCAGGTCCCACAGAACACGACAACGTGATGTCAGGTCCCACGGAGCATGGCAACGTGGTGTCAGGTCCCACAGAGCACGACAACGTAGTGTCAGGTCCCACGGAGCATGGCAACGTGGTGTCAGGTCCCACAGAACACGACAACGTGGTGTCAGGTCCCACAGAACACGACAACGTAGTGTCAGGTCCCACAGAACACGACAACGTGGTGTCAGGTCCCACAGAACACGACAACGTGGTGTCAGGTCCCACAGAACACGACAACGTGGTGTCAGGTCCCACAGAACACGACAACGTAGTGTCAGGTCCCACAGAACACGACAACGTGGTGTCAGGTCCCACAGAACACGACAACGTGGTGTCAGGTCCCTCAGAACACGACAACGTGATGTCAGGTCCCACAGAACACGACAACGTGATGTCAGGTCCCACAGAACACGACAACGTGGTGTCAGGTCCCACAGAACACGACAACGTGGTGTCAGGTCCCACAGAACACGACAACGTGGTGTCAGGTCCCACAGAACACGACAACGTGGTGTCAGGTCCCACAGAACACGACAACGTGGTGTCAGGTCCCTCAGAACACGACAACGTGGTGTCAGGTCCCTCAGAACACGACAACGTGGTGTCAGGTCCCTCAGAACACGACAACGTGGTGTCAGGTCCCTCAGAACACGACAACGTGGTGTCAGGTCCCACAGAACACGACAACGTGATGTCAGGTCCCACAGAACACGACAACGTGATGTCAGGTCCCACAGAACACGACAACGTGGTGTCAGGTCCCACAGAACACGACAACGTGGTGTCAGGTCCAACAGAACACGACAACGTGATGTCAGGTCCCTCAGAACACGACAACGTGGTGTCAGGTCCCACAGAACACGACAACGTGGTGTCAGGTCCCTCAGAACACGACAACGTGATGTCAGGTCCCACAGAACACGACAACGTGGTGTCAGGTCCCACAGAGCACGACAACGTGGTGTCAGGTCCCTCAGAACACGACAACGTGATGTCAGGTCCTACAGAACACGACAACGTGGTGTCAGGTCCCTCAGAACACGACAACGTGATGTCAGGTCCCTCAGAACACGACAACGTGATGTCAGGTCCCACAGAACACGACAACGTGGTGTCAGGTCCCACAGAACACGACAACGTGGTGTCAGGTCCGACAGAGCACGGCAACGTGGTGTCAGGTCCCTCAGAACACGACAACGTGATGTCAGGTCCCACAGAACACGACAACGTGGTGTCAGGTCCCACAGAACACGACAACGTGGTGTCAGGTCCGACAGAGCACGGCAACGTGGTGTCAGGTCCCTCAGAACACGACAACGTGATGTCAGGTCCCACAGAACACGACAACGTGGTGTCAGGTCCCACAGAACACGACAACGTGGTGTCAGGTCCGACAGAGCACGGCAACGTGGTGTCAGGTCCCTCAGAACACGACAACGTGATGTCAGGTCCCTCAGAACACGACAACGTGGTGTCAGGTCCCACAGAACACGACAACGTGATGTCAGGTCCCACAGAGCACGGCAACGCGGTGTCAGGTCCCACAGAACACGACAACGTGGTGTCAGGTCCCACAGAACACGACAACGTGGTGTCAGGTCCCACAGAACACGACAACGTGGTGTCAGGTCCGACAGAGCACGGCAACGTGGTGTCAGGTCCGACAGAGCACGACAACGTGGTGTCAGGTCCCTCAGAACACGACAACGTGATGTCAGGTCCCACAGAACACGACAACGTGGTGTCAGGTCCCACAGAACACGACAACGTGGTGTCAGGTCCGACAGAACACGACAACGTGATGTCAGGTCCCACAGAACACGACAACGTGGTGTCAGGTCCCACAGAACACGACAACGTGGTGTCAGGTCCCACAGAACACGACAACGTGATGTCAGGTCCCACAGAACACGACAACGTGATGTCAGGTCCCACAGAACACGACAACGTGGTGTCAGGTCCCTCAGAACACGACAACGTGATGTCAGGTCCCACAGAACACGACAACGTGATGTCAGGTCCCACAGAACACGACAACGTGATGTCAGGTCCCACAGAACACGACAACGTGGTGTCAGGTCCCACAGAACACGACAACGTGGTGTCAGGTCCGACAGAGCACGGCAACGTGGTGTCAGGTCCGGATAGGGTCCCAATGTCTAACAATCTTTCTTGTCTTCAGTCATCATCATACCATCAGTCATCGTTTTTCTTTGTTCTCAGGACGCAGAACAAGCAAGAACATAAACACGGCCTGAAATAATATTTCAGTTCAGCCCAGAACTACCTGTTTGTTACACGTTCTAGAACACATCATTTCATCCGTGTAGCTCAATTGGTTAGGGCGTCAGGGTTGAGTGCGGGAGGTACCAGGTTCAATCCTTGGCGCCGGCGCTGAAAGACTTTCATTGGGGGATCTGTTTCACCCATCAGTAAAATGGGTACCTGGCTATAGACAGAGATGGCAATGTGTATGAATACTGTATGTGCACCAGAGACAGTTACAGCTGTATGCCTCCCGGGAGGTTGAAAATGTGTCGGAATGAACAGGTCTGCCAGGGGTAATAATTGTAAAGCGCTTTGAGCATGTGGTATATGGAAAAGCGCTATATAAAAATGCAATTATTATTATTATTATTATTATTATTATTATTATAACCTATGAATTCCATTGGTAATGCTCATATATTTTTACCGATATCACCTGATATAGAAGTTAAATATAGGCGATGGAAAATAGAGTATTCAGACTGCGTGGAATACTTCGTACTTCATAGTGATTACATTGTCTTTGAGTATAAACTACTGCACATATTATCCTATATACATGTGATAAAAAATGGCAAATGGATACGCATGATAAGTAAATACCAAAATTATGTGACAGAATATGCTATCACACAGACTTGGCAACGACATTCAAATGGGACTCGTGGATATTAGCTTCAATAGGTACTTCGGTGCCATAAACTGGCGGTGCCGTTGTTCTCAACAGAAATCAATCATAAGAAATTCACAATCATAACGCTTGTCATAAGTTTCAAGTATCAATATAATTGTGCAAAAAGTGTGCACGTGTACCATTGGGTTTTTAGATTAGGACCTGTGGTCCGATAACCTATTGGCATGGCGTTGCGTCCGTCCGTACGTTCGTCCGTCGTCCACATTTTTATCTCAAAAGTTTAAGGTCGAATCTTTCTGAAAATTTAGGAAAAGATACCTCAAAAAAATAAGAGAAGGAGGTATTTTTTATTTTTTATATTTTTTAATTTTTGTTTTAAATGGCGGCCGTTTTCGTCGAAAAACGGTCAATTTTGGACTTTGGAGGCCATTTTCTCAAAAGATGTCTGATCAGATTTGAGATTTTTGTTTCAAAAGATTCCCCATATAATTATATACCTCTGTATGTGCATGAGTTTGGTTGCGCTTGAATCGCCGGTCTGAATATGGTGGCCATTTTTAATTTTTGATGGGTCGTCGAAAAAAAATTTTTCCGGCCCAAATCGTGTTACTATCCATTTCGGGCCATTTCTGAGAGAAAAAACTTTTCACCCTTTGGAAAAAAAAAATTTGACTCATAGAATGTTTGAAGATACAGCTTAGATATTGACACTTTCAAATAGGAGCTCATATATGGCGATTTGTGAGGTGACCTTGATTTTGACCTTCGATGACCTTGAAAGGTCAAAACGACTTTTTTTCGTCAAAAAAAAAGTGCTCGATTTTGGACTTTGATGGCCATTTGCTCAAAAACTGTTCAGATGGGCTTCAGGTTTTTGTTTCAAATGATCTCTCTCATGTACCTTCGCGACATCTATAATTTCCTTTCCTTTTAAATCGCTCTGAAGTGGGCCATTTTGGCCCAAACTTGGTCCAAATGGGACTTTCCTGGGTTAAATTTTCCTATGCTTTATAATGGGACACATTACTGCTAATATCTCACTTAATATTGAGATTAGAGATTAGGAATTAACTGTCATCATATAGGAAATTATATATGCCAAATATTTTCACGACCTTGAACGTGACCTTTGATCGTATTTTGAAGGTCACAGCACAAAATGGCTAATATCTCGCTTATTATCAACTTTACAGCTCAGGAATCAATAGTGGACATATAGGAAAGGATATATGCTGAATATTCTCATGACCTTGAATTTGACCTTTGAACTCATTTTCAAGGTTACATGACGAAATGGCCGAATATCTCGCTTATTATCGACTTTACAGCTTAGGAATCCATTGTGAACATATAGAAAATGATATATTCTGATTATTGTCGTGACCTTGAATTTGACCTTTGACCTAATTTTCAAGGTCACAGGACAAAATGGCTAATATTACACTTTTAATCGATTTTACAGCTTAGGAATCGATCATGAACATATTGGAAATGATATATAGAGATCATTCTCATGACCTTGAATTTGACCTTTGACCAAATTTCAAGGTCACAGGACAGAATGACTAATATCTCGCCTATTATCTACTTTACATCTTAGGAATCAATTGTGAACATAAAGAAAATGATATATGCTGTGTATTGTGATGACCTTGAATTCGACCTTTGACCTCATTTTCAAGGTCAAAGGACAAAATGGCTAATATCTTGCTTCTCTATTCACTTTATAGCTTGGAAACCAATTGTGAACATAAATAAAATGATAAACATTGAATATTTTGATGACCTTGACTTTGACCTTGACCTTATTCTCAAGGTCAGAGCAAGCAACGGTTAATATCTCGCTTATTAATGACTTTACAGCCTAGGAATCCATAGTGTACATATAGGAAATGATATATGTTGTATATTATCATGACATCGAACTTGATTTTTTACCTCATTTTCGAGGTCACATCACAAAATGGCTAATGTCTCACTTATTATCGACTTTACAGCTTAGTTGTCATATGACAGAGGCTTATCTCTAAAATATATATTGTCCGGTAACCTTTCTTAGCCCTTGGGCTTATTTTTTTGTGTATAAATTTGTATGACATGTAAAGTAAAATACAGAGTGACATTTGGGCAAATGCAATTTCATCTATGAATTAAGTTTATAGAATAGTCACAAGTAGACACAACATCGCCATGATCACAAGTGCTGTTATCCTGATAAAGATTGCGATATTTGGCATAGGAACCGTCTATATTATCATACTACAGGATAATGAATATAAACATACAATCTGCATTTTCTTCCCAAACAGAAATCGAGTCAACTGAAGATAGCCATGAATAAAACGCCCATACCAGACTTGACCAGGTACCTAGTACCCGCTGATAAGCTAGAGTACCCGGAATACACCTACCGCATCAGAGCAGCATATGACACTGGGATGAGGCACCTCCGTCAGCACCTCAGTCAGCACCTCAGTCAGCACCTCAGTCAGCTGATATCAGCACTGCTGAACACCAGCGGTGGCGTCATCAATATAGATATAGGCATGCCATTGGACAGTGAACAGTTCTACCAATGGCGAGGTCGTCTGAGAGATCAGCTGCTCAGGTTCATGACAGGAGATATTTACAATCAGTGTATTTCACTACGTGAGGAAAGTGGCGATCTATTCATGCTGATTAGGAAATCAGCAGTTTTCATCACAACAGAATCATACATGCACACGAGAGGGGCTGATTCCAGAACAAGTTATGTTGGTCATTGGCGTGACATCTCGGCTGTGGTCAGTCAGGAAGTTGTTGGAGGTATTCCGACAATATTCCCACAGAACCGCTCGTACACCTACAATAATAGGTGTCCTGTAATAGAGAGCTACAATCTGGAATTCAAGGCTTATACCTGCAGCACTGTAGACGAACTGATAGAGAGACTTAGCGTACGGAGCACATTGAAGACACTGCTGGGAATGGCGAATGTGAGCGGAGGTGGTGAGATCGTACTTGGTATCGAAAATCATTCTTTTGGGCAAAGGATTGTTGGCCAAGAGCTCGATGTCTCAGAGGAAGCTGACTTCAGACTAAAGTTAGGTAAGCTGTTGGAAGAAGACGTCTGGGGAGACACAAAGCGCATATGGGGAGATCCCTCAGTTGTTCCCTCTGAAGGTACTCACTGGGCCTGTGACTTCCTGCATCTAGGATCACCACAGTATAAATGCCAGCCTCCTTGTCAATCATGTCCTCACATGAAGAGACGGTGTCTGATATGTATCCGTATCGCACAGGTGTATGGGTGTGTGTATGAGAAAACACCCGAATCCTTCATGATCACTGATGATGGTGATGTCAACATGTACACCTTCAGAGAGTGGCGAGAGAAACACAGGCCAGGAGCAGCAAGTACACCGCAGCATCCACCTTCACCGATGAGAAAATTCTTTGATATGAAACTACCACTACATTGCACTCCTTCTTTGGAAGATCTGAAGAGATTGACAAACGCTAACATCGTCAAACAAGTGATCACAGAACTCGGAGACCAAGAAGGGTTTGGAATTGCCAACAGAAGCCTGTTCAACTGTATGAGGGACGATGCCAGAGTACCAAGGCCTGTGGACCACGTATTGGACTTGTTCGCATTCACAGCTACAGCCAAAGCTATTTTGTTCATCATCTTCACCAATTTCAGTTCCAACAAGCGTGCCCTCACAGAATATGGCATGATCCTAGGAAGAATATTGAAGCAGAGAATTCTTCAGAACCTGGGCCAATCTGACCAAAGTCCATCGCTTAATTTCCAGTGTGTGTTTCTCCACTTGAGCTCTTACGTGTGTTATAGAGTCAGTCCTACTTTCTATAGCAGTTGGCTCAGAAACACGTGTGAAACTGCTAGGATAATTTCAGCAGTAGACCGTGTGCTAATCAGAGTACCAACAAAGTTTTGATGTGTATATTATGAAGCACCCATGGTTTTCGTTGATGAACAGACCAGAAGGGGAAGGTTGGCGAAACCTCAAATAAATTGAAAATAACCATCAACAATTTACACATGAAATATGATGAACTACACTAAACAACAGAATCTGGATCCCGAATTGATGCTGTCCTCCAGTAAGGTGTTCGACAAGGTTGCCCATAGTAGACTCTTGTAAAAACTAGAAACGTACGGCATCACAGGCACGACATCTGGATTGAGTACTTCATGATTTTCTCAAAATAGGTCCATTCCATAGTCCGACCCTCCCCCCCCCCCCTCCCCCATTTCATTGGAAACGAAAGTATGCCCCCCCCCCCCCCACCCAGTCACCCAGTTTGTACCCAGCTCTCCCACCAGATCAATAATGATCGGACCCAAAAAGCTGCTAAATGGGATCTCCAAGTAAACCATCACCAGGTCATCTGCAGCCAACAAAGTCCTCAGATTCCTGAGAAGTAACCTGCGTGTCGGTTCCAGTACCATCAAGGAAAAAGCAACAAGACCCTGGTATGACCAAAACCTTTACTGTGAAATTGTAAGGGACACACAAAGTCAAGCACACTAAAACAACCAGGTTGATACTAAACAGACATCACGATATATCTAGCGTATTCACCATGTTACAATATCTAAGATGGCGGTCCCTGGAAAACAGACGCACAGATACATGTAACAGACCTACAATGCTCTACTAAAACCTACATCACCATACCGGAGTACAACAAGGAACATGCCTCGAACGGGTCACTAGACGGCATGATATCTGGCAGAAGTCACCATATCCCACGAGGCTCGAGACTAATGGTGATTGTCGTTATTGCAATACTGTATCACTACATGTATATATTGCTGATGGTATCAATATTTGTCGTTATCAGTGGGTCACGATTTTGTATCACTACATGTATATATTGCTGATGGTACTGATATTTGTCGTTATTAATGGGTCACAATTTTACATCACTACTATACAAATATTGGATAATGGGGAGTCCAATACAGAGTTTACGGGATTCAGAAAAGTTATATTGGACGAGGCGCAGCCGAGTCCACAATAGCTTTTCTGAATCCCGTAAACTCTGTATTGGACGACCAGCATCCAATCTTTGCTATATTATTAACAACATCGCATCTATGCTAGATACTAATAACATAACCAAATAGTCAGTTAATTTAGTTGCATTTTATGAGTGTTTTAAATGATTTAGGCCTCGCGGACGATGAACTGATCAACGCATTGAACCGAAACTGGCAGGATGACCTTATTTGTAACAAGCAAGCTGATTGGCTGCTGTCGCAGCACCGTCCAATACAGGAATCCCATATACATGACACGGATCCAATATACTTTTTTAAAAAGGAACAGACATGCTGATTAGCTGAGGCTGTTGCGCTGTTTGATACACGAATGGAATATACCATTTCGGGATCCAACATACAGTATTTGGGTGTGACACGTGGTGTAAATAGACCAATCATCGAGAAGGATGCGTGTCGAGTTAATAATATATGTATATATTGCTAATGGTATAAACATTTCGTCGTTATTAATGGGTCACAATTTTGTATCACTACATGAATATATTGCTAATGGTATTAATATTTGTCGTTATTAGTGGGTCACAATTTTTTATCACTACATGTATATATTGCTAATGGTATAAACATTTTGTCGTTATTAGTGGGTCACAATTTTGTATCACTACATGTTTATATTGCTGATGGTATTAATATTTGTCGTTATTAGTGGGTCACAATTTTGTATCACTACATGTATATATTGCTGATGGTATTAATATTTGTCGTTATTAGTGGGTCACGATTTTGTATCACTATATGTATATATTGCTGATGGTATTAATATTTGTCGTTATTAGTGGGTCACAATTTTGTATCACTACAGGTATATATTGCTGATGGTATTAATATTTGTCGTTATTAGTGGGTCACAATTTTGTATCACTACATGTATATATTGCTGATGGTATCGATATTTGTCGTTATCAGTGGGTCACAATTTTGTATCACTACATGTATATATTGCTGATGGTATTAATATTTGTCGTTATTAGTGGGTCACAATTTTGTATCACTACATGTATATATTGCTGATGGTATTAATATTTGTCGTTATTAGTGGGTCACAATTTTGTATCACTACATGTATATATTGCTGATGGTATTAATATCTGTCGTTATTAGTGGGTCACAATTTTGTATTACTACATGTATATATTGCTGATGTTTTTCGTTATTAGTTTTCCAGATTGGTTTTTTTTCATACAAGAACTGTTCCTGAAATTTGCATTATCACATACGCTAAAGTTTTACTAGTTACCGTCTGTATTTCATGTGTAATTAATTCTATAATAACAAAGTGTAGCTTTGTAATATATATTGTAGTCTGATAAATCTCTGAGTTCAACTGCATACTAGTATTTCAAAGTGAGAACCATATACCGGTATTTAATATGGGTTGTATGTGTTACGTATTATAAACTAACATTACACTCGCATATAACTTATATCAGTAGAAATTGTGCGACGTTCAGTGTTATGGTGTATACCAGAGTGTGACTTCATCTTTCTGAGAATAAACATATATAATAGTATGTTAATAAAATGATTTGCTTAGAAATTCAATTAGTTCTTTGTATTTTCTGCATATTGAATTACAGATTGCTGAGGAATATGATACTTGATGGTTTTCATTATTGTTTAAAAATTCAGGGACGGGTGTATTGTGGCTTCATATAAATCATATTTTGTGGCTTCAGTGTTGACCATGAATTCGACTTTCGATGATCATTTTATTGGAATCTGGTCAGTAACTATTTCTGTGATTGTCGGCACTCGGAAGTTCGGTCCGGAATGCAAAGTGTAAGGGTGACTGCAATGCTAGAAGAGCGCTTCCTTGACGACGATATTCCTATTCTTTGCCACAACCTCGCTGGCGAAGGTGAATTTGTTCTAACTTGACGAAATATATTTCGCCTCTTGTAGATATTAAGTTTTTCGATTGTGGCTCAACACCTCACACATCTCCGGTAACCGTTCTTGGTCAATGGGCGAATTTCTAGGCTACCGACTTATGGTCCGATAACCTATTGGCATGGCGTTGTGTACGTCGACCGTCTGTCCAGCGATAACATTTTTATCTTTGGAGCTTATGATCGGATTTTTCTGGAAATTCTTGAAACAAAAGATACCTGACAATAATTCAAGGTGTATTTTTAGTTTTATCAAAACGGCAGCAAATTTTGAAGAAAAATGTCCAATTTTGCATCTCCTAATCAGCAACCCTGGGTACAATACTAGCAGAACCTAGGTAACCGATGATTCAAAACTTCATTCAAGGCCAGACTAGCGCGTAGGGACACCAAAATACAGAGAGCTCAAACTGGTAACCATTCTCAGCCTTTGGGCCACAATCAGTTTTTTCTTTATTGCCCCTATTTTTACTGACCCAAATTCTCAAAAATCATTTCATTACATTATCATCACATTCCTTTTTTTTTGTTTCATCAGTTTCTTTTCATTTTATTCATTGAAACATGCATTATCATGATCGTTAACAACATGATTAGTCCAATATTCTTACGTAACCTTCCCTGCATTTATTATCTTGCTACCGGTGGCATGCTTCACATTCTGCTCCATTGACCCAGCTCCCACGGTGGTCATACAGTATCACAATGATGACACGCGTATACCGCCCTACCTACCGAGACATCCCGAGTTAGCTACCGAGGTAATTCTTTTACCAGTGAGTTCCAGCTCCCACGGTGGTCATACAGTATCACATGGTGACACGGGCTTACCTACCGAGATCCCCTAAGTTAGGTGAGTTAAAACCACAATTAGATTCCGCATACATGACCAGAGGCGGATCCAGGAATTTGGATTAGGGGGGGGGGGGGGGGCGCAAACAAAGTACATGCGGTCTGGGGATTCGGGGGGCGCCGTAAGCCCCCCGAGAAAAAATAGCATTTTTTTTTGTTTTATGAGAGCATTTGGGGTGGTTTCTGGAGACGTTTCTGGGACTATTGGATGCCTATTTCGTGTATTAATCAGGGACGAGTACAGGGTGCTTGGTTCCAGGTTGTGTGTGTGTGTGTGTGTGTGGCGGGGGGGGGGGGGGGGGGTTGCGTCGTAAGCCTCCTTTAGTAATTGAAGTAGTATGAATGTATATCATACTAATTGAAGAGAGTAGTGCATCCAGGGGAAGATCCAGGATTTAAGGGAGTGGACCAATGTGAGCCCGGCAAGCACCTCGCAGCCAGGGGTCTGGGGTCCGCTGAAAGGCCCCAGAAGACAGAGCCCTTTTCATGTTCTGTAGTAGCTTCCTGGCCTCTCCTCAGTATAAATTTCACACAAACTCACTAAAACCACCTTTTTTAATCAAGCAACTGTTATTAAATCCAGACTAATTAGTTTTAACACCATCAATACCAAATAATGCCAATGCCAAATTTATTATATCTCAAAGCATTTGGTGACAAAAATGCATCAGAACTAATATTATATTCCCGATAGATGTGCGCCATATCGCAATCAAGTATTTTGACATTTATGTACCGACACTACCCCCTAAATTTTCGATATTAATTTTGTGTGTGCGGGGGGGGGGGGGGGGGGAATCGGGGGGGGGGGGGGTATAGACAAGGCCCGCTTCTGTCCCCCAACCCCTGGATCTGCCTTTGGCACTTATGGTAGCAGAAATACATGCTTTTCTGATAGTAGTTACTTTCTTAATCATCAGTAGATACAGGAGAAGTAGCACCAATTTAAGTCAAATCCCTGGGCCAAATTTGGAACTTGCACGGGAACGGTCAATCATTCTAAATGAGAGGGTTCCAGTGGAAGAAAAAGGCAGAACCAGAACCCTTAGACACCCCCTCCCCCGAGATCCACTCTTGTGGCCAACCATCGATGGGGATATAACGGGATATTTTATGCTTGAAACTGACTCTTTTGCTGTTGGATCAGTTGGGTTTAAGCCTGGAATTTCAGGTGAAAAGGGGGGTTCGACCCCCCGAACCCCCCCCCCCCCCTATCTACGCCCATGATTTATTCTTATCAGCTCTTAGATATTATATTTATATTATCTATATTAAATCTAGGGCCTATTTTTTTCTCTCTCTCCCTCTCTCTCTCTCTGTCTCTTTCTTTCTCTCTCTCTCTCTCTTTCTCTCATTTTAGGGGGGGGGGGGGGGGGGGGGGCGCGCCGGGTGCGCCCCCCCTGGATCCGCCTATGATGACGATGATAACATTGTCTCGCCTGCAGGGCTAACGGGCCATAAGGGTCCATTCGGGGTTCGCCTAATTTGGTAGTCAGCATTCCTACTAGCTCGGCTAGTGAGATATCCCTTTAGCTCACTTGGTAGAGTGTTGGACTACTGTTAATCGGGTCCTGGGATCGAATCCCCTCTCGGGCAGGTGGATTTTTCCGAACCCTAGGACACCAGCAAGTTCCAGCTCCCATGGTGGTCATACAGTATCACATGGTGACACGGGCTTACCTACCGAGACCCACTGAGTTAACAGTAGAGTTAATTCTTTTACAAGCGAGTCCCAGTCCCCACGGTGGTCATACAGTATCACAATGATGACACCGGCTTACCTACTGAGACTCCCTGAGTTAGATACAGCGTTAATTCTTTCACCAGTGAGTCCCAGCTCCCACGGTGGTCATACAGTATCACAATGATGACACGGGCTTACCTACCGAGACCCCCTGAGTTAGCTACAGAGTTAATTCTTTTGCCAGTGAGTCCCAGCTCCCACGGTGGTCATACAGTATCACAATGATGACACCGGCTTACTTATCGAGACCCCCCGAGTTAGCTACAAAGTTAATTCTTTTGCCAGTGAGTCCCAGCTCTCACGGTGGTCATACAGTATCACAATGATGCCACCGGCTTATACCTACTGAGACCCTCTGAGTTAGTTGCAGAGTTAACTCTTTCACCAGTGAGTCCCAAATCTCAACGAACTGCCATGGACCACCTCGGACTGTTCGGACTTTATGGTTTTGATTCACCTCTGTGTGACTGTGGCATTACAGGAATATGATTTACTGATGAGCTAGTAGGCTATATACATGTACTCATGCACCACCCATCACCTGGGAATGCCAACATCTCCCCTTTTCTCCATGCTGGCATCATTTGCAAGTCAACGCACAGGTCAGCAAATAGCTAACACATGCACAATTAATATACTGGTTGAGTTTTGCAAAATCATTAGTGTAAACCATTGTTCATCTTGGAAGCCTTGCAGTCTTTCACAATTCAATAACCCTAACGATCATTAATAAGCGAACATACATATACATATATGTGCCGTCACTGCATGAGGAAATAAAGTGGATATTATGCTTCAGCATTTATTGAACATGTTGAACAGAATATGACAAAACTTACATATGTAAAGATATACTTCTTATTACGTACAATAATATTACTGTATACTACTCCACAGATTTTCAACATCTTGAAACTGTGACACAATACAATATTTGCTGCATAATTTTTGCTTCACGAAAACACCACTCAAATATATTCACATACACATGGTATAATGACGGACTGTAGTCATCTGAGACATGCATACAAATAATGCTATATATATATATACACAATTAGCTTATCCTACATCATAACACATTATAAATCGCTGCAGATTGAATCAAGTTAGGTTTCACAATGAAATATCACATGAATGGAACAGTAATGTTACATTCCATGGTACAAAAGGCATCCGATACATGTACATGTATATAACAGATAAAAGCTAACAAATCATTCTGTAAACCACTTGTAAAATATGGCAAACCTCAATTTGCATAAAGCAAAAACCATTAAAACAAACAATGGCCCAATTACCAGATAAATGGGAAAATGTTAACAGAACATTAACTACACAAATGTGAATATGGTTACATGCACTGATATTGGTGTTACAAGTGTTAATACATTGGTGTTAAGTGCTAATACATTGGTGAGTATATAATAACAATGTTTTATCCTGTTATCACACAAGATAGTGGTTATAACAATGTGTTATCACATAAGATAGTGGTAATAACAGTGTGTTATCACACAAGATAGTGGTTATAACAATGAGTTATCACATAAGATAGTGGTAATAACAGTGTGTTATCACACAAGATAGTGGTTATAACAATGTGTTATCACATAAGATAGTGGTAATAACAGTGTGTTATCACACAAGATAGTGGTTATAACAATGTGTTATCACATAAGATAGTGGTAATAACAGTGTGTTATCACACAAGATAGTGGTAATAACAGTGTGTTATCACACAAGATAGTGGTAATAACAGTGTGTTATCACACAAGATAGTGGTAATAACAGTGTGTTATCACACAAGATAGTGGTAATAACAGTGTGTTATCACACAAGATAGTGGTAATAACAGTGTGTTATCACACAACATAGTGGTAATAACAGTGTGTTATCACACAAGATAGTGGTAATAACAGTGTGTTATCACACAAGATAGTGGTAATAACAGTGTGTTATCACACAAGATAGTGGTAATAACAGTGTGTTATCACACAAGATAGTGGTTAAAACTCTGGAGGAGAATATTCATTACATGTGAGTTGTCACAAATATTGTGTGTCATAAGAACAGTACAATACAGAAGCAGTGATACAAGTACAATGTGCCTTTAATAACACTGAAGTGAATAAAACTCTACTTGCCGACTGCCAGAACACCATACAGTACCGATTTCGCAAAACCTCACCAAAATGCTAGCACAAGTAACCTGGCATTTAGCACAAGTTCCCCCAACTTCGCCTGACGTGGCATCGAGCGATTTGATGCCAGCAATGTGTATGCGAGCATCGCTCGATGCTAGCATTGCTTCTTGGCACTGTGGCACACTAAATGCATTTTACATTTTTTGTGAGGGCCATTATATGCTCGCATATGCTTGCAAACACATGGTCAAGTGGTTTATTGACAGTCTGTATCATGTAGATCGTATAGGCAAATGCAGTGTTCAAGTTCAGTTCATATTAAAGTCTGTATTTGCGTCCAAAATAAAGGATGCACGCATCTTTGCGAGACAATGCTCGCCTGTTCAACTAAGACGGCCGCCTGGTGCAATGGTATTGCGCCCACTGGTCGCACCATGCGAGTTTATGCTAGCATCAAGTCGCACGTAATTGCACAGCCTAGCATTTAGCATGTAGCATTCGCATGGCCTGTGAGGTTTTGCGTAATCGGTACTGTATTTCACTGTTGAACAGACATCTATACTACTGATAAACAAACATTGCAATTCATGATACTAGTTACTTATGTAACAGAACGTTATGATTCTCAAACCTATGGAAGTCCCTGATTATCTTGACTACAGAGAATGCTGTCAACCACATGATACACAGTAACTATAACCTACATGAATCAAATTTTGATACATCATATGTCAGAGAGGAATTGACTTCCTCTACACCAACATGAATACCAGGTATATTACACACACTGACTATCAACCTAGCTATTTCCCCCCTCACGCCTGTACAGAGCGCTGGGAGACCCCCTCCCCCTCCTCCCCTGAGGACGAGATGTCGCTGTCGGCGACCCCGCCCACCTGGTCAACACGCAGACGTCGATACTCCTCCCGAAAACAGAGTAACATCGGGAACGCTAGCAGCAGTGAGCCGTACATGACCCAGTTCATGCACTCAGTGGCTGCGATTGAAAGAGGGAAAAACAATTTGTATTAATATTCAATTCAATTTTCAGATAGTATTTCAAAGTTACTTGTATCTACCAATATATTCAGGAGACGGGTTTCTACTACCATTGTAATTGGCCACAAGCAATCAAGGATTCGATTTTAGTCAATGATAAATGTGAATATCCTTATAGCCTTTAACACTCCAGCACATTTAGACAAACAGAATGTAGTGTGTACTGACTGAGGTTAGGGATGAGGAAGATCGCGAGGAAGAACAGCGGAAGAATGTTGTAGAGGATGTTGAGGACGGCGCTGGTCGCTACCTCCGCGACCGGATATGTGGCCTCAATAGACAGCTCGTAGAAAAGCGGGATGCTGCCGTTACAGAATATCCCCTGCAGCACGCAGCACACGTACAGGCCCGCTGACAAACACAGAGAATTATTGGAGTTCATTACAAGAGAGGAATAAACTGTATAGAGTTGGTAGCATATTCACATGTATAAAATGTCACCTTTATGACATAATTGTTTTATTTAACAAAACTCTACTGTGATCAAACATTCAATACATTTCCCTTACCCTTTGCTCTGAATAGCAAACCACTCACTTAATGAATAAATCATTACAGAAATATCTCTCGTTATGTATTTCTGATCATTATAATGTGTGTTTTATAGGATTATGTATTTTTTATATGCTCGCCTCACACTGGAATTGTGCATATCATGAGTGTCCCATGATGTTGCCATGGTTACTAATACTAACCAGGAGTGTAAGGTATAAACTTGGCGGTGATGAGCAGGAACACGAAGGTGACAACAATGGCACCAGCGTTCATACAGAGAATGAGCATCTTCATCCGGCCGACCATCACATCAGCAATCCTGCAACAGGGAGACAGTACATGTACATACAGAATACAGGCAATAGTCGCAGTGATTCCATGCTAATCATGACAATAGAAGTGTACATTATAGCCTATTGAAACAATGCCGCAATCAACAAATTTTGCAAGAGTTACATACAAATGATGTACAAACATTCACAGGTAATATTTATTAAGATTACATATCATCTCACTACACTTGTACATGTAGATTGTGCATCTTTCAATAACCAATATACCAGGCACTGACCTGCCGACAATGACAGCAGCTATGCACCCGGCCGCCACACCATAGAACCCCAGCCAGCCCGCCATTCTCTGAAGGAACAGTCACAGTCACTCGCATCTGTCTTCTCATTCATTCAGCATGTTTATGTAGAGTTGAGATTTATCAAGAAGCAGGAATTCTCACCTCGTCTACATTAAAATGCTTGAGGTTGACGTCAAACAGTGCTGTCCACACGGAGTAAATACTGATGATGAATGTATAGGGCAAGGCCATCAGCCAGAAGTTGGCATTCTCTCTCCTGTACAAACAACAAAACATGACATCCACTCTGTGTGTGTAAAATTTATCAATTTAGATTTAAAATCGCTGATCCGCTGTTGCAGATCAGACAGTTATTACCTGATCAAAAGCTCCTCAGGACAAAAACATCTACCTGTAACCATGTACATTTACCTGCAGACGAAGACAGAGCAAAATTCCGTGCCCATACCTGAAGAGGTCGATGAACCCGTGTCGGAAGTCAACTTTGACGATCGCGGCAGTCAGACTGGGAGGTTTGGGCGGCTTGGACGGGAAATATGCGAGTGTAACAAAACCATGCAACTGCCGCGCTGAAACGTTCGTTAGGAACGGTCACGTGATCTACAAAGTCCACTTGCGAAGACACCGTTCGCGGAAGAACCGTTCGCGGAAGCACGATTGCGGAAGCATCATCAGCGGAAGCATCGTTCGCGGAAGAACCGTTCGCGGAAGCACGATTGCGGAAGCATCGTCAGCGGAAGCATCAGTCGCGGAAGCACCGTTCGCGGAAGAGGAGCCTTCGCGGAAGAACCGTTCGCGGACGCAGTCTTCACCACGTGGAGAAGAGTGCGGAAGATACGTTCGCGGACGAAGATGCGCGCGCAGCCACCCTGGCTATATAAGGGAGAGCGGACGGCCGCTCTGAGAGCACTGCAACAGCGACATCGACCGTGGGGAGATCGTCACCGCCACAGCCAAGGGACTCGACGAACTCCGTGCGGACGACTCCTTCTTCAGGGCCTTAGAGTCAACCGGGATTAGACCGACTACCTGGAGAAACCATTCGACTAAACGGGACGGGAAACTTCAACGGGAAGGGACAGAGAGACGCCGCCGGCTAAGAACTCTTTTTAGTTGTGCCCTCGTGCACTATTTATTTTTGAAATGTGATCATACAGTGCTCCATGTCTGAACTTCATATTTGTACGTCACGTGGGTGACCAGCCATACAATTGTAAGTTGATTTGATGTATATAAATCTTCAATTTATTTACATCTGAGTTGCTTCTTGCCTAAGTGAAGCCGGTAAGCTACGGAGTGATGATACACCAGCGTTGGGGGACACCAATTTAGTGACGGCTCTCGAATCACAACGAGCGGGAGTTACATAAAGTCTATACGATCAGAGAAACCAGGTTTTTTGGGCCACACCGAAAACAAGTCATTACCAAACGTCACAACTTGGCGCACGTGACCAGGATCTCCGAGGGTCTACTGCCAGGGAACGAACCTCAGCATCACTCATGTCCGGCGAAAACGACGAAACTGCCCCAGGGAAGACAGGAGGTGAAGAGGAAGACTCTTCACGGACGGCCTCACTTGCGGACGAGGAAGGCAGCGGTTCGCGGAAGCCGACCTTTGCGGAAGAGGGAGACGACCGTTCGCGGAAGACGTTCGCGGAAGACGACCGTTCGCGGAAGACGTTCGCGGACGACAACCGTTCGCGGAAGACGACCTTGGCGGAAGAGGCCGACGACCGTTCGCGGAAGACAACGTTCGCGGAAGACGACCGTTCGCGGAAGAGCAGCTTCACAGCCAGGGGTAGACGGGACGTTTCGACGAGTGAGGAGCAACCAGGGAGGTCGAGACCTTCCATGGGCCAGTCGACTAGTCAACAGAGACCCCGGAGCCAGACACCCGACAACCGTTTTCTTTTCAGACACGACTCTGGGTGGCAGCACGATCGAGACAGGGAGAGGTCAACCTACCTTGAGAGCGTTAGGAGGGGCCCCGAGTTCCGACGAGTGCTGGGACCGGAGTACGTCAATCTGGACGGGGAGGACGGCGAAATCTGGGCGAGGAGGGATCGGCTACAGCTACCGGAGCAGAGTCCAAGTGTGGCACCTCCAGAGAATGCAGCATTGAGACGGCTTTGGGACCAGTCCCAGCAGCAGTCTGGTGCAACAGGGCAGCGGTCTGGTGTGACGAGTCGACAAACGGGAGTGACTGGAGGACGGGTTACT
The DNA here is from genome assembly GCA_949152475.1 of Terebella lapidaria. Classification (NCBI taxonomy): domain Eukaryota; kingdom Metazoa; phylum Annelida; class Polychaeta; order Terebellida; family Terebellidae; genus Terebella; species Terebella lapidaria. The sequence continues at coordinate 38,850,079 of OX424565.1, read as the reverse complement.
TGGGCTCCGACTCAAGAGAGCAGCTCGAGAGGGAGAGGACTTTTCGCGGAAGAGAACATTCGCGGACGAGAGGCATTCTTCGGCGACAGGGACGCTTGCAGCCGGGGATCCTTCGTGGATGAACGGGCTCGTGGGCGAGGGGGAGTCTTTGGTGACGAGGACGCTTGTGACCGGGGAGGGCCCTTCGCGGAAGACCACGTTCGCGGACGAGGACGACTCGCAGAAGAGAGTGTTCGCGGAAGAGAGGAGTCTTCACCCAGACGGCGGCTCGACGAAAGGAGTGATCCAGGCGACCAATCTTCCTTTCCAGTTTTTCAGAATAGACGGGGAAGACCATTCGCGGATGAGCCGGTTCGCGGAAGACTCGCGGAAGATGGCGTTCGCGGACGTGCATCTTTTGTGGAGGGACGTCTCCGAGACATCTTGGCGGACGAGCCCGTTCGCGGAAGACTCGCGGAAGACGGCGTTCGCGGAAGAGGCCTGTTCGCGGAAGAACTTCTTCGGGAGCTGTTGGCGGAGGAGTCCGTTCGCGGAAGGTTAGCGGAAGACAGTGTTCGCGGAGGGTTCGCGGAAGACAGCGTTCGCGGAAGAGAGAGGTCTTCACCCAGTCGACAACCGAGACAGCCAGCCTCCTGGAGAAATCCAGCTTCTATTTCAGTCACCCAGGGAGGCCGGAGACAGCACCCTTTCTCATCATCGGGCGATGAGGGGCCTTCATCTGATGGAGGGACCGACAGCAGCCATGGTTACCCAGGACGGGGGAGGAGACCACCGAGGCGGGGACCGCCGCTGCACCGACGAAGCCCTAGGCCGAGACGGAGGCAGGAGGACTCGTCGTCCGAGGACAGCACAGCCTGGAATCAGAACGGCAGAAGGAACCGGAAGATGCTGACCCCTGACAAGTTCGATGGGACTTCCATAGAGTGGCCGGTGTACCGGGCCCACTTTGACGTCATCGCAGAGGTCAACGGATGGAGCAAGCGGGAACAGGGCGTCTACTTAGCCGGGAGCTTGACAGGAGAGGCGCGACGAATGCTGACCAGCCTGAGTCCTGCAGACCGGAGGGACATCGACGTTCTGACCGACAAGCTGACCTTACGATTCGACCCTGACTGTCAGGAGGAGTCCTACAAGGCGACCTTGGGACAGAGAACCCGCAGGAAGGCAGAGACACCCCAGCAGTACGGCTATGAGTTGCAGCGACTGGCCGGCCGTGGTTATCCGGATCTGAACTCCGCAGCTCAGGAGGCTATCGCCTTAGACCACTTCTGGAAGGGCCATCCAGATGGGGACATGAAGGTGATGGCGCTCATGAGGAAGATGAAGACCATGGAGGAGGCCATAGCGTTCGTGACCCAGTACGAATGTGTCAAACCCAAGCCTGGGAAGCCGGTGATGTCCATAGAGTCGGAGGACTCCGAGCCAGCTCTAGGACGGGTCCTACAGCTATTAAAGAACCAGCAGGGAGGCGAGATTACCACCAGTGGGCAGCAGAGCAACCAGCCGAACGTAGCGGGTCTACCCAGACTTCCCTACTTCAAGGGGCTCTTTGAGAGCCAAGACAGGAAGCTGGATCGACTAATCGAGCTGTGTGAGCAGGTGTTATCCATCAAGCCGAGGGCCGCCACTGCTGAGAACAAGGGACCAAGCGCTAGGCCGGGACCAGATGACTGTTGGTACTGTGGGAAGCCGGGTCATCGGAAGTACCAGTGTCCAGATCGGCCGCCACCTCGGACCAAGGAGGAGCGCTTGAGTCGACTAATCGAGGAGATTGGTGAGCGGAACAGTTTGACAGACGAGGAGTCGGAAAACCAGTAGGGCTCATACCAGCCCCCAACCGTATGGGCCATTGGCAGGTGTGTGCACGGCTTCACAGGCGAGAAGCTCGACGAAGACGTGAAGAACACATTGCCAGGGGGGAATTTTTAGTTTCACATATTTTTAATAGGTTTTTCCGGTGTGCATCCGAAGTAACTGGATGGGCACAGGAGGAGCTCGAGGATCGAATTCTCGACTATTTGGAGGGCAAGCCTGTCAACACAGACGGGAGTGCCAATGTACAGCAAACTGATGGAGCCGCGGAGCGTCTAATGACCCGCGGAGACGTCGACGAAATGCAGACCGATGGAGCCGTGGAGCGTCTGGGGACCCACGGAGACATCAACGAGGTTTCTGCTAGCAGCAAGGAGAACCAACAGGTTACAACCTTGAGGCTGGAGGCTGCGAAACAGCAGGGACCCTATGCAACTGAACCACAAGCGGCCGTGAAAGAGGAGACGGAGGGCCGGTGGAGCGGAATGACCAAGGGGCCAGCGCAGCAGCTATTGCTGGTGGACGACTCATTACTTATCCGGAGCGGCGGTTCCGAGGGGAGTGATTCCCTTAAGACTGACAGAGAGGACCAGGGTGGTGCATCACTGTGGGTGGACGACTCAGTACTTATCCAGGGCGGCGTCCCTGAGGAGAGTGGCAGCTCTCTTAAGATTGACAGAAATGGCCAGGTGGTGTCGCTGTCAGCCGGTGCCCGAGGCACATTGGCGTGGTATGCGGCGTGCCACGTTATGGGGAAGGCGACTCGTATGTTGGTGGACACGGGTGCCTCTTCCACCGTTCTGGACGAGTGTCTCTTCGACCAAATGGATGACGAACATAAAGCAATGATAAGGCAGACGAGAATAAGGTTACGGGCAGCAACCGGAGACTACTTACAGGTTCAAGGAGAGATGACAGTTCAACTTCTACTGGGCACACGACTCGTGTCGGCAGATGTACTGGTAGCCAAACTAGGGATCCCGGGAGTGTTGGGGCTTGATGTACTTCAACAGATTGGGGGACAGCTGGATCTGCGTAAGGGCGAGTGGCAGGTGGGCGACACTACCGTAGTGATGAGCTCGGGCCACGAGGACGCCGTCTACACACTGGTGACGGAGGAGACGGTCGTCTTGCCACCCTTTTCAGAGATGATGGTGGACCTCAAGCTGACAGGAAGTGAGGGAGGAGTTCCGAAGGCCGGCCTCGTGCAGTCCGCAAGAGAGCCGTTGGAGGACGACCCCCTCGTAGTGGGACGAGCCCTGGTACGACCCCGAGGACGCCTGGTACCGGTGGTACTTCTGAACGCCGGCGCTGGAGCTTGCACTGTGCTGATGGGGACCATCCTAGCCGAGCTTCACGGAATAGAGGCCGTGATCGACCTGGGATTTCGTCCCGATGGAGGGAAAACAACCCAGAATGAACCTAAAAGGGAACAGTGGTACCGGGAGGAGAGCGGGAGGGAGCATGAGCCCCTTACACCAAACTCCACCAAGTGGCGGAACCGGACGCCTGAGCAGCCCGAAACCAGAGTGCACGCCATGCACGCAGAATCGTCGACGAAGACACCAGAGTGCCCGGAGCATCTAAAGCCGCTCCTGGAGGGAATGCATCCGGACTTGACGGAGAAGGAGGTGGAGGTCGTCAGTTGTGTCAACAACCGCCGTCTAAATGAAGTCACCCGGAAGGATGCGTACCCTCTGCCTTGAGTCGACGAAAGATTTGACATCTTATCAGAAGGACGACGGAGATGGAGTTCGACAACCATTGGAGCGAGGCTCATCAGCAGGTGTTCGAGGCGCTGCGTCAACCTCTGACCGAGCGCCCCCTGCTGGTGTACCCTGATATGAAGCGTAGCAAGACCCAAAGGAGAAGAGGAGGCCTGTCCGACTCAGGAGGAGTGTCCCCTACCCCTGGAGGACTTCTCTGATGAGGATTTGCTTCCTCCGATCAGCGGAGAAGGATGGAGCCCAGGAGGACCTCAAGTCAACATCGTATTGGAGGTCCCTGTTGAGCCCTTGATGGAAGATCACTATTGCGGAGATGGAGTCGGGATATTCCAGATCTGGGAGGTGCGCCACCAGGAGGACCCGAGGACGACTGCAGAGCCGACCGAGGAGTCCCTACCTGAAGACCGGAGCCCCCCACGACCGGTGAGCCATCGGCTAGAAAGGGTGGCGATGGATATTCTGGAGCCCGGGACCATCGACAATTCAAAAAGGTGTTGGTTTACACCTGAAACCGACGCCTGGATACCCAATCCGGACGATGTGACCCCAGTCCGGACCCCCAGTGATGACGAGGGACGAGTGGAAAACAGCGGGAATGCAGTCCAAACGATGTAAACGACGACGGGAGCATTCGCGGAAGAACCGTTCGCGGAAGCAGCGTTCGCGGAAGCAGCGTTCGCGGAAGTACCGTTCGCGGAAGCAAGCGAAAAACGTTATTTCGTTCCACGACAATGCTTTTTCCCCCAGATCCCTGGTCCGCGCCTTTTCTATATAAGCAGGCCGGCCTACGATTCCGTCATCACTTCAACCATGAACACACCAACTCTGCAGATCATTGAGATACCCGCATTTGCAGACGAAGATTTCGGGGACGTTCCAGATTTCGACTTGGCTGACTTTCTGCCCCTTGAAGTCGACAAGATGAGCGACCCACCTACCAAGATAGACAAGCCTGACCGAAAGCGGGAGCGCTCGAGGAGCCGGGAGCGTCGTGAGGAGCCCCGAGGAGGTCGACGGTCCCCTGCCCGGAAGTTGTCCACCGAGAGAGGGCGACGCTGGTGCAGCCCCTGCCGGATCCACGTGACGGCATCCAACTTTAGCCGACACGTGGCGACCAAACACACGCAGAAGGAGGGGCGGCACCTCTGCAAGATGTGCAGCCAGCGATTCGCCGGCCGAGCTGACAGAGACCGGCATGAGACGTCGCATGCCAGCGGCAACACCCTCAAGCCAGGACGGAGGAGGACGACGACCGACACGCCCGTGTCCGACCCCCGAGATGGTCCGACTACTGTGTCTGCCCCTGAGCTGAAGACTGTCAGCTTTGCGGCCAGCGGGACGACCAGCTCCACGCCGTCAAGCCCCCGGGAGGACGCCCCCAGGTCAGAGGACGCCCCAGACCCCGAGGACGACCCCCCGAATAGCGAAGAGGAACCGGAGTCTCAGCAGGAGCGGAGAGAGGCGGAATCCCCGGAGGCCCCCACCCCCGAGGACGACGGACCCCCCGTTCCCAGAGACTCGGCCCCTACCTACAAGCCCCTAGACCTGAGTTGGTACCTCAAGCCCGTTCCGGAGGAGGAGGACCAACTGCGACCGTATGTGGAGGGCCTGGGCAGAGCGGTCACTGCCGGAGAGAAGGCCCTGGAGGACCTGGCATCCACGATAGCCATGGGACGACGCCACCTCACCCAAGCGGAGGCTCGGCTCCAAGCCAAGGAGGAGCAGAGACAGCTCGAGGCCGAGGTGCTGCAGCTGCGAGGGGAGGCCTCTCAACGAGAGAAGAGCCACCGGAAGGAGCTGCGAGCCCACGTCCGAGAGACCAAGCTGCTCCGGGAACAGCTCCGAGCATATACAGACACTCGGGACAGGCTGGCGGAGACGTCCGAAAGCGAGGTGGATCGCCAGTGAAGTGGAGGGAGAGAGCCTTGTAAACAACAGACAGGCAGGAAAAGACGAAGAAGGAGGAAGAAGAGAAAAGAAGAGAGAGAAAGGATCAACGGGGACGTTGATCTCCAGAAAGGGTGGAGTTGTAACAAAACCATGCAACTGCCGCGCTGAAACGTTCGTTAGGAACGGTCACGTGATCTACAAAGTCCACTTGCGAAGACACCGTTCGCGGAAGAACCGTTCGCGGAAGCACGATTGCGGAAGCATCATCAGCGGAAGCATCGTTCGCGGAAGAACCGTTCGCGGAAGCACGATTGCGGAAGCATCGTCAGCGGAAGCATCAGTCGCGGAAGCACCGTTCGCGGAAGAGGAGCCTTCGCGGAAGAACCGTTCGCGGACGCAGTCTTCACCACGTGGAGAAGAGTGCGGAAGATACGTTCGCGGACGAAGATGCGCGCGCAGCCACCCTGGCTATATAAGGGAGAGCGGACGGCCGCTCTGAGAGCACTGCAACAGCGACATCGACCGTGGGGAGATCGTCACCGCCACAGCCAAGGGACTCGACGAACTCCGTGCGGACGACTCCTTCTTCAGGGCCTTAGAGTCAACCGGGATTAGACCGACTACCTGGAGAAACCATTCGACTAAACGGGACGGGAAACTTCAACGGGAAGGGACAGAGAGACGCCGCCGGCTAAGAACTCTTTTTAGTTGTGCCCTCGTGCACTATTTATTTTTGAAATGTGATCATACAGTGCTCCATGTCTGAACTTCATATTTGTACGTCACGTGGGTGACCAGCCATACAATTGTAAGTTGATTTGATGTATATAAATCTTCAATTTATTTACATCTGAGTTGCTTCTTGCCTAAGTGAAGCCGGTAAGCTACGGAGTGATGATACACCAGCGTTGGGGGACACCAATTTAGTGACGGCTCTCGAATCACAACGAGCGGGAGTTACATAAAGTCTATACGATCAGAGAAACCAGGTTTTTTGGGCCACACCGAAAACAAGTCATTACCAAACGTCACACGAGTATCGCCAGGAACAGAATCACACATAAGGCACATTCTGCAAACATAACGGGTGTGACATACAGGTAAAACTGAGAACAGAATCTAGAGAGAAAATGAACAGCACATGGTTATTCTGGAGACTTAAGGATGCTTATCAGTCAGGATCCATGCCTTATCAGCAGAATTCTGGTATGTTTTGTTTGGCCTATAACTTTGCAGTTTGGTAATGGATTGCGCTGAAAATTGTTGTGTAGGTTCTATCCACGACTACAATGCTTGTCTAATTGCCATATTGAAGACCCAGTGTTTAAGGTGCGGTACGAGCACATTAGTGAGCTATAGTATATTTGAGTTGGTGCTAGGGGCCTCTCTAGCCAATGAGGGGGGTTAGATCACCATGGTGAAAGTCAAATACCGCACCTTACTCGACCCAGTCCATATTCATACAGAACCTGAACGTTATACACCGCCAATCAAATGTAACTTACATAGAAACTGACAGCGTTTTAGGGTACAGTGTTTTGACTATGGGTAGATTACCTATCATAGAACAATAACCTACTGCCTGTTTTGGGATTTACCTAAACACTTGATGGGAGTTTGATGGTCTAAATAGCATGTTATATATCATCCGCATTGGAAATACACTGAGCAAAAGAAATTGATTGTCAATCGTATTAATAACGTCTATATCCGTTGGCATTGTGAACTCAACCGCAAACTACACCAAGAATTCAGCGACTCTAATATTTTCTAAGTGCAGTATAGAACCAAAATCACAACAACATCTCACTCCTGAGTACAACGTTCTCGACAGCTGAGCATTGACGGTATTTGCCATACGAATAATCCGCTGATCTGTACTTAGCGCTTCACTGACCAGCGGCACAAGACATTTTCGCTGGATCGCAATAAATATACACATTTGCGCATCAATGTGACATGATTATCGATGGGATACTTAGAATTTAAGGGTAGGTTATTGATCTCGGATATGTGCACTCGCTGCAGTTAAGAAACTACACCATGTAATGCTTCGTGTACGCAACGTAAGTTACATTTGTTCAAGCAACATTCAACTCCATTCATATTCTAATTTATCAATGAAATCTTCAATCTCTTATTCAAGTCAGCTTTATAGATATATACAGAATATATATTCCAAATTTCATGTAAGTTTGTTATGAAACGGCCAAGATATGAACCAAAATTGCACGTGGTATGAAACCATTGAAATTACGTGGATCGTGCTCGATACTCAATCTTAAAGATAGAGTCTGGTCATAGTAGGAAATTTATTAGTTTTGGCACATGAAAATAGAGTGAATCCTGTGAATTAACGTGGTTTTTACAGCATGTTGAAATCTTAATTGGTTCCAAAGTTATGATGATTTATTCAAATTATTTCCCGCCAAAATTCACACCTAATTATGTATTATAATTAGTATTCATGACGTCACACCAGTATAACTGTTTTAATTAGTTTTATTCGGATGCTAAATCTGTGTCATTTATATATATTATCACAATATATATTGTTGTATGGCATCCCAATGAAAAATATACCATAAATATGTGTAGTCGAACATCGCCATACCATCCATCCCTTAGATACTGTCCATAGCAACGCCGTTGCTAGGGACCTTTGCTCGTAACTAAAGAGAGTTATCATGACGATAAGGCATTTATTTTATGTTTTAAATGAAATACATGAATGTTATAATGTATTTTTGACGATGAATTAGCATATTCATGAAGTTTGGGCCCATAGCAACCACCGTTGCTAAGGGCAGTATTTCGGGCGTTGTTTCCCTTGGTGACGAAATTAGGTTATTAAATTCGCATTATATTTAATACTAAACGCGACAAAATAGTTAAGACTAAAAAAATGTAAACAAAAGGGAAATATCAAGAGTTATAGGTTGCTAATTATCTTGAAGTACTGGTGTGACGTCATGAATACTCATTATAATACTTAATTAGGTGTCAATTTTGGCGGGAAAGTACTACACAAATGTTGTTATAACTTTTTACCAAATTGAGATATCAACATTCTGTGAAAACTGCCTAAATCCATGAGTTGCACTTTTCCACATGTCAAAATTGAGACACTTTTCATTTTGACTGGACCCCCACTTTAACAAGGCAACGCACTCATACATTTTGATCTGCTATATTTTGTTACCATGGTTACTTACCTCCGTATCTACAGTGTAGAATATCCTGCTTGATTTTTGTTATCACTGTCAAAGAGAATGTACAAATCACATCAAAAACATCACAGAAAGCTTGGTTCCACTATTACATGATGAAACATTCATTACTCGCAAAAATAAATGTGAATAGAAATTTATACAAACCAGTGGTGTTGAATGTTGAAGATCTGAAAATTGTGAAAATATAAAATGGTACAAGTGCAGACATATCAGAGTATGATCAAGACGGAAGTGGAAGTTTAATGCATACATTAAATGTACATGTACATTTGTAACTGCTACCGGTAAATTGATCATGGTATTACAATCTGTAATGTAACATGTGTAATGAGGTTTCAGACTTACAGATGTGGACGATCAATTTTCACTGGCTCCCTAATCAGGAGGGGACCTGAAGGAAATTAATCTGGTGATATCAAACAGCATTTAGCATTCTTTCCAGCATCACAACAGTTTGTTGCTCGACACAATCATGATTTTTGTAGATGTGACTGACCAATGAGAAAACAGGCAGCGTTGCCAGCGAAACCCGCCACTGTAGCTATAGCTGTGGCTGTGGCTCGTTGTTCTGGCGGGAACCATAACGCTGATATCACGGTGCCGGCTGTGTACATCACTGGCGACGCTAAACCGTTAAATACCTGCCCGGCGTGGGCGAACCTGCAAAAACAGCCAAATACATGTACATGTAGGTCATTAACTATAGAGACATGTATATGTGGTGATAACACATCTAGCATCTGCATTCAGTTTGCCTATACCTAATTTTCTTTTCATTTTTAGGCTCAAGATTTAGAAAGGTTCACGTAGTAAAATTATTTGAAGACAAATAGAAACCAATAGACACGATAGAGGTTTGTGTAAGTTGATACGCGAAGTACAGTATTACCAGTATTAAATTACCATGTGACATAGGTGATGTTGCTGTGATGCATCGTAATATTGTTCCTATGACAACCAGGAAGCACTAACTAACCGAGCACAGAAGACGGGGTGACGATGAACCCGGTCCCACCGAACCAGCGATCTTCCCGACCAGGGTCACTGGCGATGAGCAATACTGTTAGGCTATCGCAAGTACAACCGCCAAACGGACTATACGAACTATCGTCAATGTCATCCGAAAAGTACGTACTGGACTGGATGTGAGATGAAAGCTACCTCGAAGAGTTGGCGGACGGAGATCTGCTAAGGCCGTCTCGCACAGTGACCGTGATTCTCGACGCCTACGTGCAGTCGTACCACACAACTCCAGCCGGATCGTCAAGGTCGCGACCAAGTGACAGAAGTGAAACGAATTATGCACACTTCCAGCACCAGCCTGATACTGTCCCGCTACTTAAGTCGGTTAGTGTATGCCCTGCGAACTAACATTTCAATGATTACGCACCGTGTACCGATTGACACAGTCGTGAAGGGAGAGCTGCCGGACGGAAACCAGCTGAACCAAAGGAGAACCCTAGTGGAGAGTACCCCTGCACCCGCCGCCGGACAAGATGCTGCCCAGCCAAACGTCTCGCCAATGCGACTTCACGCACCCGCGCCGAGATCGGTAGTCCAATCTACCTACGACAGCACCGATCGCCGACCACGCAACATCAGAGTTCTGATCTCGGACACCATTGAGAATACGCACGCCGCGTATCTACTGCCACCGGTAGCCAACATCGGACCACCGATGGTCGTCGAACCCTCACCTCCTGTTGTGCACCCCGCATCACATGGCTACTTGCCTAACCATGGAATAGCAGTGCCCAATCATGGGGGAATAGCAGTGCCCAATCATGCGGGAATAGCAGTGCCCAATCATGAGGGAATAGCAGTACCCAACCGTGGGGGAATAGTGCAAAACTACGGGGTAGCAGTATACCCTCCAGAGTCATATACGAACGGAATACCAGCACATGTTGTAGCCGCATACAATCACGGAATAGTGCCCAATCTTGGGATTGTCCCGCATAACCCTGGGATAGCAGTTCCAAGTGTGTTCGCTCCTAGTTTGGGATACCAATTCCCGCAGGTGCCGTACCCAACTCCGTCATACGGAAATTCCGGCAGTACCGCCACCCTACGGACCGGTCCCCCAGACCGCGCCATTGCCAAGTAACGCTGGCTACCCGCTGTCACCCGACGCCACGTCCACTATCGCACTGGTCGCCACGACCACAGCCACTTCAACCACGGAGATCATGCCGCAAGTCCCTGTCGCTTCCACGACGACCGCTAGCCCTACGACACTGGAGCCTCAAGAGCCCACCGCCAAACCATCGGCGCTGACCCCCGGAAATACAGCACAGTGGCGTGCCACTTTCAAGGAGGGCAACCTGAATCAGTACCTCCACAGTTTTGAACAATTCATGACTGCCTTTACGTACACAGACTTGAACAAAACTATGACATTCCGTAGTACGTTATGAGGCCGAGCGGAAGCAATCGCTCTGAACATTCTGATCAATATGCCTTGGGAGGAGTTCAGGCGCCGTCTCCTAGAAGGTTGGGAGCCCACCGCTCGACGTCAATCGAAACGGGACGACACGAACGGAAAGAAGACACTGAACATTTCCTTGAACAGCTACAAGCCATAGCGGAACAGGTGTTCGATGGCGTCACGTCCGAATCCCGACAACGAACTGTTATCTCGCAATTTGTCAATGGTCAGCCTGACCATATTGTGGATAAACTGTGTGTGTTGACATTTACTTCATACAGTGATACAATTACGGATGTACTGAAAGTGGAGAGTCGACAACAGCGAACTAAGAGAGACCGACCACATGGTACCCACCGAGCGGACGCTACCTACCACGGGTACACTGAAGACGGAGAAGTGAATAATGTTGAATTTCTATGACATCCCTGAAACAGAGGGTGAGGACTGCCGTGAAATACTTTGGGATCTTTTCGAGTCTATTAGATTACGAGAACCGCGAGGCATTTTGTTTACGTGCATACATTGACTGGGCCGTAAAACACAGGGTAGACATAGACCGATTCGTGCTCGTTTTCACTACTTTCCCAACCTAGAACGCGTGTTTGCAGCATGACACAATCTCGCCAGTACAGGTAAACACTTGTCAAAGGTTTACGCTCCTGAGGTGGAGAAACATTGCAAAACTCTGCTACCTTACATCAGTGCTGCGTTTCGTTATCGCGATAACCTTCCTCCAAAATCTAATTCCTTTGTCCAATTTCAAAACGACAAACTTACTATTAATGACGTCACGTCCACTGTCGACAACCTGGACGCAATTCCTCGTCACTTGAGCCCTGAGTCCATTGCTACTACACACACGGACTCGCATATCTACTTTCGAACTAAACATTCGCCGTTTTCCAACCATCATCAGTCTTCGTTTGTGTTAGAAGGTCAGACCTTCAGTAGCGCACAACAGTACATCATGTACCGCAAGGCTATCCTGTTCAAAGACAGTGATGCTGCTCAAAACATCCTGAGCACCACCGATCCTGTGAAACAGAAAGCCATCCGTAACAAGGTCAGTGGATTCGACCAAAAAATTTGGAATCATGAGTCACACAGCATTGTGAAAACAGCTGTCTCAACCAAATTTCGCCAAAACCCATCGCTGGCCTCTGCCCTTGCTAGTACCAGCGCCAAAACTTTGGTGGAAGCCAGCCCACATGACCGCTACTGGGGTGTGGGTCTTCGTCAGACTGACTCAGCCATACACGATCCGGATAAATGGTGCGGCCCAAACAAGATGGGGAAAATTCTGGGGGAAGTGAGAGCAGAATTTAGTGGGGCGGATAACGGAAAAGATGTTTACTTTTTGGAAGAAAGCATGAAAATTTGCATATAGAGGTTTTAGGGCATGCTGATTTCATATCGATTAGGATACATTTGATCTGACACCTGTAACCTCCTCAAAATCCAAGATGGCCGCCATGACCGACGTAAATCAGGTATATATCATAACTTGGTTCCAATGACGCTATGAAGATGAATTTGTATTCTATATATGTGTTTTCGATGGTGACGTATCTCATTCAGATGTTATTTTACCATTTGGCGGCCATCTTTTGAACGAAAATCAAATATGGCCGCTAAAATAACAAAACTGCTATAATCGGATAAACATGATTTTTGCATACGAGAATCACACAGCATATGATCCACAAAAGTCTTAGAACTTCATCCAAACAGGCTTTTGTTGAGTGCATGATAGCTCAATACGCACAATCAGACTTCAGCAGGTTGGAAATCTCGCAGATTGTGTGGCCCAGATGGACTAGTCACTGTGTGTGGGACTAAACAGACCTGCTGGTTGGAAACTGTGATCAGCCAGTCATCCAAATACCTCGATAGACGAATACTGCAACTATGAGCCAGGTAGAAAGCAGATGGAAGACACATGTGAAATTGTGAATAGGTATATAGTGTGGACGAATTAAAAAATAGAGCTTGGGACCGTCGGTAGCACCTCGAAGATGGATGGACTGAATTTTGGAGTACGCATCCTTCAAGTCGATTGACATCCTCCAATCGCCCCACAGAGAGACACCAGAAATGAATGGGGACACTCCATAGGGAATCGTTCCTTGATCACAAACTGGGAAAACGGCTGAGGTCTCTGATCAACCGCCAACTGACAGTCAGCTTTGGAACCACAAACAGCCGACTGCGGAAGCCGGGGATATCCTAGGCACAACCCCAGTGGCCTGCTCATCAGCATCCCAATGATGAGGTGATCGAGCATCTGAGATATTGCAGTGCCTGGAGAGTGGGAGACGAATGCTATCAAGGAAGGGGAGAGGGCAGGAGTCTGACTGAATCGGATCTTTTGACATTTCAGGAGGATCGCCGTTAGAAATTTATCCTGGGATTATGTATCCAAAACATGTGAGTAAGGCTGAAGACAAGCACACAAAAAAAAAGCATCTGAAGCATCTGAAGCACACAAAAATCGAAACATCTGGTGAGCCGCTGAAGCATCTGAAGCACACAAAAATCGAAACATCTGGCGAGCCGCCATCATGCCCATGAACTTCTTTAGTTTGGGTTGTACTTCGAGGTGTACGTCTCTGACAAGACTTTTCAGGATGATCGTCCTTTTTGGGATGGTGTCTTGGATTGGTCAGTGGGAATCGGAGACGGATATTTCTTAGCAACATGGCGTTCACCTGGTTTTGCCAGGATGAGTTTGGCCTCCTGTGACATGGCTTGCCCAGCCTTAAGAGAGTACGTCCGAATTGAGCCCCGAAAACTGACGTCAACCCTGGATTGGTTCAGGAAAGCTACCAAAAGCTTGGAAGTTGACTCAAGGAATTTGCCACTCCATCTGCGACTCCTTTACATAATAATCTGGCCAAGAGATTTGTTTACCAATGATAGTAAATGCTTCGTCTTGGCTAGATCAGTTCCTGGGATCTGGTCGGTGGGGTTCAGGTTGAAGTCCTCCAGGACAAGATGAGCGACCTTGCTGCTACGGATTCTACACTCCCAGTCCAACATATTGGAAAGTAGCTGCACTCGGATGGGTTTAGCCTCCAAGTCCTCGAGATCTGACTCTGAGAGTAAAATCAGAATGCTCAAAGACTTGGCAAGGGCGATGGATGAGATATCCTCATTCACACATCTGCCACCATAGCGCATGCCTGCTTATTGAGGTAATAATATTCCGGAGACCCTTTGAACAAGCATTCCAGGCTTGAGGTTGTTCTGGTGGGGTGATTTTCTTCTACCAAAGAACAAACGCTGAATATCCCTTCTGACCAAGAGAAGCGTACAAATGGTAGCGACTGAATTGCAGAGTCCAGGATTCTGTCACCCAATGAGCTGTAGTCAGTGGTCCCACCTCCGGTTTTGGTATTGGTCTGGAGAACACTCTAGGGGCCTATTGCATTAAGATGATGTTACCAACCAAGCCCTCATTAGGTTGAAGATTCCTCATTATATAACGAGTGTTTCTTGATTTTTTTATTCCACTAAGTTTCCATCTCTAGAAATAATAATTTCAACCATTGTAAACAATGTGTTGTCACAGTACCTTTTCGTTTTTATTCCATGGTTGACATGCAATGCAAGCTCGGTATCTTAGTGAAATGGCTACCTGGACCAAAAGACTGCTACGGTGAAGGTTTCATACCTGACCTGATCTAGGCCTTGGAGACAGACCTGCCGGTAGATTTAGCCGATCCAACTAAACGTTTACGCTTGTAGGTTGTTGTGAGTGCTCCATCAGATCCAGAACTGTGGGCAGTACAGGTTGTGGTTGTGGCTCATCCTGAACTGAAATCTAGTCACTTCAGACTGTTACTAGACAAGCTTGGATGTCTGGAACGAAGGTGTGGCTTGTTCGTTCAGCTGAGCCCAGTCGATCTAGGATGCCATATTTGCTAAGGTCAACCCAATCTCCATAGTAGACACTTCCCCATTAGAAAACAGTGAACATCGTGTTTTCTTGATCGACCAACTTGTGAAAAAAAGCCCACAAAGGTTGAGACCGCATATGGATATTTTTATGGTATTTTTAGGCCTACATGGATTTACATTTCCAAGATGGCCGCCAAATGGTGACACAGCCTCAGAATTGGATTCGTCACCATCGAAAACATATATTTAGACACAAAAATCATCATTATAGCGTGATAAGAACTGGGGTTATGACAGAAACTTGATTTACTTTATTCATGGCGGCCATCTTGGATTTTGAAGAGGTTACAGGCGTCTGATCAAATGTATCCTAATCGATTTGAAATCAGCATATATTAAATCCCCTGTATGCGAATTTTCATGCTTTCTTCCAAAAAGTAAACATGTTTAATGATATTTGTCCGTTATCCGCCCTACTAATTGTCAGTATTCTGACTTTACTTTGTGTGTACCCCACTTTGTATACCTGCTTGTCATATGACTTACTGATGAGGTACATGATAATTGTCTATGTCATCAGTGTTTTGAACTGCTACAGTCGACATAACTCAACTAGGTGCTGGTCATGTCAGTGGTGTCTTTAAGTGTGCTTTAAAGCTGGTATACAGGTGTCTATATTTGTCTATTATGTGATTGCAGATGACGTGCGATATAAATGTTAAATGTTATCAGTGTTAACATAACTCACCTAGGTACTGGTCATGTCAGTGGTGTCTTTACATGTCCTTTCATGCTGGTATGCATGTGTCTATATTTGTCTATTGTGTGATCACAGATGAGGTGCATGATAAATATCAATCTTATCAGTGTTTCGAGCTAGAATTCATAAGTTTTGGACATGTCAGTGGTGTCTTTTAATGTGCCTCCAGGCTGGTAAACATGTGTCTATATTGTCTATTATGTGATTGCAGATGAGGTGCAAGATAATTGTCAGTGCTATCAGTGTTTTGAAGTGCTACATTGCACATGGTTCATCAGTTCTAGACATGTCCATGGTGACACATGTCCATGCTGGTAAACATGTGTCTATATTTGTCAAATATGTGTTTTTTTCCTTGTTTTTTCCCCAGTCATTCAAATATTCACCAAGGGTCTGACTGGTGTTTTTCATTCATGTATAGGACACTCCAATAAACTACTTGTTGTAGTTTCTATAATAGTAGCGCCAGGTGAAAATACCAATAGGTGTTAAGGGTATATCTTGTCAATGTCTTCATCGTCATCATGACTTACATATGATAAGTTTGTTCATACATTATAAGGTGGAGATATATTTTATTTTTTGTTATTCATTCTTATATCTATTTAATTTAATACTGCTGCTTGCTTGTCAACTTAGCTGGTACTGTAAGTAAACATTGTGTGGTATTATATATGTGTGCTACAAGCTACATTTGTTTTTTAAAAAAAAACATATTTCGTTGCCTTGCCTTACCTGGTCCCAACTACTTCCACACGTTGGCAGTTGAATATAGTCTAGTGTATAGCTGTCTTACATATGGCATATAACATTAATTTAACTTTTCAATGGCTACAGATATATGTGATTGCATGCTGAGCTTGTAAAGACTATTGTTGCTGTAACTGTCTTCGTAATTAAATATGTCTATTTTTCATGTTCTTGGGGGTTAATACTAGGATAAGGTTGGGCAGCATATATTATTTCTTGTGCCATGTATTCTACATGTTTGCCTAGTTTTGTAACATGGCTAAACCTGATTTGAGCTGGTTTTGCTTATGACCAGTATACCATTGTTACAGGGTTCGGAAAAATCCGCTTGCCTGAGAGGGGATTCGAACCCAGGACCCGACGAACAGAAGTCCAACACTCTACCAAGTGAGCTAAGGGGATACCCCGAATGAGCTCTGGTACTTGTTGCTGTGCCACAAGACACCTGAGCAGGACCATGGTGTGCCAGGGCCCATCATGGTCCTGCTCAGGTGTCTTGTGTACTGTAAATAACTCTAAAGTACAGGTATGCTAAGCTTGATAAGACTGATGTTGTTGCTGTATATATTATTTACCGTGAATGACGTTCAGGTTTCCTGAGGTTTCAGGTAGAAAAATGTTTATCTATATATCTGAATTGTGGAGCGGCTTTAATTTTTCTGCTTGTGCTCTAAGTTGTTTCAGTAGTTACCAAATAACTGTACCCAAGTCTAGATAACAATATTTAACCAAAGTGACGCCTGTTTTTTGAGTCAGTTACTATTTGAGTTCAGTGCTGGGTAATAAGACACTGTTATGGGAATAACAATCCAACAATTCTGATATGCTATTGGGCTTTTCAATACGGTTTGCCATGGAACTCGATCAATTACTGTGGCGATTTTGCTCAAAGATCGCGGCAGGAGTCTTTGCAAAACACTAACCAGTTTTTACGGCCTATTTTTAGATCGCTCCAGTTCAGAGCGTGCGTTGCCCAGCAACGCACTGTACTCAATCGCGCCCAGTAAACTATAACAATGGTTTGACCTAGTCTCTTCCCCGCCTCTTGGCTCGATTCATACACGAGCCATTGCTTGGTCTGTGAGATTGTCCCAGAGCAAGCCAAGAGGCAGGACGAGAGGCTCGCCATGAGCTTTACGTCCCTGTGTCTTGGGTAAGGCCCTCGCGGGCCCTGGGGACGATTTCCATTGGGGGCCCAGGTGGGGGAGACCGTTCGGGGGCTGACTCGGGGGCTCACGCCATGTGGATCACCGGTTTCTTACCACCTGGGGTGGTGTGACACAGGCTCTGGCAGATCGTCGGGCTGGCTCAGAGTTCCATTTCTGTGATAGTGCCTTCGGCGAGGTCGGCCAGCAACATGCCCACGTGTACGGGTTCCGTGGTGCCGCTCCCATGGCATCTCGGGCTCTACATAAGGCTACATTACCATAACTATGTAATATGCATGTTGTAGTTAAGGAGTTGGTGAGATGCATGTGTTATGTCGTAGTGTATGACGGCCGGACTCGTTCCGGGCTGACTGTACCTGGTTGTAGTGTTCCGTAGAGTAGTGTCGGACGCCCTGTAGCGGCCGCCCGCCGAACTTTACAGTGGTGCTAAGTGACCATGATCAGCTCGACGGCGTTTCATTGCAGCCTAACGTCACAGTTCCTTGCTCCCTCGTCCCTGGGGACCGTCCGCTCCTCCGGGACAACACTAAGAATGAGCAAACATAAAAGGAAGGGAAAGGATGGTAGAGTAGCGGACAATACCCGGTCGCGCGACAGCCATGAGCAGCCCTCGGGCGGCTCCGGCAATAGAGAAAGGATCTCGGAGCCCTCTGCTGACCGGACCCCGTCTACGGACACGGTCCAACCTGCGGAGTCGACTCCGGCACCTTTGACTCTGTCTCAAGACGTAGAGTCGAGCCCTGCGGGGCCACAACAGAGGTTGCTACCGGAGCTTAGCTCCGGTGAGTTAGGCGCGGTTGGTGGAGCCAGGAATGGCTTTACGCCGCGTGCATCTATGTCCGGAAACGGGTCGCGGCAGGCGGCACTCTTCCAGGGGGCATCTCCGGATGTCCGGGATCGAGTGAACGCCGGCGCGAGTACCTCCGGACAAGTGGACCAGCAGTTCCGGATGCCTAACCCGGCCGGGTGGACTCCTTCGAGAGCCCCTCGTCTGGATTCCGGACGGTCCGCACCAGGTGCAGTGGACCAGCTCACTAACACACTGGGTGAGTTGGCTCCGCTGGGGCGCTAGGACCGCGCCCGGTCGCCCCATCAGGGACGACCTGACCGAAGGGACCGCTCGCCGTCTCCGGAGTCCAGGAACCCTCCGGGGTCTTTGTCGGAGAGGGAGAAGTGGCTGATTTCTACGGCGCTTGAACAGTTCAAGCAGAATCAGGCCACTCCGCGCGTTGACCCGACGGTCCCCTACGCTCCGGGGATGACTGGGCCTATGGCTCCTATGGCCCCAAGTCCTCTCGAGTCCGCAGACGATGGTGGTCCCCGCAATGGGATCCGCGCCTGCTCAGCGACTCGGAGGCACCACACCGGCCGCAGCTTCGACCGTTCCGACGGCCGGTGTTAGTGGCGTGTGGTCAGCTTATCCTCGCAGTCAGGGTGCATCGGGCATGCAGTGGCAACCGGCGGCTCCGGCCCCGAGCTACGTTAGCTATGACGCCCCGTCTGGAGCCTCCTTAGTGGGTTCGACGGGAGTCCCGACCGCACCGAGTCAGGATAGTGTGACAGCGGGAATGTACCCGGCGGGTGGTACACGGGCCTTGCCGTCTTATACTGCCGACCCCGGAGCCGGTTCCTCTGGTCGAGTGCGCTCCCCATGTGACAAGGCACCCGACCAATCTTCCTGGCGGAAGTGATTCAACGGGGATAACGCCGACTTGGAGGACTATTTACTCCAGGTTTCGCGGACGGCAGTATACGAAGGATGGACCCAGCACGAAACTGGGCATATCCTCTCGGGGAGCTTAGAGGGTAAGGCTCTCCGTGTGATGCAGTGTTGCCGGTGGGACCAGTTACTTTCGGCGAGGTTGCGCGGCAACTACGCCTACTGTTTACACCGACGACCAGCAGGCGGCAGTTTGAACGGGAGTTCAAAGCTCGGATCCGCCTACCGACTGAATACGTTACCGAGTATGCTTTCAATTTGCGCATACTCGGCCGGAGGGCTTATCCGGACATGGAAGCCAGTCGGTTTGAACCGATGCTGATCGATCAGTTCATCGATGGCCAGCCATACCACATCTCTTACGGGCTGGCCACCCATGAAAAATGATCGATGGAGGAGGCAATCAACTCCGCCCTTGCGTTAGAGGTAGCTGTCCATCCCAGACAGATGCCTCCGGCCCCGGCTTCGGCTGTGCAAGCGGTGGCCTCGTCTCCTGCCTCAGCATCGCAGGTGACCCCATGGTCGGCCCCGGTCCCCCGGGCACCCACTGTGGAGTCCAACCCTCCGTGGTTCACCGGCACCCCCGCAAGGGATGCCTGTTCAAGCGGCACCAGCTGCCGCGTCGTGCTCATCCTCGGATGAGTATGACTATGGGAGTATGATTTTGGCGCTGCGCAGATGATTGAGTACTGCACTGGAATCGACTCTCCGGGCCGCGCCGAGTGTTGTGCGTTCGCCTCCGGACCAGCTCAGAACCTTTCCTGATATTCTCAATCCGCGCCGGTGTACATACTCCCTGCCTGGTCCTCCGGGACAGCAAGGCCGCCCCTTTCAGAAGGGAAACTGAAATCGGATGTGGTGGTGACCAACACTACGTCCGAGGACAGTAGTTTCGTGGCACCGGACGCCTCCTCACCCGCTGATGAGCCGGACGATCCTCAAGTAGATATAACTTCTCCGGAAGTGGTCCTTGAGGATCAGTCTAGCACCTCCAGTGTTCCGGATGATTCCGATCATCCAGTGTGCGCACTGGTGAGGGACCCCTGCTGGTACCTGCCCCTGTCTTTTGGACGAGAGCCGTTCCGGTTCCTCGTAGACTCTGGCTCGGAGGTTACCATCGTAGCCACAGGAACGTTTAAGCGTGAGCCAGCTCTCCGTGACACGGTGTTGCGGGATCCCGGGCGTTACATGCTCCATGGAGCGGGTAACAACAGCATCCGTATCCATGGTATAATCGATCTGCCTATTACTCTTGGGGACAAGGTGTATATCACAGAGGCAATCGTCGTAGATATCGGAGCGCCTGGGATCATTGGAATGAACTTTCTCTGGATCCACCGGGTAATCGCCAACTTCTGTTCCGGTGAGCTCCGGATGGGAGAGGACACTCACTTTCTCTTCCGCTCGGGTCCGAGTAAGTCGTTCCAACTCCGGGCGGCGCATATTACGGTAGTGCCGCCTATGAGCGAGATGATCATTGAGGCGAGGCCGCGTCGTCCCTGCATGCCCCTCGATGGTTGTCCGTGTGTAGTGCAGCCGGTGAGCAGTTTTGCCCAGGGAACCGGACTCGTGCTGGGTGGGGCTCTGGTCAAGTCCAACGCCCGCACGATGCCCATCCTTGTGGTAAATCCCACGGGGATCCTTGTGGTAAATCCCACGGATGCTACCGTTGTACTGCGGCGCGGTTGTGTAGTGGCTACTGCAGCACCTGCGTCGTCGAGTCGTGTCATCCCCGAGGATCCTGTCTGCCGCGCTGCGTGCGCGGTGGCGGTCGCCGGAGATGATCCGTTCACCCTGCCGGACCATCTGGAATCTAGAGTTCCGAAGGACCGACTGGATGAAGATCAGCTCAAGCTCTCTGCAAGCTGCTCCGGCAGTATGCGGATGTGTTTGTGAGTCCGAACGGTGCGGTTGGCAAGACAGACATTGCCAAACACCGCATCGACCTCCTGGACGAACGTCCTATTAAGCAGCATCTACGGCGAGCAGCGATCATGCACCAAGAGGTCATAGACCAGGAGGTGCAGAAGATGCTCGAGCTAGACATCATCGAACCCGGTGATAGCCCTTGGGCAAGTCCTGAGGTTATGGTGAAGAAGAAGGACGGCTCGTGGAGGTTCTTCGTGGATTATCGGAAGCTAAACGATGCCACGCGGAAGGACTCATATCCTCTCCCGCACATCGAGGATACCTTCGATTCCCTGGCCGGGTCGCACTATTTTTGTGCTTTGGATCTGGCCTCCGGGTATTGGCAGGTGGAGATGGAGGAGAGTGATCGGGCGAAGACTGCCTTCATCACCAAGAACGGGATCTACCAATTTAAGGTAATACCGTTCGGGCTCTGTAACGCGCCAGCGACGTTCGAGCGCCTAATGGAGATGGTACTCAAAGGGTTTCTGTGGAAGCGATGTATGGTCTACATCGACGATGTTGTCGTGTATGGCCGGTCGTTCGAGGAAATCCTCACCAACCTCCAGATGGTGCTCCATCGCGTCCGCGAAGCAGGCCTTAAATTGAAGCCAAGTAAGTGTGATTGTTCGCGCAGGAGATACTGTACTTGGGCTTCATGGTAACAAGCACCGGAGTTAGACCAGACCCTAAGAAGCTAGAGGCTGTGAAGATCTGGCCTCGGCCTTGCAGCGTGCAGCTCGGCCTTGCGAGTTCATCCTGGACACTGACGCGAGTAACTTTGCAGTCGGCGGTGTCCTCTCGCAGGTCGTGGACGGGCAGGAGCGGGTAGTAGTTTATGCGAGTGTGGCTCTGAGCCGCTCTCAAATGAACTACTGCACCACTCACCGCGAGCTGCTCGCAGTGGTTACGATGACCAAGCGCTTCCGGCACTATTTGTTGGGACGCCATTTCTGCTTGCGGACTGACCACAGTTCGCTGAGATGGCTCCTTAACTATAGTGAGGCCGATGGCTTGGTGGCGCGGTGGCTCGTCAAACTCCAGGAGTATGACATGAAAATTGAGCACCGTGCTGGTAAGTTGCACGGCAACGCGGACGGCCTGTCCCGTTGTCATAAGTGCAAGAATCCTAATTGTGTCGGGATGGCTCCGTCCCAGCACGATGTGGATTCCTCCTCAGACTCGGAACCTTCCGGGAAGGCCGCAGGGCGCTGCCCCCTATAACAACATGGCGGCCGGAGCATCCAGGGCTCACCTCCGTGCGCGGACCTGACGGCATCGGCGATGGCGTCCCGCATTTGAACCGGAGGTGTGGTTCAGCTCCAGCGAGTCTTCTTCGAGTCCGGCGGTGTACTCCTCGTGGGTACCCTCCACGTCCTCGGACGAGTCTGAGTATGAGCGGTCCTTACCCCCAGTGGTGATGGCTGCTGCAGCGCAGTCGGACGTGCCGGATGAGGAGCCTAATTACTTGGGTGGCTACTCTCCGGCCCAGTTGATTGCGAAGCAGAGAACTGACAGTGCTCTGGCACCGGTAATCAAAACCCTTGAGGCCGGCCAGAAACTTTCGAAGGATGAGCGGAAGACCTACCGGGAGGAGACCCAGTCTCTTATCTCCCAGTGGGAAAGACTCTCCTTGAAGGATGGCCTCTTATACCGGCGCTATGAGCCACCGAGACCACTGCCACCCATTTGGCAGTTGGTGCTTTCGGCGGAGCTGCGGAAAGAAGTGCTCCATCAGTTGCATGAGCTCCGGGTGACCGGTCACTTGGGAATTCGGAGGACTGTCCATAGGCTACAACAGCGCTTTCACTGGCCTGGTAGCAGTTTGGACGTGCAACGATGGTGCGCAGCCTGCCCTCGGTGTCAAGCTCGTAAAGGAGTTCCGGCTCCCCGGTTAAGGCTGGCGCCCCGTTTGATCGGATAGCATTGGATATACTGGATGGTTACACATGGTTTCCGGTACATCCTGGTGATATCCGACTATTTCACCAAATACACCGACGCGTACCCACTGCGACGCCAGACTGCGGACGAGGTAGCTCGGTTGCTTGTGAATAGGTGGGTGGTGTACCATGGTGTACCTAAGCAGGTACATTCGGATCAGGGCACGCAATTTGAAAGCAACCTGTTCCGGAGCCTAGCACAGATGCTGGGAAGTACTAAGGTGCGCACCACCCCGTACAGGCCCCAGTCGGACGGACAGGTTGAACGCTTTAACAGGTCTGTCCTGAACATGCTGGCGGCCTTTGTTAATGATCGTGCGAATGATTGGGATGACCACCTCCCGTATGTCTTAATGGCGCACAGGTCGTCGGTCCAATCTTCGACCGGAGTTACTCCGCACGCGATGTTGTATGGCCGGGAGCTGAATATGCCCGTGGATATCATGTATCCAACTGCGGCGGAGACCGGTGCAGTACCCCAGTGCTGTCCGCAGTGCGTTGAAAGGGTTCGCCGCGCCCTGGCGAACGCCCATGATTTTGCGCGAGCGCGCCTGGATAAGTCTGCTATCCGGCAGAAGCGTGGCTATGACGCCCATGCCAAGGGTAGGCCCGCTTTTGCGGTAGGAGACAAGGTGCGGTATTATTATCCACCACTTAAGCAAGGCAACAAGTTTGCTAAGCCGTGGATAGGCCCGTTTACGGTACTTAAGCAGGTTACGGACGTGGACTACCGGATCCGGAGGGACTCCAACCCGGATAGGGTTCTGGTGGTTCACATAGATTGTCATGGATCCGCTAGTACAAGATGCGAAAACTGATGACGCCCCCTTAAGGGATCCGTCTGGTCAGCATCCGTGGACTCCGGACGAGCGTGTGCGCCGGATGGTGGGTCTCCCGGACCTCTCTGATCCGTCAGATGACGGTCTGGATGTAGAACCACCATATCTCGGCAATCTGCAGGTACCTTCACTCCCTCCACCACCTGCGGATGCCACGCCAGAAACCTCGTGCGCCGACCTGGTATGGTTGGGACTAACGGTCCGCCCATGCGGATGCGTCTGCGGTATCCATGTATCACACCAGGGATGGATTTTAGGCCGTTCCGTGAGGATTCGCACGACTTTCCTCCGTGAGCAGCTACTTTGTGGCTATCTCCGGAGTTGAGGTCCGCGGACATCTTTGCGTCGTAACGCCGCCGCTCCGCATCCGCCCTCCCGTAGTTTTTAGTGTTAGGGATGTGCAGCAACCCTATTTGCATCAGTTCGACTGCTGTCCGGCGTAGTTAACACAGCGGCTACGCTGGCCGGACGACTTTTGTGGATCTGCCGGACACCCCTGGTCCCGGAACAGCCTCTTGTATGGCCAGACTGAGGTTGGGACTTACGTCCGCTACGGGAAAAGCGTTTTCCCACGGATTTGGGGAACTGGCTCTGGACGCAGGGCTAGTGTCTGGATGGACGACCGATGTCCGCGGTTCGTCCGCAGTACTCGTCCGGCACTCCGGCGCTTTAAGATGACGCACTTCGGTGTGTTATCTCTCGTGAGCCACTACTATAAAGCTCTTTATAGTAGATAAGATTTCTTACGACAGGAAACCGCTTACCATTATTTATAATGGACCGGCTGTTAAGCCCGCAGGTGCGGACCAGCCGCGGCAGTGGGGGACGCTCATTTTCGTCTGGATCATACCTTACAATACACGGTCTGGCCGGAATGACCGGATCCCCGGCCTCCTTCCAAGAAGGGGGTTGTATTTTACACGCGTAGCATACTTTGTGACTTTTAATCCGGATTCATTATCATTGGATAAGGTCAATATGCCTTCTATGGTAGTTGTTCGGCCTGGACTCCGTCCGCGAGCAGCACCGGACGACCGCCGGCTATTGATTTCACCATGTTTGGGATCCTCTAGATTGGGCGCCGGCATGAAGGGTTCGCCCCCTAACCATTGAGGTTAAGGCCCATGCCGGCCCCGCGTCTAATCTATTGGTTCCGCGCTCTGGTAGTCGTTTGTTTGGGCTCTGGGTTTGATCGGACACCACTCCGCGGTCGGGCTCCGACGCTTTAAGATGACGTGTTATCTCTCGTGAGCCACTACTATAAAGCTCTTTATAGTAGATAAGATTTCTTACGACAGGAAACCGCTTACCATTATTTATAATGGACCGGCTGTTAAGCCCGCGTGTGCGGACCAGCCACGGCAGTGGGGGACGCTCATTTTCGTCCGGATCATACCTTACAATACACGGTCCGGCTGGAATGACCGGATCCCCGGCCTCCTTCCAAGAAGGGGGTTGTATTTTACATGCGTAGCATACTTTGTGGCTTTTAATCCGGATTCATTACCATTGGATAAGGTCAATATGCCTTCTATGGTAGTTGTTCGGCCTGGACTCCGTCCGCGAGCAGCACTGGACGACCGCCGGCTATTGATTTCACCATGTTTGGGATCCTCTAGATTGGGCGCCGGCATGAAGGGTTCGCCCCCTAACCATTGAGGTTAAGGCCCATGCCGGCCCCGCGTCTAATCTATTGGTTCCGTGCTCCGGTAGTCGTTTGTTTGGGCTCTGGGTTTGATCGGACACCGCTCCGCGGTCGGGCTGGACTTTGGGGTTGCTAGTGGGCACGTTGCAAACGCCCATAGGGCGCCCAATTGTCCGTCTGGCTGCCCTGGGCATGTCCGACCGCCTTGTAAGTGTACCAGCGGCTATTGGGAGTGGTTTTGTTTATTTTCCAACTCATGTTATAATTTCTTGAGTGGATTATATAAGCCACAAGTATGCGTGCATGCCGTGGAAATGCTATTCTTACTCATTTAATCGTACATTGAGATAAGTTTAGTGATATATCTTTTTCTTGGTGCTTTAGAGTGGTTTAAGAGATTGTGTTATGTGTATCAGAAGCTTGTTTTGCCGTGATCTATGAAAAAGCAGGCGAATGGTGGTGAATTTGTTTCCATCACTGGTTCGAACAGAGCAGATTTTTATTTACATTGTTGTAAGGTGGACATATTCGTTAAATCCACAAGTAGATCGACTTCTGATACATTGTATACAATCTCTATCCTGCTGTGGTGATTAACTTCACGTCATTCACCGCCAGTGCGGAAGCGAAAGCTAATGACTGATTTTAATTACTGTGTTTTAATTGCCGGATCCCCCGGGATGGCCAGTACTTTTTGCCACCCGTATACATGGAGTGATAGGAGTCACCGAGGGGAGATGCGTGTATATATATAAGCCCATTGTCAGAAAACGTTATTCGTTTGTCAGCTTGTACTGATTGATGCTGTAAATAGACCTTTCCACGCCGACGCGCTGCACTGCCGTGTGTGTAGAATAGCTGCTACCACTTGATGCCCTCTTAATCTGTGTAACTTGAGATCACTGGTCATTCGAGCACTCGGCACTGGTGGAGACAGATCTGCGGATCTGACTCCCAGTGTTTATGCTTAGAGCACACGGATACCTGGTATGTCAGAGACCAGTGACGGGGAAAGTACGGGAGGGAAGGTGCCTCCGGACAGTGATCGCCAGATCCAGTCCGGAGATGAGTCTCTTGAGCGCAGTAACACGTACTCGAGACGAACTGTGCCTGAGGATGACGGCCGCACGGATGACTCCCAAGGCACTAACACGGGTTCCGAGGAATCCGACTCCGGCACTAGTGTCGGGAATGTGATCACGGAGGAACGCGTTGTAGAGAGAAACTTGGCTGCTATAGAAGCCGAGAAGCTCCTTGATCCGTCTCCGCTTCCCCGCGTGGAAACGTTGATGGACTACAGCGAGGCGGGCCCCGTTGGTTTGGATATTGAGTTGCATCCGTCCGCGGAGATGCTAGCATCTCTTGGACCGGATGAGATTACTCGTCCGGATACCCGTCCGAATGGCCACGGCCGTCCGGACACTGGTTCCGGCGAGAACTCCTCGGTGTCCGCACCTCCGGAGCCTGGTCCGCGTGATCAGGGCAAACCTGCATCTTGGGCTGAACAGGTTGATGCGGCTGAGCAAGCTGCATCCCGAATTCCGGCCTCAGAGCAGGGAGCCGGCTCGGAAGATACCGCGAGTAAGGATGACGGGTTTATATCACCTGTCTCCAAGCACACGTGCTACTGAGCCAAGAAGATTGCTCAGAAGCAGTGGGAGGCCCAACAGAAACTTGAGGCCTCTAACCGCGGGCAATCCGAGTCCGATCCCAACGAAGGAAAGGACCCGACCGCTCCTCCGCCGAGGAAGAAGAAGAAGCGGACACACCGGAAACGCAACCCCAGTCCAGACCTAATTCCGGAGGGCCTAAGCAGCTGGCGCCTGAGCCGGACGGCAAGTCATGGTCCTCCGCCAAGTCCGGGGGTACCAAGGCGCCAACTCCTTCGGGAAGCAATGCGGGTGGTACCTCCGCAAAGTCCGACCGAGGTTTGGGAGGTCCCAGCAAGCCGGCGCCCTCCAGGGCACCAAAAGGAACCTCTTCCGGCAAATCCTCCGGACAATCAAAGCCGTCCGGAGTGGCGGAGAGCCGGTCCAGTCCAGTGGACAAAGGGCGGCCCTTGCCACAGAAGGGAGACCTCCGGTTGGAGCTCCTTCACCGGCAAGCGGAAAAGGACGGGGAGAAGGACCTGTCTGACGCCGCACTGGACGCGGGGTGGTGAGCTTACTGCGATGAATTGCAGAAAGCTGCCGCTCAGCGCGCGCAGAGTGTGCCCTGACAACCCAGGTCGAGTGGTCGTTCGGGGGCATCCAAACAGCTACAGACGTCTTCAGAGCAGCCTTCTATTTAGAGGCTGCGGGCCGGTATGGGCCTCGAACTCCCTGGTGTGCGTCAAGGGCACATGTTTCTTGCACGGTACGTCAGGGATGCGTACAACTGACGTTCGTCGGAGGCAGGTATGACGGCCGACATGCCTTTTACATGGCCTCGTCCACTCATGGACGAGGAGCGTGCCGGGCTGCCACCCGTGACGGAGAACGGGGTATTTTGCCCTCTCTGTCCACAGTCCCTGGTCAGGTATAAGGACCCGCATCGTGCGCTCAATCAGGATTGTAGGTATCCTTCCTACAACCACTTGAGCCGGCACATTGCGGGGTACCATTACCCCTAGGTGAAGTTGTTTGTCTGTCGACGATGCTACTCCCGTAGCCCAGAGGAGAAATACTTCTCTAGTTTGAAGGTCTTGAACACTCAGCGCGCCGGTGCACACCGTGGTGAGGGACTTCACACCGGTGAGGAAGAAGTCAGGCCTGTATTCAACTTTGGATACATTCCACCTCGGGTGGCGACGTCCATGACTACGTTAGGGACGGCGAAGAACCGTGTTTTCCACTACAGTCCATGGCACTTTGCACAGCGCGTCATGGACGACAACTGGAAACAATCTGGTGTCGTGTCCGCAGGCTCGAGCTACACAGCTCGCCTGATGGCGTCGATGGACCAGACCCCCGCGGAGTACCAGGCGGCGGAACCCGCCCGGACAGCAACAGAGGATGTCCGTCAACCGCCGGCGACTCCAGTAGTGGAAGACATGCGTAGCGGCACGGACACGCGTGGCATCCCCCAAGCGTCGGCCCCAGCCAAGGACTCAGGGGAAAGGCTCGTCCGCCGGAACAGATCCGGTCCGGACGACGCCCCTGCAGTATTCGGGCGCCTTGACACAGGAGGATTACCCAGGCTTGCTGGAAGTGACGGTCCCTGCGGGTCCGTCAGAGGGACGTGTGGTGTCGGGCACCACTGCTTTCTTGAGTTCCACGTCGGTGGTCAGGCCTAAGACCCCACGTGAGACTCCTTCCACGGCAGAGTTGTTCCGGACGTGCGGCACCTCTCTTGAGGTCGACGTCTGCGTCTTCTGTGCCGATTGCAGGGACATCCGCGGGATGGCAAAGCCTAGCCTCCCTGGACATGGATCCCCTCAATCCGGCAGAAGATGTGCTCCGACAGTTCGGATCTGCGGCTGCCAGTGCCTACACGACTTTCCGCGAGTCTGTCGGCCAGACGGTCGGCCATCGTCGTGATGGTTTAGATCAGGTACCGTCGGACCCAGCGTTGGCTAGCCTGCCGGTACCGCGCGCCATTGGTGACTTGGGATCCACAGGTGTAGCCGCGTTGGTCCGCGCAAGAGAAGAGTACCCCTGGGATCACCCCCAGCGTGGCAGGCTCACTCAGACCGCGGAATACCTGGTAGCGGAGATGGACCGCTCTCTGGAACGGCTTAGCCGGTACCGTGCCGAGGCCTCTCGTGTCCCGTGCCACCTTGCACACGACCAAGGTCTCATGGAAGGTACCCAGCGGAGCCTTGAGAGCTACCGGACTTTGTCGGCCGAGTGTGAGCGGCGGGCTCTCGCCCAAGGGCAAGCCGCCGCCAGAGCCGAGCAGTCCGAGAGGACCTCCGTCTCCCCCGAGGTAACCGCTAGGATGCAGCAACTGGAGGCTGAGAATCAGCAGCTACGGCATCGTCTCGACGAAGCCGAGGCTCCTAGGACTCGCCTGCTCCAGGGCTTTGATGACCTCCCGTCGTCCGCCATGGACCAGTCTGCTCTCCAGCGGGTGGATGCTGCTTTGTAGCTGGCCATCTACCCTATCCTAGTCCGGATATGGGGAGAGCGTACGGCCGGCGCCCAGCGCACCCACGATGTGGTAGATATGTTCGGCGCCGTAGCCCAGCTCGGCGCAACAGCTCTACCAGCCTCCTTTGCGTTGGCTCCGTCAGGACCTGGTATGCGGGGTTCCCCAGTGAAACCCCTGCAACCGCCACCAGGCCTGCCTCGTCCGCCCATGCAGCCGGATTACTCTGTGCCGGCTATGCTGCTTCCGTAGCGTAGGGACCCTTCTCCGCCGCCGGACCCCAAGACAGGCGGCACGGAAGATGAGCCGATGCAAGAGGAGGAGCAAGGCTAGGTGCTAGCCTCGTCGCTGCGGCAACGCAGCGGCGTGCCGGAGCCGCTCCTGTGGCTCCGCCCTGCCTCAGATCCGTCCTGCGGACCTGAGGGGCCGGCATTTGCTTGGTCTGTGAGATTGTCCCAGAGCAAGCCAAGAGGCAGGACGAGAGGCTCGCCATGACCTTTATGTCCCTGTGTCTTGGGTAAGGCCCACGCGGGCCCTGGGGACGATTTCCATTGGGGGCCCAGGTGGAGGAGACCGTTGCTGATTCGGGGGCTCACGCCCTGTGGATCACCGGTTTCTTACCACCTGGGGTGGTGTGACACAGGCTCTGGCAGACCGTCGGGCTGGCTCAGAGTTCCATCTCTGTGACAGTGCCTTCGGCGAGGCCGGCCAGCAACATGCCCACGTGTACGGGTACTGTGGTGCCGCTCCCATGGCATCTCGGGCTCTACACACGGCTACATTACCATAACTATGTATTATGCATGTTGTAGTTAAGGAGTTGGTGAGACGCATGTGTTATGTCGTAGTGTATGACGGCCGGACTCGTTCTGGGCTGACTGTACCTGGTTGTAGTGTTCCGTAGAGTAGTGCCGGATGCCCTGTAGCGGGCGCCCGCCGAACTTTACACTAAGCTTGATAAGACTGATGTTGTTGCTGTATATATTATTTACCGTGAATGACGTTCAGGTTTCCTGAGGTTTCAGGTAGAAAAATGTTTATTTATATATCTGAATTGTGTAGCGGCTTTAATTTTTCTGCTTGTGTTCTAAGTTGTTTCAGTAGTTACCAAATAACTGTACCCAAGTCTAGATAACAATATTTAACCAAAGTGACGCCTGTTTTTTTAAGTCAGTTACTATTTGAGTTAAGTGCTTGGTAATAAGACACTGTTATGGTAATAACAATCCAACAATTCTGATATGCTATTGGGCTGTTCAATACGGTTTGTCATGGAACTCGATTAATTACTATCAAAAAATATATTGTTTGAACAACGCACGGGCGATAACGTGTCTGTTTATGCTCTTGAGTGTCCTCGGTATGGTAGAGCTGAATCCCGGCCCCCACAATGATCACAAAACTCATGGAGACTTGTTGCTGTGCCATGTCAATATTAATAGTGTGGCGAATATCGTTCTCAGGCCGATATCAGGCCTTATGTCGAGACATACCTCAAGTCGTGTGATCAAGGGGCCGATAAGTTCAGTTTCAACTATTTATTTTGGCGATAAAATCCAATGCCGCAAACGTTCACAAGCCGACAGTCACAGCTATGTCCAGGTGATATATAATCTCGTCACAAATATATATATCCTACAATTTAGTCGGTATATATTTTCACAGTTTATCATCTTCTTGCAATATATTCTCAATCGCTATACAAACACGGCCATCTTCTAGATCAGATTCTGGACAAGTGCCCAGGGCTGAGGACCATGTGAGTGGATTTTCCCACCTAGAGTATACGGGGTCTTGTGATTGGCTGTGTATGTGCTTATCTCATCGAAATGTGGGTTTTTCCATGTTCGTGTTCTGACATGTCTGATCACGTGAACTGAGTGCGGGTGACTGTAATTTTCCATGTGTTAAAGTATATGCATGTATGTGTCAGTGCCGGCACTGAGCTTATTGATCGGGGCCGCGTGGTTGTACGGGGTTTTACAAGTGATGTATCGATCGTGTATTGATCGTGTAGTGGCTATGTATAGTGTGCTGTGCCATGTAGCGAGTGGGTGTTGTCATGGAAATGTGGTGCGCGGGAGGGAGGGGCTGTTACAGTCGCTAAATATTCTACAGTAGTATTAAGCATTGTACGAATAAAGTTGATCATATACGAGCTGATCTCGCACTGAGCTGATCTCGCACTACTGCTTCGCTACTATCGGAGTCGGATGGCAATCCCTCTCTGAACGACGTAGTCAACATAGGCTCATTCTATTCTTCAAAGTAGTTAATGGGTTGAGTCCGCCATATCTTACCGCTTTATCGCCAGACACTGTGGGACAGAGACCCCCCTACTCACTGCGATCAGCTTCCAATTACACAAACAACTTAGCCCGTTTTTCATGTTTGTCTAATTCAGTTTTTCCCTGCACAATTAATATGTGGAATGATCTGCCCACTCGTATGAGGAGTGCTGGCACTATCGAACCTTTCCGTAGGAAGTTGCAGTTGAGATACGCCTTTTCCTGACGAGGTCACAGCATATTACGACCCTGCCGATAGGGACACGACCGGACTACAAGGGTGTGAAGAACATTCAGTCCCTTCCTGTTCTCGCGAATGGGTTGCGGAAGCGTTTCATTGCACTCTTAGTAATGACTATGGACAATATGGTGAAGATGCACTATATTCCGTCCTACGGGCTACTGCTCAAGCTTGCAGAGAACGCCCCATGCCTCTGGGCCGGACTGAAATATGTTTCTTCTGCAAGAAACCAGGACACAGGTGGATGCAGTGTTTCCGTTTGAAAGACATATAAGTACGAAATGGAATGAAACCGTTCACGCCCTGCCCAGGCGCAAATGGAAATAACGGACAGATCGGAATACCAAAATGGAACTTTAAGCCACCAGCTGTGATGCCGCCTCCGGCTCAACCGCCACCACATGCCAAGTCGTCAAACTAGAGGAGGAAGGTACTGTGGAGCAAGGACCTTCTGATAACCCGAGCTACGCTCACAGCTCCACGCCAGTTATTGTACCCGCAACTACAGTTGCGACACCATCCAGATCGGTGCTGCTACCGGCACTTCTGCCTCACGAAAAAGTGTGCGCCAAGTGTGCTTCATCAACCTCGAGTCAGGAATCCCTCCACGAAGGGGTGTCCTAATCACTGCCACGAAGGCCACCACGGACTAATCGTCACGAAGGGGTGCACGCACCACCAACGATACCGTAACGGACTACATGTCCGAAATCAAATGGGTGTCGGATGATGGAGGCTTCTACCGCCTTTCCATGCGGACCTGAATCCAAGCCATTGACACTAACACTCCCGCTTCTTCCACCCGAGGAGAACCTCGACGTACTGCTCATCATCAGCAATAGTCGGGCCGCTCATGAGTGTTGGAAACTGTCAGTGTGTGTCTGAAAACGAACTCTTAAGGTATTATTTTAAGTATTGGACTTAGGAGCGCAGATTTCTCTGCTCTGTAACGACTTGATACATTATGTACCTGCCGAACAACGCACTCTAAACCCAACCACGGCGACCATCCATGACGTCAACGGAGATTCCAGCCCGATTGACGGAATCCTGGATCACACGGTTAAAGTCGAGATAACGATGACTTTCTGTGTAGCGGTAATTCATGACAATATGATCTTGGGCATGAATTTCTTCCGACAGACGAGTGCGATTGTCAACTACGGCGAAGGGACCGTAGAGGTCAATAAGGAACTGTTATTCACACACAAGGACTTCGAAGCTTATGTTGTGCGCATGGCTGTACGTAGAGCAGTTACGGTGCCACCACGCATCGAAGCCATAGTCAAACTTGTGCCGACCTCGAAGGTCAGAGTGTGTCAGCACCCTCGGCTTATCCAGCCCATGACAAACTTCCCTGAAGAAACAGACTTAATTATGGGTCGCACATTGACCTCATTGAATCGCAAGTGTGTTAAAGTAACTGTGGTGAACCCCGTGGATACAGGCGTAACCCTGACTCGCCCAGACCCTGTAGCCATAGTGAGCCCAGTTTAAAAGCATTGTGGGCGCTCTGCCGAAGTTAGGGGAAGAACCGAAAGTACCTCACACGAACACTAATCGTTACGAAGACCTCCCGCCACACGTACGGGAAATGGTGGACTGTGCCGTACTAGCACCCGAACAGCAATGGTGCTGTGCTAATTTGGTATATCGGTACAAAGACACTTTCATGTACCCCAACGGACAATTGGACGGACGTATGTAGTGCAACATCGGATCAACACGGGTACGAATGCCCGAATTCGTCATTTGTCAACGCCACGTACCCCAGGCCCAGCAACATATCATAGATGAGGAGGTTGATAAAATGCTGCAGCTCGGATGTAACGAACCTTCAGAATCGCCATGGAGCTCGCAGGTTGTGTTGGTATGGAAGAAAAATGGACAGGTCAGATTCTGTGTGGACTATCATCTGCTAAATGACATAACATGGAAAGACTTGTACCCCCTACCAAAAATCCAGGACACCCATGACGCACTCGCCGGAGCGAACTACTTCTCGGCTATAGATCTCGCCTCAGGCTTTTGGCAGGTTGAGGTGGACCCGACGGACCGACCCAAGACGGCCCTTGCCACTAGGAAAGGCCTGTTCAAGGTCATGCCGTTCGGACTAAGTAATGTGCCAGCGACCTTTGAACGTCTCATGGAGACCATCTTACGTGGATATCTGTGGACCAAATGTATGTGCTATCTGGACAATGTGATAGCATATGGACGCACTTTTGATCAGGCGCTTGCCAATCTGGAAGCAGTCCTAGATCGGATACGAACTGCCGGGTTACGTCTACAACCCAAAAAGTGTGTACTCTTTCAATGTGAAATCCTATACCTGGGATTCATTATAAGCAGACAAGGTATCAGGGTGGACCCGAACAAGGTCAAGGCTATCAAGGAGTGGCCGACTCTCTGTGAGATTACAGACGTACTAGCTTCCCTGGGGTTTGCCAATTATCACAGGAGGTTCATTAAAGACTATGCCGAAATTGCCGAACTCCTGGTCTCACTTACTCGGGGTGAATGTCGCTTCACCTGGGGACCACCCCAACGGAAAGCCTTCCGAAGGCTTCAAAACGCACTCACCAAGTCCCCCAAGCTCACCCATCCATCATAGGACGAGGACGATTATTTCATCCTTGACACAGACGCCAGCGGTTACGCCATCGGAGGCGCGTTTTCACAGCATGTGAACGGGAAGGAGATACTGATCGACTTTGCAAGCAAGACGCTGTCCTACACACAACGGAACTATTGTACGACCTATAGAGAACTGTTTGCCATTGTTGAGATGATTCAGCATTACCAACATTATTTGTGGGGACGAAAGTTCTTGTTGTACACTGATCATAGCCCCCTGCGATGGTTAAAAAACCATACCGATGCAGATGACATATTGGCTTGCTGGTTAGCCAAATTGCAACAATATGACTTTCGCATTGAACATCGTCCTGGAAAACTCCACGGAAATGCCGACGGACTTTCCCGTTGCCATAGTTGCAAGTATTCGGACTGCCCGGGACGCCTAGTCGTACCAATCACTAACCCCGAAACGAGTTCTGGTGAACTCCCAGTCAGACGGATTACTGTGGTTCCTGTTGTGAACGAGGAATAACCCCTGGACAGTGATACTATGACATCACTGGTCTTGTCTCGAATGATCTCAGTGCGCCAAGCCACCCATGTGCGAGCACTGGATGTGAAATTGAATGGACGAAAATGGCTATTGGACATCATCGCCACCCAGCCAGTCGACCCAAGCGTCGGAGCCGTGTGACAGTGGGTATTGAACGGCACGGAGCCCACATCAAAAGAAATCGCCCGCCATGGCGAGGAAGTGAAAACTCTGGCCTCACGATGGAATTTTTTGGCATTGCAGGATGGAGTCCTCATACGGAATACCAAGCCGGACCCAGCTGTCATACAAACTGTGTTACCAGCCGCACTGCGTACGATGGTCTTACATCAACTCCACGACCTCAAGGTCGTAGGCCACCTCGGAATACAACGGACTATCAAAAGCGTCAAGCACCAGTTCTACTGGCCAGGTCTTGCCTTGGATGTTGCCCGCTGGTGCGCCCGCTGCCAGCAGTGTGTGTCACGAAAAGGAAAACCAGTGCCCAAGAAATCGCCTCTTACGCAACCACCAACTGGGGCGCCATTCGACCGTTTAGCATTGGATATCCTAGATACCCATAAAGTTACCAGACGAGGAAACAGGTATAACAGTTCTTGTTATATCGGACTATTTTTCGAAATACACGGACGCATTCCCGCTCTGCCGCCATATGGCCAAAAATGTCGCCGACGTCCTGGTGAATCGTTGGATCGTGTACCACGGGGTACCGAAAGCCATTCACAGTGACCAAGGAACGGAATTCGAGTCTTCACTGTTTCGGAGTGTTGTATGCCTTCAGGGCGCCAAGAAAATTCGGAACACGCCTCACCGCCCACAAAGTGACGGTCAAGTTGAACGGTTTAATCGGACTTTGTTGAATATGTTGAGTGCATTCATCAGTGATCGCGGAAATGACTGGGATTTGCACTTACCATATGTACTCATGGCGTACCGCACCTCAGTACACTCAACTACTGGGTGTACAACACACCTGGTGGTATACGGACATGAATGCAATTTACCTGTCGACATGGTGTTTCCGACGTACGATCCAGAACCGCTACCTCCATGCGGACCCGAATATGTCAAGTATCTACGAACTGCTATCAGAGCTGCCCATGGGTTTACACAAGACCATCTACAACAAGAAAATGCAGCTAACTGCGGGAGACGATATTAGAGCTCGAGCATATCACCAGAACTACGATAGCTGAATGCATCTTACACAATGTTCGCCCCCCCCCTCCTCCCGCAAAAAAAGAAAATTGAACCATATCCCCCCTCCCCCCCCCACATAATTTCAATTCATTCCCATATATTATGATGAAACACATAGGCCTACTTCAATAATATTCCTAATAAGTAAACATTTTACTTATACAGATACGCCTGATAGAATGATATTGAACCTCAATCAAATATCCTTAAAATGTTGGAAACTATGAGGAATATCTGCATTTGATTTCATGATATAGCTAACACATGCATACTGGGAAAATTAAAAGACCAGTTTAGAATAAACGGTCACATGGATATCAAGTAGCACAAATAAACTCTGAAGCCGCTTGCGGCACCCCCACAAAAACTTTCCCAGCTAGTTATAATAGTGTGGGGAAGCACGGAAAAGGTGCAATAAACTTGACTGTGTGCTAGAAAAACAGTGATATGTTTGGATCGTGTGATCCAGGAGTTTGATACAGACTAAGGGAATCAGAGCAGCTGTGTGCTAACCTAGTGCCCCCCCCCCCCGGACTGGCAAGATGAGCCAAGGCTTGCTGTACACGCTTTGCCCAGGAGATGGACCGCCCCTCTCCCGCGACCAAAGGTAGAGACAAATCCAGCGAAAGTAAAAAAGTATATAGACAATAGACTGAGCGTAATCCCCCGGTTGTGGAAAAACCCGGGAAAAGACACTGTCAGCACTTTGTGTGTATACAGATGCCTGATAGGAAGAAACTTTTGTAAGTAGGTCATTCTGGCCGCGGACACTCGGAGAGAATACTTGTATGGATATCTTTGCTTTACGAGTGAAAAGCTAATAATTTGGACATTGATAGTTTGTTGAAGATTGTGTTTAAACGAACTCTGATACCATGATTGAATGGAATACGAAATAGAATTTCACGGACTCTGTGAATGAATAGAAACGAACTGAGATTTACTCGGAGTATTCGAACTGTTGTGTACACACACGAGTGCGTGTGCGGACTATGTCATCCTCCAACAAGGGGGATGATAACACTTCGGACCAAAATGCGGCACAGCCTGCCGAGATTGACGGACAGAAGATAGTGGTAAGGATCTTGGAAGCAGGGGATGAACCAGAACATCTCATTGTTATCGGCGATCCCACGTCAGCTGCTGCAGCCTCGGGGATGGACTCCCCTACTTCGGACTTAGTTGCTGTATCTGATGCGGAGCCGGCCTCCGGGCCTGAAATGGACCTACGTAAAAAGGTAATGGCGAAGCTCGCCCAGCGTGGGGAACGCCATACCCCAAGCCCCTCATTGAACTCTGTGTCGGACTTTAATGCTCCCGAAATTCAGCACCTGGAAAAAGGCGGGAAGGTCGTCGAACAAGCCATGGCTGCCAGGGACGCGGCCAAGACTCGAGCTAGTGCTCCATCTTCGGACTCCGAACCGTGGCCGCTAACAGCCGTTTCGGCTACTTCGTCCTCTCCTGTTCGTCCTGCCGCATCCGTGCGTACTCTTGCACTACTCCCTCACTCTACTTAGTCTCGAGGATACTCCTCAGCATACATGGACTTCTTCAAAACCCACGGAAATCAAGACCCTCGGAAATTTCGACAGCAAATGTACCGGTGCCAGGTTGATGAACTCATGGCGCTGGTACCTCATCCACTCACACAGCACAGGACGAGGGCCGTTGATTGGGATGCCATCCCGCTACATGAACGGAACCGCCATGCTGGTTATGGATATGTCCATGACTTCTCCGCACGATCGACGCTCTTGGAGGGACAGGTACAGACCCTGATGCCGCTCCGATCACCATTCTGTACTGGTGATGAAGAAGCAGACCAAGAGCTTGGCCAACCGTACCCCACCGTGCTCCTTTCCGGACACCCCAGGAGCTCGACGCACACGTACTAGCATACCACATGCCGTTCGTACGGTTCTTTGTGTGCCCCGCCATCGACGGATATTTTACACTAACACTTGGGGATGATCCAACATATTTTGTTGCCGACTTCAAGTTTCCACTCTTCCAACACGGACTACTACTGGCATCAGAGAACATTGTGAAGCGATTCGCAACACGTTGTGGGGTGGACATGCCACCCAACCCCAATTATCGTCCACCCCACATACCGGCACACGTGCCAATTTTCAGGCGGACACCAGACTCTGTCCTCATGTACAGAATATGGACTATGACGGTCATATTGATGGCACAGTATCTATCAAACTTGCCACCGGAAGTGCATTTGGTACTTGATCGTATTGAGTATACTCAGCTAAGGACTACTGCCGATGAGGAGCATGCAGAGTGCATGGTGTGCAACATTCAACTCATCAATCGACACGTCCGTTATCGGAAGCCGGCAGCGTTCTACTTTGAACTCCCTACTTTGAAATCGTACCTGCCGAACTGGGGAAAAAACCTGAACTGGAGGTTTCGGACTCGGCTTCTCTGATAAAGTGCGATCAGCCTCCACCGCTGCATGATATTGAGGATGATCCAATCCCCAACAACGACTGACACATGTCACGGAACCGGTTTCGCCCATGGAACCATCTCGCAGACTGATCAACTTCGGCCCCCCCCCCTCTGACTTGGATTACGAGTAGAAAATGATGCCGCCTGTGACTACGGTCGTCACTCTGGCCAATGACCCCGACCGTCCATGCCTACGGATGGAGGTATTGGAAGATCATGATCCTTTACCTCGGGACCTCAAACTGAACCTCAGACTTCATGGATCTGGCGAGTTCGGGGTGGACTTCTAGTTACTCCATCAACACGGTCAACGGCCCATAGAACAGACATTGCCCGGACTTCAAATCCTTCCCGGAATTAACCCCGAGTTTGCCGAACCGTAACAGGATGACACCACCCGTCGCCTCGCCCCTGGACTTGGGCCGAACGAGGCGTACTGGTCCTTGCAGGTTACGAGCGCTGCCATGAATGTGAACCCCCTGCTACTGGCAGAAGACGCAGACCGTCATCTCCCGTCGATGGCTTTAGCCAGGGCGGATGACCTTGCACAACAGCATTTCCGAGCCATGCGCTGGGACTACATACTTGCCATGGACGCGCACATCCACCAGGCGGAGTACGCCATGTCTATCGGATTCGGTATGGGGTCATTGCACGAGGGACAGACTCCCGCCGCCCACACCCTCCTAACGCGGAAAGGGAGAATTTGGACTTGCGGGAGGACGTTCGACGGCTACAAGCCCGCCTCGCCACGACCCCATTTTCGACGAGCTGTGGTCGATAATTGTGTCGGTTTTGCCGGACTTGCCAGCCGACGATCAGCGACGGCTGATGCAGCAGGCATTTCTAGCCGCTCGACCTCCAGCGTCTAAGCGACGCGACCGTACTTCGGACTAGTCTCAAGTGTGTGACTTCGGAATAGTGGTGAGATCACGGGCCACAGCACCAGGAGAGCTGTGGCCTTTGATAGTCGTACTTTGGCTACATATATGTCGTACTATTCATACATTATGTCGTATTCTATGTCGTACCTCAATTTTAACATGTCAAACTCATATCATCCTGTTTAATTTCAGGAAAAACGAACTTTAAAATTTTCCGTTTCACTATGAAACGTAGAACACTGGTTTTCATTCCTATCAATGCATATATGTGGTTTTATTCTGTGATATCTATATATATGTTTGATTTAAGTGTTCTATTTTCATCTGTCGTTGTTGTAAATGTATTTGTCCATGTGTTCGTATCATCTTAGCGACTGTTGACTGACCGACTGATGACTTTGTTTTGACAGTTAGGAAATTTTATTGTATTCATTGTTTTACCATTGTTCGCGCGTGAATGTGTTTTCCCTCTAGGACTTTTAACTTATTATATTTTGATTTTTGGACAATTAGGTTTTGGGTAGGGTAAATTCATAGGGGGTAATTTGACGAAAGGGTGTAATGTGGAATATTTAGGACTGTGACGACCCAAAACCCCTCCCTTACACGTTCTCTCTCTCGACATACATGACACAGAATCATCACATGACTCCATACTTACCTTACGTCACCAGCACACACCGTCCTCGCCACCGCATCACATGTAAACAACTCTACTCACGACGTCACACCCCTCATTTCCTCCAATCACAACATTTCCAGACACCTAACCACGCCTCCCCAGACATTACATCACTCCCAACAAATCACA
Source organism: Terebella lapidaria (assembly GCA_949152475.1). Taxonomy (NCBI): domain Eukaryota; kingdom Metazoa; phylum Annelida; class Polychaeta; order Terebellida; family Terebellidae; genus Terebella; species Terebella lapidaria. The sequence continues at coordinate 38,809,264 of OX424565.1, read as the reverse complement.
ACAGGACTCTTCGCGTGAAAAATTACACACACCCAGCACATGGCCCCGCGCTTTCCCGCACTTGTGTTAGAGATTCTAGATTCTACATTTGATGGTAAAGGTTGAAGAAATATATTAGAAAGGTACTAGAAATAGCGAAGAAGAATATTGTGAATCAAGAAAATCGACTTATTACGGACTTCAGAATTAGCGAACTATACTCGGGGGTTACGTGTTTGTGGCCGTGATCGTCATCGGACTTATCATCCCAAATAAACTTCGGATTTGTTTGTGTTAACGCACGACATACATCGCACTATATGATCGAGTCGGCGTAATAGCCGCCGGGAGACACGCTATTTCGTCACACATGGTTGTGAAAATATACAATACTGTACCTGCTCATTTGTGTACATTGAAAAAAAAACAATTATCTTTCTTATCTTTCTGATCTTATCTTTCTTAAGTTAATTAACAGTAAAGCTGGATGTCATATCGGAGATAAATTCGTTGGGTCGCTATCATATGCTGATGACCTTACCATTATACTCTTTTGCACAAAAGTATAATGTTAAATTTAATTCTGATCAAAGTAAACTGATCATGTTTGATGAAAAATATCCTGTAGTTCAACACTTCACATTTATGGGTGGTAAAATTAAGAGAGTTCCACATGATAAACATCTTGGTAATGTCATTGGAACTAATGCTCGAATCATTAAGACTGATAATGTTATCACGGATTTCAACAGTCGGGTAAATATGCTGAATAAATATTTCCATTCAGTTACACCCAATGTCAAGTATGCTTTGTTTGAATCTTACTGTATGTCCTTGTATGGTTCACCTTTGTGGGACCTGTCATCTCAGCATGTTAATAATTTCTATGTCAGTTGGAGAAAGGCAGTTAGATTACTCATGAAACTTCCCAATACTACACATTGTAAACTATTATCTCTCATTTGTGATGATATCAATGTTGAAGATCAGTTGTGTGAAAGGTTTATTAAGTTAATAACATCTGCAATCAAAAGTAACAATTCTATCACTAAACTGTGTGCAACCTTGGCATTGAATGGTAGTGGATCACCTGTTTGTAATAGTATAACGCATGTGTGTAACAAATTCTCATACCCCCGCTGCTTATTGGGTGAACAAAAATATCTACTGAACCAAGTCGTAGATCCTGTGCTTGAGACACGAGCTAGTATGATAAGAGATATCATCAATTGTGATTCCGGATTTCTCCTGCCTCATGACCTACAGTTTTTATTCTATGTGTTATGCACTGAGTGACGTTGTGTTTTGTATTCTGTGTTTTCATTGTAATCGCACTTTTGTGTGTGTACCTTGAGTATGAATAAAGATCGACGAGCGACACATGCAGTTTCATAAGCATGTTTGCTTAACTGTCGAATCTAGTGGGCAATTTTTTGTTCCCCGTGTTAAACAATGCAAGACATATTTGAGTACGTTATAATCTCGCTATGCTACAACAGTGCCAGCAAAAACCCACTAGATCAATATTCAGCTGTATTTCCTTGCAAGTTTGTGCTTCTTGTGGCATTGATTTCTCGACTAAGTTCTGCAAAGCTTTCGCTTTTGCTCTTGATGATGTGTAAGAACGTCTGGATGACCCGTGATCTGATGTATCAGAACTGGAACGTCTCAAACTGGTCAGAGAGTTTACGCTCGTCCTGCTGTATCCAACAAGGAGTTCTACTTTGAAAGTCTCGACAAGTTCTGTCCTTTTCCACAAATCGACTGTGAACACGATTTTTCTCATCAATGTCGAGGTACTTACGATAAGATGCCTTCATAGAGTTGGCACAGTGTACAGAAGCTTTCCAATCCAGTCTTCGCTAATGCAGATTTTCATCGTAAACCATAAACTTGCATAGATCGTTCCGTTTCCGAGTCACTGCAGATAATGTAGAAATCTGTCGAGATCTCAAGTTGCTGAGACATAAAGCTTGGCCCCGTTCTGTGAGTACACGGGGTTTCATACCCAAAATCTTCAGGAGGTGGTTCATTTTCAAATCATAATAGTTCTCTTCACTATCGTTCTCGGGATTCATGGTGAATACAGCTTCGTTATTACACCAGTGACATTCTAGCCGAGAAATTTCTGAACTAATGTGCCGTTAGAACTTTCGACTTACAGGTCTGGAGACTAGCAAAAAAGATACCACACAATTCGGAACTCGTACGTTGTTTAAAGCGTTGAACGTTGACAAGTGATGATGTTTCACTGTGGTGAGACTGGATGCACTAACGATCGTCAGTGCATCCCGCAATGGCGAACCCACTCGCGGTTCGTTTGAATTTTCTTTATTTTCCCAATAATCACGATTGTGATCGATACACACATACATCTGCTGATTCTTATGCGCACGAAACAACCGTTCGTTGCAAATACATGGCGATTTTTGTTGGTTTGAGCATGAACAACTCGTCTGAAAAAAAACCGAAAGATTCCCTAACGATTGTTTTTGTAAAATCGTAGATTCACTAACGAACATGTGAAGATTCCCTAACGATCTTTTCTTTATTATTTTGTTACGGAATCGGGATTCTTCAGGGTCCGATCAGCCCTTTTACTAGCGTATAGTGTTCGTAGCGTTGTGCTTGAATTATCACAAACCAGTCCGAATTCAATTAATCAAAGTTTATTGGGATGATAAGTCTGATGGCACGATCACGGCCTCATACACTTCCCGATTTAGTCCGATTAATAGTCCGACACGTGAAACAATATATCACAGGTATTTCTCTGTAATCTACACACAATTCCTTCAGTATTTTAGAGTTACATCTATTCCCTTCAAAATCTCTCCACTCGACTCCGAAAAGCGCGGGGACTTTTTCATGGGTGTCTGGTTTTTCCCGCGTCGTGGAGCAGGAGTTCTTGTGATTTGCTGAATGTGAGGTAATGTCTGTGTGAGCGTGGTTAGGAGTCTGGAAGTGTTGTGATTGGTGGTGTATTTTACATGACGTCATTTGTGGAGTTGTTTACATGTCTTGGACGGTGTGCGTCGGTTCTCGTGAGTACGAAGTCATGTGATGAATCTGTGCCGTGTATGTCGAGTGGAATAAAGTGTAAGGGAGGGTTTCGGGCCGCTAACTGTCATAAATATTCTACATAACACCCCTTCGTCAAATTACCCCTTAGGAATTTACCCTTCCTGAAACCTCACAGTCCAAAAATCTAATAAGCTAAAGATAAACATAATAAGCTAAAAGTCCTAAAGGGAAACACACACACCGCACGAAACAATGAGAAAACACTGAGTACAATAAAAATTCTAACTGTCAAAATAAAGTCATCAGTCAGTCCGTCAGCAGTCACTAGGATGATATGAACACATAGGACAAATACATGCACCACAACGACAGATGAGGAATCAACGACATAAATCAACACATATATGAATAACGACACGTCCCAGAATGGAACGGAATGTATTTAGAGTTCGTACCTGAATGATTCAGGCCAGAGTCCGACATAGCACACAAGTTACCATGGATACGATATATTTTTACATGTGAATTGACTACGAGAACACACCTCATACATATATGATATGTAACACACAGTCAATATTCCAATTAGATATGACTATCCAACTAGTACGAACCACGACTCGAGAGGGTGACCCTCTTTGAGTCCATCAGGCTATTCCGACACAATGCTTGTTAATCCGACACAATGCTTGTTAATCCGACAGTCCGACACATGACTCTAGGGGATGACCCCCTTAGAGTCAACTTTCACATAGTCCGTCCGACGATCACTACCTATTTAGGCTGATCGCACCTTCTCTGAGTCCGAGCTGGTGTGGCGGGAGAAGTGTGCGCCATGAGTTCAAGCGCCTCCTCATGGGGCAAGTGCGGCAGAACTCGGATAATCGTCGATAACAGTTCGCTGGGAGGACTCGCGGCCTCTCCTGTGGCCTCCGGCTGAGGTGCGGGAGTCTGGGCGAGTTGGGTTCGGAGTTGATTCACCTCGTGCTGTAGTTCCTCTCGAGCAGTGTCTGAGCACTGAAGCTGCTCCTGCAGTTGGCGACGTTCCTCCGTCACGGCCTCAGGAGAGGTCGGGTAGTACCGTTCGTGAAGAACGCCCATGGCGAACCCGACTGCTAGTCTGTTATACTCCGCCTGGCGGACTTGAGCATCCATGGCGCTCAGGTACTCACGCCGAGTAGTCCGAGCGTGCTGCTCCGCGAGGTCATCGGCGCGTGCGAGGGCCAGTGTCGGCAGATGCTGGTCCAGACGAGAGGCTGGCAGTAGAGGGTCCACGTTGTGGACCATAGGGCCCGACTGGTCGTCCCAATAGGCTTCGTGCACGTGTACGCCGTCCGGTAATCGGTCTGCGTCCTCATCCCATATGGGATAGTTGTATGCGGTATTCTCCTCTGGTAGGGCCTGCATCTCGGGCAGAGTACGCTCGGCCAATCGTTGACCTTGGATCCGCAAGAACTGATAGTTCGCGGCGAATTCGCACGGACCATGCAGTGGTAACTGCTCATCTAAGTCCTTTGGCAAGGGTACGAGGTTCTCCGGGGTCTCCAGGAGCAACCGGGGACGATCCTCGTCACCGTCCTTGGTGACTGGCGTCAACGGAGTTATCGGCGTATCACGTTCCTCCGTCAGATACGGGGGCTGTACCTCCGATCGAGCCAACGCCCGTGACGGCTCTCGGGCTGTGGTGGAGGGTCGTCGAGGTGAGTCCGCAGGGGACACGGGTATGGCGACGTGTGTTAGAGGTAGTTGCCGGGATGGTGCCTGTCGCTCCACTCGTAGTGGCGTAGGCAGGCGAAACTCGGCATCTGCCGTGGGCTTAGCAGGTGAGAGTCCGTCATCAGTGACGCTTCGCGGGGAAGCAGGAGTCGCGAGTCCGGAGGCAGCAGCGGCCGAGTCCGAGGCACGTTGCTTTGCCGGGGGTGGTGTGTCGCGGTCCGAAGACATGGACGGCCGGCTGGGAAGAGGTGGGTATTCCTCCGGGGGTGGCACTAGGCCCTCCCGGACCCGGTAGTCGGTTACATTGGAAGATGTGGGCCATTCAACCACAGGCTCAGTATTGTCCGAATCCGAAGGTCGGGTCCGCGTTGGCGACCCGTTTGTACGTGGTTGCGCAGGTGCTGGTCGGCGCGCTTCAGGTGCCTTCATGGCCGAGGTTCGATACGTGAGTGGTCACGGGAACAGGATTGCGGGTTTATAGTCTGTATTTCGCGGACCATGTTGGCAAGACGGACTTCGCCTTCCCTGGTGTCAATGTTCAGGGCCTCGATCCGTTGAAGTACCAGCATGACATGCGGCGCGAGATTCAGTGGATACTGTTCCATTAATTCTGGAGCCATCAGCCAAATGCCGAAGGTCAGAACAGAGGTCGGTGTCCGGCGGAAGATGACAAGGTGAGCAGGTACGCGGGGCGGCCGATAGTGCAGATTAGGCTGCATAGCTACGAGGCACCGCGCGGTGAACCTCCACACAATCTGTGGGGTCGCCGTCAGTCGTCCTCATTTGAAAAGCGGAAAACGCAGAATGTGTTCGTCCGTAGGCGTTGACAAGTGACGTACCATGTCAGCCTGGGTAAGGGTTACGAATCCGTCGTTCGCTGGGCAGACGAAGAATCTGATGAACGGGAAGTGGTATGCCAAGACGTGAGCGTCCAATTCCTGGGGCATACGAAACGGTCCCACCGACTCACAGTCGGCCACAACAAGAATCCGGCGGGCTCTTCTGTTCCGATACAGAAGGGGCAGTCATACCGCCCGTTGTCTAGGCGGATTCCGCGTAGGGTCATAATTTGACCTTCTGACAGAGTCGACGGGACTACGTAATCATGTTCCGGCCCGTATCCGGCTAGCCGTGTGCGTTGACTCATCGGGACTTCGTCCCAGCGGGTGGCGCGAGTTCCGATCGGCGTGACAGGTGCGAGGACAAGCGCCATAAGCTCGTTCACTTGACGTCGGAACGGGGTAATCCGGGGTCCCCGATCCGGGTTCGGAGCTGGCGCTGACGGTCCCACTGCGGGTGGCGGCCCTGAGGGTTGCGCTGGGGATACGGCAGGTCGTGTGGCGGGTACGAGTACCGGCGCCGACGTAGCGGGCGTCGATACAATCGCCGGTGGTGCGGCGATAGCGGCGAAGGTGGCGAAGGTGGCGAAGGTGGTGGAAGAGGCGGTGACTGTAACTGGCATGCTCCACGATCCGGCTTCCTTCCTGGAGCTGCTCCAGTCGCGGGTCACTTAAGTCCGCTAATTGATCCGGTGGCGGACTTGGCGTATGGCGTTCCCTTCGCAGCTGTAAATTGCGGAGGACGTGCTGCTGCAGGGTGAGTGGAGGTTCGGCTCCTGGGGCTTCCGCTCCTCGGGGCTGTTCCGGGACGTTCTCTGGCTGCTGGGTGTCCGCGTCCATGATTTCAGTTGGATGCTCACGGACATCCCCTTGTTCTATAACCTCGACGGCTATACACTCGCCGTTGATGACGACAGGAGCTGGTGATGGCACGGGAGTGTCCGATACATCATCGACAACAATAGGGCTCTCAGCTCGAGCCGGTGAAAGTCCGCCTTCTTTCCCGTCCTTAGACGACATGCTCGGCCACAGTGACATTCACGTGTGTCACAGCAGCCTCCAGGCACAAGTCCGTCAACACTCTAGTCCGGCTTAGTTCGGGTAATATCCGTCAGCAACAACCGAATACTCCGTCCGCTACCACAGATTGTTACTCCGAATTCCGATCAAAAGTTTGCAACAAACTTCTTATCCCGACAGGAACTTATTCCACTGTCCGTACACAGTCCGTCTATATCACAAACGTTTGAACTTTGCTTAAATATCCGCTTTGAATATTCCTTGCAACAGTCAAGTTAATTCCGCTCTGTTTATCCACAGATAGGTGTTATCCGCTCGGTGGTCAGCAGGCAAGTGACCCGCTTCCCAAAAACTTTCCACTAAGTCTGCACTGTACACACAAAGATGCTGACAGCATCACTTCTTAGAATCCCCGGGTGGGGGGTGCGCTCTATTATCCATATACGTCTTTTCGTTTCATGCAATTGTCTCTGCCTGTGTATGCGGGAGGCGGACCCGTCGCCTAGGAAATGCTGTACATCAAAGGCTGGCCTTTCGCGCCAACAGTCAAGGCGGTGGATTGACATACACACCAGTCTGATTTCCATAAGTCCGACTATGGCTCCTGGATTTCACTATCCAATCATATCACGAGTTTATCTGGCGTACATTCAGAGTTACAGCACTTTTCATATACTCCCAATCACTATTATTTTTACGCGGGAAAATTTTGTGGCGGTGCCGATCACGGCTTTTGTGTCTACTTGTGTTACATGCAGTCCGTGTGAACACTTCACATTAATTCCGTTCCTTATCTTCGTGATTTAACACACAGTAAACAATTAATCAAATTGCGTTAGCAGACGATTCAGTTCATTGAATGTAGTAGTATAAATACTAGGCTCGCAGGAGTCTCAACAGTCCGTTCATTATCATCAGTCCATAGGGTCGAGGACCGCGGTTATTGCTGTGAGGGGTGAGGGTGGTGATCTGGGTCGGGCACGTTGATAGTGGTTTTACAATGAAAGTTTTTGACAGATCGCGCTTTGGTGTGGAAAGGTGGGTTCAGAGACGAAATCCGCTTTATCGCGTTCCCCTGTATGTTACGTAGGGGGAGTAGAGGCCCGATCCCAGTGCTTGCTCCGATAACGGCTCTCTTTTCACCTCGTCAGCGACAAAGTGATCTTACTCTCGGCAGGGCTGTTCGGCTGACACATGGGTGTAATTACATGATTATCAATTTTTAGGTAGTGCGCCACAGTGCGCGAGACAACACACATGAATAATACGGTGATATATATACGAATGCATTATACCACATTATACGACCAATATCGTAACCATGCTCATTCCACGACATCATGTCAATAAAATATATGAAAAAGGTGCCTCACTGACATCGAGTACATAAGAAATATGGGATAAGGGGTGATACAGAGCTCGGATATGCTCCAGTGAATCACTAGATGACTTGTTTTTAGAGTCCGCATCATTTGGCGACTCAGGTGGCGACACCACGTTATCTCAGTAGTTTGGATGATGTAGATCACCTTCGTACGACTTGATGACGTCAAGATGGACAACACGTGTGTTACGTAAGTTCGATACGAGGGCTATCCGATAGTCCACATCGGTAACACGTTCCAGAACTCTCCAGGGTCCAGTCCATGGTCATGCAAATTTGTTACTTTGAGTGAGGGGTAGATACTAGTATCATACCAACTCTCCGGGTTGAAATTGGGGCCGATATTTTGCATGAGCGTCATATCCCAATTTTTGACGGGTCGCGGCTTTCTGCAGATGGTCTTGTGCGAACCCGTGTGCAGTTCTGATGGCAGTTCGTAAGTATTCGACATACTCTGGTCCGCATGGAGATAGCAGCTCCGGGCACGCGTTGGAAATACCAAGTCCACTGGTAAATTACATTCATGTCCGTACAACATCAGGTGTGGAGTACACCCGGTAGATGAGTGAACTGAGGTACGATATGCAATCAACACATATGGTAGGTGTAAGTCCCAGTCATTTCCACGATCACTGACAGATGCGCTTCGCATATTCAGTAAAGTTCGATTAAATCATTCAACCTGACCATCGCTTTGTGGTCGATAGGGCGTAGTCCGTATTTTCTTGGAGCCTAGCAAGCGTACGACATTCCGAAACAGTGAGGATTCGAATTCAGTCCCTTGGTCACTGTGAATGGCTTTCAGCACTCCGTGGTACACAATCCACCTATTTGCCAAGACGTCATCTACATTCCTAGCCGTGTGGCGTCGGAGCGGAAATGCGTCCGTGTACTTGGAGAAGTAGTCCGAAATCACAAGGATATACCTATTTCCGCGTCCAGTATTTTTGTGGGTATCTAGAATATCCAATGCAATTCTGTCAAAGGGGGCTCCGGTCAGCAATTGAGTCAATGGCGACCGTTTTGGTGTTGGCTTCCCCTTACGCGACGCACACTGAGGACAATGAGCACACCAGCGTGCGACGTCCAACGATAAACCCGGCCAATAGAATCGGCGTCGGACTCTATCGACAGTTCGCTGTATTCCGATGTGACCTACGACCTTGAGGTCGTGCAACTGATGTAGAACCACCGTCCGTAGAGCGGCAGGCAGCACTGTTTGCACTATAGCTCGTCCAGCTGGATCCGGCTTGGTATTCCGTACCAAGACTCCATCTTGTAGAGCCAGTAGACTCCATCGCGAGAACAGGGTCTTAACCTCCTCTCCGTGATGGGCGGCTTCTTTCGAGGTCGGTTTCGTTCCGGCTGCTATCCATTGGCGTACTAGCCCAACACTGGGGTCGGCCTGCTGTGCGGCGACAATGTCAGCAGTAGAATAGTCCGACAACCACTGTTGACCACTGATTTTGGCATCCAATGTACGCACACGAGCTGCTTGGCGTATGGAGAGCATTTGAGAAGAGACCGGTGATGCCATCGTATCACTGTTCAGGAGGTTTCTCTCAGGCGCGGCCGGAGCAACTGTTATTCGCCTAACCGGAAGTTCGCCTGAGCTCGTTTCCGGGTCCGTGAGAGGCACAATGAGGCGTCCGGGACAATCCGAATGTTTACAACTATGGCACCCTGAAAGTCCATCAGCATTTTCTTGGAGCTTCCCGTGGCGGTGTTCAATGCGGAAGTCATATTGCTGTAATTTGGCTAACCATCGAGCTAGCATTCCGTCCGCATCGTTATAGTTCTTCAACCATTGCAATGAGCTGTGGTCCGTCCGAAGCAGGAATTTCCATCCCCACAAGTAATGTCTGTAATGCTGAATCATTTCGACTACAGCCAACAGTTCACGGTACGTAGTGCAGTAATTCCGCTGCGTTCGTGACAGAATCTTACTTGCAAAACCGATGGGTATCTCTTTTCCGTTCACACGCTGTGAAAGCACGCCTCCGATAGCGTAACCGCTAGCGTCCGTATCAAGGATAAAGTAATCGTCCTCATCTCGGGAAGGGTGAGCGAGCTTGGGGGCCTTGATCAGTGTGTCTTGTAGCCTCTTGAAGGCTCTCCATTGAGGTGATCCCCAGGTGAAAAGACATTCACCTCTGGTGAGTGCGACAAGAGGTTTGGCAATTTAGGCGTAGTCCTTAATGAACCTCCGGTGATAATTCGCGAACCTTAGAAAGGCCCTAACGTCCGTGGTTTCACATGGAACTGGCCATTCCCTGATAGCCTTGACCTTGTTCGGGTCAACCCTGATACCTTGTCCGCTCACAATGAATCCCAGATATAGGATTTCTCTTTGAAATAGTTCACACTTTTTGGGTTGCAGACGTACCCCAGCAGTACGTATCCGATCCAGGACCGCTTCCAGGTTGGCAAGCGCCTGATCAAAAGTGCGTCCGTATGCTATCACATCGTCCAGATAGCACATACATCTAGTCCATAGATATCCGCGGAGAATTGTCTCCATGACACCCTCAAAGGTTGCCGGCGTGTTACTCAGTCCGAACGCCATAACCTTGAATTGGTACAAGCCTTTCCGTGTGGCAAAGGCGGTCTTTGGTCGGTCCGCTGGGTCCACCTCGACTTGCCAGTATCCAGAGGCAAGATCCAGAGCCGAAAAGTACGTCGCTCCAGCGAGCGCATCATGTGTGTCTTGTATGTTCGGAAGTGGGTACGAATCTTTCCATGTTACGTCATTGAGCAGTCTGTAATCAACACAGAACCATACCTGTCCGTTCTTTTTCCGCACGAGCACCACTTGCGAGCTCCACGGTGAGTCCGATGGCTCAATACATCCGAGCCGTAACATTTTGTCGACCTCTTCGTCAATGATATGCTGTTGAGTCTGAGGGACACGTCGCTGTCGTTGGCGAATCGGTGCATTCGCTCCGGTGTCAATCCGATGCTGTACGACTTGGGTTCGTCCCAACTGTCCGTCCGGGCACATGAAGGTGTCCTTATACCTGTACACTAGGTTAGCACACTGGCGCTGTTGTTCGGGAGCTAACCCAGCTCGGTCTACCATATCACGTAAATATGACGGCAGATCATCATAACGATTAATGTTCGTCCGGGGAATGTCCGGTTCTTCTCCTGGTTTCGGCAATGCACCCACGATGCTATCCACAGGACTCGCAATAGCAACAGGGTCCGAGCGAGTCAGAGTTACGCTCGTATCCACGGGGTTCACTACTGTCACTTTTACACATTTCCTGTTCAGTGTGGTTAGTGTCCTCCCCATTACTAAGTCCGTATCCTCGGGAAAGTTCACCATTGGCTGAATGAGGCGCGGGTGTTGCCGCACTCTGACCTTCGAGGTCCGGACCAGTTCGACCACCGCTTCACTGCATGGTGGCACAGTGACTGCACGACGTACAGCCATGCGTACGACATTCGCTTCAAAGTCTTTGTGCGCAAACAGTATCTCCTTATTAACCTGTACTGTTCCTTCGCCATAGTTAACAATGGCGTTAGTTTGCCGGAAGAAATTCATGCCCAAAATTATTTCATCACGAATTGTGGCTACACAGAATGTTACCAACATTTCTTTAGTTCCGACTTGAATCACAAGGTCAAAGAGTCCGTTGATGGGCTGGAGTCTCCGTTGACATCACGGATAGTCGTGGTTGTAGGACACATAGTGCGTTGTTCAAGAGGCACACAATGAAGCAGATCTTGACGAAGCAACGAGATTTGTGCCCCCGAGTCCATCACTGCCTTGAAAGTTCGTTTACCGATGCATATCGGCAGTTTCCAACACTCATGGGCGGCCCGGCTGTTATTGATAATGATCGGTTCGTCCGAATCGTCTGACGGAACCTTCAGCGGGAGTGTCATCGTCGCTGGCTTAGTTTCGGGTCCGCACAGAAAGGCATAGAAACCTCCGTTGTCCGATATCCATTCAATTTCGGACATACTGTCTGTTTCAGTTCCGTTGGCGGTGCGTGGCGACACCCCTTCGTGGCACTTATTCCGCAGTGAGCGCTGTCGCAAAGGCTCCGACACTCCTTCGTGGAGCGAATCTTGAGCGGAAGACGACGAGGTGCATTTAGCGCACACCCCTTTGTGAAGCTTAGCCGCCGGGGTGACTGTTTTGGAGCTGGGAGCTTTGCTCATGTTATCGGAAGGTCCTTGCTCCACAGTTCCTTCCTCCTCTAGTTTGATGGTTTGCTCTCAGGTACTTGACCGACCTGGGGTGGCGATATGTTGGTTGGTTTGGCATTAGGCGTGGCCTTATTTGTCCGATCAGTGTTCCCTGTGACACCCAGTCTGGGTGCGAACGGCTTCATACCATTCCGTACCAGAATATCCTTCAGTCGGAAACGCGGCATCCACCGATGTCCGGGTTTCTTACAGAAGAAACAGATTTCAGTTCGACCCGCTAGTGTAGGACGGTCCCCTCAGGCCTGAGCCGTAGCTCGCAACACAATGCATCCTCACCATACTGTCCGGCTTCGTCGCTGATAGCGCTACCCATTCGCGAGAACAGGACGGCACTGAATGTTCGGCACAACCTTCAAGTCCGGTCGTGTCGCTGTCGACTGGATCGTAGTACGCAGCTATCTGTTCGAGAGTTAATTTTTCCCCAGTGTCAATCTGTCCGATAGCACACGACATTTCTGAGTCCGTATCATTGTCCTCTGCGTAACCAGGAGCAACAGTTTCAGTCCGGCGAGCAACTTGTTGTCGCTCTCGTTTCGTTCTTTGCTGTCGGCTTTCCGCTTTTAGAACAGCCGTGAGTGCTTCGCTATATGAACTAAACGTCAGTACACATAGTCTATCCGCAATATAGTCTGGCTGGCCGTTAATGAATTGCGAAATCACAGTTCTTTGCTGAGATTCCGGGGTCACATCGTCGAACACCTGTTCCGCAAGCGCTTGTAACCGCTCAAGTTAATGTTCTGCGGTCTCTTTCCATTCCCGTTTCATAAACGGAAAGTCGTCGCGCTTTGCCTGACGGCGGGGTGTGGGCTCCCATCTCTCCAGCAAGCGACGTTGGAACTCTTCCCACGAGGTGTCGACGGGGATGTGTAAGGCGAGTGCCTCGGCACGGCCTCGCAGCGTACTGTGGAAAGTCGTGGTCTTTTTCAAGTCCGTATACGTGAAGGCGGATGTAAAACGGTTGGTAGCTGCGCAGGTACTGTATCAGGTTGCCTTCCTTGAAGGTGTCGCGCCACTGGGCGGTCTTGCCGGCTGCTAGTAGTGGCGATCCGGTCGTAGATTCCACCGGCGGTGAGATCGGAGTACCGATGTTCGATTTCGTAGAGTTTGAAGTACCATTATTGGGTGTCGTAGTGATCGGAGTACCGATGTTCGCTGGCGATCCATCGGGCACGGTCGTAGCAGCTTCCGCTGGGGAAACGGCGGTCGTGACGGTGACTGGCGGTTCCGAGGTCGCGTTGTGAACTGCTGGTGAGTATCCAACACAACTTGACACAGGCGCGGCCTGTGAAGCGAGCTCGTACGATTGAGTCACCTGCGGTACACCTTCCGAGTGAGGAGGGTACGGGGGCGAAAGACCGTAAGATCTGGGGCTGTTAACGAACACACTCTGGCGTACTGCTATTTCGGGGTATTGATCTGATATTCCGGGTTACTGATCTGCTATTCCAGGGTATTGAGCTGCTATCCTAGGATATTGAGCTGCTATTCCGGGGTATGGCACAGGACCACCGCGACGAGGTACCACTCTAGGGTACGGCGGCTTGTATCCATCGGGAACAACATTGTGGTATCCGTCAGGAATAACATTATGATATCTGCCAGGAGCAACATGGTGATATCCATCAGGAACAACTGATATCGCTTGATCCGCGGACTCGACAGGGAGCTCGGGTCCGACGATGGTCATCGGCGGTGGCTGATGCTCATCGCGTGTGCGAGCGCTCGTGTCCGAGATCGGAACTCTGATGTCTTGTGATCGCCATGGCGGGTTGTTCAATGGTCCGCGGGAGTTGATCGCGGTGAAGGTCGGTCGTGTATGGGTCCGGTCGGCAGCAGGTGCTGAAGTACTCTCTGTAGCGGGACATCTCCGGTTCGGCTGAAACCCCTCGGGCAGGACTCCGGTCACGATCGGGTCAGTCGGCAATCTCGACTGGACTGGCGGGTTATGCTCATGACGCGTCAGGGTGGCTGTCAAGGGTCGTGACGCTGGTTGGTCACAGCTTGGTCCGAACTCATTAGCACTGTCCGAATTGTCCAACCACCGACAAATTCGCGATCGGCTGACTGGTTGCGTCACCATGGAAGTGTTAATGTTCACTGGTTGTACGCTCACCGGTTGTGACAGAGTGTCAGAATCCGGTCTCTGTCTTACAGGCACAGAGTTCGCTCGTCTTCGATCGTCGGCTAGCGAGCGAGACGGTCCGGCAGGTGTAGTGCGATACGACTTAGCATGAGCATCCAATATCTCGCCCATCATGTGACGGGGCGACGACGGGTCTTCGTGTAACAACAGTTCGTTCATGTACTCTTCAACAGCAAAGAGGTTCGGTCCGTAATCTTCTTCCGACAATGACAAACCAGTACGATCACAGTATTCCGATATCTGCTACATTTCGTCGGGCGGTTGCACGTGTGACAGAGTTAACGTGTCACTCATCGCTACTGACCGGGGTCGCGACGGTCGCTGGCTTAGCGAGACGGGTTTGGCGGTCGCTCCGTCTGTCGTCCGTGACTCCTCACGGAATTTGGCTGGCAATAGGTTTTCGCTCGTGTATCCGGCATTGACGTTAATAGTTTCTAAGCTGAGACTGGCTTTCGATATCCTGGTCACTGGCGCCAATGTTACGAAATCGGGATTCTTCAGGGTCCGATCAGCCCTTTTACTAGCGTATAGTGTTCGTAGCGTAGTGCTTGAATTATCACAAACCAGTCTGAATTCAATTAATCCAAGTTTATTGGGATGATAAGTCCGATGGCACGATCACGGCCTCATACACACTTCCCGATTTAGTTCGATTAATAGTCCGACACGTGAAACAATATATCACAGGTATTTCTCTATAATCTACACACAATTTCTTTAGTATTTTAGAGTTACATCTATTCCCTCCAAAATCTCTCTACTCGACTCCGAAAAGCGCGGGGACTTTTTCATGGGTGTCTGGTTTTTCCCGCGTCGTGGAGCAGGAGTTCATGTGATTTGCTGAATGTGAGGTAATGTCTGTGTGGGCGTGGTTAGGTGTCTGGAAATGTTGTGATTGGTGGTGTACTTTACATGACGTCATTTGTGGAGTTGTTTACATGTCTTGGACGGTGTGCGTCGGTTCTCGTGAGTACGAAGTCATGTGATGAATCTGTGCCGTGTATGTCGAGTGGAATAAAGTGTAAGGGAGGGTTTCGGGCCGCTAACTGTCATAAATATTCTACAATTTCAAATCTACGTTTTGTAAAGTTCGGCGGGCGCCCGCGACAGGGCGTCCGGCACTACTCTACGGAATACTTCAACCAGGTACAGTCAGCCCGGAACGAGTCCGGCCGTCATACACTACGACATAACACATGCATCTCACCAACTCCTTAACTACAACATGCATATTACATAGTTATGGTAATGTAGCCATGTGTAGAGCCCGAGATGCCATGGGAGCGGCACCACGGAACCCGTACACGTGGGCATGTTGCTGGCCGGCCTCGCCGAAGGCACTGTCACAGAGATGGAACTCTGAGCCAGCCCGACGGTCTGCCAGAGCCTGTGTCACACCACCCCGGGTGGAGAAGAGAACTGGTGATCCACAGGGCTTGCGCCCCCGAGTCAGCAACTGTCTCTACCCCAGCCAGGGCCCCCAATGGAAATCGTCCCCAGGGCCCGCGAGGGCCTTACCCAAGACACAGGGACGTAAAGCTCATGGCGAGCCTCTCGTCCTGCCTCTCGGCTTGCTCTGGGACAATCTCACAGACCAAGCCAAATGCTCGCGTATATATCGAACCGAGAGGCGGGAGGAGAAACTAGGTCACCACTTGTTATAGTTTACTGGGCGCGATTAGGTACAGTGCGTTGCTAGGCAGCGCATGCTCCAAGCTCGAGCAGTCTAAAGATAGGCCACAATACTTGCTAGTGTTTTGCAAAGACTCCTGCCGCGATCTTTGGGCAAAATCGCCACATTTATTTAAATGTTGAACGTGAAATGAGGTACCAATTGACATGTATTGATGTGTACAGATGATCTTCCAGTACAGATTTCCTATTTTTAATGTGACATTCGCTAATTTATGTCGCATAAATCAACGAATTCACAATGGTGTTATATATGGACCTATTACAATATACACGTATTAGGCCTATATCGTTAGGGAATCTCACTTTTGTCGTTGGTGAATCTTATCGATAATTCTTTTCCTCAACATATCTAAAGAAAAAAGCGTGATCTGCATTGATCGTTGTAAAACGTAACATACGCTGGACCCACTAGCTAGACCACAGTAGTCAATACAATATATGATAAATAATAATAATAATAATAATAATAATAATAATGCTTTATTTCAGGTATAAACACCCATATAAAAAGAGGACAATACATCATAAAAACGCATAACATAAATAGTATGGAGATGGCATCTATGTCAAATACAGAAGAGAGTGCCAATGATTAAACAAGTAATTGTTGCTGCACCAATTATTGTTATTGAGTGTTTGAATCAGTGTGTTCGAACTAATTTGAAGTCTCCTAATAAAGGAAAAGCACGACTTCCTATGTCTGGCATCAAAGGTATCGATCCGATTAGACAGAAACATATTCGAAGCACTATCCCACCTATTATAGCCAAGAATCTTGCGATATACATTGTTGTAAGCAACGCGAAGTTTAGACAGCGCTTGCTTACTCGAGGTGCGCCACAAGTAAGGGCAATAGAAGTTCAAACAGAAAGACTCAACCAAACGACATTTGACAGATATAGAACAATGTGCAAACTTGAGCAAAATGGTATTAGCACTAGCATATAGACTATGAAGTTGCCTTTTTATATCTTGGCGATCATCGAAAGACCTACTAATAATCACACCGAGGTACTTAGCACTATCGACTTGGCCAATAATATTACCATTAAGGAAAACAGATGGGGACGACAACTGCCTGCCCTTGCTTGGGGGAACAATAATACAGTTTGATTTCGATGGGTTGTACAAAATATCGTGAGAAAAGCCATACAACTCACAAGCATTGAGAAGTAACTGAAGTCCTAAAGCTGAGGGTGCAAGGAGGCAAATATCATCTGCATAAAATAGATGATTCATAGATACTGAACCTAGATAGCAACCAGCCTGTAGCTTTTGGAGTACACGACTGAGGTCGTCCATATATAAGGCAAATAACCTGGGAGATAAAATTCCACCCTGACGGACACCGTTTGTAGTAAAAAATTCATCAGATGTAACCGAACCCCATTTGACACAAAACTCCTGAGTTCTGTACCAATAACACAAAAGTCGAACAATCAGGGATGGGACACCGCGTTCAAACAATTTTTTAAACAATAGCCAATGATTGACACGGTCAAATGCTTTCGAGGCATCAAGATAACAAGTAAAAACTGTGCTACCATGACAACGATAATATTCTATGACACTTTTCAGTGTATAAACACACATGTCAGTTCCCATATTACGCTTAAAACCAAACTGATTATCAGTAGTAGTAATATATTCATCAATCAAATCCAACAGAATCAGCTCGAATATCTTTGAGGATGAGGTAACCAAGGCTATGGGCCTATAATTAGATTTGTCGCAGATATTGCTGGTCTTATTTTTTACCAATGGGACAATAATGGTTTTCAAAAGTACACTTGGCAAATAACCATGCGACATACAAGAAGTGAATAACATTGACAACAATACCGATATAGAGTCATGAGCATGAATAAAGTGCTCTGCAGCCAACAAATCGTGATCTACAGCCTTGCCCTTTTTGAGATGTTTGAGAGCACATGTGACATGACTGGGGCAAATGGAAATTAAGTCATGTTTAGAGACAGAACTACAATTATTCTCAACAAACTTTCTAGCAGAATCTGAGTGGACACAGTTCAATAAATCAGAATAATGATTCTTCCAAGTTTCACATATTTCACTACCACCAGAAACGTCATCAATGGTAGAAGCTAGAGGGACAGATTTTCTGTTTACTTTCCTGATTGTTTTCCAAAAAGTAACCATATCCTTATCACATAGTGAATTAGCGAGCCCATCTGCCCGTGTTGTATCTTCAATCGCTAGGCACTGTCGATAATTATATTTAAATCGAAGGCGGGTAGCAGTCATGAGATCACGAAGGGGCCCCTCTCGAGGCTTGCCCGAGTCTCGCCAAGCAATATAGGCCTGCCGTGCTTCCGTGTGAGAATCACGAACATAGTCATTCCAACCTGGGACAATATAATCACTAGAATTTGAACACTTTGTACTGGGAATACACATATCACCAGATTTGATCAATGATTGGAATATATCCCCATACATTCTATCAAGATATGCCCTATGAGCCTCTGATTTGCATTGGACATCGTTGCAAAGTATAACGTCAACAGGGAGATCAATATTAGATAGTAAAGAACGCGTCATATTATAATACCTATCGATATCTGTTTCCGAACATTTGGACCAATTCGAGATATTAACAGTACTATTACAAGATAAGGTATCACTGTCTTTCAGGTTACTAGTGACCCCATCAGGAATCACAAAGGACGCAGACAAAGGAAGGTGGTCAGAACTGGGAACTTTGTCTAAAATATCAAGGTCCGATAACAAACGATCTGCCCCATGACTACATATATAATGATCTAACCACGAAGTTGTAGCATGTGCATCGCTAACATAAGTGAACACATCAGCAAATCGACCGAACCTGTTATAGTCAGATACCTCCATCTCAGAGTCAGTACAAAACTTCAACAATTCCTTCTCAAACCTAGAGCCAACTTTAGCATTAAAATCTCCAAGTAGAACTAGATAAGAGGTTTCTGACTCATCCACTATAGCATGTAACTTGCCAAGATAGAACATATAATCATCATAATTTTCATCACATTGATATGGCATATAGACATTGAGGAACTGTACACAACAATTACCAACATTAACAGTGCAGCCTATGACATGATCGTCATTATAATGATGTATAGATATATGTTTAGCCAGAGACTTTCTCCACAGTACACCAACGCCGCCATATGGTCGGCCAGTTACGATATTTTCACAAGTGACCATGCTACTTATCCCTTGACCAATAAAATCATTATCTACAGAGTTAAAACAATCCAACTCATCACTTCTGAGCCAATGTTCTTGAATAAAAATGATATCGTATGATTGACACAATTTTTTAATGTCAAAAACTGATGATTTGAATCCATAGCAGTTCCAGGTTATAGTTTTAATATTGAAAGTTCTGGACACAACATGGAACACAAATGTAACAGTCAGAGCTATTCGTAGTAAGGTCGCACAAGACTGCTTGCCGGCCAGAGGTCTGGATCCAACAGCTGACTAGCATCGCGACGCGAGGCATGGATGTGGAACGAGCTGTACGAGTTGTACTTCGTCTGTACTGGCTCACATCTAACATGCAGTCCAGTCTCCATGAGAACGTTAGCAGATACGTCCTCTGGACGTGTATTCCGGGCAAGTCGGGACACGAAGACACCAGTGATGCGACGAACAGGCCGCTGCGAGTTTTTCTTGTACTTCTTAGCAGCAGTTAAAGCGAATCTGGTTCCACTGCCGATGATAACGTTCGCTCTCTCACGAGAATCACCAGCAGGATCACGATCCTGTGAATCCCGGTGTTTATGGGTTCGGTGATTACGCTTGCCAACTACTGTGAACCTGATAGAAGAGGATTGCGTCGTGTGATCATTCGAGGACGTCGGGTGCGTGGACTTGAGTGCTGAGGAGTACCTCCGTCGGGATGTATGCTTCGTCAGAGGAGCGTGAGCATCAATATCGGAGTCGGTACTATCACTACTGTCACTAGACTGACTGTCACCTCCAGTAAGATCACCTCGGAAGCTGAAGATTGAACGACAATTTTCTTGTGTTGAGCATACTAGCTTGTGTTGAGCATACAATAAGCACGACATCTACATCGATAAAGTGAAGGGACCTACAAAAAACACCAATCATAATACAACCATCTATATAATACACAAGTAACCTACAGTGGAGAGAATTTGTGGCCAGCGGAAATATGTTGGCATGGGAAATTTATGTGATTAATTTATTGGATTATATTGCTCATTATTCTCCATATAATTGTAGAATATTCATGACAGTTATCGGCCCGAAACCCCTCCCTTACACATTCTCCCACTCGACATACATGACACAGACTCATCACATGACTTCATACTTACCTTACGTCACCAGCACACACCGTCCTAGCACCGCACCACATGTAAACAACTCTGCTCACGATGACACACCCTTCATTCCCTCCAATCACCACATTTCCAGACACTTAACCACGCCCTTCAGACATTACATCACATTTAACGAATATACATGAACTCCTGTCCCACGACGCGGGAAAATTACAGACACTCAGCACATGGCCCGCGCTTTCCCCAGATTCTGGTTTGAGAACTTAGAGAGAGAAGGAAAAAATCTAATAGAGAGGTACAAGAATTAATAAGAAGAATATTGTGAATTTAGAAGAAGTTGAACTATATCGGACTATAGTATACTTCGGACTATCTTGTGGGATTACGTATGAGTGAGTGGCCGTGATCTACATCGAACTAAATCATCCCAATAAACTCGGATTATTGTTGAAAGATACGTCGGACTCCTGTCTTGTGTTAACGCACGACATACATCGTACTATACGATCTTTTCGGCGTAATAGCCGCCGGGAGACACGCTATTCCGTCACATAATAAACAAAGAAGAACATATCTATCGATGTATATCCGAGCACAGACATTCAATGGTTTCAATGTTGCCCAATGTTTTGGATCAAATTGATAGTTTATGCGTCTATTTCGGTGTAAAAAAGCATTTGTCAGCACATTTTATCACTTTTATATCTTAAACTACAAAAGTTGGCAACCTTTCGAAATATTATTTTTGGAAGTGCTGTGATCCTTTTGTTGAGATTACTGTATTTAACAAAGGATAGCAGCATAAGCAGGACCGGGCCCACTCATATCTACCCTCCGTGGGTCTCATTTTAGGCAAACTTAGAAAACCAGCGCGATGCGCTGGCCAATAAGCACGTATCATAATGGGAACAAACATATAATACTTCTGCAGCCACAACATGTCATAAACATGTGAACAGTTCATTAACATGTCAATGAAATGAAAGATGAAATGAATCCGGTATGGCAGAAACAAGACATTAATGTGAACCCGTACAAGCAATATCCACCTGAGTCCAATCAGAACACATTTTCATTAATGAGGATTTGACACAACACACAGCAATAGGGTGTTGTGGATCAGGTTGGATTAAGAATGACTGCTTATATAGTCTGGACAATATAGCAAAACCGTATTTCTGCAGAAAAAAACTTTTCCGTATCCCTGCAGAAATACGAAATATTGTATTCGAAATATAGAAACGCGTGAAACTGTATTCCTGTTGTCAGTACAAAATACACACTATCGTATTTGTAAACTCTGAAACCTGTATATTCTTCTAACTTTACCTATATTGAAGGAGAGGTTATTGGAGTGATTATCCATCTAAAATGCCAAGTGTGATATCTTCCAAGTTTGGACAATGTGTAATGAATTCAAAAGAATTCACAAGTTTCAGTTATTTACAAATACGATATTATTTATATATGTATACAAATATGCAATATGGATTCGTGAGCTGTAAGTCGATAATAAGCGAGATATTAGTCATCTTACCTTGAAAATAAATTCGAAGGTCAAGTTCAAGGTCATGAGAATATTCAGCATATATCATTTCCTATATGTCCACAATGATATAAGATGTAAAGTCGCTAATAAGCGAGATATTAGCCATTTTCAAGGTACTGACCTTGAAAATGAGGTCAAAGGTCAAGTTCGAAGTCATTGAAATATTTGGCATACATCATTTCCTATATGTACACAATTTATTCCTAAGCTGTAAGTCGACAATAAGCGAGATATCAACCATTTTGTGCCAAGCTGTAAAACAGATACTAAGCGAGATATTAGCCATTTTGTGCTCTGAGCTTAAAAATGAGGTCAAATTCAAGGTCATCAGAATATTCGGCCTACATCATTTCTATTTATCGATTCCCAAGCTGTTAAATTTGATAAGGAGCAAGATATTAGCCATTCTGTCCTGTGACCTTGAAAATTAGGTCAAAGGTCAAATTCAAAGTCACGAGACTATTCAGTATATATCATTTCCTATATGTCCGTAATTGATTCCTAATATCTAATCTCAATATCAAGTGAGATGTTAGGAATAATGTGCCCCACTATAAAGCATAGAAAACATGGGAAAGTCCCATTTGGGCCTAGTTCCGGCCACAATGGCCTTTTCGAGCGATTAAAGGGCAATGAAACTTATATACATGTCACAAAGGTCCATAGGAGGAATCTTCTGAAACAAAAGTCTCAAAACTGATCGGAGAGTTTTCTTTGAAAATGGCCGCCCAAGTCCGAACTTGGCCGTCTTTGACAAGAATGGCCGCCATTTGGGAAAAAATATCACGCTCTTGAATTATTTTTTTGGCATTTCCGTGTGAAATTTCTAAAAGATTCGGCCGTAAACTTCAAAGATAAACATGTAGACGGACGACGCCGGACGGTAACCTAAAAATATCAGTTATGGGGATAATTCCAAAAATTCCATCAAGTGGAATTTTTTTCCAATCTCGGAGAAGAAGGCATTTGATTATTTCAAGAATCTGATCGAAAAAAAATCAAAATAGTTAGATAAACTATTAACAGATTACTCTCTCTTGAATTATTTCCAAATATTTTTGCTCAGATGTTCAACATTTGGCCGTAAACCTTCAAGTTTAACAAGATAATCAAAGGGCTTAGAAAGGTTACCAGAGCTTAGTATCCAACAACAATTTTTTCACCAAAATTGCCGTTTTGACATTTCAAGGTCATTGAATGTTAAATTCAAAGTCAACTGAAATTCGCCATATATGACTTCCCATTTGAATGTGCCACTATTAACATCTATATTGAAGTGTTCTGGGACTTTATTCCATAAAGCTTCAATTATGAAGGAAAAAGTGAAGTCCAATAACCTTCTCTATGGCGAGAGAACTCAAATATTTGTGATGAAAATGTTTATAATTTCATAGACTTTCTGCTAATTACCAATTATTTGATGCTGAATATATATTGTAACGCTTCTAGGGGTCGAGATTCTCTTCTTTCGTTTCGGTAGACTCCGGAACGTCGGCTACAGAGGTACTTCGGGAGGCTCCGTTGCTCCAACTGCAAGCCGTCTCGGCTGTTTCGGCTGCAAGGGCGGTTTGGAAGGTTTTGGGACTCTGGCTGCAAGCCGTCTCGGTTGTCTCGGCTGCAAGGGCGGTTCAGGTGGCTCCGGGACTCCGGGTGCAAGCCGTCTCAGTTGTCTCGGGTGAGGTACTTTGGGAAGCTCCTATGCTACGGCTGCAGGCCGTCTTGGTGGTAGCATGTTCGGGACTGCAGCTGCTAGTGTTGCCGAAGTAGGGATCACCTATCATGTAGTTTGGTATTCGGCTCCTTCTCTCAACCTCTTCTTCTTCTTCGGCTGTACTTTCGGTTGATAGCTTGGGTTCACAGCTATCTCAGACGTTGTCAGCAATGATTTCAACCCGACTGGTCTTCCAGTCCTTCTCTTGTATTACTTCGGTGGACTTTACTTCTTAAAGTTCACTTCGGTTGTCATTCCAGTTGTTTACCCGAACTCAGAGTCGGCCAGGCCGGCTCAAGAAACAACTCTCGGCAACAGTTCAAGGTTTATTAACAAATCATAGAGTCGGTTGAAATAGTTGAGAATTCATCTAGAGATGACATCTTCGGTGGTTCGCTCGCTCTTCGGCCAATTTGACTAATTCGGCGATGTGCTCTGGTTGGTGTCCCAGGGTCAAAAGGCGCTGACTCCTCAGATCGCCATCCACACCAGGTCTCCGGGGCTGTACTGGTTGTTTTATTTTTTTTTTGATATATGTTTTTCATTGTCAATTCATCTCTCATACAGACACATGCATTCACATCAAGATATTTCAGTTTGTGTATAAATCTATATTTTTTGCATTGCTGTCTTGGGATCCATTTTCTTTCATATATTCCAGGAATGTTACAAACTCTGGTATATTTGGGTACGTTTTCTTACACCTGCAATTAAAGACATATTCCTTACCAATTAAAAATATATAATTTTGTTCTTGAAATTGGACATTGTGCATTCCCAACAGTATATCAATTGGTCTCAATACAATAACAGCTGCTATCTTTTTTTTGTCCACAAATATAGGTCTTTCCAGAAATGTTTTGTGACGGAATAGCGGAGTTCTTCGGGCGGCTATTACGCCCACTGATCGAATAGTACGATGTATGTTGTGCGTGAACACACCAACAGGAAGTCCGACGTCAATTGCAACAATATCCGATGTTTATTGGGATGATTAAGTCCGATGTACGATCACTCTCACATTCAATCGTAATCCCCACAATAGTCCGAAGTATTAATAGTCCTGTATAAATTTGATATCCTCTAATCGCAATCTTTTGCTTAGTACCTCTCAATACAACTTCTTTCTTCAACAGATTTCTCACAACTACACTGTTCAACTCCAAGATTGCAACTGACTTGTCCGTGGGAAAGCGCGGGGCTAAGTCCATGATGTGTGTGGGTTTTCCCGCGTAATGTGGCAGGTGTTCATGTGAAATGGCGGGAAAGTGATGTCATGTCTGTGTGGGCGGAGTCATGTGTCTGGGAATGTGGTGATTGGTGGGATTGTAGGAAGTGTTAACGTGAGCAGTGTTGTTTACATGTGGATGTGGTGCGAGGACGGTGCATGCCCGGTGACGTAAGGTAAGTAAGTATGAAGTCATGTGATGAATCTGTGCCGTGTATGTCGAGTGGGAGAATGTGTCAGGGGCGGGTTTCGGGCCATAACAGTCATAAATATTCTACAAAACACCCCTTCGTCAAATTACCCCCTGTGAATTTACCCTCCCCGAAACCTAACTGTCCAAAAATCTAAACATGATAAGCTAAAAGTCCTAAAGGGAAACACATTCACCGCGCGAGACAATGGTAAAGCAATGAGTACAATAAAAATTCTAACTGTCAAAATAAAGTCATTAGTCAGTCAGTCAACAGTCACTAAGATGATACGAACACATTTGACAAATACATTTAAAACAACGACAGGTGACGATGAAACACATAAATCAAGACATCAATCACAGTTGAAAGAATCACAAATGTATATACATATTATATCATTGGAATGTGAAAATACTCCTCTACGTTCCCTAATAGAACGGAATCATTTTAAAGTCCGGAACACCTGAAAATGACCAGGATTAATTGGTTCGAATTACACACATATATATCATATGGTATGGTTAGTACGATATGTACAGGACACAGCTATCCTGGTGCTGTGCCCTGGGGTCCGGAATTTGGTCCGACTGACGGTCGCGTCTCCGTGACGCGGGAGGCCGGGCGGCTGGCGATGCCTGTTGCATCAGCCGCCTCTGGTCGTCAGCCGGCAAGTGCGGTAAAACCGCCACAATCGTCGTCCAAAGTTCGTCAGGGATTCCCTGAGGTTCCGGCGACGAAGACGAGGACGAAGTTGTAGAGAGGCGGGCTCTAAGCTCCCGTACCTCTTCTCGTAAGTTCGAATTATTTTGCTCCGCAGTACGAAGTCGATTCTCGTCGATTCTCCTCCAGGAGAGGGTGCGGGGCTGTCGGGGTCTGTCGCTCGTGTAGCGATCCCATCCCGAATCCTAGAGACATGGCGTTATACTCCGCCTGGCGGATGTGCGCGTCCATGGCGAGTACGTATCCGCGGCGGATAGCTCGCAGATGTTGAAGCGCCAGGTCGTCCGCGCTGGCCAGTGCCAACGACGGGAGGTGATGCTCGGCATCTTCCGCTAGTAGTAGAGGGTCCGCGTCCGTTGCAGCCTGGGTGATTTGCTCCATCCAGTACGACTGATGCGGTCCGAGTCCGGCAGGAAGACGACGTGTGTTGTCGTCCTGGTAGAGTTCGGCGAAGTCCGGGTTAATTCCGGGGAGGACTTGTAGTCCGGGTAAAGTCCGTTCGAGCAACCTTTGCCCGTGTTGGCGAAGTAGCTGGTAGTCCGCACCGAACTCACCAGATCCGTGAAGTCCGAAATTGACCTCCAGGTCGCGAGGTAATGGATCCTGGTCCTCCAGGACTTCCATCCTTAACCGAGGCCTATCCGGATCGTTGGCTCGTGTAACCAAGGTGGTCGTTGGGGGCAACAACTCCTCCTCATAATCCAGGTACGGAGGAGGTGGTCCGAAAGTGATCAGGCCGCGAGACGGCTCCATGGGAGAGTCCGGCCTGCTGTCGGGTGTCCGACGTTGTCGAGGTTCTGGTTCATCCTCGATAGTCCGAAGTGGTGGCGGCTGGTCGCACTCCATTGGCGACTCAGTGTCCGTAACTGGGGTTCGAGAAACCGTTCTTGGGGAAGGCTCCCTATCCTCAGAGTCCGTAATTTTAGCCGTTTCCATGGGTTCGGCTGGGTCCGAAGTTCTAACTGAGTTCGAAGATTCAGCCGCGTCTGTCTCGACTGAAGGTCGACTTGGCAGGGGCGGATATTCGTCCGGGGGTGGCACAAGTCCCTCCCGAACTCTATAGTCCGTAACGTTAGGCGCTGTAGGCCTCTCAACAGTCCGACTCTTGGGTATCGCCCCCGAGGGCGAACTCCGTGCGGGAGTTGAAACTCCTGTGGCTGGTGAAGCCGAGGTCCGAGGTTCGGCGGTCTTCATGGCCGAGGTCCGAGATTCAGCGGCCTTCATGGCCGAGGTCCGATATACAACAGGGCGGTCGAAATAGAAAGCCCCAGGCTTTCGGTAGCGGACGTGACGATTAATCAGTTGGATGTCCCGTACCATCCGTTCGACCTTGGCTTCGTCGGCCCTCGTTTTCAGTTGGCCGTACTCAATACGGTCCAGTACCAGTTGGACCTCCGGTGCGGTATTCGGCGGGTACTGTGACATCACCGCGGGCGCCATCGCCCAGATGCCGAAAGTAAGTACCGATTCCGGCGTCCGTCGGAAGATGGGTACGTGCGATGGTACGCGTGGTGGCCGATAGTTCGGATTGGGTTGCATGTCAACCCCACATCGCTTGGCGAAACGAGTTACCATATTCTCGGTGGCCATTAGTGATCCCCGTTGGAAAATGGGGAATCGGTCCGTGTGACTCGCCGTGGGCATCGAGATATGTTGTATCATGTCCGAAAGCGTTAGGGTCATGTACCCGTCCCGTGCGGGGCACACAAAGAAACGTACGAATGGCATATGATACGCCAGAACATGAGCATCCAGCTCCTGTGGGGTCCGAAGTGGGGCCCGGCGAGGCACCATGGGCCAGGTCCGTTCACGTTCCGACTCCTCCTCACTGGTACAGAAGGGGCAGTCGAATCCTCCTGTTCCGAGGCGTAGCGGCATCAGAGTCAAGTACTGACTCTCTGTCAGTGTCGACGGTACGGAAAAATCATGGACATGTCCATATCCTGCGTGCCGGTTCCGGTCGTAGAGTGGAACCGCGTTCCAGTCGATTGGACTCGTCCCGTGGGGTGTGGGAGGACGAGGTACGAGCTCCATCAACTCGTCAACTTGACGGCGATAAGTCCGTTGTCGTAGATCCCGCGACTCATGGTTTCCTTGAGTCCGGAATAAGTCCGTATATGCCGAGGAATATCCTCGCGATGTCGTCGCGTGCGGGAGCAACGCGAGAGGTCGTACGGGTTTGGCCGGTTTGGCTGAAACAGGCGAAGTAGCCGACACGGCGGTCGGTCGTGTGGCTGTCACTGGCGGAGTAGCCATCATTTGTTTTGGTCCGGAGTCCGAAGTAACACTAGCCGTGGCTTTAGCTGCGTCTCTAGCAGCCATGGCTTGTTCGACAATTTTCCCGCCTTCTTCCAGGCGCTGGAAGTCAGGCGCACTTAAGTCCGACATAAAGTCCGATGATGGACTCGGCGTATGACGCTCTCCACGTTGAACGAGTTTCGCCATCACTTTCTTCCGAATGTCCGTTTCGGCCCCAGAGGCCGTTTCTGTATCCGATATCGTGATCGGGTCCGAAGTAGGGGAAACTGTTCCTGGTGCGCTGTCGGCTGTCGCCGATTCTCCAAGTACGATAGGATGTTCCGGCTCATCCCCAGCCTCCACTATCCTCACGGCAAGTGGCAGTTCGTTATTACCGGCATCAGATGCCGTCTTCTTGTCCGGTGGCTTGTCTCTTTCCTTGTCGGAAGACGACATAGTTCGAATTTCGCTCACTGGCGTGAGCCCACACTCACTAGTCCGACTTTTATCCTAATGCAAGGTGCGTATCAGGATTATTCACACAGTCCGTGAAATACTAGGCAAAAGTCCATGCAATTGCCGTACGAAATATCCACAAGATATAGTCAATTGTCTTATAAGAACACTGTTGATATTCAACACTTTTCCGCTAGATGTTAACTCTCCAGTGTCCGCAGCCAGAATGACCCACTTCTAAAACTTTCCTGCTTATCTGGCATCCGTACACACACAAAGTGCCGACAGTGTCTTTTGCGGTTTTCCACAATCGGGGGGTGCGCTCGGTCTATTGTCTTATACGTCTTTTTACGTTCGCTTGATCCATCTCGGCTCTCAGTCGTGCGAAGAGGGGGCGGTCCATCACCTAGGCAACGCGTGTACATCGAAGCTCTAGTTCATCACACCAGTCAGGCGGGGCAGTAGGTTAGCACACAGCTGCTCTATTTTCCCATGGTCCGACACAAACTTCTGGATAACGCAATCCAATCATTTCACTGTCCGTCTAGCATACAGTCAAAATTACGGCACCTTTTGCGTGCTTCCACTCTCTATTGAAGTTAACTGGGAATGTTTATATGGAGGTGCCGCGGGCGGCTTCAGTGTTTATTTGCGCTTCATGCTTTTCCGTGTGAACTCTTATAATTAGTCCGTTCCTTATCTGCACAGTTAGCACACAATAAACTTTTGACCAACTTGTTTATAACAGATGATCACTGTCCGTACGTATGCTGAGGTATAAATACCAAGCTCACAGAAGTTTGCTCAGTCCGTTCATTGTCATCTAGTGCCGTAGATAATGGAACCGCTGATATTATCATGAGGGGTGATGGGGTAATCTGGGCGGCCCTGCCGTGGCGTGTTGCATAATTTTTTTAATGAATGTGATGACAGATCGCGCGTTGGAATGCAGAGGTTGGTTCATAGCTGAATTCTGCTCCTGATGGCATTCCCCTGAATTGTGCGTAGGGGGAGCAGAGGCTCTTATCAGACGCTTGCTCGGAAGACGGCTATCCTCTCACCTCGTCCGCGACAAAGTGATCTTACTCACGGCAGGACATGACGGCTGACACATGAGTGAAATTGTTAGTCATGCAATATTTAGGTAGTGCGCAACAGGCGCGAGATGGTATGGAGAAGTACGAAGTTATATGCAATGCATAACACACATATACCACATTATAGCATCGTAACCAACATCAATATTATAACGTCATATCAATATTATATATGAAAATTGCCTCACTGACATCAGTACATAAAAATGGTTATTGAAATGAATATGTACATAATATTATTATATTATAAATATATTTTGGGGTGATATGACATTATAGTCCAATAGACAGGCATTTATTCATCATCATTGAGAGCAGTCCCTTGGCACAGCCGTGGTTATCTGAACCGGGCTGGGCGGCGAATCGTGCGTCTGGGTCGATTGTACGGAGCAGGCTGGGGCGTAGCCTCGCTTGTTGATGAGTCCGTAACAATCGCGGGTTTGGGTCCGCGGGGTTTTGGCGCTCGCTGTGAAGCGCTAGAGTTCGACTTGCGCGATTTTCGCTTCTGGCGACGACGTCGCGGTCCGATTGCGGGTGATGACGAAGTATCAGTCTCGGTAGTCCGATCTGTATCTGACGACTTGTCTTGTACGGTGACGTCCCAAGGGTAGAGGAATTCCTTGAGGAGCTCCAGGGGATCGTTCGATGGTTCGGTCTTGGAGTCTGTGCTACTTGACGACTCAGGTGGCGATCCGACTTGAGGTTGAAGGTTCAGCAACTGTGCATCGCCTTCGTACGGTTTGATGACATCCAGATGGACGACTCTAGTATTTCGTGGATTGGAGACTAGAGCAATTCGATAGTCTACCTCAGTTACGCGTTCCAGGACTCTCCAGGGTCCGGTCCAGGGTCGGGCGAATTTGTTGTTCTGAGTGAGGGGCAGGTAGTAGTACCGTACCAATTCTCCCGGCTGGAACTGAGGGCGAGATTTCGCATGTGCGTCATACCCCATTTTCTGGCGGGTTGCAGCTTTTTGCAGATGGTCTTGCGCAAACCCATGGGCAGCTCTGATAGCAGTTCGAAGATACTCGACGTATTCAGGTCCGCATGGAGGTAGCGGTTCTGGGTCATACGTAGGAAACATCAAGTCAACAGGCAAATTGCACTCATGTCCGTATACCATCAGGTGTGGTGTACACCCAGTAGAAGAATGCACTGAGGTGCGGTACGCCATGAGTACATATGGTAAGTGCAGATCCCAGTCATTCCCACGATCACTGACGAATGCACTCAACATATTCAACAAAGTCCGATTGAATCGTTCGACTTGACCGTCACTTTGTGGGCGGTAGGGCGTGGTCCGAATTTTCTTGGCGCCCAGAAGGCGTACAACACTCCGAAATAACGACGACTCAAATTCCGTTCCTTGGTCGCTGTGTATGGCTTTCGGTACCCCGTGGTACACGATCCAACGATTCACCAAAACATCGGCGACATTTTTGGCCGTATGGCGGCGGAGCGGGAATGCGTCCGTGTACTTTGAAAAGTAGTCCGATATGACAAGAATGTACCTGTGACCTCGTCCGGTAACTTTATGGGTATCTAAGATATCCATGGCAATACGATCAAATGGCGCCCCAGTTGGTAGTTGCGTTAGAGGCGATTTCTTGGGCGCTGGTTTTCCTTTTCGTGACACACACTGCGGGCAGCGGGCGCACCAGCGGGCAACATCCAAGGCGAGACCTGGCCAGTAGAACCGGCGCTTCACTCTCTCAACAGTCCGTTGTATTCCGAGGTGGCCTACGACCTTGAGGTCGTGGAGTTGGTGTAGAACCACCGTTCGTAATGCCGCTGGTAACACAGTTTGCACAACAGTCCGACCAGCTGGGTCCGGCTTGGTAGTACGTATGAGGACTCCATCCTGTAGCGCTAACAAAGTCAATCGTGAAACCAAAGTTTTCACTTCCTCACCGTAGCGGGCGACTTCCTTTGACGTGGGTTTCGTTTCGTTCAATACCCACTGTCGTACGACTCCGACACTCGGGTCGACTTGCTGAGCGGCAACAATGTCCGCTGTTGAATAGTCCGACAACCATTCTTGTCCGTTCAATTTCACATCCAATGCTCGCACACGTGCAGCTTGGCGTATTGAGATCATCCGAGACAAGACCGGTGATGTCATGGTATCACTGTCCAGGAGGTCTTTCTCGGGTCCGACAGGAACCACCGTAATCCGTCTGACGGGAAGTTCTCCAGAACTGGTTTCCGGGTCCGTGGGTGGAACGACTAAGCGTCCAGGGCAGTCCGAATGTTTGCAACTATGGCAGCGGGAAAGTCCGTCAGCATTTCCGTGGAGCTTTCCAGGACGATGTTCAATACGAAAGTCATATTGCTGCAGTTTGGCTAACCAGCGAGCCAACATACCGTCCGCATCGTTGTAGTTCTTTAACCAACGCAAAGAACTATGGTCAGTTCGTAACAGGAATCTGCGTCCCCACAAATAATGTCGGTAATGCTGAATCATTTCAACGACAGCCAACAGTTCTCTATAGGTCGTACAATAATTCCGTTGCGTGCGGGACAGCGTCTTGCTTGCAAAGCCAATCGGGATTTCCTTTCCATTGACACGCTGTGAAAGCGCGCCTCCGATGGCGTAGCCGCTGGCGTCGGTATCAAGAATGAAATAATCGTCCGCATCTTGTGATGGATGGGCGAGCTTGGGGGCCTTGATAAGTGCGTTCTGGAGCCTCCTAAAGGCGTTCCGTTGGGGCGATCCCCACGTGAAGTGACATTCACCCCGGGTGAGTGCCACCAGAGGTTCAGCAATTTCGGCATAGTCTTTTATGAACCTCCTGTGGTAATTTGCAAACCCCAGGAAAGCTCGTACGTCCGTAATCTCACAGGGAGTCGGCCATTCCCTAATAGCCTTGACCTTGTTCGGGTCCACCCTGATTCCTTGTCCACTGACGATAAATCCCAGATACAGGATTTCGCGTTGAAAGAGTTCGCACTTTTTGGGTTGTAAGCGTAACCCGGCAGTTCGTATCCGATCGAGGACCGCTTCCAGATTGGCAAGCGCCTGATCAAAAGTGCGTCCGTATGCTATCACGTCATCCAGATAGCACATACATCTGGTCCACAGATATCCACGTAAGATGGTCTCCATGAGACGTTCGAAAGTCGCTGGCGCGTTGCTCAGTCCGAACGGCATAACCCTGAATTGGTATAGGCCTTTCCGGGTGGCGAAGGCCGTCTTGGGTCGGTCCGTCGGGTCCACTTCGACCTGCCAATATCCCGAGGCGAGATCTAAGGCCGAGAAGTAGTTCGCTCCAGCGAGTGCGTCATGCGTGTCTTGAATGTTCGGAAGAGGGTACGAATCTTTCCGTGTTACGTCATTGAGCAGACGATAGTCCACACAGAATCGTACCTGTCCGTTTTTCTTTCGTACCAACACCACTTGTGAACTCCATGGTGATTCCGAAGGTTCGATACATCCAAGTCGCAACATTTTGTCAACTTCCTCATCTATGATGTGTTGTTGCGCTTGGGGTACGCGACGTTGTCGCTGACGAATTGGGGCACTTGTACCCGTGTCGATCCGATGTTGCACTACATGCGTTCGTCCGAGCTGTCCTTCGGGGCACATGAAAGTGTCTCTATACCGATATACCAAATTGGCACAGCACCGTTGCTGTTCAGGTGCTAGTCCGGCATGGTCCACCATCTCCCGTAGGTGTAGCGGGAGGTCTTCGTAATGGTTAACGTTCGTGTGGGGAACTTCCGGTTCCTCTCCTGACTTCGGCAGAGCGCCCACAATACTGTCAACTGGGCTCGCTATGGCTATTGGATTCGAGCGAGTCAGAGTTACGCCCGTATCCGCGGGGTTCACCACAGTCACTTTAACACACTTCCGGTTCAATGAGGTCAACGTGCGACCCATAATCAAGTCTGTTTCCTCCGGAAAGTTCGTCATGGGCTGAATGAGCCAAGGGTGTTGGCACACCCTGACCTTTGAGGTCGGTACAAGTTCGACTATGGCCTCGCTGCGTGGCGGTACCGTAACGGCTCGACGTACAGCCATGCGTACAACATTAGCTTCGAAGTTCTTGTATGCAAACAGGATCTCTTTATTAATTTCGACAGTTCCATCACCGTAATTAACGATGGCTTTCGTTTGTCGGAAGAAATTCATGCCCAAAATCATTTCGTCATGAATCGCTGCTACACAAAATGTTACTGTCATTTCTTTCGTTCCGACCTTGATCGTAAGGTCTAGAAGTCCGTCGATCGGGCTGGAGTCTCCGTTGACATCCCGAATGGTCGCCATGGTCGGGCGTAGAGTGCGCTGTTCGACAGGCACGTGTCGCATCATGTCCTTTCGGAGCAGGGAAACCTGTGCTCCTGAGTCCATTACTGCTTTGAAAGTTCGTTCTCCAACATGCACTGGCAATTTCCAGCACTCATGGGCGGCCAGACTTCGACTGATAACAATCGGGCCATCGAGGTCCTCCTCAGGCAGTAGGAGTGGAAGTTTCAGTCTTCCCGGCTTGGTTTCAGGTCCCGATGGGAAAGCGTAAAAGCCTCCATCATCCGACACCCATTCTATTTCAGACATAGAGTCCGTTCCAGTATCGCCGGTGGTGCGTGTCGACACCCCTTCGTGACGATTAGTCCGTGATGGCCTGCGTGGCAATGGTTCCGACACCCCTTCGTGGAGGGATTCCGTACCTGAAGTCGACGAAGCACACTTGGCGCACACCCCTTCGCGGAGCGGAAGGGCCCGTGGTGTTGGCGCCAGCTTGGTTGGCGTCGTGTTCGTAGCTGTGGACACAACCACTGGTTTGGAGCTTTGAGCGTAGCTCGGTTTAACGGAAGGTTCTTGCTCCGCAGTTCCTTCCTCCCTTAGTTTGACGGCCTGGCCTGTGGTGGTGGCTGAGCCGGTGGTGTCGTAGCCATTGGCTGAGAGTTCGAGTTCGGTATACCGATCTGTCCGTTATTCCGATTTGCGCCAGGGCGTGGCGGGAACGGTTTCATTCCGTTTCGTACCAATATGTCCTTCAAACGGTAACACCGTATCCACCTGTGTCCCGGTTTCTTGCAGAAGAAACATATTTCAGTTCGACCTTGAGGCGTAGGATGGTCGCCACGAGCCTGAGCGATAGCCCGTAGAACAGCGTCTAGTGCGTCCTCACCGTATTGTCCGCACTCATCACTAACAACACACTGGAACGCTTCCGCGACCCATTCGCGAGAGCAGGAAGGGACGGAATGTTCTTCACACCCTTGCAGTCCGGTCGTGTCGCTATCTGCAGGGTCGTAGTACGCAGCGATCTGATCGGAAGTCAGTGTATCCCAATGGTGCAACTGTCCGATCGCACATGAAAGTTCGTCGTTCGCTTCCGTGTCGTCGGCATACCCGTGGTAGGTGGCGTCCGCTCGGCGGGTACCGTGGGGACGATCTCTCTTGGTCCGCTGCTGGCGACTCTCTGCTTTCAGTACAGCCGTGAGTGCGTCGCTGTACGAAGTAAATGTCATTACACAAAGTCTATCCGCAATATGGTCAGGCTGACCATTGACAAATTGCGAAATAACAGTTCGTTGGAGAAACTCAGGTGTGACGTCATCGAACACCTGTTCTGCTATGGCTTGTAGCCGTTCAAGGAAATGTTCGGCATCTTCTTTCCGTTCACGCTTCAAGAACGGGAAGTCGTCTCGTTTCGATTGTCGGCGGGCGGCGGGTTCCCATCCTTCCAGGAGACGACGCCTGAATTCATCCCAAGGCGTGTTGAACGGAATGTTCAGAGCGATTGCTTCCGCTCGTCCGCGTAACGTACTACGGAATGTCGTAGTTTTGTTCAAGTCCGTGTACGTGAATGCAGCCGTAAACTGTTCGAAGCTGCGGAGGTACTGATTTAAATTACCCTCCTTAAACGTGGCTCGCCACTGTGCTGGTTTGGCAGTACTCAGCGCTAGCGTCGGGATGATGGGCGCTTGTGATGCCGCTGTCGTAGCGTGGGCAGTCGTCGCAGAAACGGCGGGAGTTGGCGGCGCGACCTCCGTGGTCGGTGCGGCAGTGGTCGTGATGACCGGTACGACGTATGGCGTGGCGTCGGGTGCGGGCGGGTAGCCAGCGTGATTTGACAACGGCGCGGTTTGGGAGACCGGTCCGTATGGCGGCGACATTTCCGGCATTCCGTATGACGGAGTTGGGTGTGGCATTTGCGGGAACTGATATCCCGAACCAGGAGCGCACACACTTGGAACTGCTACTCCAGGGTTTTGCGGCACAATTCCCAAATTGGGCACTATTCCGTGATTGTACGCGGCAACACCGTACGCTGGTACTCCATGGTTTGATACAGCTATTCCCCCATGATTGTGCATGGGCACCGCATTTCCATAGTTCGATACTGCTACTCCCCCATGATTGTGCATGGGCACCGCATTTCCATGGTTGGGCACGTAGCCGTGTGAGGCGGAATGTTCCGCTGGTGGCGACGGTTCGCCGTGCGATGGTCCGATGTTGACTACCGGTGGTGGTAGATGCGCGGGGTGCGTGTTTTCGCTGGTGTCGGAGATCGGTACTCCGATGTTGCGCGGTCGGCGATCGGTGGTGTCGCTGGTGTATCGGACCTCCGATCTCGGCGCGGGTGCGTAGAATCGCGTCGGCGGGTCGTTCGTCTGGACGGCGTTGAACCTGGGGTCGGCCGCGGGGGTACTCTGGGTGGCGGCTTTTCTCCGGTTCGGCAGGTGGACATCCGGCAGCTCTCCCGTGACAACTGGGTCGGCCGACACTCTGGAGTACACCGGTGGGGTTCGGTCGGGTCGCGTCAGTGTGTGGATCGTTACCGATGGGCGCGACATTACATTGTCGTGTCGCGGATACAGTTCAGCACGCGTATCCGATTCATGCGACCATTGTTGGACACGCGACCGACTCGGCGGGTGCGTTAACATGGAATTGTCATAGTTCGTTGGTCGTACACTCACCGACTTAGGTAGCGGGTCGGTATTGGGTTGGCGCTGGAAGCGCGCATAGTCCGTTTCACTTCCGTCGCTTGGTCGCGTCCTTGGCGGTCCGGCAGGTGTCGCATGGTATGACCGCGCATGCGCGTCAAGGATTTCTGTCACCGTGCGCGACGGCTGGTACGGGTCACCGTCCAACAGTTCTTCGAGGTTACTATCGGCTCGCATCCAGTCCGGCATGTACTCTACGGATGCCGCCGACGATAGTTCGTACAGTTCGTTTGGCGGTTGTACTTGCGATAGCGTAATAGTATCGCTCATCGCCACTGACTTTGGTCGTGCAGTTCGCTGGTTCGCTGGGACCGGATTCATCGTCACCTCATCTTCCGGGCTTGGTCCGATCGGGTTCCGAGTCGTAGATCGGGTATTCATCAAAAGTTCGTACGTCGGGATAGTTCGTAAGCCGAGAACTGGCCTTCGCTATCCTGGTCACGGCACCAATGTGACGGAATAGCGGAGTTCTTCGGGCGGCTATTACGCCCACTGATCGAATAGTACGATGTATGTTGTGCGTGAACACACCAACAGGAAGTCCGACGTCAATTGCAACAATATCCGATGTTTATTGGGATGATTAAGTCCGATGTACGATCACTCTCACATTCAATCGTAATCCCCACAATAGTCCGAAGTATTAATAGTCCTGTATAAATTTGATATCCTCTAATCGCAATCTTTTGCTTAGTACCTCTCAATACAACTTCTTTCTTCAACAGATTTCTCACAACTACACTGTTCAACTCCAAGATTGCAACTGACTTGTCCGTGGGAAAGCGCGGGGCTAAGTCCATGATGTGTGTGGGTTTTCCCGCGTAATGTGGCAGGTGTTCATGTGAAATGGCGGGAAAGTGATGTCATGTCTGTGTGGGCGGAGTCATGTGTCTGGGAATGTGGTGATTGGTGGGATTGTAGGAAGTGTTAACGTGAGCAGTGTTGTTTACATGTGGATGTGGTGCGAGGACGGTGCATGCCCGGTGACGTAAGGTAAGTAAGTATGAAGTCATGTGATGAATCTGTGCCGTGTATGTCGAGTGGGAGAATGTGTCAGGGGCAGGTTTCGGGCCATAACAGTCATAAATATTCTACAGTTTTGAAACCCCACATTCAAAGAAAATGTGTTCTATAGTCTCTATTTCTTCAAACAAAGATCACATATATCATTGTCACAAATTCCCCACTTATACAGACTTTCTTTTTAGGGCACAATTAATTATATGTAATAGTTTATATTGAAAACTTATTTTATATTGAAAAAGTTCACATATCTTAGTAGTTAAATACATTGTTTTGAAGCTATTATACCAAGTGTCTATTGAAATATCTTCATACAAATATAATTCCCATTTGTGAACATTAATTTCTATATCCTCAAGTATTTTAGTGTATACATGTTTTGTTACCTTTACTTTCTTGTTGTACAAAAACTGAAGAGGTGATACATAACTTTCAGCCATACCGACATCAGGATGCTTCCATTCTTGTGGTAGAGCGGAAACAATACTGAAATATTTCATAAAATTTATATGTTATCCCATTTTTTTGTTCTATCTCATGGTGACTCACAATTTTCCATCAAAAGAACTACCTTTTTTCCTATTTTAATGTTACTGTTCAACCATATAATTTGTTTAACAGGGTTACAAAATTTTGTTTCTTGTGAGTGAATATATTGGAACCAACAATGTATAATTTCTTTCACAAATAATTTCTCAACTCCTATTGTTACTTAATCAACATCTTCAGTACATAAATTGCATTCCCAAAACAAAGAATTTTTTATGGGCAAATTCTGATAAATCAGCATGTTCCATCTGGCTTCAGAAAACAATAACCTTTTGACCCCTTCAAATTTTTAATACATTAATTTTCAGTGCCAGATTGGGTATACCAAGACCACCTTTATTTTTTGGTAATTTCAATACTGATATTTTAATTTTATCTGGTTTATCATCCCAAAGGAATTTTTAAATCTTTTTTTCAATGTTTTTCAAAAGTTCGGGTGGTGGTGATGGTAGAACCGACATAGTGTAACCAAATTGAGATATTACAAGGGATTGTATAACGACCCTTTTACCATACAATGTGAGTTTATGTTTCGACCAACTACTTATGATGGCTTCAATCTTTGGTAGAATCAGTTTATAATTCTCAACTCTAGAATCTTCGGTATTATTATAGATATATATGCCTAAACTTTTTATTGGGCCTTGTGTCCATGTAATATGTGGATCAGGCATCAAAATTTGAAAGTTATTACGCACAGAGCCTACAAGCATTATTTTAGTTTTACCATAGTTTACTTTCAGCCCGGAATGTTTTCCAAAAATATTCAATATTTCCCCAACTTTCTGAACAGAAGTATCTGAGTACTCTATGGTTAATATCGTATCATCGGCATATTGACTGATGACAAAATTATATTGACCCACTGTAATACCTCTTATATCTGGATCTCTACGGAACATAGTGCCCAGTATTTCAGCACAAATAATGAATAAATAAGGTGATAGTGGACAACCTTGTCTAGCTCCCCTTTTTAATAAAAAAATTTCCAGATGACCACCCGTTATTCATAACTTCACTGTTACTGGATTTATACAAAGTTTTTACCCGATTGCATAGTGTTGTGCCAAAGGAGCGTAAACATTTTTTTTATGAATTCCCACTCTAAGCAGTCAAAAGCTTTTTCAAAATCTACATTAATGATTAACCCAGAATCGTCTCCATGGTTTGACAAATCAATAATGCTGTTTAGCCTCATAATATTCTTCTCACCTATATACCTGCCTTCAGCAAATCCTGTTTGGTCAGTATTTATAATTTTATGTAACACTTTACATATTCTAAGAGCAATACATTTTGTAGCTAATTTATAGTCACAGTTAAGCAATGTTATGGGTCGCCAATTTTTAACTAATAAGGTATTTTGATTTCCCTTTGGTAGGAGTGTTATAAGACCTTCTCTTTGGGATATTGACATCTCTTGTGTTTGAAAAGCGTATTTGAACGATGCTAATAGATATGTTTTAACACTATTCCAGAACTTCTTATAGAATTCAGCCGGGTGTCCATCTGAACCCGGATTTTTATTGTTTTTCATGGTCTTCAGAGCTTCAAATACCTCATATTCTAAAATTTCCCCTTCACATATTCCCTGTGCTTTATCATCCAAATTTGGTAGGACAAGATTTACGAGAAGGGTATTAGTGATATCTAAGACATGTTCGTCTATTCCAGATGTGTACAAGTTTTGATAATAATTTCTAAGATAACTTAGTATAGTTTGATTTTCGGATACAAAACCCTGCTCTGTTTGTAATCTTCTTATATATTTCGGTTATTAAAATTCCTTTTTTCTATATTGAAAAAGTATTTAGTTGGCTTTTTCCCCTCCCCATACCAATCTATTATACTTCGAATAACCGCCCCTTTTGTTTGACTTTCTATAATTTCTTCAATATCCTGTTCAACTGAAGGTAAATTTCTAAAAAATGTTTCGTCCTCCGTTTCCCCAACTCTTTGTTGTAGAGATGTTAATCTTTTTTGCAATGCCGCTAGGGTATTATGTTTACTTTTTTTCTTTTTAGCTGCATACTTTATAGTATAACCTCTAATGCCTAATTTTATTGTGTCCCACAATAAAGCGCTTGAAATATTTTGGTTATTTTCCGCTATTTCGTCGATTGTTTTTTGTATCATTTCAATGTATTCTTCATCTTCAAGGAGACTACAATTTTTATATCGTGGGGGTGATTTCACAACGCGCATTTTTGTGTAATTTTATCGGACGGTACAGTTACTAAATTAGTTGCTATTCACAGGAAACTATTTCAATTACAAATATTTTTGGCGTTGTACGTGGGCCGTAAGTATCAAATACATTGCGATCCATCTTTGGACACTACCTATTTGTGGGCCACATCCGTGGGCGAGGGCCTATATCTTAACAAATCAGACTCTAATGGACAGCACAGGATTGTACATTGGTATCTCGCACACTGCATCGAAAACTCGTTCTAAAGTACTATGATCAGTATTTCACAGAAACATTATTTCATTCACCATGTGTAGTAAACAGTTCGGAATAGCTAGCCTTACAGCGTTGACAATAACATGACCTGACACCTAAACAAAGGTGTTCGGT
Organism: Terebella lapidaria; assembly: GCA_949152475.1. Lineage (NCBI taxonomy): Eukaryota > Metazoa > Annelida > Polychaeta > Terebellida > Terebellidae > Terebella > Terebella lapidaria. Next base: position 38,768,621 of record OX424565.1, on the reverse strand, counting down.
CAACGCTCTATGCCATTTGGCAGGGTGACCCAGGTTTGGTAATTGGCATTCTTCAAGGGATCTGCCAACAGCTGAAGAATCCATGTATCTCTGTCGATTGAGAAATATGGCGTTGATGGCATGACTGAAAGCACAAGTCATGCGAGTACTGCTACATCGGTGTCTGGTGACTAGATAATGACAACTGTAGATGTCCTCGGGCTGCTGCATATTGGGTATGCAAAAAGATCAATGTGTCTGCTACCTGCCGTGTGGTGCAGACTTCTTCAACCAGTGTCTTCTGCAAGTGGTCATCATTCCCTGTGGCTTGGCAACATTCTTCTCCATATGTTACATACAACACACCTAAGCCTCTCATGTCATCGGTATATGTTTCTTGACACCATTTGTTCACCAGAAAGTTGGCCATGTTGGATTTATTGTGGCTGTTCGCTAAGTACTTCTTTCACTGAACTTGACACTTCTTATCACTCCCACTGATCGTCATCATTATACTTACTCTGACCGTTACCGTTTGCCGGTCATGTTCCACATACGTCATGGATTCTTCTGGATACTGATCCGTAATCAGGACAACACGCGAGTGACGTGCCAAACGAGCCTATGCTATCTGAAAAACCAGTTTTGCCAGTTCTCCAAATGTGCTTGAGACATTCAGAATAGCAATCGAGTACCAATACATCTTTGGGTAAGTCCTCAAAGGGGCTGGAAGGTCACGTGCCGTCATGGTGTGATTTTGGTGACAAACAAACATACACCTTTTGTTTATTTTGAGTAGACCTCCATTCAGAACTCACATTGAGCAGGTAACACAAAAGGTGTATGTTTCTTTGTCACCAATATCACACCATGACGGCACGTGACTTTTCAGCCCTATTGGATCACATTCAGCTTCTAATAAATGGAGCAGAAGAGCTTTGTTTGATTTTGTTGGAACTCCATCTGGGATGGACAGAGACCATGGGAGTGGTCCTAATGGATATGTCAGGACCTTCATGTCCAATTGCTGTCTCTGGGCAATGACAGTTATTCGGGCGAACAGACCCGTAAGTGAAGGCTCACCTGGCATGTCACTGCCGTGTTGACCTGATTATGGATCAGTATTCAGAAGTATCCTTAGAGTGTGGAACCTGACCGGTGAACGGTAATGGTCAGAGATAGCTTGATGATACTGATCACTATGGGCAATCATAAGTGCCCAGCTCAGTTGGAGAAGTACTTAACGTACGGCTACAATAAAACCAATATGGCCAAATTTCTGGTATGCGATTGGTATCAGGAGACATGTTGTATGTTACATAAGGAGAAGAATGTTGCCAGGCCAGAGTGAATGATGACCACTAGCAGAAGACACTGGTTACAGATGTCTGCACCACACAGGAGGAAGCAGACCAAGCTTCTTGCATACTCAATATGCAGCAGCCCAAGGACATCTTGTTGTCATTTTCAAGTCCCCAGACACTGATGTAGCAGTACTCGCATGCGCTTTCAGCCATGCCATCAACGCCAGAGTTTCTCATATGCACTGGGACCAAACACTGACAAAGATACATGGATGCTTCAGCTGGTGGCATATCACATGGTGATATCACTCAGTTGCTCAGTGTAGTGAGAAATTAGTGTGCTTACCGTTACTATACAGGCAAACCATTGACGATGTCGACAGTGCACAAAACAATAACTTCTGCTCATGCAACATCCAATCATCCCATCTTCCTTCAACAAAAGATGGAATGACGTACCACGTAGTACGTGCCAATTACCAAACCTGGGTGTGGAAGAAATCCTTCCAATCATATACCATGGTTCCAAGTTCTGATGGCCATGGGTTGGATGTACATGACAAAGTCATCGCCATACACTGGGTGGAACAACGAGCAGCAAAATAGCATTTGCACATGCTATTTTGGAAGTTACCGCCTGCAACTGCAGAGAGGGCCAGTGAACGAACACGATATGTTCGTTCAGGCCTTGCACAGATGCTTTTGGCTGCAAAGAGTGTCTGAACACTTCTCAAGAACAAGGCTCCGTGGACTCCAGCGATGAGGACTGACAATGCCAGCTCTGTACATAAAGTGATGTTACTGATGTAAATTACTCACGAAACCTGCTCAAAACATTTGAAGGAGAACATAATGAATCTGAGATGGATTCTACACCATGTATACCGGTATTCACTAGACATTCTAGGATACACATGTATCATGTCGAATCTTGTCAAAGTGGTTCAGTTTGAGATAAGAATCATGTGTTTTGTACACATGTACTCCGAAGTGTAGTCAGTAAAAAGTGATTACGTAGCAGGAACATGCATTTTTATTCCCAACACAACCACAAATATCGTTGTGGCATCTACCACGTCTTCTGATACTAGTATTCATATATGCAGTACCCAAAACAATATCAAGTTCAGACATTTCACACATTCCAAACAAACACTCCAAGATAAGATACAATGTTTCAATATCAGATTGACAATATTGTACTGTTCCGTGTCCCAAAACCCATGTGCATATGTGGTTAGGTACAGACTGTTACTTGATATATTGAATCAGGCTCAAATACCTATCATTTGGTACAAAAATATTTGGAATTGGAGCAGATTCCTGGGAATAGCAAGTAATTTAGTAATTTTACCGCCCGATAAAATTGCACGAAAAGTTGTGCATTTGTGAAACCACCCCCACGATATAAAACTGTGTTGTCAAAAATTATGGACCAGTTTCCGAAATGACAACAATTGGATTCCTACCCAGGAATAACCCATTGACAATATAAAACACTCGAGTATAGCATTTTTGGCCTTCGCATGCGCATATTTAAGATTACCCCCCTTTTTTTTATCTAGTTCATCATTTAATGTACAGTTATAATCTCCACCTATGATACGGTTATCCTGTCCCATCGATTCTATCATTTCAAAAGCGTTGAAAGCGCTGTACTGGTTGTTGATCTTGCCTCTGTCATAGTTTATTTTCTGTTGCACTTTTCTGTTCCTCAGAGTAGATCTTCTCCATATGCTCTTGGAGTTGACTGCCGTACTCGGTCACTTCTTGGCCAGTCTCTCCAGGTGGTCATCCTATTAGAAGGTCCACAGGGGTGTTGACCTCTCTACCCATCATCAGGAGGTTGGGACTTTGTCCGATCATCTCTTGAGGTGTACTTCGGTAGGCTGCCATTACCAATGGAACAATTCGGTCCAATCGGATTGTCGATTGCTCACGTACAGGCTCATCAACTGCTGAAGAGTTCGGTTGAATCGTTCTATGAAGCCGTCAGACTGGGGTCGAAAAGCTGTGGTCCTAGTCTGGTGGATTCCCAGGATTCGGCATACGTCCTTCAGAACTTCGAGCGCAAAGTTGCGGCCTTGATCAGTGTGTACCTCCATCAGGATGCCGTACTGGGACAGGAACTGGCTGGTGAAGACTTCGGCTACTGTGGCTGCCTCCTGGTTCGGGATCGGATAGGCTTCAATCCACTTGGTGAAGTAGTCCCCTACCACCAGAATGTATCTGTTGCCCAGGGTTGAACTCGGCAGAGGCCCCATGATGTCCATTGCTACTCCCTCCATTGGCGCTCCTAATCGGTACTTCTGCATGGGTGACTTCTTAACGTTCTGTGTAAGCGCCCTATAATCGTCACAGGTCAGGATCCACTGCTTGATATCTCTCCCTGCATTCCAGGCCAGAAGTATCGTCTCCGGATGCTTGCCGACAATCTTCTTGCACCGAGGTGTCCACCTACCTGATTTTGATGAGTCGGTTGAAAACTTCGCGGCAGATCGGTTGAGGGGTGATGAGTTGCAGACGTTCAGTTCATTCCGTGGTTCTCCATTTTCTGTAGATCACGCCGCCGTCGGTCATCAGTGTTTTTCTCATGCCATACAGGACCTTTTATTCTGTACTCAGGCTTGGGTAGTCTATCTTGACTTGGACCGGATAGTCGGACATGAACGTGCTGACTGCTGGATACCAGGGTTCTGCTTTCTGTAGTTGGCTCCGGTCACTGGGTTGGTACTCTTGCCCTCAACTTGAACTTTCGGGACTTGGCTCTACCTCTTTTTCGGCTGTCTTGTTTCGGCCTTTTGGTCGACCCCATTTTGGTTTAGCGCCCCCGGGTGTTCTTTCATCCTCTTTCGGTTGAGGCTTGTCGGCTCCCTTCGGGAGAGGGTCTTCGGTTGACTTCGGCCTAGTTGCCTCCCCCTTTCTTGGACTGCTTCTTCGGGCTCCCTTGGCTTGTCGTGCAATCTCTCGGAAGTCCCAGGCGTCAATCTTGGCCTTGATACAAGCCACCAGGCATGCAGAAAGCTGACTTTCCCTGGGCATTTTCATCCATTCCCACCTTCCAAAAGCCGCTGGTTAGGTCTAGGGTTGAAACCACTCCGCTTCAGCGCAGGCCGCAATCGTGTCAATCTCATGCCATGCTGCTTGATGCTCTCCCAGGTGCTGTGGTTGAGCATCGTGATGGTGCTGCCGGTGTCGACTACCATATTCAGCTTTCAGCCAAATATGGTTCCCCCTATGCAAAGGCCGATTTCTGCCCTGGGGCCGGGTCCCTGGATCACCTGTCTGTTGTGGGGGTGTCCTCTCTTTCAGGTTTTGGCTTTTCCCTTAGCGGAAACCCACCTTAGTTTGACGTCGTCTCCTCGCAGCACTCTCTGACATAGTGTCCCTTCTTTCGGCATTGATAACATTCTATCTCTGAATGTTATCAATCTCTGTCGTCTCGGAATACTTGGCTTTTGCAGCACGGCCTTCACTTGCTCCATGAGTTCCTGCAGCTGCTTTTTGGTGCTGTCTGTCTTTTGCCGGAGATCTTGAACTTGTTCGCTCCATTCAGGGATGTCATCTTTGGTCTACCGGAATTTCTGTCTTCCCCCCGGTTGATTGCCGTCTGTCTTCATTATGCTTTCAAATTCAGTAGCAAACGCCAGGGCCTGCATCAAAGTCTTGGGATGACTTTTCAGCACGGACAACCGCATGTCTCTGTTGCTCAGGCTGTTACAGAAGTGCATCTTCATCAGCACCTCCAGAGTAGTGCGGTCGGCCTGTGGGTAGGCCAGTTGACTCTTGCTCCTTATGTCTCCTTATGTCTATATGTCTATATGTATCCTTATGTCTATGTGCACAATTGATTCCTAAGCTGTAAACTTGATAATAAGCGAGATATTAGCCATTTTGTGCTCTGACCTTGAAAATGAGGTCAAAGGTCAAATTCAAGGTCATGACAAAAATCAGCATATATCATTTCCTATGTGTCCATAATTGATTCCTAGTCTCTAATCTCAATAATAAGTGAGATATTAGGCATAATGTGTCCCATTATAAAGCATAGGAGAATTTCACATGGGATAGTCCTATTTGGGACCATTCGAGAACATTAAAATGGCCGCCACACGCAGACCGACGATTCAGTGGCAACGAAACTTATGCATATCACAGAGGTATGTGAGAGCAATCTTTTGAAATAAAAATCTCAAAATTGTCTGAACAGTTTTTGAGAAAATGGCCGCCAAAGTCAGAAATTGGCCGTTTTTCGGCGAAAATGGCTGCCAATTTAAGAAATTTTGAAAATCGAAAAAAAAAAAACCTTCTTGAAATATTTTAAAGTATTTTTGTGCAAAATTTCAGAAAGATCCGATCGTAAACTTTAAAGATAAAAATGTGGATGGACGCCGCCGACGACGCCGACGCCGACGGACGACGGACGCAACGCCATGCCAATAGGTTATCGGACCATAGGTTCGGTAACCTAAAAATTGTACACATGAAGCCAAGCCCCATACGTACATGTACATTCAATGGGTATCGGGAAAAACGAATTTATATCTCGTACAAAATTGATGCAATGGTGCAAGAATCAGTGTTACACAAATAACACAATATTTGATTCGCTTGAACATAAAAATAACTATTCAATTGTCCACTCCGTGAGTGTGGTCCCTTTAACTTATCAGCTGAAAACATTTTCATACATGTATGGCATGTATACACGATAAAAAGGCACGTTAACATACACTTCACAACAATATTGACATTTCCCGCTATTCGAGAGGCCAAATTTCAACATCTTTTACTATGAACACGAGTACATGTACACTATTATAGTTATTTTGATTTTAGATACTATCCACATCAACACACGCTATGATATGTGTACGTGTATTGTAATGTTCCCCTCTATGTGTCACACATGGCTGGTTGTCCTAAGTTAGCTGTCATGATCAGTGTAAGCTGTGAATGATGCTAAATGAATATGATGTGGCGATTTCGCCCAAAGATCGCGGCAGGAGTCTTTGCAAAACACTAACCAGTTTTACGGCCTATTTTTAGATCGCTTCAGTTCGGAACCTGTGTTGCCCAGCAACGCACTGTACTCAATCGCGCCCAGTAAACTATATTAACAATGGTTTGACATAGTTTCTCCTCCCGCCTCTTGGCCCGATATATATGCGAGCATTGGCTTGGTCTGTGAGATTGTCCCAGAGCAAGCCGAGAGGCAGGACGAGAGGCTCGCCATGAGCTTTACGTCCCTGTGTCTTGGGTAAGGCCCTCGCGGGCCCTGGGGACGATTTCCATTGGGGGTCCGGGCTGGCGGAGAGATAGTTGCTGACTCGGGGGCGCAAGCCCTGTGGATCGCCAGTCTCTTCTCCACCCGGGGTGGTGTGACACAGGCTCTGGCAGACCGTCGGGCTGGCTCAGAGTTCCATCTCTGAGACAGTGCCTTCGGCGAGGCCGGCCAGCAACATGCCCACGTGTACGGGTTCCGTGGTGCCGCTCCCATGGCATCTCGGGCTCTACATACGGCTACATTACCATAACTGTGTAATATGCATGTTGTAGTTAAGGTGTTGGTGAGGATGCATATGTTATGTCGTAGTGTATGACGGCCGGACTCGTTCCGGGCTGACTGTACCTGGTTGTAGTGTTCCGTGGAGTAGTGCCGGACGCCCTGTAGCGGGCGCCCGCCGAACTTTACAATGATATGCACGCATATATCATCTACTAGCATAAATTGAGATTACCTACATGTACATTGCACTGTATGCCTTGGGACAAACTAGGGGGCGATGGGGGAGGAGCAGTCGGTCTCACGACCGCACAGGTGTCCCCCGGTTTGTTTCAGAATAAAGTATGTGGCCATTTTCCCGAAAAAAAATGTTTTGTTTTTTTGTGTCGGCCATCTTGTGTTTCCGATTTGGCTGAAATTCAATAGTAACCCACCTCAGGACCCAAAGTATGTGTACAAAAAGTTTCGTGATGATATCTTGTATATGAAATCTTAAATAAAGCGCATGTTGTTGTTTCTGAGCTACCTCTTCATGGTAATTTCGCGAATTCAAAATCATACAAAATCAATATATATACACTTCTGACCGAACACTCATCGATAACGGTAACAGTGACGCCTGTTGTACATCACCATAATTATGGTTATGAGATTTTTTTGTGATTCCTGAAACTGGGGTTCCCCCCCCCCCCCCCCCCGAAAAAAAAATATTTTTCTGAAAAAAATGTTGTTTTTTTTGTGGCGGCCATCTTGTTTTCCCGATTTGGCTGGAATTCAATACCAACCTACCTCAGGGCCCGATGTATGTGTACGAAAATTTTCGTGATGATATCTTGGGTGTGTTTCGGAATAAAATGCGTGACGTCGTTTTCCAGATTTTTTTTTTGTGGTGGTCATCTTGTTTTTCCGATTCGGCTGAAAATCAATAACAACCTACCTCAGGGCCCGATGTATGTGTACAAAAAGTTTCGTGATGATATCTTGGTACGTTTCACAATGAAGTGCGTGACGTCGTTTTCCGTAAAAAAAATAATTAGGCTTTTAGGCTGAAATTCAATAGCAACCTACAACAGGGCCCAAATGTAAGTGTACAAAAAGTTTCGTAATAGTTTCTTGTTACGTTTCGAATAAAGTGTGTGACATCGTTTTCTCGAACAAATTATGTTTTTTTTGTGACGGACATTTTGCTTTTCTGATTCCGCTGAAATTCAATACCAACCTACCACAGGTCCCGATGTATGAGTACAAAAAGTTTCGTGATGATATCTTGGTACGTTTCGGAATGAAGTGCGTGACGTCGGAATGAAGTTCCCGTGCGTCACGGCGCACGGGAACCCGCACAAAAACCCTCCGGGGGACATAATTTAATGTGAATACCAGAGTATCATACCCGGCTGGTCTTCTCAGTTCGGGTAAAAACAGCGGAGGGTAGGCATGAAAGGGCCCGGTCCTGCTATCATTGTGCGGCGTTAGCCGTACTATATCTGTTAGTGTAATTTTGACCCCATGGTACTACTGGTGAGGAGCTTGTCCATGCGTGGACTTATTGCTACCGAATTAAGTCAGCGATGACATTATCCATATTTTATGTCACAATCTCAGATTACAACAAAGTTAAGTAGCAAATATTGAACAAAGAAAACATACACCTTGGTTATTTGTGGAAAGTGCAACTAAAACACATTTGGCAAGAATAATGGACGAATCGACAAACAAATGCGAGTAATAATCAATTTTCGCATGGACAAGCTCTGCACCAGTATTGAGGTATTATGGTAGTGTAAGACCATCTACGAGAATTGTTCTCTGTGAGAGGGAAGTAGAGAGTTATTACACTACGAGTCCGAGTTACAATAAGATTCGAGTTCATTGTTTCATATTGTTATCAAACTAATCAATAGGGTTGTTTAACCAAGAAATGGGTTTCGTGTCTACTTATCCTTGATTTTTTTCGTATTCACTCAGCCTCGAGTACTGGTTCTACTCTCCTTTGTCCCTGTGGCCGCACACGTAACCTCAAGTTCTGCTGTTGTGATGCTTGTTTGTTAAATATAGTAATCTCAACAAAAAGATTACGGCACTTTCAAAAATAATATTTCTGATTGTTTCCATGAGGGTTTACATTTGAATCTTGTGAATGACCGCAAATACTGTGAGAGTTTTGCGATATTTGTTGATTTACCTTAATACATACGCATACAGTAGCGCAACAAAAATATTGAGCTTAAGTTCTGATGTTAGCAGAACAATTACGAAAGGTTGCCAACTTTTGTAGTTTACGATATAAAAGTGATGAAATGTGATGATAAATATTTTCTCACTCCAAAATAGACGCATAAACTTTCAATTTGATCCAAAACATTGGGCAACATTAAAATCATTGAATGTCTGTGCTCGGATATACATCTATATGTTCTTCTTTGTTATTATATGGAGAATAATGAGCAATTTAATCCAATAAATTAAGGTTATTAATCACATAAACTTTCCCATCCCAACATATTCCCGCTGGCCACAAAAATAATTCTCTCCACTGTAGGTTACTTGTACATGCATCATTACATCTTCCTTTTTTAGAGAAGAAAAGCAAATATGCAAATATGACTGATATGGAGTATTGTAACGGGTTGCACCCTTCTGTGACGTCTTGATGAACCGGTTTTCTTGGGAAGTGGGTGAGTTATTATTTAACCGGAGCTGAAACGGTAAAACTCCGGGAAACTGCTACTGCTGTACGGCTGAACTCCGGCTAGAAGTCTCTAAGGTTGGTAGCGTGGTCTGGAATGGACCTCTTAACCGTTGTCCGACTGCCAATCTGCAACTGCACCTGTAACGTAAGAATCCGGAGGCGTTTCCGTCTCCGGGTACTGCAACTGCTCCGTCGTTTTCCGCCTTACTGCAACTGCGACTGCACCTGGAATGGAGAATCCGGGAACGTTGCCGTTTCCGAATACTGCAACCGCTCTGCCAGGTTCCGCCTCACTGCAAACTGCTCCGGTTGGCTCCGCCTCACCGCAACCTGCGACTGCACCTGAAATGGAGTATCTCGGAAGTGTTCTCACTTCCGGTTACCGCAACCGCTCCGTCAGGTACTGCCTCTGCAACTCCGTCGTCCGGTACCGCCTCTGCAACTGCTTCGTCGTTCCCGTCTCTGCAACTGCTCCGTCCGGTACCGCCTCCGTAGTTGCTCCGTTGAATACCACCTCCGTCTCCGTCTCCTTCCTTGGTGATCTGGGTTCTTGGATCACCCTAAGACGTCGTTACAACTTGGTCTTAACCGACTGTGGTCTTATCTCCCTTTACTCCGTATTACTTTCTTTTCCGGCGAACTAACTTTATTATAAATTCCAGTTCCCTAACGAACACGGAAAAACAACTCGGTTGAAGTTTTCATGTTTATTTTCCAAGTGCACAGTCGGAAGACTTAACTGCTATCATCTGGATGACTCTACCCGGAACAAGGGAGTACTCTGCTATGGGAGAAGGGGTCTGCACAGGTCGACGTCAGGACACCAACTCCGCCGTCCGCTGTGAAGCGGGGGCTTTTATAGACCTGAGACCCATGTCACGTGACCAACCTATTGTGACGTCATAGTCCGCCAAAACACTGATATTTTCCGGATTTCTAAAAACACTCTAGAACCAATCAGTGGCTGACACGTCACCTTTTAAACCGAAAACGAGGCTGATCACATGACCTTCCGGAAATAACGTCATTACGTTTTTGTACTCCATTGTTCCGACTCCGCCTCCGGTTCCGTCTCCGTCTCCGGCTCCGTCTCCGGCTTTACCAACATCACAAATATACCAAGTTCCGAGACGGTAAACCTTTTAAACATTAACAATACGGAACCGTATGAACCTTTAAACACATATACATTTTAATAAACGGTTATTTAACCATAATATCACAAAACACTAACAGAATTACCTAGGGGAAACTTTTGGGTACGCCCCAAAACCGTTACAGTATTATAGGCAGCTATGATCATTCAGAACAAATTGTGAACTACATATATTCAATACAACACATTAAAATCAATTAAAAAAACATTGTCATCTCTCTCTTTATCAGAAATATATATGCATATATATATTTTTAGGAAAAAAACTGTATCATGTGTGTCCTTCGACCAATTAAACTCATATGTGCATATGTGTCATAGATATATGGAAAACAGCATGGCAATAAACATATAACAATATACTGTATCAAGCACAATCATGACACATTTTACCAAAACTATCAGTGTTGCAATGATACCAGAATAATTCTAAAATTCAAATGTTCACAGAAGAAAATATACCAACAAATGCATTTATCATGTTCACATAGTCAACGTCAATTTATACCAAATTAACAATTTTCAATCAGTCGTGCTGGTGTCTTGACGTGTCTGTTGGACCGTCTCGGTGGTGGGAAAGTGGGTGTTTCCTGGGGAACAGATTCAGTGGTTATCATGGGAACAGGTTCAGTTCCCACTGGAGTGAGCTGAGTTTCATCAGGTGTCTCTGACGTATTTCCCTGAGAACTCTCGAAGTTTGTGATAACTCTCGAGTCGACACGATTCCGCCGAATTTCTGCTCCGCGATCGGTATGAACTGCGTATGATCGGCGATCCTGCTGAGCTTGCACTACACCGCTGTCAGACCATAGTGATGTGATAGGGTTTCGCACTGCGACCAGAGCACCTGTGATGATATTTCCCAGGGGCCATGTTCCTTGATCAAAATAGCGTTTTTGATCGAATTTGTCATTGTAAATTTTTTCTGCCTGATCCTCCGAGGAATCTATCTTCAGCAGTGAGGGATGTACTGGCAGTGAAATTGTGAGGTTTCTGCCCATCAGGAGCTGAGACGGGGATAGACCATTCTTGAGTGGAGCGGATCTGTAGGCCAGTATAGTGACTTGTAGAATTCTTGTCCACTGTCTAGTGATTTCTTGAGGAGTCCTATGATGCTTTTTACGACATTTTCACTTTGCCCATTTGATTGGACCCATTCTTTGCAGAATTTTCGAAATTCTCGGCTCGAGTACTGGGGACCGTTATCGCTGACCAGCACATCAGGTACTCCATGTCTGGACAGTATGGACTTGATTGCATGCTTCTGAGTACAGGGAAAAGTAGTCGATCACCACCAAATATTCTTTCTTCTTGTAGGTGAAGAGGTCTGTTCCGATATTCTGCCATGGACGGTTGGGAATTTCATGTGGTTGTAGTGGTTCTGGTCTATGTTTGGGCTGATACTTGGGACACGTTTCACACTTGTCAACCAGCTCAGAAACTTCACGGTTCAGACCAGGCCAATACACTGTCATTCGAGCTCGGTGACGACGAGTCTCGATTCCAAGATGACCCTCATGAATTTTCTTCAGAATTTCTGGTCGTAATTTCTTGGGAATCACCAGTTTACTTCCTTTCAGAATCAGGCCTTCTGAGTTCATCTCTGGCTCGCCAGTACATAGAAATATTGTCTGGACAATCTGATTTGTTCTCTGGCCAGCCATTTATGATAGTGTTTCTCAGTGCAATCATGGTCTCGTCTGTAGCTTTTTCATCTCTGATGGATGCCAAGCGATGGTCTGACATGGGCATGTGGAAAATGACCATATCTACATGCACTGCAAATAACTCTTCTTTGCTTGATTTAGCAGACATGTCAGTGGCTCTTGACAGCGTGTCAGCTGGTACAAGAAACTTGCCGGGTGTGTACCGTAAAATTCTAATAGACGCCCGGGCGTCCATTGATCTCAGTTACACTCTAGACCCAGCGTCTATTAGAAACCCGGCGTCTATTAGAAGTTTTACGGTACATGACGTTCAAATCATACTTCTGTACACAGAGGAGCGGACGTTGTACATGGAGTGGACACTCCCCCAGTAGTTTTTTGAAGAGCGCGACCAGCAGCTTGTGATCTGTTTCTGCTTGTACTGCCTGTCCATAGATGTATTTCATATGCGAAGGTTATGCGAAGGTTATGCTGAGCAGTTCTTTTTCTGTTTGAGCGAACCATCGCTCGGCGTCTGTTAGAGCACGAGATGCATAGGCGACAGGTTTCCAGACATTGTTATGACACTGGAGTAAGTGTGCACCTAGTCAACTTTGGCTTGCATCTGATGAGACACGGATTGGCACTTTTGGGTCGTAGTACTGGAGGACTGGCTGTGTAGTGAAGATTTCCTTCAGCAGCCGAAACGATTTCTCCTGCTCTGCATTCCATTGCCAGATGGCGTCTTGTTCGAGTAGTTTACGTAAGGGTGACGATTTTTAGGTTACCGGACCTTTGGTTCGATAACCTATTGGCATGGCGTTGCGTCCGTCGTCTGTCTAGCCGTCCGTCCGTCCGTCCGGCGTTAACATTTTTATCTTTAAAGTTAACGATCGAATCTTTCTGAAATTTTGCACAAAAATGCCTAAAAATATTTTGAGAAGGAGGTATTTTTTTGTTTTTTGATTTTCGCTTTTTTTTCAAAATGGCGGCCGTTTTTGTCGAAAAACGCTCAATTTTGGACTTTGACGGCCATTTTCTCAAAAACTGTCTGATCAGTTTTGAGTTTTTGGTTTCAAAAGATTCCTCTCATATACCTCTGTGATATGTATAAGTTTGGTTGCCCTAAATTCGCCGGTTTCCGTGTGGCGGCCATTTTTAATTTTTGGCGGGTCGGCGAAAAAAAAATTTTCACCCTTTGAAAAAAATTTTGGACTTGGAAAATTTTCGGCACGTTTTTCCTTCATAATGGGAGCTGTCCGGACTGTACTCATAGAACGCTTGAAGATAGAGCTTAGAAATTGGCACTTTCAAATGGGAAGTCATATATGGCGACTTGTGTGGTGACCTTGAATTTGACCTTGGATGACCTTGAAAGGTCAAAACAGCCATTTTTGGGTCGAAAAATGCTCAAATTTGCACCTGGTCTGTATTTTCTCAAAAACTGTCTGATAAGTTTTGAGATTTTTGCTTAAAAAGATTCCTCTTATATACCTCTGTGACGTGTATAAGTTTTGTTGCCCTTGAATCGCCGATCTCCGTGTGGCGGCCATTTTGAATTTTTGACGAGTCGGCGAAAAAACATTTTTTCGCCCCAAATCGCATTACTATCCATTTTGGGCCATTTGTAGGCAAAAAATTTTTTTCACCCTTTGAAAAAAATTTTGGACTTAGAAAATTTTCGACACTTTTTTCCTTCATGATGGGAGCTGTCAGGACTGTACTCATAGAACGCTCGAAGATAGAGCTTAGAAATTGGCATTTTCAAATGGGAAGTCATATATGGCGACTTGTGTGGTGACCTTGAATTTGACCTTCGATGACCTTGAAAGGTCAAAACAGCCATTTTGGGGTCAAAAAATGCCCAGATTTGCCTCTATAGATGAAATGCTTGCAGATAGAGCTCATGTTTGCATTTATGAACATATAGGAAGACATATATGGCACAACTAATGATGACCTTGAACTTGACGTCAGATGACCTTGAGTGCCAAATGTCTGACTTTGGAATGTGTTAATTGACCTGAGCGGCCTAAACGATTCTACCCAACATATAGAATATCAAATGCCGCACATATACATGTAATGGTAACATCGAAGTTCATACGGATGACCTTGATTGGTAAATCCCAAGGTCATATGTTTACACTGCGAACCTTGATTGGTAAAAGGTCTGTTACCTGCCAATGCTGCCATGGCCAAACCAAAATTGTCCGGTAACCTATCTTAGCCTTTGGGCTATTTTTTTCTGACAGGTCTGGGATCCACTTACCAAGAATGTTATCATCCCCATGAATCTCTGGACATCCTGCTTATTTTAAGGGGTGACCATGTTGTTAATTGCAGAGATTTTCACTTCATCAGACTTCATTCCCTTGTATATTATACATGTAAAGTTTTCATGCCATCTCACCAGCAAGGCGCGGTGACAGCGATCAGTATGGTGGCTGATAGCGTCCATATGACAATCTCGCTCCCTCGCGGCGAGAGAGCGAGATTGACAAATGGACGCTATCAGCCATCATAGATCAATTGTGAAGTCTAGCCCTTTCAGGTTGGATCGTGTGCACTGGGCTAGCTACACAAACTAGTCCACTTTAAACGCATTCCAAGTTCTTGGCTCATTGAGTATGGTGGATGACAAACTCCATTCATTCATCAGTTTTATTCATCCAAAATCAATTTATGTACTCCAAATAATTCCGGTTATATTACATAAATTAATCAAAACCAATATATAATACACTTACATATGCGCCATATCCAAATCAGTTATAGTCACATTCCCGTACCGACACAACACGTGCCGGCACGGAGGGCACAAGCCCTACCTGTCCGGTAAAAACTTGCAATTTTTTGTTCCTATATGTGTAATCCGAATTCTGCCTCTGAACAAAATGCTTGGGGTTTTTATATCCCACAAACAAAGGACAATAACAGCATGACATCATTCGGAAACTGCCAGGTAAGCAGAATCCTCCCAATAACTTACAAATTAAAAATCTGGCCAGCTACTAGCCATGCTGACAGAGAAGTTTGTTCAACCCGGTGATGTTTAACATTCAAAAACAAGAGTGAGTGTGATACCAAAACAAATTGATGACTAACGAGACAATCAGAGATTGCAGACCCTCGCCCTTCAGATTTAGTAACTAACATTAGGCGATAATTGAGAGCTTTGGTCTTAAGACCATCGGTTGTACGCCATACGATTGGGAATTGGCCAAAGAAAAATACAGAAATAAGTTGAAAAATTCATATTGATTAGAACCGGAGTTAAAGCCAATTATGTGATTTTCTTTTTTCCGTTGCCATGTCAACCGTTTTCACCCGATTTTGGCAAAGTTTGAAAGGGACTGAGCCACTACCATAGCACTCCAGCCCTATAAGTTTCAAATCGATCGGACCGTTTGCCTTTGAGTTATGAGCGCAGACATTTGCACGGAAACGTCGCTGGCCAAATATAACCGAATTCGTGACCCCCAATTTTTCGACATCGGGCGATAATGGAGACTTTTCGTCGTACGACCATCTATCGTACACCAAACGATCGGGAATTGGCCAAAGAAAAATACAAAAAAGATGGAAAAAATAATATCAAGTAGAACCGGAGTTAGAGCCAATTATGTGATTTTCTGTTTTCACCCGATTTTGGCAAAATTTGAAAGGGACTGAGCCACTACCATAGCACTCCAGCCCTATGAATTTCAAATCGATCAGACCGTTTGCCTTTGAGTTATGAGCGCAGACATTTGCACTGAAACGTCGCTGGCCAAAAATAACCGAAATCGTGACCCCCAATTTTTCGACATCGGGCGATAATGGAGAGTTTTGGTCGTACGACCACGGGCTATATATCAGATGATCAGGAATTGGCCATAGAAAAATACAAAATTAGTTAGAAAAAATTATCTTGATTAGAACCGAAGTTATGGTCAATTATTGATTTTTACATTTTCCGTTGCCATGGCAACAGGTTTTGTCCGATTTTGACCAGATTCGAGGAGGACCGAGCCACTGAGATACCGCTTCATCCCTATTAGTTTCATGTTGATCAGACCCTTCTCCTTTGAGATATGCGCGCGGACAGACAGACAAACAGACAGACACACGGACAGACCCAATTACAATACCCTCTGCCCCTATCGGGGCGAGGGTAAACATACCTGCGTAAAATCTGAGACACGTGGGTAAAAGACAATTTCGTTGCTATAGCTATATCGGGGTCAAAGCCCGGTGACGGAATTATTGAACTTCAAACAAAGGGTAACCAATTGGTCAAAACGCGGCATCTCTGTTGTAACAACAATTAAATTATGCGATAAAACATGCATCCCATTAAAGTCTGTCACAACAATACCCGATCGCCTAAATTAGTAATGTACAAAATAATTATGAAACGCAAATCACGAAATACAATCAACATATTTGTAACAATTCTAAAACTTTCTTATGGTAATAATATTCATAAAAATTACTCATCAAAATGTGGGGACTTTAAGCTAGAGTCACACCAACCCCGGATCCACTACGGATCATGGCGGACTTTCCCGGACCAACACGAACTGAAACCGGGGTGATCCGGGATGAAATGACGTTTTTTTTCAGTCACCGGTCGTCCGACGGCAATCAAACGCAGGCCACCCCGGATAAACACGGTATAACTACGGATTGCTTCCCAGACCACCCCGGTGTTAGTACGATTGGTCCCGGAGCCTACACGGATCACCACGGACCATCCCATTTCACCCCGGACATGACACGGTCTGTCCCGGTTCATCCCGGCACAAAGACGGATCACCCCGGCACAATTACGGACAACCCCGGACTGTCCCGATCGTAGCCGATTGCTATGAAAAGGAGCGTATTTTGGGGTTGATGACCATTGTTTGCCTGACCTCAGACGAGATCCGGGGTGGTCCGTGTTGGTCCGTGGCAGTCTGTATTGTTCTTCAGGACCGAATATACTTCCCAGATGACTACGGATTGCCACGGAGCCACTACGGTGCCAACACGGTACTTCCCGGACCGTCACGGTATAACTACGGTTCCAACACGGTTCTGCCCGATCTGACTTTTCACCACGGACCATCACGGACCATCACGGCAATTTTAAACAGTTTAAAAACGCCGGGGTCACTCCCCGGATTGCCCAGGATCACCCTGACACACCCAGGACGTTCCCGGACCGTCCAGGACTGCTACGGATTACTTCCCGGACCACCCCGGATTTAGGTCCGGGACAATCCGGGGCGATCCGGGGTCCCGGTGTGACTGTAGCTTTACAAGTGATACTGTCGTCAAACGGAGCTGTCACCAAACGCCTTGCTACATCTAGATAGTCTTCCTCCAGCCATATTCTTGGCATCTCGGGAGACAGCACCGAAGTTACATGTATTAGCGGACATCTTGCGTTGCTACCGCGCTTTCCCACCGTCCCGAGGCGATGGTTTTGCGAACATTTAACGTGATCTTTTAAAACCTGCTTACGTGTGCATGACGATGTAGCAACCTCGGAGCTGCATCTCCCGCTACGGAAGTTTTGAAAACGTAATCGCCCTGGCGCAAGTCGGTACCAAATTCGGAACGTTTTCAAAACTTCTGTAGTAAAGCCTACTTGGAGATCCATCACATTTTCTTAATTTTGAGGATCACGACAGATTCATCGTCAATCGAGATGGGGGATATCGGAATATGTTACAGTTTGGAAATCAACCTATACAAAGCTATAAAACAAATTTACGCGGTAAATAAATTAATAGCAACATAGATAAATATCAATCAAAGTGTCATATGTGAATAACCATTCCGTTGTCTACAGTTTCCGTACACAACATGCACTGAGGTGAGTATATGTACATGTACGTGTCATATAGATAATTAACCCCTGTTGAGCCCCGATAACGGTCATGATTCCAGCCGCTATAGTGGCTACATATATGTTCACTTGCCGTCCACGAGACTGACAGCTTTCCTGCCGACCAGTGTCTCCAGACCCTCGCCAATGAAGGCCCCAAGGGTGGCGCCGACCAGACTGCCCACAATCGGTATGGGTATGACGACCTGTCCCAAGGCTCCGCCCGCTACGGTCCCGGTAACTCCGCCCACGCCCTGCACGCTTCGCTTCACGGAGAACCGAACAAACTCCTTCTGCGAGATGTCTCCGCGTTCCTTCTTCTGTTGCATGTTGCGGATGTCCCTGTACGTACGGACTCCCTCGATCGCGATGACCAAACCGACTGCTGCGTAGTCCAACTTTCCAAAACTGGAGGCGGCTTTGGAGGCTTCTGACTTGGCGACATCTGTAGAGGCTTTGGCGAGACCTGTACTGGCTGCTGTGCCCATTTCACGATACTTCTTGGCAGCAACCTTCGCCATTCGGATCGTATTTTTGACATTATCCTTCGATGCGTATGCAACGATCCTATTCTTGTTGTGCACCGAAGTATCAGCTAAACTCTCAACTTGAATGCTGCGTGCTACACCTGTCAAGACACAACAAACATAAGTTGCCCATTTACGTATCCTCATGATTATGGAGAGTTTTTAGGGTAAACATTCATTGCATTGTAGATTTCCTTGTTGTGAATGATTCTTTCAACTGCAAAATTCTTCACTCCACATTACTATTTCTAAAATTTCTGTGTCGATTTTTCATATTCTTATTGCATAGTTCTAACTTCCATCTCCTTCCTGCTTAAGGCCCAGTCACACTGAGTCGTACGATTTTATGGTCGCACGATCAGGCTCAAATTTGCTGAGTTACGACTGATCACCAGTGATCGCCACTGCAATCGCAAGTAGCGACTGTTCATACGATTGGTGGTACGCTTGGTGGCACGATCACTGAAAGAATGGAAAATATTGATCACAAGCTGTCATACGACCACATGACAGCGACCACCGACTTGTCGTGCCTTCAGACGTAGCGACCACCGACCTGTCGTACCTTCAGTCGTAGCGATCACCGACATGTCGTACAACCAGTCGTTGCAATCATTGACCAGTCGTACCATAAATTGCGATCAGACGCACGACCGTCCGTCTGATTAGACAGAAGGGCACAAAACTTGAACAGAAACCATATTTTGAAGTTTTATAGTTTAGAAAGATGCTGAAAAATTTTGTTGTGTTGTGTAAAATATTTTTCACTGCACGTTTTATCCTCCTCTCGGGAAGCTTCAAACGGGTGCTACCACCAATCGTAAGGTCGTACTACCAGTCGGCACAGGTCGTAATTAATCACACCACTGACCATGAAGTTGTACGACTGATTGCACCACTAGTCGCCAGGTTGTACGACTAGTAGCACGACCATTTTGATTGGTCAATAACGTGCGACAATGTCCGATTGGTGGTGCCACCTTTCCCGACTGGTGGCACGATTGTGCAAGACCAACGTGCGACCAGAGATCGTAGGTTGGAAGTTCTGAACATGTCCATCGACCTTGCTGCGACTAGTTTCTTGTTCGCGACCATTCACGACCTGTACGACCAGTCGTACGTTCGTGTCACGATTTGTCCACGATTACAAAAAAATTAGGTCGCAGGGAGGTCGTAACTTGGTCGTATCGTCAGTGTGACTGGGCCTTTACTTCCAGTTCTTACTGGTAATTTCTCAATGCATAATTCATCATGCCAAATTCTAACACCTGCGTCTATGCAAACTGTCAAAAACAAATCACAACTGACACAATGCATATGGAACTTAGCACATTGCATTTAGAATATAGTGTAACGGGATTTCCCCTCTGTGACGTCTGGATAAACGGTTTCTTGGAAGGTGGGTGGGTTTTTGTTAACCGGAGCTGAAACGGAAAATTCTGGGAAACTGCTGCTTGCACGGCTTAATCACGACTAGAAGTCTCTAGTGTTGGTAGGGTTGGTAGCGTGGTCTGGAATGGACCTCCAACCGTTCTCCCCGACTGCAATCTGCAACTGCACCTGAAATAAAGATTCCGGTGGCATTTCCGCTACCAGTACTGCAACTGCTCTGTCGGGTCACCGTTTCCACTACTGCTCCGTTGTTTCCGTCTCACTGCAACTGCGGCTGCACCTGAAATGAAGAATCTAGAAGCGTCTCCGCCTCCGACTCTGCAACTGTTCCGTCAGGTACTGCCTCTGCATCCGCTCCGCTGCTTTTGTCTCCACTGCAACCGCGACTGCACCTGAAATGAAGATTCCGGAAGCGTTTCCGCCTCTGGTACTGCAACTGCTCCGTCGCCGCAACTGATCCGTCAGGTACCGCCTCCACAGTGGGTCCGTTGATTCCACCTCCGTCTCCGTCTTCTTCTCCGGTGATCTGGGTTCTGGATCACCCTCAGACGTTGTTACAACTTTGTCTTATCCAACCGTTAACTTGTCTCCCTTCTTCTCCGTATTACTTTCTTTTACCGATTTCTTTAACTTCATCATAATTTTCCAAGTTCCCTATTGAACACGGAAGAACAACCCGGAATAGGTTTTCAGCTTTATTACTCAAAGTATACAGTCGGAAGACATAAACTGCAATCATCTGCATGACCTGAGCCGGAGCAAGGGAGTACTCTGCCAAGGGAGAAGGTCTGAACAGGTCGACGTCAGGACACCAACTCCGCCGTCCGCTCTGAAGCGGGGGCTTTTATAAACCTGAGACCCAGGGTCACGTGACCGACCATTGTGACGTCATAGTCCGCCAAAACACTGATTTTTCCGGAATTTCCAAAAACATGCTAGAACCAATCAGTGGCTGACACGTCACCTTTTAAACCGAAAACGAGGCTGATCACGTGACCTTCGGAAAGTTACGTGTTTACGTTTTCGTACTCCATTGTTCCAGCTCCGTTTCCGGTCCAGTCTCCGGTTCCGTCTCCGTTTCCGGCTCCGTTTCCGGCTTCAACCAAATTATTCTAAGTTCCAAGCCGGAATACCTTTCTAAAACCATCAATATATAACCGTATGAACCTTTAAACACATATACATTTTAATAAACCGTTATTCAACCGTAATATCACAAAATATACACGAATTACCTTGGGGAACTTTTGGGAACACCCCAAAACCGTTACAATAGCATATCGCAAGATGAATGACACACAACGAATGAAGCACTCCTTCAGTGATCACGTGAATTTTTGGCCCGACCAACAGGTGCCACACCTATGCACCTGAGCACAAGTCACCTGACCTGAAATAGCTGTATAAATTATCCATAAATTATGTTTCCCCAATTAATTTAGAAGAATAGTGAGAGATAATCATGCCTATTAAAAAGTGATTCCCATGCCCATTAAAATCAATTCTCGATGTGACGTCATGAATATTCATTATAATAGTGTAACGGTTTTGGGGCGTACCCAAAAGTTTCCCCTAGGTAATTCTATCAGTGTTTTGTGATATGATGGTTAAATAACCGTTTATTAAAATGTATATGTGTTTAGAGGTTCATTCGGTTCTGTATTGGTGATATTTAGAAGGTTTTCCGTCTTGGAACTTAGTATATTTGTGATGTTGGTAAAGCCGGAGACGGAGCCGGAACCGGAGACGGAACCGGAGACGGAGTCGGAACAATGGAGTTCAAAAACGTAATGACGTTATTTCCGGAAGGTCATGTGATCAGCCTCGTTTTCGGTTTAAAAGGTGACGTGTCAGCCACTGATTGGTTCTAGAGTGTTTTTAGAAATTACGGAAAAATCAGTGTTTTGGCGGACTATGACGTCACAATAGGTTGGTCACGTGACGTGGGTCTCAGGTCTATAAAAGCCCCCGCTTCACAGCGGACGGCGGAGTTGGTGTCCTGACGTCGACCTGTGCAGACCCCTTCTCCCATAGCAGAGTACTCCCTTGCTCCGGCTTAGGTCATACCAGATGATAGCAGTTATGTCTTCCGACTGTACACTTAGAAAATAAACATGAAAACTTCAACCGAGTTGTTTTTCCGTGTTTGTTAGGGAACTGGAATTTATGATAAAGTTAGTTCACCGGAAAAGAAAGTAATACGGAGAAAAGGGAGATAAGTCCACAGTCGGTTAAGACAAAGTTGTAACGAAGTCTTAGGGTGATCCAAGAACCCAGATCACCAAGGAAGGAGACGGAGACGGAGGTGGAATTCAACGGAGCAACTACGGAGGTGGTACTGGACGGAGCAGTTGCAGAGACGGGAACGACGAAGCAGTTGCAGAGGCGGTACCGGACGACGGAGTAGCAGAGGCAGTACCTGACGGAGCGGTTGCGGTAACCGGAAGTGAGAACACTTCCGAGATTCTCCATGTCAGGTGCAGTCGCAGGTTGCGGTGAGGCAGAGCCAACCGGAGCAGTTTGCAGTGAGGCGGAACCTGGCAGAGCGGTTGCAGTATTCGGAAACGGCAACGTTCCCGGATTCTCTATTCCAGGTGCAGTCGCAGTTGCAGTAAGGCGGAAAACGACGGAGCTGTTGCAGTAAAGCGGTATCCTGACGGAGCAGTTGCAGTACCCGGAGACGGAAACGCCTCCGGATTCTTACTTTACAGGTGCAGTTGCAGATTGGCAGTCGGACAACGGTTAAGAGGTCCATTCCAGACCACGCTACCAACCTTCAGAGACTTCTAGCCGGAGTTCAACCGTACAGCAGTAGCAGTTTCCCAGAGTTTTACCGTTTCAGCTCCGGTTAAATAACAACTCACCCACCTCCCAAGAAAACCGGTTTATCAAGACGTCACAGAAGGGTGAAGAACCCGTTACAATATAATACACTGTTGCTAATTAGGTGCAAATATTATCATGACATAGGCCTGAAATTACCACACAAAAATGGTCATAACTTGAGAACGTACAGTTATAATTGGGTTCTTTAAAAACCAAAAATATCAGGAAACTGATGGCTATCTACTTCAACGCTGAATATTATGATTTCTCTGTTTATAATTTCTCCATGGTGTTAATTCGGCACGAGTCCACCTCCTGACAGTACAGTAGATCCACCAGTACTACGCTACGGTAGTTGTATTGGATTTAGCTTATAGATCTAGGTCTTATTTACCTGTTTACCACGGAAAAAAATCATAGCACCAAGGGTGCTGCAGCTTACCGGCAGATCTTGAGATTTACACAGGGTATTGATTTTTTCCCAAATATAAAAGGCTACATTGTACTACTGTTTTTAAAATCTATTGTCAAACCATGTTCGTGAATGTTGCCGAACACGCATTTTCTGTACGGAATATAATACGAAATCAAGTTACATTTTGAAAGGTTTCTTTCGTTAATGACATATATTCACAGACGGTCAATTCAAAGGCAACAGAATTTATACACATCGCAGAGGTAAATAGGGAGAATCTTATGCATTTTTGAGGAAAATTGTCGGAAAATTTTCTGAGAAAATGGCCGCAAAACACAAAAATCATCGTTTCTTTCGACTAAATATGATCGGTTTGACCTTCCAAGGTCGTTCAAGGTCAAATTCAATTTCACCATTCAAACCGTAATATATGATTTCCCATTTGAATGTGCCAATACTTAGGCTCTATCTTGAAAAGCTCCAGGAGTTTACCCCGCAAAGCTCCCATTATGAAGAGATACTGGGTGAAATCGGTATAGAGAGTAATACGGAGAAAAGATATACAAGTTGACAGTCGGTTAAGGTAAAGCTGATAACGTCTGAGATAGATCCAGAACCCAGATCATCAGAGAAGAAGACGGAGATGGAATCAACAGAGCAGTTGAAGAGGCAGAATCAACGGAGCAGTTGCAGAGTCGGTACCTGACGGAGCAGTTGCGGCAAAGGAAACGACGGAGCAGTTGCAGAGACGGTACCTGACGGAGCAGTTGCAGTACCGGAAGCAGAAACGCAACCGGAATCTACATTTCAGGTGCAGTTGCAGATTGCAGTCGGAAACGGTTGGCGGTCCATTCTAGACCACGCTACCAACCCTCAGAAACTTCTAGCAAATTAACCGTGTAGCAGCAGTCCCAAATTTTCCGTCAACTCCGGTTGACCCCCAGATCCCTAACAGACGTAATCGACTTTTTGGTGGCAGCGGTGGGATCATCTGCAGTATGACTACTAGGCGAGGCAGATTGGCGGAACAGCAGCTGAAGGCAGTCGTCTCGGACACAGAGCAGCCGGTGGGAGCAGTAGGAGCTGAGCAGTTGCAGTTGCCGGCTGCAGATAAAAAAGCAGTTTGACTTGCAGAGCAGAGGCCGGTGCAGCCGGAAGAGCTTCTCTGAGATCAGAAAGTGGTTGCAGAGGAGCGTCCACGAGTCCTCTGGGCGGTACAGCCTGCGGAGCAGATTGTGGCAGCGGAAATTAATTTTCCAGATCAGGCAGGTGACCGTGAGCAGGTCGCAGAGCTGGAGGGGGGGGTGAAAATCTGGTCGATAATCTGACCAGACTCCTTGCAACGCAGATGGAGGTATTCCAGCAGCATTTGGCATTGACGGAAAAGCAGAGTCAGGCGGAGACAGCGCAGAGATCGGCACCAAGAGCAGGAGTGGCTAGGCTGATGACCTACGATGGGTCCGACCCTTGGCCGGAGTACAAGGCACATCTCTTGGAATATGCCCGTTACTATCGGTGGACGGAGGAGGAGAAGGCACTGAACCTGTGCTTTAGCCTGAGGGGTAACGCCTGCAGTATTTTGCTAGACCTATCCACTGAGCAGCGGCGAAGTTTCGACACGGTTGTTGCAGCGCTGAAGCAGCAGTTCTATCTGGGAGAAAAGACTTTTGCTTTTCCAGGCGGAGTTGCAGACCCGGAAGCTGTTGCCGGAGGAAGAGCTGTCAGAGCTGGCTAGAGATATTCGCAGAAAAACTCGATTGGCATACCCCAGGGCAGATCCGGTGACGATGGAAGCGCAGATGAAAATGCACTTCTGTATCAGCCCCACTAATAAGGACATGCGGTTGTCGGTGCTTAAGAGTCACCCGGAGACGCTGACGCAAGCCTTAGCGTTTGCGATGGAGTATGAGAGTATAATAAAGACAGGCAGTAGCAGAACAGCAGAGCGGCATCGGGCGAGGCAGTTAAATGCGGAACCGGAATGGAGCCAGCCGCTGGGAGAGCTGAAAAAGCAGGCAGAGCAGATGCAGCAGCAGCTGATGGACCTGATGGCCCAGGTCAAAGAGGCAGTCAGCAAGCAGAAACAGCAGCGCGGACCAAGAGCAGATTTGGAGTGTTTCAACTGTGGTGAAAAGGGGCTCTTCGCCCGGGATTGCAGACTCCTGAGACAGCAGCAGCCACGGCGGCAGCCACCGCAGCAGGAAAACTAGAATGGTTCTCGGGAAAGGGGACAACCGAGACCCGGCAAAGAGGACACCCCCATAACCGGCAGGTGTTCCTCGGGCCCGGTCCCAGGGGAGAGGTTGGCATGTGTGTGACAGGAAGAATATTCGGAGAACCAGAAATGCTGATAATCGACACCGGTAGCACAGTCACCATGCTTAACCGTCGAACCTGGGAACGGATCCGGAAACTGGGAATGAAGCTGAAGCGGTCTCCGATTCGTCTTTCCATGGTAGACGTTAGCAGTATCAGGACGTATGGCCGGAAAGACCTCCCACTCAACATCACTGGAGTAGCGGAAAACTTGACGTTCGAGATAGCAGACTGTGAAGATGAGGGAATACTAGGAATAGATTTTATCCGTTCCCGAGTATCTGGAATCAACTTTGACCGGATGACCATGCAGATGGGCAGTCAGGAGGTGTTTCTCACTACGTTCGAGCAATCGAGAGAGCCGTTTCCGATCAACGCTGTAGCAGACTATCAAATTCCGGCGAAAACGGAGTAGCTGATAATAGGGCAGGCAGATGGTGTCCGTGATGCAGAAGGAGTCCTGGAGATGACCCAAGAACCAATGGAGAATAGGTCATGGCTGATCGGGAGAATCTTGTCCCATATAAAACAAGGCACAGTTCCTGTCCGAGTCATCAATGTACTAGCAGAGCCGGTAACCATCAAGCGAGGAGCGCAGTTGGCAACGATGACTACCCTGGCAGCAGATTGCAGTATTGTCCTGATGGCAGAGCGGAGCAGAAAGGTGCATGAATGGTTCATTGATTTTTTCATTGTTGTGCCTGTGTTTATGTTTTGCTGCCATGTCTCGATTAAGCTACAGTAGAGGAGAACTCAGCATGCTGAGGCATTCAAACAATGCTACTAGTGTTACACTGGACATACTTCTCAAACTGAGAAGACTTGGAATATGCTCTAAATCACCTACACATAGGGGGTGAAGAGGCGGACAGTCAAAAGCAAGGCCAAGGCCACCTGTGTTTGTAAACAAGAAACGGGATTTGTTTACAAGTTTATGCCTATTGAATGTGCAATCAGATGTAACAAGACTGACTTGATTGCTGATTACATCATGGAACACAATATTGACATAATGTTTCTCACAGAGACATGGCTGTCTGATGGTGATATGCATAACCAGACAATTGCTGGCCTTGTTCCGACTGGATATGATCTGGTGCACATCCCAAGACCCACAACAGGTGGAGGGGTAGCAGTCATTCACAAGAGTTCTCTTGTTAGTGGACCGAAATCAAGTTATGATGCCGTGACATTTGAAAGCATGATACCAATAAAAAAAAAGCATATATCTATGTAAAGTTATTGACTACCGTCCGCTCTTCGGGATCCTCGAGGATAGTCCTCTCTCATCCGAGTCCTTGCGGACGCGCATCCGCTATTCCGGATCCTCGCGGCAGGGCCGCTCACCGGAGGTCGCGGCGGACACGGTAACTACTTCATCATTAACGGTAACCAGGTAACAGCCCACCCGACACTCCCAGGCCTACGGACACCGTTCAGAAACTGGTTCATCACCACGGTGTTAACTGGCGGGGCCTGGCGAGCCGCGGTCTGCCTCGGGGACGGAACCCCGTACAGTCCGACATGCTGGCCAGAGCCTCTGTCACATGTCCCGGGAAGGGAGAGAGCTGGCGATCCACAGGGCCGAAGGCCCCCGAGTCAGCAACTCGTCTCTCCCAGCCCGGGCCTCCCCACGGAAATCGTCCCCAGGGCTCTAGGAGCCCACTACTCAGACCCAGGGAACACAAAGCTCATGGCGAGCCTCGTGTGCGTCCTAGTCTCGATCTTGGACAATCTCCTCGAACGAGTCGCTTCCAGTGTATATATAATACACCACAAACTGTAGGGCGCACGCGAGGTTAAATCGATCCATTGTTATAGTTTACTGGAGCGTAAATTACAATACGTCGCCGTGGCAACGCACGCTCGAACGGAGCATGTCAAAACAAGGCCAAGTACAGAAAGGCCACATAAATGGCTTTTATGTTTACAATCACCTGCCGCGTGCTTAGGGCAAAATCGCCACATTACCCCCTTCTTACAATGTTGGTCCCCAACATGTTCCGCCCGCGCCCAAAATGCTCGAAACCCGACGAAGGCTTCGCATGGCGGGGGCCGGAAGAAGGCACGATGGCAACGCCCGGAAGTCACGGCGCAAAGACTAGGACTTTAAGAGTCCCTTTTGGAAGAATGGGGAACTACCCCCGGACTTATGGAGTAAACTATAACGCGCTTTGCAATTTTGAATAAACCCTCATAAACAAGCTAAAATTTTGACCGAGGTGGTCCAAAACCGTGTGATGACCTTGAAAGGTCATCCATTATAAAAGGACGGTGTGTCGAGTCTTTGGAATATCTTTAAGGTTAGACTTTAAATTTAGAAATTTTGTAAAACGACACACCGAGTGATCAAAAGTGATAGTACCTCTAAAAATGTTGCCGACCGCCCTGCCGGCCGGCTCCTCAGATCCGCAGCGCGGGTCTGAGGCAGGGCGGAGCCGCGGGAGCGACTCCGGCACGCCGCCGCACACGTGCAGCGACGAGGCTAGCACCCTAGCCTTCCTCCGTTGCCATCGGCTCCTCATCCGTGCCGCCTGTCTTGGGGTCTGGCGGCGGTGACGGGTCCCTACGCCGCGGAAGCAGCGGAGCCGGCATAATGAAAGCCGGCTGCACGGGCGGATGAGGCAGGCCCGGTGGAGCTTGCACGGGCTTTTGTGGTGAGCCCTGCAATCCGGGTCCTGACGGAGCCATCACAACGGAGGCCGGTAGAGATGTCGCGCCGAGATCTGCTATGGCGCGGAACATCTCCACCGTATCGCGGGTGCGCTGTGGACCGGCCGTCCGCTCTCCCCACACCTGGACTAGGTATGGGTAGATGGCCAGCTCCAAAGCAGCATCCGCGCGCCGGAGAGCCGCCTGGTTCAGGGCGGACGACTCGGGGTCATCGACGCCCTGGATTAGGCGAGTCCGAGCGGCCTCGGCTTCGTCAAGACGACGCCGTAGCTGCTCATTCTCAGCCTCCAGGTGCTCCATCCGTGCGGCCACCTCTGGGGCGGGGGCGGACGCCCCGGACTGCTCGGCAAGAGCGGCGGTCCGACCCTGGTCGAACGCGCGCCGCTCAATGACGGCCGACAAAGTCCGGTAGCTCTCTAGGCTCCGCCGGGTGCCTTCCATGAGGCCCTGGTCGTATGCGAGGTCGCATGCGACACGGGAGGCCTCGGCGCGGCACCGGCTGAACCGATCCAGAGAGCTGTCCATCTCCGCCACAAGGTACTCCGCCGCTCGGGTGAGTCGACCACGCTGGGGGTGATCCCAGGGGTGCTCCTCCCGAGCGCGGACCAACGCGGCTACACCTGCGGACCCCAAGTCACGAATGGCTCGAGGCACCGGCAGGTTCACCAACGCCGGATCACCGGGGATCCGGTCCATACCATCGCGACGATGGCCGACCGCCTGGCCTACAGACTCGCGGAAAGTCTCGTAGACGCTGGCGGTCGTGGGACCGAGCCTCCGGCGTACGTCCGCCGTGGCGTCGAGGGGGTCCAAGTCCAGGGAGGCAGTGCTTTGCCACCCTGCGGACGTCCCCTCAACTACCAACGAGGACGCGGACGCCGACCTCGTGAGAGGTACCGCACGTCCGCTACTGCTCGCTACCGAGGGAGTCACGCGTGGAGTCCTTGGCGGGACCGCCGACGCGGTACTCGAGGAGGCGGAGGTGTCTGCCACCACCCGTCCCTCAGACGGACCCGCGGGTACCGTCACCTCGAGCAAGCCCGGGTAGTCCTCCTGAGTCAGCGCACCCGGAGACTGCAAGGGCGTCGTCCCGGCCGGAGTCTTTCCGGCGGACGAACTCTTCCCCTGAGTCTTTGGCTGGGGGCGCGGCTTAGGAGTAGCCACTCGTGTCTTGGCCGCGATCTGCGGCATCTCCGACACGATCATGGTCACCCGGTGCCGTTCTTCACCGGCCTGGATTACCGGCGGTTCACGGACAGCCTCTGCTGCTGTCCGGGCGGCTTCCGCCGCCTGGAACTCCGCCGGGGTCTGGCCCATCGTAGCCGTCAGGCGAGCGGTGTAGCTCGAGCCCGCGGACACAACGCCAGACTGCCTCCAGGCATCGTCCATGACGCGCTGTGCAAAGCGCCATGGACCCCAGTGAAAGAACCGGTGATTCGCCGTCCCTGACGTAGTCATGAACGACGCCACCCTCGGTGGTATGTATCCATAATTGAATACAGGCCCCACTTCATTTCCAACGAGATGAAGTCCCTCACCGCGGTGTGCACCCGAGCGGTGATCATTTAGGGCCTCTAAACTGGCGAAATATCGTTGCTGAGGGGTGCCGGAGTAGCACCTCTTGCAAACGAACATTTGCATCCAGGGGTAGTGGTACCCCGCAATGTGTCGACTCAAGTGGTCGTAGGTAGGATACCTACGATCCCGGTTGAGCGCACGGTGCGGGTCCTCATACCCGTCCAGGGATTTCGGACAGAGTTGGCATATTACACCCTCCTCTGGCTCGGGCGGCAACCCGACACGCTCCTCGTCCGTGAGTGGACGAGGCCGTGTGAAAGGCGTGTCGGCCGCCGCGCCGGCCGCCGCGGTGCGGCGTCCCTGCGGATCCCTGCCGTAGCGCGGGAGGAACATGTGTCCCTGACGGACTCCAGGGAGTTCGGGGCCCATTTCGGCCCGCAGCCTCTGGATAGAGGGCTGCTCCGAGGACGACCGTTTCTTCTTTTTGGCCGCCCCCGAACGATTCTCCGACCTGGTTTGTCGGGGCACACTCTTCCCGCGTGGGGGCGCGGCCCTCCGTTGCTGCGCAACGAAGGCCCGCGCTCCCGCTTCCAGTGCGGCGTCAGACAGGTGGACCCCGTCTTGCTCCGCGCGCTTCCGGAGGAGTTCTAAACGAAGATCTCCCTCCTTCGGCACGGGACGCCCTCTGTCCACTGGACTTGACCCCACCTCCGCAGCTCCGGTAGGTTTCTTAGTACCGGAGGAAGAGGAAGAGGAGGTTCCTTTCGGTGCCTGGATAGGCACCCGCTTACAAGAACCTCCCGCGCCTGGGCCGGATCCCGCGGAGGCGCCGCCCGCACCAGATCCCGAGGGATTAGGCGTCTTGGCGACTCCGGGTTTGGCGGAGGACCCTTTCTGGCCACCCGGCTTGGGCGCCAGTGGCTTAGGCCCTCCGGACTTCGATCCGGCTTGAGGCGAGGGGCCGCCGGACTTCTTTTTCCGGTGCGGCCGCTTCTTCTTCTTCTTCTTCGGAGGCGAGGAGGCCGGGTCCGGGTCGGATCCGGCCTCAGATTGCCCATGCTCAGCGGCTTCCAGCTCTTGCTGGGCTCTCCACTGCTTTTGAGCAATCTCCCGGGCTCGACGGCGAGTACGCCTAGAGACGGGCGATGTAAACCCGTCATCTCGGTTCTCGGTCTCCTTCGAGCCAGACTCCTGTTCCTGAGGCGGCGCTTGGGATGCGGCTTCCTCAGCCGCGTCAACCTGCTCCGCCCAAGTCCCAGGGGCCTTCTGGTCGTGCGGACCAGACTCCGCAGGTGCGGACACCGAGGAGTTCTCGGCGGAACCGGTGTCCGGACGGCTACGGCCATCCGGACGGGTTTCCGCACGAGTACTCTCATCCGGGCCCAGAGACGCAAGCATCTCCGAGGACGGGTGCAACTCAATGTCCACACTAGCAAGTCCCGCACCACCGCAGTCCATCACCTCTTCCATACGGGAAAAAGTGGACGGATCTAGGAGTAACTCGGCGCCTGCCGTGGCCGAGTCACTCTCTGCGGGGCGGTCCTCCGCGACCTCGCTCTCAGACTCGGTTCCTGAGTAAGAACCGGAGCTGGAGCTGGATTCCTCAGAACCCACATAGGCTCCCCGAGGGATGTCCTCGCGGTCATCCTCCTCGGGCCTAGACTGGGGTCTCGAGTACGAATTACCGCGCTCAAGAGACCCCTCTTCCCTCCCTTCATCACCTCCCCAGCCGTCGCTACTTTCCGACATGTCAAGCGCTCTAATCGCTCTAAACACTGGGAGTCAGATCCGCAGATCCGTCTCCACCAGTGCCGAGCGCTTGAATGACGAGAAGGTGTCGAATTACATCGATTATAGGCATCAAGTGTTGGCAGTTATACTGCACACGCATCGTATGACGCGTTCCCGTGGAAACGTCTATTCACTGCATCTACCCGATCGACAGACAAAAGGACGTTTTACATTCCCGCATTCCCATACACGCATCTCCCCCCGGTGACTCCTTTCATGCCATGTATACGGGTGGCTTGTGTACACAAGCCATCCCGGGGGAACCCGCTAAAATACTACAGTAATTAACAGCAGTCATTAGCAATAGCTTTCGCACTGGCGATCAATGACGTGAAGTTAATCACCCTCGCAGGTTAAAGATTGTATACAATGTATCAAAAAGCCAAACTACTTGTGGGTGTTACGATTATGTCACCCTATCAGCAGCGATAAATAAAAATTTAACACCGCTCAAGCAGCAATGAAAATAAATCCACCACCGCTTGCATGCTTTTCATAGATCACGGCATACAGCCTTCGATACAATGTACACAATCTCCTACACCCCTCTTGCGAAAGCAGAAATCTCCCGATTTCTTACTCTCTATTGCACCAGGGAAAAGATATATCTCTAAACTTTCTCATATATGGGATAAATGAGTAAGAATAGCATTTCCACGGGAAACACGCACACACTTGTGGCTTATAATCCTCCCATAAATAATAAATGAGATGGAAAATAAACAAAATCACTCCCCATAGCCGCTGGCACGCTTACAGGGCGATCGGACATACCCATGACGTCCGGACAGACAATCGGGCGCCCTATGGGCGTTTGCAAAGCGCCCACTAGCATCCCCGACGTACTGCCCGGCCGCGGAGCGGTGCCCGGTCCAGCCCAGAGCCTCCTCAAACGACTACCGGAGCGCGGAGCCAATAGATTTAGACGCGGAGCCGGCATGGTCCATAACCGCACTGGTTAGGGGGCGAACCCTTCATACCGGCGCCCAATCTAGAGGCGCCCAAAGATGGTGAAAGCAATAGCCGGCGGACGTCCGGAGCTGCCCGCGGACGGAGTCCAGGCCGGACGTCTACCATTGTACGGCGTATTGCCCTTATCCAATGAAGATGAAATTGGAATTAGAAGCCACCACAAGTGTTGCGCATGTAATATACGACCCCCTTCTTAGAAGGAGGCCGGGGTTCCGGTCATTCCGGCCGGACCGCGTATTGTAAGGTACGATCCGGACGAGAACGAGCGTCACCCGCTGCCGCGGCTGGTCCGCACACGCGGACTTAACAACCGCTCCATTATCATAATGGATAGTCGGTTTCCTGCCGTAAGAAACCTTAATCTACTATAACCGCAATTACAGTAGTGGCTCACGGGGGATAACTACACCGAAGTGCGTCATCTTAAAGCGCCGCGGACGCCGGACGAGTCACGCGGACGAACCGCGGACATCAGTCCTCATCTGCGGACACTATCCCCGCGTCCAGAGCCAGTTCCCCAAATCCGTGGGAAGACGCTTCTCCCGTAGCGGACGTAAATCCCAACCTCAGTCTGGCCATATAAGAGGTTGTCCCGGGACCAGGGGCGTCCGGCCGAATCAGTAAATTCGTCCGGCCAGCGTAACCGTTGTGCGGAATACGCCGGACAGCCGTCCATAAGGTGCGGACAGGCCATCCGCACGTCCCTGGCGCTAGAAACTACAGGAGGGCGGATGCGGAGCGGCGGCGTTACTACATGAAAGTCTCCGCGGACCTCAACTCCGAAGATGGCCACAAAGTAGCCACCCGCGGAGGTAAGTCGTGCGGACTCTCACGGAACGACCTAAAACCCGTCCATAGTATGATAGACGGGTACCGCAGACGCATCCGCATGGGCGGAAGGTTATTCCCACCCATACCGGGCTGGCGCACGTGGTTTCCGGCGTGGCCGCCCGTCATCCGCAGGTACTGGAGGGAGTGGAGGTACCTGCGGATCGCCGTCATCTGGCTGATAGCCACCCAGCCCATCATCTGACGGGTCAGAGAGGTCCGGGAGGCCCACCATACGGCGCACACGCTCGTCCGGAGTCCGCGGATGCTGACCGGACGGATCCCATACGGGAGCATCATCCGGTTCCGCATCTTGAATTAGCGGATCCATGACCAGCGGGCCCTCGTACTTCTTCAGATTATCGATATGGACAACCAGAACCCTGTCCGGATCGGAATCCCTCCGGATCCGGTAGTCCACATCTGTCACCTGTTTCAGTACGGTAAACGGGCCTATCCACGGCTTAGCAAATTTATTGCCTTGCTTAAGCGGCGGATAATAGTAGCGCACCTTGTCGCCTTCCGCAAAAGCTGGCCTACCCTTAGCATGGGCGTCATAGCCTCGCTTCTGCCGGAGGGCAGACTTGTCCAGGCGCGCGCGCGCGAAATCATGGGCGTTCGCCAGGGCGCGGCGAATCCACTCCACGTACTCCGGACTGCACTGGGGTACTGCGCCGGTCTCTGCCGCAGTTGGATACATAATATCCACGGGCAAATTTAACTCCCGGCCGTACAACATCGCGTGCGGAGTAACTCCGGTCGAAGAGTGGACCGACGACCTGTACGCCATTAAGACATACAGGAGGTGGTCATCCCAATCATTCGCACGATCATTCACAAAGGCCGCCAGCATGTTGAGGACCGATCGATTAAAGCGTTCGACCTGGCCATCAGGCTGGGGCCTGTAGGGGGTGGTACGCACCTTGGTACTCCCTAGCATCTGTGCTAGGTTCCGGAACAGGTTGCTCTCAAATTGCGTGCCCTGATCCGAATGTACCTGTTTAGGTACCCCATGGTACACCACCCATCTATTCACCAATAACCGAGCTACCTCGTCCGCAGTCTGGCGGCGCAGTGGGTAGGCGTCGGTATACTTGGTAAAATAGTCGGATATCACCAGGATGTACCGGAAACCGCGCGGGGTGACCCGGTGGGTATCCAGTATATCCAAAGCTATCCGATCAAACGGCGCGCCCGCCTTAACCGTGGTTAAGGGGTGGCGGCCAGGAGTCGGGACTCCTTTGCGAGCTTGACACCGAGGGCAGGCTGCGCACCACCGTTGCACGTCCAAGCCGCTACCAGGCCAATGAAAGCGCTGTTGTAGCCTATGGACGGTCCTCCGGATTCCCAAGTGACCGGTCACCCGGAGGTCATGCAACTGGTGGAGTACTTCTTTCCGCAGCTCCGCCGGAAGCACCAACTGCCATATTGGAGGCAGTGGGGTCGGTGGCTCATAGCGCCGGTATAAAAGGCCATCCCTCAAGGAGAGTCGTTCCCACTGAGATACTAGAGACAAGGTCTCCTCCCTGTAGGTCTTTCGCTCATCCTTCGAGGGCTTCTGGCCGGCCTCAAGGGCTGTGATTACCGGTGCCAGAGCTCTGTCAGCTCTCTGCGCCGCAGCTATCTGCGCCGGAGAGTAGCCACCCAAGTAATTAGGCTCCTCATCCGTCGCGTCCGGCTGCGCCGCAGCGGCCATCACCACAGGGGGCAAGGACCGCTCATACTCAGACTCTCCAGAGGACGAGGGTACCCACGAGGAGTACACCGCCGGACTCGAGGAAGACTCGCTGGAGCCGAGCCGCACCTCCGCTTCATATGCGGGACGCCCTCGCCGATATCGGCGGGTCCGCGCGCGGAGATGAGCCCTAGACGCTCCGGCCGCCGTGTTGTTAGAGGGGGCGGCGGCCTGCGGTCTCCCCGGAACGTCCAATTCCGAGTCTGAGGACGAATCCGCGGCTTGCTGGAATGGTGCCATCCCTGCACAACCCGGATTCTTGCACTTATGACAACGGGACAGGCCGTCCGCGTTGCCGTGCGACTTACCAGCGCGATGCTCTATCTGCATGTCATACTCTTGGAGTTTGACGAGCCACCGCGCCACCAAGCCGTCGGCCTCACTATAGTTGAGGAGCCATCTCAGCGAACTATGATCAGTCCGCAAGCGGAAATGGCGTCCCAACAAATAGTGCCGGAAACGCTTGGTCATCGTAACCACCGCGAGCAACTCGCGATGAGTGGTGCAGTAGTTCATTTGAGAGCGGCTCAAGGCCACACTCGCATAAGCTACTACCCGCTCTTGCCCATCCACGATCTGCGAGAGGACACCGCCAAGCGCGAAGTTACTCGCGTCGGTGTCCAGGATGAACTCGCAGTCCGGACGAGGGTGCCGCAGCACCGGGGCCACTACCAAGGCCTGCCGGAGTCCCGAGAAGGCGTTAGCCTGCTCGGCGGACCAAACAAAATCGGCGCCCTTTTCCGTGAGGATAGTAAGGGGACGCGCGATCTCCGCAAAGCCGCGAATAAACCTGCGGTGGTAGCTCGCGAAGCCCAAGAAGGACCTCACGTCCGCCACGTTACATGGCGGAGGCCATTTCTGCACGGCCGCCACCTTTGCGGGGTCTGGTCTCACTCCGGTGCCCGTTACCATGAAGCCCAAGTACAGGATTTCCTGCGCGAATAGCTCGCACTTACTTGGCTTCAATTTAAGCCCTGCTCCGCGGATGCGATGGAGCACCATCTGAAGGTTGGTGAGGGTTTCCTCGAACGACCGGCCATACACGACGACATCGTCGATGTAGACCATACATCGCTTCCAGAGGAACCCTTTGAGTACCATCTCCATGAGGCGCTCGAACGTCGCTGGTGCGTTACAGAGCCCGAACGGCATTACCTTGAATTGGTAGAGCCCGTTCTTGGTAACGAAGGCAGTCTTCGCCCGATCACTCTCCTCCATCTCCACCTGCCAATACCCGGAGGCCAGATCCAGAGCACAGAAATAGTGCGACCCGGCCAGGGCATCGAAGGTATCCTCAATGTGCGGGAGAGGATATGAGTCCTTCCGCGTGGCATCGTTGAGTTTCCGATAGTCCACGCAGAACCTCCACGAGCCGTCCTTCTTCTTCACCATAACCACAGGACTGGCCCAAGGGCTGTCACTGGGTTCGATGATGTCCAAGTCGAGCATCTTTTGCACCTCCTGGTCTATGACCTCTTGGTGCACTATCGCTGCCCGACGAAGACGCTGCTTGAGAGGACGCTCGTCCACGAGGTCGATGCGGTGTTTGGCGACGTCAGTCTTGCCAACCGCACCATCAGGACCCATGAACACATCCGCATACTGCCGCAGCAGTCTGCGGAGCGCTTGGCGCTGCTCTTCATCCAACCGGTCCTTCGGAACCCGAGATTCCAAATGGTCCGGCAGGGTGAACGGGTCATCTCCGGCGGCCGCCGCCGCGCACGCAGCGCGGCAGACTGGATCGTCGGGGATGACACGACTCGAAGCCGCGGGAATAGCAGTAGCTGCTATGCATCCGCGCTTCAGTACAATCGGAGCATCCGTAGGATTCACCACAAGGATGGGCATCGCGCGGGGGTTGGACATGACCAGGGCCCCACCCAGCACGAGCCCAGTTCCTGCGGCGAAACTGCTCACGGGTTGCACTATACACGGACGACCATCGAGGGGCATGCGAGGACGCCGCGGCCTCGTCTCGATGATCATCTCACTCATCGGCGGCACTACTACAGTGCGCGACGTCCGCATCTGGAATGAATGCATCGGGCCCGAGCGGAAGAGGAAGTGTGTGTCCTCTCCCATCCGGAACTCGCCAGCGCTAAAGTTGGCAATCACCCGGTGGACCCGTAGGAAATTCATCCCAATTATCCCGGCCGCTCCGATATCCGCCACGATCGCCTCTGTCAGATACACCTTGTCCCCAAGGGTAATAGGCAGATCGATGATGCCATGGATACGGATGCGGTTGTCTCCCGCTCCGTAGAGCTTGTACGGTCCGGGATCTCGCAACTCAAGGTTGCGGAGTGCGGGCTCCTTCCTAAACGTTCCGGCGGCCACGAGGGTCACCTCCGAGCCTGAGTCTATGAGGAACCGGACCGGCTCCCGTCCGAAGGACAGGGGCAGGTACCAGCAGGGGTCCCTCACCAGCGCGCAGGTCGGGCGATACCTTTCGCACGTGCTGGGCTCATCTACGGAGTCCTCGCCATCCGCCTCAGCCGCGGAGGAGCTAGACTGGTCTCCAAGGACTACTTCCGGAGAAGTCATATCCACTTGGGGTCCGTCCTGCTCATCAGCGGGTGGGGCGGCATCGTTTGCCACCGAACAACTATCCCCGGACGCAGTGTTGGTCGCCACCACGTCCGGATCTAGTTTCCCTGCCGCGGGTTCCGATTCTGCTGTCCCGGAGGACCAGACCGGAAGGAATTCCTCCGTTGCGGGCCAGGGAGAGCTCCCTGGTATCCGCGCGACCGCAGGCGTTCCAACAACTCCGGACACTTCAGCCAAAAGTGTCCCTGCTTTCCGCAGAAGTAGCAGGGACGGTTCTGAGCTGGTCCGGAGGTGAACGCGCAACATTCTGCGGCTCCCGGAGCTTCGAGCCCGGCGCAGTGCGCAATCATCTGCGCGGCGCCGAGGTCGTATTCCTCTATGTCGCACTCGTCCGAAGGCGAGCGCGGCGCGGCGACCGGTGCCGCATGTGCGGGCGCCCCTGTAGAGGGTGCCGGCGCACTAACCCACTGCTGGGTAGGTTCCCTGGCGGGTTCCCGGACGACCGGGTCCTGCCACGGGGTTACCTGCGATGCCTTGACCGGAGGAGGAGTCGCCACCTGCGCGGGTACAGCCGGGGCCGGAGCCGAGGCTGGAGGCAACTGTCTAGGACGGACAGCCATCTCAAGCGCAAGCGCGGAGTCTATCGCCTCCTCCATCGATCGCTTTTCATGGGTGGCCAGCCCGTACGCTAGGTGGTAAGGCTGGCCATCGATGAACTGATCGATCAGCATCGTCTCAAACCGTCTGGAGTCCATGTCCGGAAAGGCTCTCCGGCCGAGTATGCGTAAGCTGTACGCATAGTCTGTCACGGACTCAGTCGGCTGGCGGATACGCGCCTTGAACTCTCGTTCAGACTGCCGCCGATTGGTCGTCGGCGGGAACAGCAGGCGAAGTTGACGAGCAACCTCGCCGAACGTCACTGTTCCTACCGGCAGACACGGCATCACGCGGAGAGCTTTCCCTTCCAGGCTCCCCGCGAGGACGTGTCCAGCCTCAGGCTGGGACCATCCTTCGTACACGGCGGTACGCCATACCTGGAGCAAGTAGTCCTCCAAGTCGGCGTTATCCCCGTTGAACCGTTTCCGCCACGAAGAGTGGTCGGGCCCGTCATCGCGTTTGTTACGCGCCCGACGTGCGGTCCCGGCTCCGGGGTCGTCCGTGTACTGCGGCAAGTTCCGCGCGCTTCCCGCGCCTGCGGCGGAGTCTGCCGGAGCAAACATCGACGCCGCGGACATAGGAGCAGGGAAGCTCACGTTTGCCGCCGGGATCATTCCCGCTGAAAACCCACTCTGGCTAGGTGCGGGCGGGACTCCCATCGAACCTACTGGGTAGGCTCCAGAAGGGGCGGCAAAGCTTGGGGCCGGAGCCGCCTGTTGCCACTGCCCGTCCGACACACTGTACGTGCCAGGGTAAGTCGACCACGCGGCTTGCGCTCCAACCGTCGGAACGGTCGACGCGGTCGCCAACGTGGTGCCTCCGAGCCGCGGGGCAGGCGCGGGTCCCATTGCGGGGGCCACTGGCGCCTGCGGACTCGGCAGGACTTGGGGAGGGGCTACTGGCCCAGACATCCCCGGACTTAGGGTGACCGACGGGTCAACGCTCGAATGCAGCTGATTCCGCTTGAACAGTACAAGCGCCTCGGATATCAGCCACCTCTCCCTCTCCGTCAAAGGCCCCGAGTTGCCTTGTGACAGCGGAGAAGGGGAGCGGTTCCGCCGGTCTGATCGTCCCTGATGGGGCGACCGGGCGCGGTCATAGCGCCCGAGGGGAGCCAGCTCGCCAAGTGCGTCGGTGAGCTGATCCACCACACTGCCCGGTGCGGACCGACCAGAACCCATGCCAGAGGCCCGCGAGGGAGCCCACCCGGCCGGGTGCGGCATCTGGTAAGACTGGTCCGCTCGTCCAGAAGGACCCGCATGCATCGGCGCTCGATTCCGGACGCTCGAAGGCGTCTTATGGAAGGGTGCCGATTGCCACGGATCTGTTCTGGGCACGGGCGGGCGCGGCGTAGAGCCGTTGCCAGCTCCACCCACCGCGCCTAACACGTCAAGGTCCGGCCTTGACGGCAACTCCTGCTGCGGCCCCGCGGGGCCCGACTCTACGTCCGAAGACGGAGCCAGGGACGCCGGAGTCGTCTCCGCGGACGGGGTCTTGTCCACGGAGGTTTCCGCGCGTTCCTTCCGGCCGCCGGAGTCGTCCGGAGACGTCTCACGGGGGCTGTCGCGCGACCGGGTGTGGTCCGCGACATTTCCACCCTTATCCCTCCCCTTGGATTCATCGGCCTTATCTTTGGCCTTCTCTTTCGCTCTTGTCATTTTTCGAGACGTCCTTGAGGAGCGGGCGATCCCCAGGGACTAAGGAGGCGACAACACTGTGACGGTAGGCTGCGATGGAACACTGTCGGACTGATCCTGGTCACGGCACCAATGTAAAGTTATTGACTACCGTCCGCTCTTCGGGATCCTCGAGGATAGTCCTCTCTCATCCGAGTCCTTGCGGACGCGCATCCGCTATTCCGGATCCTCGCGGCAGGGCCGCTCACCGGAGGTCGCGGCGGACACGGTAACTACTTCATCATTAACGGTAACCAGGTAACAGCCCACCCGACACTCCCAGGCCTACGGACACCGTTCAGAAACTGGTTCATCACCACGGTGTTAACTGGCGGGGCCTGGCGAGCCGCGGTCTGCCTCGGGGACGGAACCCCGTACAGTCCGACATGCTGGCCAGAGCCTCTGTCACATGTCCCGGGAAGGGAGAGAGCTGGCGATCCACAGGGCCGAAGGCCCCCGAGTCAGCAACTCGTCTCTCCCAGCCCGGGCCTCCCCACGGAAATCGTCCCCAGGGCTCTAGGAGCCCACTACTCAGACCCAGGGAACACAAAGCTCATGGCGAGCCTCGTGTGCGTCCTAGTCTCGATCTTGGACAATCTCCTCGAACGAGTCGCTTCCAGTGTATATATAATACACCACAAACTGTAGGGCGCACGCGAGGTTAAATCGATCCATTGTTATAGTTTACTGGAGCGTAAATTACAATACGTCGCCGTGGCAACGCACGCTCGAACGGAGCATGTCAAACAAGGCCAAGTACAGAAAGGCCACATAAATGGCTTTTATGTTTACAATCACCTGCCGCGTGCTTAGGGCAAAATCGCCACATCTACATGCGCACACACTTTGCAGCATGAAAAAAAAGCATATATCTACATGCGCACACACTTTCAAAAGTAACGTCTATCAAAACATTTGATTTCTCCACTTTGTACACAACTATACCTCATTCTGAACTGAAATCTCAGCTTAAAAAACTAATCAATAATTCATTTTTCTCTAAAAAGGGACAACGTCGGTACCACTATATTGTAGTTAAATATAATACC
The DNA here is from genome assembly GCA_949152475.1 of Terebella lapidaria. Taxonomy (NCBI): domain Eukaryota; kingdom Metazoa; phylum Annelida; class Polychaeta; order Terebellida; family Terebellidae; genus Terebella; species Terebella lapidaria. Next base: position 38,727,562 of record OX424565.1, on the reverse strand, counting down.
GCTTATTTTGTTAAAGGCGACTCTGATGCCCCATACAAATATACTGAAATAGATGTGGTAAATATGGTTAATTTTCTGATTGATAATATTTTTGTGGAATTTGGTGGTCGAATATTTCAACAAACTATTGGTATTCCCATGGGTACAAACTGTGCACCATTATTGGCAGACCTGTTTTTATACTCATATGAATCAGATTTTATCCAACATTTACAAAGAGGAGGTTCTAAGAAACTAACATGTAATTTTAATTTCACTTTCCGATACATAGATGATGTATTGTCGCTAAATAATCCCAAGTTTGGTGATTATTTGGATATCATATATCCTAAGGAACTTGAAATTAAGGATACTACAGAATCCGCTAATTTTTCCAACTATCTAGACCTGAGGTTGGAGATTGATAATGATTCTAACCTGTCAACTAGATTATATGACAAACGTGATGATTTCAATTTTTCCATAGTCAATTTCCCTTTTCTAAGCAGCAACATTCCTATGTCACCGGCATATGGTGTGTTTGTTTCTCAACTTATACGCTATTCCAGAGCTAGTTGCAAATATGAGGACTTTGTCTATCGAAGTGCCCAGCTAGTCTCTAAACTGCTACGACAAGGATATGTTTTACCAAGACTTATCGCTGCGTTTAAGAAATTCTATGGACGTCATCATGATCTGGTTGATAAATACAGCAAATCCATGTCTGCCATGCAACTAGATCTATTTTCATGTTAATTTTGGGGAATTCATGACGGGTGCCACTAGTGGGGCAGGAAATGCTCACTCTTTCCGGAACACCTGATTTCACCTCCTGATGGCCATTTACGGGGGTTCATGAGTTTCCCTGTCATTTTTGTTTTCTCTCACTTCGTATGCCTGATATGACTTTCTGTCCCCGGACTATGAGATTGGATAACGGACCCTGTTTTGTTTGCTCGGAATACTTGATACTGGGTATTGATTCCACGTCTATTACTATAACTGAGTCGGTGTCTTTGCTGGTGGATAATTATTTGTCCCCGCTGGCACCATCAGCTCAGTAAACCTAGTATAGTTAGGTTTAACCTAGTATTTGAAATGACTATGCAGTACAAAGACAACGGAAACAAACTGGTTGACACGGCGCCCAGTATAAAAAGGTGTCAAAAAGCTGTGTCCAAGGGCACGGTCACAGCTTCCTCAGAAGGTGCCCCTAGACTCATCATATCAGATATTATGAAAACATCATACGTAGTCTCTTCTGATCGTTCCCTATGGTACAACAACTCGTGTAATTTTATTAATATTAGAGATTGCAAAATCAAACTTCCAGATATAATGAAAGCAGAGGGTGATGATTGTCAATATAGTATTAATAAATGTAGAGCAAAAAACTGCAAAACTTGTGATATATTAATTACAGATTCACAGTTCACAAGTTCACTTACCAAACGTACATATACTAGTAAAAGTTATGAAAACATCAATTGCAAGACCAGCAATATCGTATATGGAATTGAATGCACTATATGTGGTCTCGTATATATTGGAGAAACCAAAGGACAGCTTAACAAGAGAGTTAATGGTCATCGTTCCAACATCAATAATAATTCTAATCAACTACTTTATCAACATTTTAATCAGGATGACCATTCTATTTTGTCAATGAAAGTTCGAGTCATAGAAAAAATATACCACCATACTAATAGTCCCTCATTAAGTACACCCACCCGCAGGAAACGAGAAGAACATTGGATACGTGAACTAGGCACAGCTACACCTTATGGCTGTAACGATAATATCAGTTCAGTGGGAAACCTGACAAGCCCAGGATGCAGTTCAGTCAATGTAATGAATTTATTTACATCATTTAAACGTAGGAAACGAAGCCATGGACAACGACATTATAATCGACCATCTATTCATAATATTTCCTTTGATGGTCTACTCGAAATATTGAAACAACCACTTGGACTGCACTATGTTCGCACTAAATTATTTGCCATACCTCATGTTAAACTTAAAGAACTAGAGGACCAATGTCCTACCCACTATATCAGAAATACCAATAGCTATGAATTTCGTCTGTATTCCATTATCATGGATATTGTTTATCATCGGCTTTATAAGCCAACACAGAATTCCGAATATATACCACCCAAACGGTCTTTTCTGAAGATAAAATTTGCCAATAAAGGTATTGATGCAATTAACATCGGTAATATATTACATCATAAGTCTGTTCAGTCCCAGGTACCATCATACTTCACTGACACGGCTGCTCCATCTGTATCCTACTCATATACCAAATCTGTTGCTTCCAAGATTTTCAACTACAAACAAACATTGAATGATTTGGATATTGATGATCTCTTACATAACCCACCCTCCTGCACTTGCATTAACTCTCCGTTCATACACGATCCAGTTGGGCATGTTATTTCAGGCGACCTCAATATAGTGGAGAATGAATCATTGAAAGACATTTTGTCCAAAGGTCCCAAATATAGAGAGCCCACGTCGTTTTCATGGAGATACAATTTTAAGTTAATCATGGATGCAGTTGAGGAGCATGCCAGAAAATGGACAAAGCGAGAAAAGGCAGAAACTGATTCTCTGTCAGAATGGGTCAAACAGATTAGGTCATTGGTAAACAAACGCATCAATGTTTTGTCAAAGTCAGTTAGTACTAAATATAGCTCTGTCTTCAATGATCCCGTGGTTACTAATAGTTTGTTGAAACTTCAAGAAAGGTTCGTCATTGTCCCTGCAGATAAAGCTTCTAATAATGTTGTTTTTGTTTGTAAAGCGTACTATATACAGTGCCTGTTTGACGAACTGGGTATTGCCAACAATACTAATCCCAATAGTACATACCAAGCCATTACCGTGCCCAAACAGGATATCTTATCAAATCATTTGTCTGTATTGCATTCGTTTGGTATTACTACCTCATGTAAAGATTCTAATCTACCGAACTTATATTGGATCCCAAAGTTGCACAAAAATCCACACAAACAAAGATATATTTCAGGTTCAGCATCATGTTCTACCAAAGCCCTTTCTAAAATATTAACTACTATATTGTCTAAAATTAAACAGGGTCTCCAAAAGTACTCTGAAACCATCTATTCTAGAAGTGGTATAAACCAAATGTGGATATTAAAAAATTCCAAATCTTTATTGGAATATCTACATGCGCACACACTTTCAAAAGTAACGTCTATCAAAACATTTGATTTCTCCACTTTGTACACAACTATACCTCATTCTGAACTGAAATCTCAGCTTAAAAAACTAATCAATAATTCATTTTTCTCTAAAAAGGGACAACGTCGGTACCACTATATTGTAGTTAAATATAATACCGCTTATTTTGTTAAAGGCGACTCTGATGCCCCATACAAATATACTGAAATAGATGTGGTAAATATGGTTAATTTTCTGATTGATAATATTTTTGTGGAATTTGGTGGTCGAATATTTCAACAAACTATTGGTATTCCCATGGGTACAAACTGTGCACCATTATTGGCAGACCTGTTTTTATACTCATATGAATCAGATTTTATCCAACATTTACAAAGAGGAGGTTCTAAGAAACTAACATGTAATTTTAATTTCACTTTCCGATACATAGATGATGTATTGTCGCTAAATAATCCCAAGTTTGGTGATTATTTGGATATCATATATCCTAAGGAACTTGAAATTAAGGATACTACAGAATCCGCTAATTTTTCCAACTATCTAGACCTGAGGTTGGAGATTGATAATGATTCTAACCTGTCAACTAGATTATATGACAAACGTGATGATTTCAATTTTTCCATAGTCAATTTCCCTTTTCTAAGCAGCAACATTCCTATGTCACCGGCATATGGTGTGTTTGTTTCTCAACTTATACGCTATTCCAGAGCTAGTTGCAAATATGAGGACTTTGTCTATCGAAGTGCCCAGCTAGTCTCTAAACTGCTACGACAAGGATATGTTTTACCAAGACTTATCGCTGCGTTTAAGAAATTCTATGGACGTCATCATGATCTGGTTGATAAATACAGCAAATCCATGTCTGCCATGCAACTAGATCTATTTTCATGTTAATTTTGGGGAATTCATGACGGGTGCCACTAGTGGGGCAGGAAATGCTCACTCTTTCCGGAACACCTGATTTCACCTCCTGATGGCCATTTACGGGGGTTCATGAGTTTCCCTGTCATTTTTGTTTTCTCTCACTTCGTATGCCTGATATGACTTTCTGTCCCCGGACTATGAGATTGGATAACGGACCCTGTTTTGTTTGCTCGGAATACTTGATACTGGGTATTGATTCCACGTCTATTACTATAACTGAGTCGGTGTCTTTGCTGGTGGATAATTATTTGTCCCCGCTGGCACCATCAGCTCAGTAAACCTAGTATAGTTAGGTTTAACCTAGTATTTGAAATGACTATGCAGTACAAAGACAACGGAAACAAACTGGTTGACACGGCGCCCAGTATAAAAAGGTGTCAAAAAGCTGTGTCCAAGGGCACGGTCACAGCTTCCTCAGAAGGTGCCCCTAGACTCATCATATCAGATATTATGAAAACATCATACGTAGTCTCTTCTGATCGTTCCCTATGGTACAACAACTCGTGTAATTTTATTAATATTAGAGATTGCAAAATCAAACTTCCAGATATAATGAAAGCAGAGGGTGATGATTGTCAATATAGTATTAATAAATGTAGAGCAAAAAACTGCAAAACTTGTGATATATTAATTACAGATTCACAGTTCACAAGTTCACTTACCAAACGTACATATACTAGTAAAAGTTATGAAAACATCAATTGCAAGACCAGCAATATCGTATATGGAATTGAATGCACTATATGTGGTCTCGTATATATTGGAGAAACCAAAGGACAGCTTAACAAGAGAGTTAATGGTCATCGTTCCAACATCAATAATAATTCTAATCAACTACTTTATCAACATTTTAATCAGGATGACCATTCTATTTTGTCAATGAAAGTTCGAGTCATAGAAAAAATATACCACCATACTAATAGTCCCTCATTAAGTACACCCACCCGCAGGAAACGAGAAGAACATTGGATACGTGAACTAGGCACAGCTACACCTTATGGCTGTAACGATAATATCAGTTCAGTGGGAAACCTGACAAGCCCAGGATGCAGTTCAGTCAATGTAATGAATTTATTTACATCATTTAAACGTAGGAAACGAAGCCATGGACAACGACATTATAATCGACCATCTATTCATAATATTTCCTTTGATGGTCTACTCGAAATATTGAAACAACCACTTGGACTGCACTATGTTCGCACTAAATTATTTGCCATACCTCATGTTAAACTTAAAGAACTAGAGGACCAATGTCCTACCCACTATATCAGAAATACCAATAGCTATGAATTTCGTCTGTATTCCATTATCATGGATATTGTTTATCATCGGCTTTATAAGCCAACACAGAATTCCGAATATATACCACCCAAACGGTCTTTTCTGAAGATAAAATTTGCCAATAAAGGTATTGATGCAATTAACATCGGTAATATATTACATCATAAGTCTGTTCAGTCCCAGGTACCATCATACTTCACTGACACGGCTGCTCCATCTGTATCCTACTCATATACCAAATCTGTTGCTTCCAAGATTTTCAACTACAAACAAACATTGAATGATTTGGATATTGATGATCTCTTACATAACCCACCCTCCTGCACTTGCATTAACTCTCCGTTCATACACGATCCAGTTGGGCATGTTATTTCAGGCGACCTCAATATAGTGGAGAATGAATCATTGAAAGACATTTTGTCCAAAGGTCCCAAATATAGAGAGCCCACGTCGTTTTCATGGAGATACAATTTTAAGTTAATCATGGATGCAGTTGAGGAGCATGCCAGAAAATGGACAAAGCGAGAAAAGGCAGAAACTGATTCTCTGTCAGAATGGGTCAAACAGATTAGGTCATTGGTAAACAAACGCATCAATGTTTTGTCAAAGTCAGTTAGTACTAAATATAGCTCTGTCTTCAATGATCCCGTGGTTACTAATAGTTTGTTGAAACTTCAAGAAAGGTTCGTCATTGTCCCTGCAGATAAAGCTTCTAATAATGTTGTTTTTGTTTGTAAAGCGTACTATATACAGTGCCTGTTTGACGAACTGGGTATTGCCAACAATACTAATCCCAATAGTACATACCAAGCCATTACCGTGCCCAAACAGGATATCTTATCAAATCATTTGTCTGTATTGCATTCGTTTGGTATTACTACCTCATGTAAAGATTCTAATCTACCGAACTTATATTGGATCCCAAAGTTGCACAAAAATCCACACAAACAAAGATATATTTCAGGTTCAGCATCATGTTCTACCAAAGCCCTTTCTAAAATATTAACTACTATATTGTCTAAAATTAAACAGGGTCTCCAAAAGTACTCTGAAACCATCTATTCTAGAAGTGGTATAAACCAAATGTGGATATTAAAAAATTCCAAATCTTTATTGGAATATCTACATGCGCACACACTTTCAAAAGTAACGTCTATCAAAACATTTGATTTCTCCACTTTGTACACAACTATACCTCATTCTGAACTGAAATCTCAGCTTAAAAAACTAATCAATAATTCATTTTTCTCTAAAAAGGGACAACGTCGGTACCACTATATTGTAGTTAAATATAATACCGCTTATTTTGTTAAAGGCGACTCTGATGCCCCATACAAATATACTGAAATAGATGTGGTAAATATGGTTAATTTTCTGATTGATAATATTTTTGTGGAATTTGGTGGTCGAATATTTCAACAAACTATTGGTATTCCCATGGGTACAAACTGTGCACCATTATTGGCAGACCTGTTTTTATACTCATATGAATCAGATTTTATCCAACATTTACAAAGAGGAGGTTCTAAGAAACTAACATGTAATTTTAATTTCACTTTCCGATACATAGATGATGTATTGTCGCTAAATAATCCCAAGTTTGGTGATTATTTGGATATCATATATCCTAAGGAACTTGAAATTAAGGATACTACAGAATCCGCTAATTTTTCCAACTATCTAGACCTGAGGTTGGAGATTGATAATGATTCTAACCTGTCAACTAGATTATATGACAAACGTGATGATTTCAATTTTTCCATAGTCAATTTCCCTTTTCTAAGCAGCAACATTCCTATGTCACCGGCATATGGTGTGTTTGTTTCTCAACTTATACGCTATTCCAGAGCTAGTTGCAAATATGAGGACTTTGTCTATCGAAGTGCCCAGCTAGTCTCTAAACTGCTACGACAAGGATATGTTTTACCAAGACTTATCGCTGCGTTTAAGAAATTCTATGGACGTCATCATGATCTGGTTGATAAATACAGCAAATCCATGTCTGCCATGCAACTAGATCTATTTTCATGTTAATTTTGGGGAATTCATGACTGGTGCCACTAGTGGGGCAGGAAATGCTCACTCTTTCCGGAACACCTGATTTCACCTCCTGATGGCCATTTACGGGGGTTCATGAGTTTCCCTGTCATTTTTGTTTTCTCTCACTTCGTATGCCTGATATGACTTTCTGTCCCCGGACTATGAGATTGGATAACGGACCCTGTTTTGTTTGCTCGGAATACTTGATACTGGGTATTGATTCCACGTCTATATGTGACTTGAAGTACAAGTGTTCTGTGATCAAACTGGCAGTAATCTACCGCCCACCACCTTCATCCACGAACAATTTCACCAAATCTCAGTTTTTCACTGAATTTGCTGAATTTCTAACTGATATTGCAATGTGTAAACATAATCTCCTTATTGTGGGGGACTTTAACATTCACTTGGATATCGCGGATGACAAGGATACAAGGCAATTGTTGAGTCTGTTAGAAACTGTTCAGATGACACAGCATTGCACCACTACAACTCACATTGGCGGTCACACGCTCGACTTAGTTATCAGCAGGAAGGCTGATGACATAGTGAAAGATGTATCTACACCATACTTCGTCACAGACCATGCGGCAGTACACTGCTCCCTGAATCTAGTAAAGCCATCGTTCCCAAAAGAGGAGCTTGTGTACCGGAAAACAAAATCCATTGACAGTGATGCTTTTGTGGAGGACATCATCGATAGTCCACTGCTCTGTTCGCCCTCTGATGACATTGATGAACTAGTTGATCAATACAACAGTACACTTGCCGACATCTTGGAACGCCATGCACCCGTGAGAACATGAGTAATCACGAGTAGACCAAAGGCACCTTGGTACAATGACAAGATTACAGCGCTGAAGAAAGCCAGCAGAAAGCTGGAACGGAAATGGAGACGAACTGGACTGAAGTCAGACAGACTGCCTTTTCAACAGGGTCGGAACGAACTTCACACCATGATCAGGGCCTCTAAATCTGAATACTATTGGAGCTAATAAATGGCTGCAAGAATCAAAAGAGTCTCTTTCGGATCATTGACGATCTTCTTCCAAGAAAAGAAAAGTCCAAATTACCACTTTATGATGATCCAGTAGAACAGATTCAACACCTACTTCACGGAGAAAATTGAGTAGATACGCCATAACCTACACGTAGATACAGGTGAATTAGACCAATCGGCATGTCTTGATCTCTCTGATGTTTCTGTTCTTGCAACGTTCTCCACAGCCACAGAGGATGAGGTATTGAAGACCATAACTGAATCACCAACCAAGAGTTGCTCGTCTGATCCTCTGCCAACGTGGATATTGAAAAAACACATAAAACTGCTTGTTCCTGTCATAACCAAGGTAGTCAACTTGTCGCTGGCAACTGGTGTTTTTCCATGCTCGATGAAGAAAGCTTTTGTAACACCTCTGCTGAAAAAACCAACACTTGACCCAGAGCAAATGAAGAACTATAGACCAGTTTCAAATATGATGATTCTTTCAAAAGTGATTGAGAGACTGGTAGTCAGGAGGATCTCTACCCACAGATGAGGACGCGGCATTGACTCGCATGGAAGCTTGCATCGAGGACATCAGAGTGTGGATGGCACAAAACAAATTAAAGCTCAACAAAGAAAAAAACAGAGTGCCTTGTGTTGTCATCTCTACAGCAGCAGCATAAGATCACAACCGATTGTATAACCATTGGGGACTGTGCTGTTCAAGCAGTGAAATCAGCCCAAAATGTAGGGGTGATGTTTGATAACACCTTGAAGATGGACGCACGGGTATCATCAATTTGCAGTAGTGCCTTCTACCATCTGAGGAACATCAACAATGTCAGGAATGTGCTCTCAAAGGAATCTGTGAAAGCTCTCATCCATGCCTTCGTCACGTCGTGGTTGGACAATGGCAATTGACTACTTGCAGGAATATCTAGCCAACTGCTTCAGAAGCTTCAACTGGTGCACAATGCAGCTGCCAGAACAATCATGCACCTCTGCAAATCAGACCACATAACACAGGCATTGTTTGACCTCCACTGGCTGCCGGTCAGAATGAGGATTGAATTTAAGGTGCTGCTTCTCACGTGGAGAGCGTTACATGGTGAGGCGCCTGACTACTTGTGTGAGCTGCTAACTCCATATGCACCAGGTCGACACCTTCGGTCCAGCACCGCCTCCTTGTTGAGAGTTCCGCGCATGAATCTTCGAAGCTATTGGGACAGTGCATTTAGCGTTGTTGCACCTAAGTGGTGGAATGGACTTCCGGAGTCACTCAAACTGTGTTCGAATCGAGAGACCTTCAAAAAACATTTCAAAGCACATCTGTTCCAACGCGCCTTTGAAAAGCTCTAGGCTTGAAAGGGCGCCTGGTACAAATGCTTTATTATTATATTATATAACCTCATCGAAGATAGCAGTAGACCTTGGGCTTCTCCGATTGTGCTGGTCAAAAAGAAAGACGGAACCACTCGGTTCTGTGTGGATTACCAGAGGTTGAATGTGGTCACGGAGAAGGATGCCTACCCGTTGACGAGAATCGACGACACGATTGCAGCTTGTGCAGATGCCAAGTGGTTTTCCACTCTTGACCTGACCAGTGGATACTGGCAGGTCGGGATAGACAGCCTGTACCAGTTTAAATTCATGAGCTTTGGGTTGTGCAACGCTCCGGGAACATTTGAGTGGCTGATGGAGAAGGTGCTGGGCGGACTTTCTTGGAAGAAATGTCTAATTTATTTAGACGATGTCATCATCTATAGCAAGACCCTGGATGAGCACATCTGTGATATTCAGGAGGTTTTCGACAAGCTGAGAGAGGCAGACCTGAAGATAAAGCCGTCCAAGTGCAGATTCTTTAAGACGGAAGTGTCCTTTCTTGGACACATAGTCGGAAGAGATGGAATCCAGACAGATCCAGCCAAGATGGAGGCAGTGCGGAAGTGGCGGACACACACCAACCTGACGGAGCTGCGCAGTTTCCTGTGGCTGTGTTCTTATTACAGGAATTTCGTGCCCAAGTTGGTGACGGCATCGATTCTCGGTTACCCGAGAGAGCAGGGCAGATACATCCTGGACACGGACGCAAGTGATTCCGGATTGGGAGCAGTGCTGTCGCAGAAGCAGGACAATCAGGAGCGGGTCATCACCTACCTGAGTCCAGCCTAACCAAAGAGGAACGGCGTCTTACCTGGTTGATGAACTTCAAGGAGCCTCAGGGTCAGGTCGCTCATTGGATCGTGATCCTGAGCGAGTTCCACTTTGACATAGAGCACCGTCCAGGCCGAATCCACAATAATGCAGACGCTCTGTCCAAGTCTCCGTGCAGCCAATGTGTTGAAATCGATTGGAAGCAGGCTAAGATCGATGCATGGAATTACGGGAAGATTGTCCGGCAGACCCGAAGCAGAGAAACTCCACAGCCCAAACCAAGGAAGGGGGGTCGTCAGAGGCGATCACGGAAATCTTCTGGTGGAGCAGACCTGGCAGGGACGACGGAAACTTCCGTAAGGATGGAGCCGAAGGCGGCTGTGGTGGCAGAAAAGGTTGTTCCAGAAAAAGCGGTTGCAGTTGTGGAGAAAGCTGATGCAAAGAAGGCTGTTGCAGAGCAGAGTAAGCCGGCGGGTAATGCGGAGGCAGATACAGTGCTGGGGCAGAAGTATCAACCGGCCGACCTATGGAAGATGCAGCAAGCAGAACCTTGGTACTCGATGGTAGCAGCCCTGATCGACGGAAGCAGTGTGGCCGATAATGTAAACTTCGCTGGCCTGAGCCTCAAAAAGAAAGTGCTGTTAGGAATGTGGAAAACCTTGCTGAAAGCAGACGGAGTCGTCTACAGGAAGTGGGAAACAGCAGAAGGGACAAGTCGCATGCAGTTGATTACACCAAAGGAGCTGAGACGGGAGATCTTCCGTCTGGCCCATCAGAGCCGGACGGGAGGACATCTCGGAAGCAGGCAGATGGCGACTAGCATCTACCGGAGGCAGTATTTCTGGCCAGGCATGATGCGGGACATAAAGCAGTGGGTCCTGAGCTGCGACGAGTGTGCGTCAAGAAGTATGCAGAATTTAAGAAAGTCTCCGATGCAGAAGTACCGGGTAGGAGCACCAATAGAGCGAGTTGCTATGGACGTTATGGGTCCGTTACCTAAATCTACCCGGGGGAACCGGTATAACCTGGTAGTGGGTGATTACTTTTCCAAGTGGGCAGAGGCGTATCCCATGCCAAATCAGGAAGCGGTTACGGTTGCGGCCATTTTCATCGACAAGTGTGCAGTCCGGTACAGCATTCCGATGGAGATCCATACCGACCAGGGCAGAAATTTCGAGTCGGACTTGCTGAAAAACGTTTGCAGAATCCTGGGGATTCACAAGACACGGAAAAAAGCCTTCCGATCGCAGTCGGATGGCTTCATTGAGAGACTCAAATGGACGCTACAGCAGATCCTGAGCCTGTATGTGAGTGAGCAGCAGACCAACTGGGATCAGCTAGTTCCGTTGGCAATGACAGCTTACAGGAGTACCCCGCAGGAGACAACCGGACAGAGTCCCAATTTGCTGATGCTGGGCAGAGAAGTCAACATTCCAGTAGAGTTCCAGATTGGCAGGCCTCTGGGCGAATTGACAGCAGAAATAAAATAGTATGGCAGTCAGCTCTGGGAGCGACTAGAAGCAGTCTACAAGGCGGTCGCAGAAGAACTGTATGACCGGTGGAAGGTCGACAGTCAGTTCCAGCGTGAGACCAAGTGTGGATGGCGGTTAAAACACAGAAGAAAGGAAAGGCACCCAAGTTGCAGAGGAAGTGGAGAGGTCCAAAGCTGGTGCTGAGCAGATTCACCGACGTGACCTACGAGATTGCGGAGAGTGAAACTCGTCAAAAGGTGGTTCACTTCGACTTGCTGAAACCTTATCACGGTGTCAAACATCCGAGATGGGTGAAGCAGAGAATGGCGTATTCCTGGAGGCAGACGGAGCCGTCAAAGCAGAGAATTATTCCGGAATCAGAAAAGACGGTCTCTGAGTCAGACACGAACTCGGAGTAAAGCAGCTGAAGATAGAGAATTGTGGAGGGGCTGTGTGAGCTGCAGAGCAGAGGGCGGAGATAGCTGAGACCCTGGTAAAACGTTGAGTTCCGGCAGAAAGCGCCGCTAGAGGATAGAACAGAATGCAGTGCTGATTCCTTAAGCAGATGCGGAAAGCATGCAGAGCGGAATGCGGTGCAGAGACTGGATAGAAGACATCCTAGAGGTTCTGACTGGGTTAAGCTCGTTGTCAACCAGTCCAGAGTAGCGGCCAGGGGTCCAGAAGAACCTGGGTTAGCGGTCTAGTATCTCCAGAGAAGCAGCTACACGTCTTCCGAATCAAGAAGATTTAAACGGAAAAGTCTTCCGCCTGAGAACCTTTAGCAGGAGTTTCCACTAGCAGAGACAGCAAACTGGCTGCAGATCGACAGAAGTGGTGAAACATCACTCCAGATAGGAAGGGCCTTCCTTCTGGACAAGAATGTATGCAGTTACCAGAGTCGACAAGCAGTTATACCAGTGAGCAGATATGCAGTTGGCAGAGCCGTGCAGATGGCGGAAACGCCCAACTTGCAGTCGAGAAGTTCGCCTGGCAGGCAGATTCGTCTGGCTGAGACTCTGTTCAACCCTCCTGATGGCAGAGATATTTCAGAGTTGCAGATACTTCACCAGAAGAGGCTGTTGAAGCGATCCGGAAGAATACGGAATTTGCTGGTTGAGCCGGAGCCGGACACCTCCCGGTTAACAGTTAAGTTTTTGACTAATTGTGACGTCACTCCTGTAGCAGCCAATCAGCGTGGAGCTTTTCCAGTCACGTGACTAGAAAGAGTATAAAAGTGCCTTGAAAATAGGCTCTGACAGCAGTTGGAGAGCAGACCGCGAGCAGTGCACATCGGTGTTGAAGTTTGCCGAAATCGAATCAATCAATCGTTATAGAACGATAGCATTTAGCATCTCAAAAATGTTAGCGAAAAACAGTGTAAACGAGTTAGAAAAATCCGAGTATACAGCTTTAAGATATGTTGCAGGGTGATAATATCTCACTTGCTGCAGCGGTCGGTGCGCATGAGCGGATCACGTTGTATGCGCTACAGTGACCGCGACTCTACTCAGACGGATTAGTGATCCGACATTCCTCAGGTGTTGAAGTCAACAGAAATCATGTCATACATTCAACTCAGAAAATTTAGCAAGCAAACGATTGATAGTTGCGACACGCTACTGTCATTGTAATGCAATAACATATATGTGGCGGGCCAAGTATCATATTCTGCACCTCCCTCTATATTCAATGAGGATTAAAAAGGTGACGGACGGATTAAATGGTATTCATTTAGTGGGTGAGTAGTATTAAGGCGCAGCGTATGATACTTGGGCCTATGTGGCTTACAAATTTGAAATAGTCCAGATTTGTGTCGCCGTGCGTAGGCCTACTACGTAAAGGAGCAAATGTATAAATTTGCTTGTAATAATTTTTCGTATTATTTGCGGTGAAAATCGATAAACCGATTCGCGGTTCGTGATCACCAACATGTGAAAGTATTGTTGTGTAAATATCATCGCAAACAACACCATCAGGAGAAAGTTCTACCTTGTTATCTGTTGCGTATTTTCTGCTGTCTATGTTTGCTAATTATCATAATAAATCATCGTTATAACATAATATACTCAACCGGGTTGACACATAGCAGTCAAACACAGATTTTGAAATACATGTGATCAGAATTTGCGGAGTTATTGACAAAAACGTACAACAGTATGGTTAGCCTGAGAAAAAAAAAATGGTCAGGCGATTCCCCACCTTAAAGCAGCTGCCTTCGAAACCAGTCAATATTTTTTTGAAAACTATATTTCATATTAAACATGCTAAACTAACTATCGTCTTTTGAGATAAGGTGTTTTACCTGTCTTGCACCACTGAACGAAGTGTTCGCAGTTGTTGTGGACGGAACAGTACTGTTCCTCCAGGAGTCGCGAGCGAACTCTCCGCAGGACCACCTCTCGGGGGTTACACCTTTGATAGTCCATCCGATACAGGGCATCCTTCTTCGAATCGATATCATGCCACTCTTCCCGGATGACGCCTTTACTTCCGTAGCTCTTGTCTGGGCCGGTGTAGTGGATGATCTTGACCTTTCCATAGATCTCGCCAACACTCGCGACGATAGCGTGTTGCCAGTATGCCAGGAAATGGGGCCAAGTAATGTGATCTCCAGGTTCAAGCATACTTACATCTTTGACCTCAGTCCTCCCTTTGGGAGGCTGGAATGTGGTTTCTTCATCCAAGTCGCCTAGCATGGAATCATTGCCTTTGGTTAGTTCAGGGTCACGAATCAATAGTTCTCCATCACAGACGTGGCAGATGAGTTTGGTTGGTTCTCTGTAGTGGACATCGAAAGCTTCCGGATGGTCGTTTCCACAATCACACTGGATCTGGATCTTCGTTATGGATTTGGTTGGTGACGGCTCAGGGATCTGTGGGCTTGGTGCAGAATTGCCCTCGTCATCAACAGGAATCAACTGGGGCGTTGAGCAGACTTTGCAGATCAGGTAAACTTCATCGTCAATGATATCAAACACGAATTTCTCCGGGTCAACATTGCCACACCCTCCCGGACACATCGTGGTGCGGAGAGTAGCATTCTCCAAAGACTCCGAGAGAATGTTCATGGTATGATACATCTCCATCATCGTGAAGGAATCATCAACACCATAGTAGGTATCACATTTGGCACAGTGCCAAAGAGTCAGCTCATCTCTCCCAGACACTTTGACCAGTGGCTCTTCACACGTCGTACATGTCGGGGAAATGAGTTCGTCGATACTATCTGTGCTGAATTCTCTCGACATGTGGCCACTTTCTGGCAAAGACAACTCAGCTACTGCTGCTGTGACGTCCTCAACATTTCCACCAGCCCTTTCATCTAGAGACAATCCAGGAATCCCAGAGCTAGATGTTCTTCTGACATCATAAAATAGACTGGTTTTCTGAGCATCCGATGGTTGGTCCACATCTTGAGCATATATCTCAGCATCTGGTGTTCTAGTGCCAAAATATTTGAACAGTGCCATCTTGGTGTAGTCCCAATCGTCCTTTGCAATCTCTTCTTCGCACACGAGACACTGTATGATGGTGGAAGTTTCGTCTTCGCCACAGACTTCCTTCTCTGTGAACTGCTGTGGGTCGTTGTTGGTACACTTAGGGTTGGCACACAGTCGTACAGTGTTGTCCTCAGGTCTCAGTCTGAACTGTGTACGGCTTCCGGCCATAACGGTCGTGTACTGAAAATTATTATCATTTTTTAATCATAAAATTTACATGTACATGGAAACTTCAACATTCCCACCAAATATTACCCAGTTCATTTCCCAAATTGTAGAAGTTTCTAGATTGCGTTTAGCCTTTTCGCTATGTTAAAGTACTTATATTGCTCAAAGATTATGTCGCAGGGTTCTAGACAGTCTTGAATTCTGCGATATTATCGTCGAGAATTCTAGAGTTCAGCCAATTGCGGGCCTTCAAAATGTCACGTGATATTATCCGTGCAAAGTTTGAAATGCGGCGTGCCACGTGTGTAAAAATGGAGTGGACGAGGCAGAAAGAGGACCTGTTAGTTCAGGAGTGTACACGAGAATCGCCCAGTATTATATAATTCATTCCTAAAAGAGTACAACAATAGATATAAGAAGAGGAGGACATGGGTGGAGGTGGCCGAAGTCCTTGGAACGACGTGTGAGTATCACCAAATCCAAAAATCCGCCTACACCCAAGTGTGTGGCATGTGTGAAGATAGGCCTAGAGGGGCATGTCATTTGATGCAGAGATCAGCTGGTAGGCCCGCGCGGTATTTATATAGTGCTACATGTATCTCGCTCTGCATACAGTGGCGGATACAGGATTTTCATTGGGTGGAGCACTGAACAGCGATGTAGCATAATTTTTGTAAGAGGGGCACAAGCGAGCTGAAACATGCGGTCCGGGGTTTGGGTTGGTTCAGTACTACTGTAGTGTTCTGGATTCAAAGAGTGAGAAAGTTTTCGTTTTGGGCTCTGTGTACATATGTCCATGTGCATTTCCATAGGAATACAATTTTTCGAGAGTGTACAGTCGAAAATATGTATGAAGAATATCGTTCACGGGCCGATATCAGGCCGGAGACAGGAATTGTACCTCAGTGTTATGTGGAATGAAAGCCGGCAGTAACTCTTAATACTTTTCATTGGGATGATAATATCCAATGTCACATCCACTCAGGCCGATCACACTCTAGTTCGAATGATGAATCCCGGGTCAAATTTTCCAATAATGATCTATAGTCCGTTTCTTCTAATAAGGGGCCGAGAACCATGTGGGTGGAAGTTTCCCGCCTAGAGCATGTACAGGGTTGTGATTGGCTGTGTATGTGCTTATCTCACCGAGAATGTGGGTATTTCCATGTTCATGTTCTGACATGTCTGGTCACGTGATCTGGGTGCAGGTGTCTGTAATTTCCCATGTGTTAAAGTATATGCATGTATGTCGGTGCAGGTGGTGCCAGGTGCGCGTGCGGTGTATTGATCGAGGCCGGTGGTTGTGTGTGGTTTTACATGCTATGTATTGATCGTGTATTGATCGTGTAGTGGCCGTGTATAGTGGGCTATGTCATGTAGCGAGTGGGTGTTGTCGAGGAAATGTGGTGCGCGGGAGGGACGGGCCGTTACAGTCACTAAATATTCTACATATATTTTTTGGTCAGCTGAAAAATCCACCTCACAATTTATTTTGCAAAGTTGCTAGATCTGATGCATTGCATTTTTACAAGCTTCATAGCTCACGAAAGTTTAGGGCCTGTAAGCGAGATTTGAAACGTCACGTTATTTTGCGTTATTTCGTAATTTTGGGACCATTCGAATTTCCCGCCAAATTTTCGGCCCAATCATGTAATTTGGATACACGCGGTTTTACACTATACAAAAGCAATTTATCGGAAATACACAAGAAACTCCACAAATTTCAACATATACTAGTTGGCATGAACTGGTCTATTTAGAGTTTCATCGAATATTTCCTGCTCAATACAGGGCGTGAGTATACTGTGTTTGTATATTTTAGACACAGTATCTTTTATGAAGAAAAGGTGATATTAATTGTGACAAACTGTAGTAGTATACTACTCATCCACAGTTTTGTGGGCCGCATGTGTTGTCGTGTATTTTTGGCACCATTTATATCATAACATCACCAATAAAATTGAATCATCAGCAATTTAAGGGGCGAAAATCACACTATAAAACACTATGTAAATATGAGGCAATTTGAGTCATTCAAATCATGTCTATCGTGCTATATTCAACACAAATAAGTAACGGAGAGCCATTTTGTGGAACATGAAAAAGGTTTATTATTCTATTCCAAATCATCTTTTTCTGCGGTGCTTCTGAACCCACGGAAATCCGGCAAAAATGACCACGTGGCATTGTTTGGACCCGGAAGTACTAGATTACATACCCATTTACGTTATTTGACGAAATCAGACGAACGAGACTTACAGAGCCTATACATATATAAAACCATGCGAGTGTGTTTTCCGCAAAAAGATATCGGTCGAGTTTGGTCTGGCGGATGAATTCAGGATACACGAGTCCGAAGGACGAGTGTATTCTGTGTTCATCTGGCAGACCAAACTCGACCGATATCTTTTTGCGGAAAACACATGAGCGTGGTTTTTATTTTATCACACACAACTGTTCAGACATAATAGGGTCTGTAAGCGAGATTTGAAACGTCACGTTATTTTGCGTTATTTCGTTATTTTTGGATTATTCGAATTTCCCGCCAAATTTTCGGCCCAATCATGTAATTTGGATACACGCGGTTTTACACTATATAAAAGCAATTTATCAGAAATACTCAAGAAACCCACTTCACAAATTTCAACAGATACTAGTTGGCATGAGCTGATTTATTCAGAGTTTCATCGAATATTTCCTACTCAATACAGAGCGTGAATATAACAATAATATGTTTTTAGTGGGCGTTATGGTTATTTGAGGCCCGCCTTGGATGATTTGAAGCCCAACATGGACCATTTGAAGCCCGAGCGCCAGCGAGGGATTCAAATGGCCATGGAGTGCTTCAAATCATCCAACATATTATTGTTATATTCACGCTCTGTATTGAGCAGGAAATATTCGATGAAACTCTGAATAAATCAGCTCGGTCTCATATCGGTCTCATTTGGTCTGCCAGATGAACACAGAATGGCTTGGCTTCACCGTATGGAACGCAAATACACGTTTGAACATAGAACGCGGGCGTCAAATGACATTGGAAACGAAAAATCGGGCTTCAAATGAGAATAACAGTATGCGGGCGTCAAATGACGTTTGAAACGAAAAATCGAACTTCAAATGAAAATAACGGCTCATATCTTTTCGTTTGAAACTGGGTCAACAACTGGGTCAATTCACACAGCTATAAACAGATATGATTGCCTGCTTAGTGTCCTTGTAATCGGTAATAATATGCTGTGTTCGTATATTTTAGACACAGTATCTTTTATAGAGAAAATGTGATATTAATTGCGACAAACTGTAGTAGTATACTATCCATCCACACTTTCGTGGGCAACATGTGTTGTCGGGTATTTTTGGCACCATTTATATCATAACATCACCAATAAAATTTAATCATCAGCAATTTAAGGGGCGAAAATCACACTATAAAACACTATGTAAATAAGAGGCAATTTGAGTCATTTAAATCATATCTATCGTGCTATATTCAACACAAATAAGTAACGGAGAGCCATTCATGGAACATAAAAAAGGTTTATTATTCTATTCCAAGTCATCTTTTTCTGCGGTGCCTCTGAACCCACGGAAATCTGGCAAAAATGACCACGTGGCACTGTTTGGACCCGGAAGTAGTAGATTACGTACCCATTTACGTTATTTGACGACATAAGACGAACGAGACTTACAGAGCCTATTTTAGATACTGTCGTTATCTTACGAAAATTGATAATGATCATTAAGATAATAATATTAATTTAATAATATTCATGAATATGCCCGTGATGTTCATTCAGAAATTCATCAATTAGTATTCTTAAATATTTGGTGCTAGTACCTCCCGATTTTTGATGTCCAATCTGATCAAGAGCAAGTCCTTTAACTTTCATCTTAGATTGAAAGCTGGTGTTTTGTGTCTGGGTGCTTTGTGTCTGTGGATATACTCATGATCATGATGTTGCAACACAGACGATTGATTTGGCTTTTCGCGTTTTTCATGGACATATACCAGTCCTTTTCTGGTGAGATAACATCTTAAGTTGATGGCGCTTGACTCAAATCGGTGACACGACAAGCATGTTGAGTAATTTAGGAATAACTGAAAAACTACAATATATTTGTCTATATGCACAGGATATATGAAACCTGAGATGATTACCTCAATTCCCGTGTGAAGATTATTCAAATACAGTGTCCAGAAGTTTTTGAAAATGACGATGAACGTCTTGACCATGTCAAATCAGGGTAAATATTCATGGAAGAAACCTTATTTCTGGGTAATATCAACCGCTACTAATATCTGTGAAGCATACAAATTAGCCCAAGGTCTGAGAAAGTGACCGGACAATGTCACAAAAACAGTCACAATACATCATTTCCACAATTGATTCCTGAGCTCTAAACGATAATAAGCAAGATTTTTGCCATTTTTGTGCTATGACATTGAAAATAAGTTCAAAGGTTAAATTCGGCCGCCATTTTGAGAAAAATGCGAAAATGAAAAAAATAAAATATACCTCCTTCTGGGAATATTCTTAGGCATTTTTGTGCAAAATTTCAGAAAGATTCGACCGTAAACTTTAAAGATTAAATTGTTTACGGACGACGGTCAAACGCCGGACGCAACGCCATGCCAATAGGTTATCGAACCAGAGGTTCGGTAACCTAAAAATGAGTAGTAGCTTCTCGGAGATCGTATCATCAATCACAGTTATTACGGCGGCCCAATGCTGCCATTATTCATGCCTGAGTTAAGAGTAGTTTTGAAATCAGTTTCATAGTTAGTAAACAGTTATTTTCAGTTATGAAACTAGTTTCTAGCAAGGCACAAACCCTTTGCACCCGGCACAAACCTTTCTAGCAGGGCACAAATGTTTTTAGCAGGGTGCAAACCTTTCTAGCATGGCGCAAACCTTTTTAGCACGGCACAAACGTTTATAACAGGGCATGAACCTTTATAACACGGCACAAACCTTTTTAACATGGCACAAACCTTTTTAGCACGGCACAAACCTTTATAACAGGGCGCAAACCTTCATAACAGAGTAGTTTTGAAATCAGTTTCCTAGTTAGTAAACAGTTATTTTCAGTTATGAAACTAATTTTTAGCATGACACAAACCTATCTATCATAGCACAAACCTTTACAACATGGGGTTTGCGCCATGCTACAAAGGTTTGTGCCATGCTATAAAAGTTTGTGCCGTGTTAAAAAAGTTTGTGCCACGTTATAAAGGTTTCTGCCATGCTATAAAGCTTTGTGCCGTGATATAAAGGTTTACGTCCTGCTATAAAGCTTTGTGCTGTGTTAAAAAGGTTTGTGCCCTGTTATAAAGGTTTGTGCCGTGTTAAAAATTTGTGCCCTGTTATGAAGGTTTGTGCCGTGTTATAAAGGTTTGTGCCATGCTATAAAGGTTTGTGCCGTGCTAAAAAGGTTTGCGCCATGATAAAAAGGTTTGTGCCGTGTTATAAAGGTTTATGCCCTGTTAAAAAGGTTTGTGCCGTGCTAAAAAGGTTTGCGCCATGTTAAAAAGGTTTGTGCCGTGTTATAAAGTTTTGTGCCATGCTATAAAGGTTTGTACCGTGCTAAAAAGGTTTGCGCCATGATAAAAAGGTTTGTGCCGTGTTATAAAGGTTTATGCCCTCTTAAAAAGGTTTGTGCCGTGCTAAAAAGGTTTGTGCCATGTTAAAAAGGTTTGTGCCGTGTTATAAAGGTTTATGCTCTGTTATAAAGGTTTGTGCCGTGCTACAAAGGTTTGCACCATGCTAGAAAGGTTTGCGCCCTGTTAAAAACGTTTGTGTCCTGCTATAAAGGTTTGTGCCATGTTAAAAAGGTTTGTGCATTGTTATAAAGGTTTGTGCCCTGTTATAAAGGTTTGCGCCTTGCTATAAAGGTTTGCGCCCTGCTAAAAAGGCTTGCGCCCTGCTAAAAAGGTTTGTGCCCTGTTATAAAGGTTTATGCCCTGTTATAAAGGTTTGTGCCGTGTTAAAAAGGTTAGTGCTGTGTTATAAAGGTTTATGCCCTGTTATAAAGGTTTGTGCCGTGTTAAAAATGTTTGTGCCGTGTTAGAAAGGTTTGTGCCATGTTAAAAAGGTTTGTGCCCTGCTATAAAGGTTTGCGCCATGTTAAAAAGGTTTGTGCCGTGTTATAAAGGTTTATGCCCTGTTATAAAGGTTTGTGCCGTGCTAAAAAGGTTTGCGCCATGTTAAAAAGGTTCGTGCCGTGTTATAAAGGTTTATACCCTGTTATAAAGGTTTGTGCCGTGCTAAAAAGGTTTGCGTCATGCTAGAAAGGTTTGCACCCTGCTAAAAATGTTTGTGTCCTGCTAGAAAGGTTTGTGCCGGGTGTAAAGGGTTTGTGCCTTGCTAGAAACTAGTTTCATAACTGAAAATAACTGTTTACTAACTATGAAACTGATTTCAAAACTACTCTTAACTCAGACATGAATAATGGCAGCATTGGGCCGCCGTACAGTTATTATAAATATGCATTATATTTCAGAAATTTATTTTTCTTTCCGTGTCTCGATCTTATGTCCAAAAATTCTGAGCTCAAAACGGTGACAATAACATGACCTGACCCCTAGACAATAGAACTAGGTCAGTCACTGGCTTAAGATATGTTGCAGGGTGTCTAAGTCCATAATTTCCAAGCTTAGATATTAAAATATTTCTGACAACGACATCGAAGGTTTTTGATGAATCACATAATATCGCTATTGTAGTCTGCTTAGGAATACTGGCTTCCGCACAGTCAATTAGAAAATGAATAATTGGATGAATTGTGCTATGAATTGGTTTGAATCCATATTGATGTTTGTCAAATAATTTATTTTTGAGAAACGACACAACTTTATTGAAAACATTTTTTTTTCAAATATTTAGGAAACCCAGGCAACAAGTTGAGGCCTGTAATTGTTAAGTTGACCGTTATCCCCTGATTTGTTGATTGGAACAACTTTTGCAAGTTTAAGTTTGCTCGGAAATATTCCAGTTAACGGTGACCTGTTTTATGATATGGGTTAACGCATTTGAAGTGGAATAATCGATTTTTGGTTTTGCAGTGATGCAAAACTAACAAAAATAACTGAAAATATACAAAAATACACAGCCTATCACTTGAAACTCGTATATGTATGGTATGTTATAGCAATGGGACCCCAAAAATTCAGTTTGATTCTTTTGTGTTGTAAATAACAACAATAAAGGAAAATCATGTCTTTGTTTATTGTAGAATATTTAGCGACTGTAACGGCTCGTCCCTCTCGCGCACCACATTACCATGACAGCATACACTCTCTTCATGACTTAACATTCAGTACACGGCCACACGTATAACCACACGGCCCCGATCAATACTGCTCACGCGATCCAGCACTGCCGGCACTGACACATACAAGCCTATACTTTACACATGGAAAATTACATGCACTGCTCTCAGATCACGAGACCAAACATGTCAGGACATGACCATGGAAAAACCCACATTCTCGATGAGATCAGCACATACACAGCCAATCACGACCCCGTATACTCTAGGCGGGAAAATCCACCCTCATGGTCCTCGGCCCCGGCAGTTTGGTGAATGTTGTCATGAACGGACGTATTATTTAACTTGAGAAAGTGGCTGTGATCGTATAAAGAAGATATACATATAAACTGTGATATTGATATACAAGGGACTATAATTTAGGATTCATATATACGACGGGGATATTTGTTTCACTGGACTTCGGTGTGATTGACGGCTTGAGTTATATGTACAACATTGGATATTATCATCCAAATAAACAGTGAAATCGAACTGCCGGCTTATTTTGCACAACGACCCAGATTTTAAGAGTTACGGCCTGATACCGGCCTGTGAACGGTATTCTTCACATTGGCGCCGCCGACCAGGATCTGAGCCAGTCTCGGATAGTTGACCCTACCGGCAGTGATGGCGATGGCTCCGGGAACACACCGCGGCAAGCCGCTCGACCCCACAGATGACAAGGTAACGTTCATCCCGAATCCGACCTTCCGACCTTCCGGCCCCCGCTCAGTTGTCATGAGCGATACAGTCCCGTTGTCACAGAAGCAACAACCGACCGGCCTGTTCGACTCATTTGGTGACCGGTCGTCCCTGATTTTGTCTTCGCCACCCGATGACCATATCGGAGCGTTCCTAGACGAAGACCCGCTAGCCCCTCTACACACTGTGAGTGACATTATCAGTGCACACGCAAGGGCGTACGCGGCCACGCCGGCCAGAACGACCCAGAAGTTAAATAGTGACTTTGCCGACAGAGACTATACACGCTCACGTCAAAGAGCGAATGTGGATGATAGTGCCGACCCAGAATACCCTACGGTGAACATTCGGCCTGTAACCATAGAAACGTCAATGGTTATGCACCCGCCAAGTAACTCTCGGGTATGGCAGTGGGTTAGTGACACTGACACCGTTACAGAACTGGTACCACAGAGCGCATATTCGGCAACCCAACCCTTGGCGCCGTCAAATGACGCCAGCGCAATACGACCCAGTACCAATGGTGTACTCCCGTCTACCGACCGAGCCAACCGTGGTAGAGTACATTCGACCCAATCAGGCGAGATCGACTACAGGGAGTGTTGCGGTGACGATCGCTGTCCAGACCACAACACCTCCACGATCGCTACGACCCAGCGACGCGATGACAGAATCTCGCGCCCTCACACGACAAGCGCGACACCGACAACCGCCATCCACGTCAAGTCGCCGTCCCCGCGACCCCGATACGTCGATCTCCGATACACGCGCTCATGCGCCGACCGCACGCCGACCACCGCCAACTCTCGAAGAACAGCCGCACGTCACTTCGTCGCAAGACCAAGTTGTGTCTGCTCCGGCAGAAAGTGTTGTGCCCATGATCAGACAGCCGATCTCTCAGTCAGTCGGATACACCACTGGATACTGTGCACCGCTAGTCGGATACCCTGGCAAGATAAGCGGTGCTCAAAATGGAGTAGCAGCTGTCGGATACTATCACCCTCATGTCGGCCGTGCGAACCCACCAACTGGATATGGTGGCGTTCCAAATGGAGTAGCAGATACCGGCTATCATGGTGTACAAAACGGAATAGTGAGTCATAGTGTGGCCCCAGACGGATCGGTATACCGATGTCCACAACCGGCTGCAATCCCACCCTCAATTGGAGTACCATGGGTGTCGCCACAATACAGCCAACCAGCTCGTGCCATGCAAGCATCACACGACCCTGGTTACGCTCCGGTGCCACCCGCCGCCTCGCTCGCCGTCTCCGCGAAAACCGCGCCGGTCGTCCCCGCTAACACGACCCTGACAGCTCCGATCGCTACGACCCCAGTTGCTCCGGTTGCCACGCCAGCGGCTAACCCCATCACGACCGCACCCTCTGTGGTGAGCGCTAACACGCCCATGTCCCAGAGACTCACGTCTGAGTCCCAAACGTTAGCAATGGCTAAAACGGCTCAATGGCGTGCGACCTTCAAGGTGGGCAATCTCACCCAGTATATTCGGAGCTTCAAGCATCTTACTGTGGCATTCACATATTCTGACCTCAACAAAACCACGACCTTCCGAAGCACGTTACTCGGTCACGCCGAAGCCCTAGCTCTGAACATTCTAGTGGAAACACCCTGGGAGGAGTTCCGTCACCGACTTCTGGAGGGCTGGGAGCCCACGCCACGTCGGCAATCCAAAGACTTCCCGTTCCTCAAACGAGAACGGAAGGAGGACGCAGAGCACTACTTGGAACGACTTCAAGCTCTGGCCGAGCAAGTCTTCGACGACGTCACGCCAGAGTCACGACAGCGAACAGTAATTTCGCAGTTCATCAACGGCCAACCCGACCCCATTGCTGATGAACTGTGTGTTCACTTTTAACAGTTACAGTGATGCACTTACGGCCGTCCGTAAGGCTGAGAGTCGCCAACAACAGACACATAGAGACCGATATCGAGGCACACGTCTGCCGATATCTCAGCGACCGGATACGCTGATGATGAGCGTGTTGATGGTGATCTTGAGCCATGGGACAAATAAATCAGTGGGAAACACCAACCCCTGAACAAATTGCGGCCAATTACGACCCCGCTGACAGTGATACTACCGGATTGCAGGGATGTGATGAACACTCTGTGCTATCTTGCTCACGCGAGTGGGTGGCTGAAGCGTTTCAGTGCGTCTTTGGTGATGAGAATGGACTATGTGGAGAAGACGCCATCTACTCAGTCCTGCGAGCTATGGCCCCAGCTGAAGGAGATCGACCCCCACAACCCGCACGACCCGCCGTGTGCTTTTTCTGCAAGAAGCCCGGCCATCGCTGGCTGCGATGTTTTCGGCTCAAGGATGTGCTAGTGCGTAACGGCATGAAACCACTAGCATTTCGACCCGGTGGTTCAGGTACTGACTGAAGGACTGCTCAAGCATTGTCAGTACCCAACCAAACCGGCAACCAAACTCAATCGGCCCCACCAGTGCCGCCGACACAGGCGTCAAACCAAAAAAAGGAAGGTGCTGAGGAGCAAGGGCCTTCCAGAAAACAAGATAATGTTACCCGCTCCACACCTGCGGTTGCCATGACGACCAAACCGGTACAACTGCCCGTCGCGACCCCACAGCCGGCCCAGCCCACACCTCGGCTCCTTGAAGGGGTGTGTACCAAATGTCAGGCAGCGACCCCAGCGCCGGTTTCTCCTCATGAAGGAGTGTCAGCTCCGCTCCCACAGAGATCTCCACGCGGAGATCATCATCCTGAAGGGGTGTCGCCCCCGACCGCCGACGGCACCGGGACGACAGCATGTCCGAGGTCGAGTGGATTTCCGACAATGGGGGGTTTTATGCCTTCCCAAGTGGACCAGAAGCTAAGCTTCATCCACTCCACACGCTCTTCAAGCCGCCGCCAGACGACCCCAGTTCCGCTCGTCATTGACAACTCCCGAGCTGCGCAGGAATGCTGGAAGTTGTCGGTACAAGTCGGAGACAAGACAATGAAAGCGATTCTCGACTCCGGAGCGCAGATCTCCTTGCTCTGACGGGATCTGCTCCGACACGTCCCCGCCGATCAGCAACATCTATGACACACATCGGTCACCATTCGTGACGTCAATGGACAGTCAACCCCAATTGATGGACTGATCGACCTAACGATACAGGTCGGAACAAACCATTTGACAGTGACATTTTGTGTGGCTGCCATACATGACGGCATGATACTCGGCATGAACTTTATTCGGCAAGCCAATGCTGTAGTGAACTATGGTGAAGGGACCTTGTTATGGGTCGAAAGTTGACGACCCTGAATCGGCAATGTGTGAAAGTAAATGTTGTCAATCCTGCAAAACTCGTTCCTACCTTGTCGCTATCGCCAGTCCGACTGAGAGCGTCGTCGGAGCTCTGCCAAAATCAGGAGAGGAACCCGACCCGTCCATGGTGGACACCAATCACTATGGCGACCTGCCGCCACATCTGCAAGAGATGGTGGACCGCGCTGGACTCGCGCCAGAACAGCACCGGAGCTGCGCCAACCTTGTCCATCAGTACCAGGACACGTTCATCATCAGGACGGACAGCTGGGACGAACTCAAGTCGTCCAACACAGGATCGACACTGGCACCTCGGCCTCGATTCGACAGAGACAACGACGCGTCCCCCAGGCCCAGCAGAGCATCATCAACGAGGAAATCGACAATATGCTATGCTTGGGGTGCATTGAGCCGTCTGATTCGCTATGGAGCTCACAGGTGGTGCTCGTGCGCAAAAAGAATGGCCAAGTGCGATTCCGCGTCGACTCTCGGCTCCTGAATGACGTCACCCACAAGGATTCATATCCTTTGCCCAATCTTCAGGACGCCCATGACGCCCTGGCGGGCGCTACATACTCTTCGGCCCTGGACCTGGCCTCTGGTTTCTGGCAGGTCGGAGTCGACCCTACCGACAGGCCGAAAACTGCCTTCGCCACAAGGGAAGGACTGTACCAGTTTAAGGTCATGCCGTTCGGCCTCTACGGCAGAACATTTGATCAGGCACTCGCAAACCTGGAGGCGGTCCTGGATCAAATACGATTGGCAGGCCTGAAACTTCAACCCAAAAAGTGTGAACTGTTTCAGAGAGAAATCTTGTACTTGAGGTTCATAGTTAGCGGCCAAGGAATACGAGTCGACCCAAACAAAGTCAAAGCCATTAGAGAATGGCCGACCCCGTGCGAGATCACCGACGTCAGGCCATTCCTTGGTTTCGCCAACTACTACAGGCGATTCATCATTGACTGCGCTGAGATCGCTGAAGCTCTAGTAGCGAGGTGAATGCCATTTCACTTGGGGACCGGCCCAACGACGAGCTTTCCAACGACTCCGTGACGCCCTCATCAAGGTGCCTAAGCTCGCTCACCCGACCCAGAATCCGGACGACTATTTCATCCTCGACACTGATGCAAGTGGCTTTGCTGTGGGAGGTGCACTCTCACAAAGGGTTAACGGGAAAGAAATCCCCATCGGGATTGCCACCAAAACCCTATCCAAACCCTATCAATAAGGGACAACAATATATCAGTGTGCATAGCTAAGACAGACTAGAAATTTCTTGTGACTGACTGTCATTAACAGAACTATAACTTGGATTTATCAACTCCTCATATTGGATGCGTGTTAGAAGTGTATTCTGGCGACACTGACGGACATAAAAGTGATACTCTGTTGCTATTTCTGGATTATTTTGTGGGAAAAGTGACCATATCTCTTATTATCGTCCACTTTGTGGTTACCGAGGTGTGACTTTTTTGACATCACACCTTTGCCCCGTCCAACTGCTTGGGGTTTGTTACGCACTAGAACACGGCATTTTCTCACCCATTGCAATGGATAACTTGTTGAATGACTTCACACTTTGGATTGGAGTACCTTGCAAAGGCATGCCTTTCATGCATGAAACTGACCTCCTCAATATACTGAGGGAACAAGTACATAGGACCAGTGGATCTGCACTCCAGGAAGACGGCATTTTCTCTGTCCAGAAAGTGGTTATACGGGACCCGATGTATATCATCTACTGCAAGGATACCACTGTGAAAAAACACGTTCTTTCGCTGGTTACAATGCTCATAGCAAACCGTGAGTACGAACTTGTTGACTTTGTAATATGCAAAGACCGGGGCTTTGGCGTCAAGAGCCAACGAATATCCATCCATGGGATCCCCTTTTGTGTATCTGACCATGATGTGGCCACCTGGGTTGACACATGGGCGTCCAGAACCACGAACGTGTCAAAGGCGAAGGCAAAGCCGAAAAACGACCCCTCTCACCATCTGCTGAACGGAAACAGATTCTGCTATGCCTCTGACATAAAGAAACACCTTCCACGATACAGCATCTTCTCCATGAAAGATCCCACATGTCCTGACCGATCTCTCAATGTGACAATCACTGTCTATTATGAAAATCAGCCCCTCAACTGTCGATTCTGTCTGGAAAACCACGAAACCAAATCGTGCAAACGAAACAACCCTACACCTTCCATGGAGATATTTCGGGGTGAGCGACATCCTCTCTCGAACTTTTATCCTGTTATCATGGAGTGGGATGAGCAGCTGTTCCCAAGCCTGGAACACTGCTATCAGTACCAAAAGGCTGTCTCACTCAACCGCTTCGACACTGCTGACCAAATCGTCAATGCAAAAAGTCCGCATGATGCTATGAAATTGGGCGAAAGTCTGACTGAGAGCATGGATACCACGCACTGGGACGACGTGAAAGTCTCATGGATGAAAGAGCTTTTGGCGATCAAATTTGACATGTGCCGTGACTTCAGAGAAAGCCTCCACGCTTCACACGATCGCATGATCGTAGAGGCCACCAGAAATAACTTCTGGGCCTCAGGACTCCTCCCCAAGGACACGGCTAAACTCCCAGCTGATTCATGGCCTGGACAAAATACCCTTGGTCGATTACTGATGGAGCTCCGGGCCCAGAAATTTACCACCAACTCCCGTAGCAATGCCAGACACGTCTATCGGACTGGTGAACTTGGCTAACGCCATCTTATCCCAGGCAACAGAACCTGACGTAACCGTCTCATCACCAGATCTCCTACAAATGGCGGATGATGCCATCAACCACACTGATCTAGAGCAGGTGATGTCCCCAACGGCTCGCGATCCAACAGCTCAGATGTCCGTCCGATTCGTAGACGAAATGGCACACAGTGGAGATCTATCGACACCAATTCGACGACAAGCGCACAACACACAGGGCTCCAGCCGACGAAAGCATAAAAATCGCGGGAACACATCATCTACCCCAGTCCAGCGCGACGCAAAGCGTAAAACGATCTCCCCTCATCTAGCTGATGACAGACAGCAAGAGAAAAGGCTTTCGACATCCAGAACACTGAAGGACTACTTCCCGGCAGATGCTGACGGCAGTCTGTTCCGGTGATGGTATGTTGTTTGACATTTGCATGCTAAATGTGATCATCCATTTCATACAAGCATTTACTGCATATCTTTACAAGCGGAATAATGTATTTTCTAATCTCATTATAATTCCTCATAAAGCAACATTGTTATATACAAAATATAAAATTGTGAACTGTTTCACGATTAAGCAACTGGTTAAACAAATGTGTTGTATTTGTCCTGTCTGGAATACTGCTATGAACAACGAGAATCAATTTCAATATTTCAATTTCAATCTGTGCATTCCTGATACAGCGGTCGATAATTTGGCTTTCAATCTGGTTATCTTATATCTAGAATGCATTCTCTCGAACGACATAGAACGTAACCCAGGGCCTCCAGCCAGTCAGCCATGTGGTCTCCGAATATGTCACTTAATTATTCAGAGTATCAAACGGAACTCTGAGAAGCTAAAGCACCTTTCATTCCAACTTGCTGATACCTATGACATCATAACCCTTTCCGAGACCTGGCTCACTCCTGACGTGTCTGACTGTGATTACCAGTTGAATGGCTTTCACCAGATTTTTCGCAAGGATAGGGTCACAGGGTCACAGGGCCGTGGGGTTGCAGTCTGGGTATCTGAAAACTTGCTGGCCAAAAGACGCAATGATTTCGAGTTGCACGACTTGGAAGCATTGTGGCTTGAGATACGATCAAACAACCATGTTTTTCTTCTGTGTACTTTGTACCGTCCACCCAGAACAAACGTATTGTTTTGGGAAAATTTACAATTCATGCTTGACTCCGTCAAGCAATCAAATATAAATCATATTATGCTCATTTGCGATTTCAATGCTGATGATAATACGCGTGAAGGTTCAATGTTCAACCTGTTTGTCAATGGAAACCACTTGGTTTCCCATATAAATGAACCGACACGTATCACCACTACTACCAGCACTTGTCTGGATCGCATAGTCAGCAATATGTCACATATGGTTATAGATACTAGAGTTCTAGCCCCCTTATTGCAAAATGACGACTGCACAATTGGGGTGAAATTGGATTTTCTCGTAAAAAAGAATCACTGTTATACACGGCAAATGTGGGATTATGCTAATGCTGACATGAATGGACTGCATGAGCATTTAAGTAAAATCCAATGGGAAGTATTGTGTAATAATTATGACGATATTGATAACGCAGCTGAAACATGGACTCGTACCATAACTGATGCTGCCAAACGCTTTATACCGAATAGAATGGTTACAGTTAGACGTAACGACAAGCCATGGTACACGAGTACCCTTAGACGTCTCATGCGTAGAGTGCACAGATCACACAAACGCGCAAAGCAGACAAATTCGTGTGATGCATGGGCATTCTACCGGAAAATTCGAAATGATTACATTGATAAATGTCGTACTGCAGAGAACAGTTACCAAAAAGAGCAAACAGCTAGACTTTCGACTTCTACATTCAATACGAAAGAATGCTGGAAACTTTACAAATCGGTTCTACATCTTAATACCAATCTAGGGTGTCCTGCTTTATCTGACAATGGTCAGGTAATCACTGATAGCAATGCCAAGGCGACGCTATTTAATACACTATTCATTGGGAAATCGTGTATTGACGATGACGGAGTTGAACCTCGTCTTTTGAGCTTTTCCGATTCTTCTCGGATACTTGATAAAACTGACCTCACAGCTACTGACGTAGCCGATCAAATAGCGATGCTGAATGTGACCAAGGCATATGGGCCGGACAACATCGGGCCTAAACTTCTTAAACTTCTGCAGCCCGTTATAATTAAGCCTATGCTTGAGTTGTTTAAGGCAAGTCTCAAGCAAATGAAAATGCCTGTTGTTTGGAAGAAAGCTAACGTCATTCCAATCTACAAAAAAGGTGACAGGTCCGACCCTTCAAATTATCGACCTGTCTCATTGTTGAATACTACCTCAAAGATATTTGAGAAAATTGTTTTCAAATACTTATTCAACCGCCTGCGTGATTCCAGGGCTATATCCAAGTGGCAAGCAGGTTTCGTCCCTGGTTCTTCCACAATCTGCCAGCTGCTGGAACTCTTCCATAAATTCTGCCAAAGCGTTGAAGCTGGCAAAGAGATCCGAGTGGTGTTCCTTCATATAAGTCGAGCATTCGATCGAGTTTGGCACAAAGGGCTTCTGTGTAAGCTTGAAAAACAAGGTGTACGCGGGAGTGTTCTTCATTGGATTGACAGTTACCTGACGGATCGAATGCAACGAGTTTGTCTGGATGGGGAATATTCTGACTGGGGAGCGATATATGCAGGTGTCCCCCAAGGTTCCATTCTCGGACCTTTGCTTTTCCTCATATTTATAAATGATATAACCGAGGTGGTCAAATTCACCCAACTCAGGTTATTTGCCGATGACACGTGCTTATTCATTACGGTTGATAACCGTGATGATACTCGTGATTTGGTGGATGCTGATCTTCGAGCCATACAGGAATGGTCTGACAAATGGCTCGTAAAATTTAGTGTCCCCAAAACTAAGTCACTACTGATAAGCAACGAGGTAGACAAAACTTTGAATTTGCCCTTTTCAATGAACAATACTGAAATACAGGAAACAACCTCCCATAAACACCTGGGCGTTACATTAATAAGTAATATGATATGGACCGCTCACATCGACGAAATAGTAATCAAGGCCATGAGGAGACTTGACCTTCTCCAATCCTTCAAATACAAACTCTCTCGTTTGGCCTTGGACAGGTTCTATCGTTCCTTCGTACTGCCAATTCTCGAGTATGGCGATGCATTGTGGGACGGGGCACCGGACTCCGAGCTTGTAAAGCTGGACAAGGTGCACATTCGAGCATTACGGATAATTACAGGGGCAACTGAAAAATCATCAATTGATAAACTATATATCGATAGTGGATGGCACACGCTGCACCAAAGACGAAAAATTCACCGCTTGGTCTGGTTCTTCAAGATCGTACATGGCTTGGCACCTTCCTATTTGTATGATTTACTCCCGCCTTCTAACGCTGTGCGACACAGTTATCCTCTGCGAAATCGGAATGATTTGTCCTTGTTTCGCACAAACAGGCAGTATTTCCGAAATTCTTTCTTTCCATCCACCACAAAAGATTGGAATGAGCTGCCTCTGTACATCCGAGATGCTCCTTCGCTATCGATATTCAAGCGTCATTTAATGTCGCACATTTCATCACCTCCAACGATTGCATGGTACGGAATAGGAGAACGTATCTGCAACGTTCATCATGCTAGAATGAGAATTGGTTGTAGCAAGCTGAAGTCGCATTTACACTTCAATCTGCATGTAGAAAATAGTCCAGAATGCGCGTGTGGTTCGTCGAATGAAACACCCTCTCATTTCTTATTGGACTATGCATAATCGTGCAAGACAGGTAATGGTTACGGAACTGGCCAGTTATCGACCTTTGTCAGCCGAATTGCTTTTGTACGGGGACATGAACCTATCCGTTGACGAAAATAGTGTTATCGTTGCTGCTGTTCATAAATTCATCATAGCAACCAAACGATTCTTCTGAATTTGGCAAGTTGTCGTACGTATCTTCATGGCAGTAGGACTTGTGACTACCTGTGTCCACATGCATCAAGCTGACACTACAACAAAACAACTATCTACCTTGATTAGTGATAAACGGGGGTTGTTCCCACCCGCACCGTATCACTTTTCTAGCGCACTTCATACATCACACAAATAACAACATAGCCTTAGGATTTTGGGTGAGACAGGGTTTGCTCCCAACCTACTGTTCCATTCAAATGACACAAACAGACACGTACAAATTCACAACATAATAAATGTATGTGGACAGAAGTGCACTAAGGAATGAACTATATGATATGTATATTGTACCTATTATATATCGTAAAGATGGGATTATATTTTATGCTTACGTACTACTAGTATGCATTTTGTAAATAATGTAATATATTGTATATATTGTACATATGGCCTGTGAATGTTGTTATAATTTTAAATGGTGTTTGCTTTGTAAAAATATTGTATTACATATTTTCTGATTATATGCACATGTATATCATGCACCAAGCAGCGATCTTAAAATAGGGCTTGCCCTGCTGATCAATGCTATATTATTCAATAAATATGTTTAAACCAAAACCCTATCCCCAACCCAGCGGAACTATTGCACCACGTACAGAGAACTACTGGCAGTAGTTGAAATGGTGCAACACTATCGGCATTATCTCTGGGGTAGGAGATTCCTCCTTAGGGCCGATCACAGCTCCTTGAGGTGGCTTAAAAACTATAGCGACGCTGATGGCATGCTCGCCAGATGGCTCGCTAAGCTACAACAATATGACTTCAAGATAGAGCATCGACCGGCAAACTACACGGCAACGCTGATGGCCTGTCACGGTGTCACAGTTGTAAACACCAAGACTGTCCCGGACGACTTGTCATGCCTCCGACCGACCCAGAAACCAGTTCCGGAGAACTTCCAGTTCGTCGGATAACTGTTGTTCCGGCTCAGACAAGGGCAGACCTCCTGGACAGTGATTCAATGACATCACCGGTCTCGCCCCGACTAATTTCGGCACGCCAAGTTGTTTGAGTCCGTGCCTTAGACACCACACTAGATGGTCAAAAGTGGTTATCGGACTATACGATCCAGGACATTGTCGCGGCACAGCAAGCCGACCCAAGTGTCGGAAAAGTGTGGCAATGGATACTAGCCGGCACAAAACCAGACTCGAGAGAAGTTGCACGCCACAGAGAGGAGGTAAAGACACTTGTTCCCTGCTGGAACCTTCTGGCGCTACAAGACGGACGGACCTGACGCTGCTGGACGAACTGTGGTGCAAACCGTGCTTCCTGTCGCACTCAGAACTCAGGTTCTACACCAACTTCATGACTTGAAGATCGTCGGACACCTCGGCATACAGCGTACCATCGAGAGAGTCAGGCGCCATTTTTATTGGCCCCGGCTTTGCGTTGGACGTCGCCCTCTGGTGTGCCCGTTGCCCACAATGTGTGACCCGCAAGGGTAAACCGACCCCAAAAAGATCGCCCCTGACACAGTTGCCGACAGGAGCCCCATTCGACAGGATAGCAATGGACATTCTTGACACTCATAAAGTCAGGTGGATAGTTTACCATGGTGTACCAAAGGCTATTCATAGTGACCAAGGTACCAAATTCGAGTCGTCTCTGTTCCGCAACATCGTGCGTCTCCTGGGCGCCAAGAAAATTCGTACGA
Organism: Terebella lapidaria; assembly: GCA_949152475.1. NCBI lineage: Eukaryota > Metazoa > Annelida > Polychaeta > Terebellida > Terebellidae > Terebella > Terebella lapidaria. The sequence goes on along the minus strand of OX424565.1, from coordinate 38,692,179 downwards.
CCCCATATCGACCTCAAAGTGACGGCCAAGTCGAACGTTTTAATAGGACACTGCTAAACATGCTGAGTGCATTTGTCAGCGATCGTGCAAACGACTGGGACTTGCACCTACCATACGTGTTAATGGCCTATAGAACCTCGGTACACTCGTCCACGAGATGCACCCCGCAGCTGATGGTGTATGGACATGAGTGTAATCTGCCAGTCAACTTAATGTTCCCGACCAACGACCCCGAGCCTCTACCTCCGTCTGGTCCGGAGTATGTGGAGTATCTGCGACAAGCCATTAGAATCGCCCATGGTTTCGCCCAAGACCATCTCAAGAAAGCAGTATTCCGGCAAAAGATGGGTTACGACGCCCACGCAAAACCACGACCCCAGTTTCAACCAGGAGAACTGGTCCGGTATTATTATCTGCCTCTCACGCAGAATAATAAGTTCGCTCGACCCTGGACTGGTCCTTGGAGGATCATCGACCGTGTGACTGAGGTAGATTATCATATCGCCTTGGTTTCCAACCCTCGGAACACTCGAGTTGTTCATCTGGATGTGTTAAATCCATACGAAGGTGACAACCAAGCGGCTAACATCTACTCCGACCCTGTACGACCCACACAGTCGTCAAGCAAATCCGACTCAGAACAGTCGCCCGACCCCATGGGACTTCTCAAAGAGTTTTACTACCCTTGGGAGGTTACAGTCCAAGATCGGCACACTGATTCAGACCAAACTGCTGAGTCTGACTCGCCAACGACCCAGAATCGTCAGTCACGACCTCCGACCTCATCCGGCTCAAGCCGACGCCGACAGAGAAAAAGATTGCGCAAATCAAGTTCAGACACGCCAAAACCGGCACGCAAACCACGTGGACAAAAGCCCGCGAAATCTCCCGACCCTGAAACAAGTGAGACTACGCCCCTGTCTGCATCGGCCTAGATATCTGATTGATCTCATTGATGATGAAATATGCATGTTCAATGGACCATGATATTATTTCATTCCTCGTAACTATTATATTAAATTACAATATTCATATATGCATATAACCCTGTTTAATATGTACAAGATGTCAGTGAGGCAATTTCGGTATATATACATTTGATATGATATTATAATTACGATGCTGGTGAATAATTGGTTGCATTATGATATGTGCTTCGACCCCGTAAAACATGTACCATTGTTCCGGGTGTGTTACGCAATGAATAAAAATATCATGTCAAGCTTCAATCCATGTGCCAGCCGAAGAGTATAATTTATGAGTCACGCCGTGAGTAAAGCCACTCAGTTGTCGAACAGGTGATAGAGTGATTTGTTTTGGGGTATGTGTCGACAGAGCCTCTACCCACTCTATGTAACACTCAGAGGAACGGCCTATTGGTACGAGAACTAATCACGGAAAAATCTATCATACCAAGATGCGGCCTGTCACAAAATTCTTCACACAGAAATTCATAGCGCCACGGTGTGACCGACCCAGTTCATTACATCTTCGACCCCTACAATATTTGCGGCCCCGTCGTCTTGTGAACAAGCTCAAAATGAACGGAACGATATCCGCCCCTGTGAGCGATTGATATTCATATCTCAGCCTATATTAACTGTGTGTCGTCTGTGAAAAAACAATTCGACCCCGCTAGTTTATTGTGCGCTAACTAAAGGAACGATTAACTGTGATAGTTCACAAGGTACGCACGAGTGCAGATACACTCTGAAGCTGTTTACAGCACCCTCATAAAGTTTTTCTTGATAAAGATTATAGAGAATCGTCGGGCAAAAAGAGCCCCGTATATATGAACAGTCGAATAGCATATTCAGAATATGTCTTGGAGTGTGATATCCAGGGAACGGCAGACGGACATACGAAAATCTGGACAGTGTGAGGACCCCCCTACTGTCATAATGGACCGGCCTAGTAGGCCAACGATGGATCGCACCCGCGTTTCCCTGATGACGGCCCCATTCTGCAGCATATACGCTTGGAACAATGATACAAAGCGTGAAGACGTTTTTCTATACAGATAGAGAGCGCCCCTGGCCCGATTCAGAGAACTGAGATACTGATAGCATCTTGGTGTACGGCTATAGAGATTAACAGCAAATAGGTCATTCGTGCCTGATACTTTTACGCGGCAGGAGTGTTGTAGAAAGTTGTCGGACATTGTTTCTAGAAGTGCGGATTACTGCAAAAAACAGTGGAATTTTGTCGGCTAGTGTATATAGACAATTATGAACATCTATTGATAAACTTGCAAGAACTTTGTAAGGAAATTCGACCTTGAATTGTGTTCGGCATTGGACTAGGTCGGTTTTGAAGAAATCGAGACTGTTACAACCGGCCTAGTTCTTAACTCGGGGATATTTCGACATTGTTGCGGCCTGATACTATGGCTGACAAGCCTGGTGACGACCGAGATAAAGGCGGCCCTGATGAAAATCGACCCCGCACCGTGACAATGGACGGTGAAACTAACACAGTCCAAATCGTCGACTCCGGTGATGAATCGGATCATCCAATCGTCGTCCCTGATGACGAATCGGCATCGGGCCCCGACTCCAATGCAGAAAAAAACCGACCAGAGTGACCCAAGTGACGCCGCGAGTGGTACAGAGAAAGGAGCGCGGCCCAAAACGACCTGGAAGAAATTGGCGCAACGGGGAGCACGTCATACTCCCAGCCCGACACAAGACGATGTCTTTAATACGACCCCGAACGCTTCCGCTGTCTAGAAGAAGGTGGGAGTATTGTGCAGCGCGCCATTGAGGCACGACGAGTGGCCGAGGAGGCCCAACGAACAGCTGCGGCGGCCCGACAACACGACCCTGACAGTCGAGCGATCCAACTCCGCTGATGTACAGCCCAAGGCCTCCCGCTCGCCATCCAAGCAGACTTGGAGTGAGTTCGCGATCATCTTCCAGCGTCTCTTCCCGCTCCAGTGCTGGAACTACGGCCCCGACTTCGACCTTCCGCCGCAAAGTAGCTCATGGAACATGTACCGGCCCCGATAACTCCGTACGGCACTCGACCGATCCGGTGGGGCGACATTCCGCCTAGCCTGCGAACGCGGAGTGCTGGCTATGGTCATATCCATAATTTTGACCAAACCTTCGACCCTGTCCGAAGGCAACCTGCTCACGTTGGCTCCCCTGCAACGTGAGGATGGCATGTTCGCCTGCCCATTTTGTACCAGCGAAGAGGAGGATGTCGACGAACGACGATGGCCGACAGTTCCCCGACGCGGCCCCTTCAGATCGGCACAGGCCCTGGACGCCCAAGTCCTAGCCTACCACTTCCCGTTTCTACGGTTTTTCGTTTGTCCGGCCCAGGGCCACTTTATGACGGTGGCGCAAGAGGACATGTTCCGCCACCTCTCCCAGCCGACCCCACATCACGTTGCGGCCCTTCCCTTCTACAATGAGGGGCGACTTTCGGCTTCCGGCCCCATGCTGGCGAAGTTTGCGTTGCGCTGCCGGGTAGATATGCAGCCAAACCCGAACTACCGACCTCCGCGAGTACCGGCCAACATACCCATCTTCCAACGGGACGTCAACACGGTGTTGACATTCGGCATCTGGCACATGGCGCCGGAACTTTTCGATCAGTATCCGCAAAACTCGGCCCCGAAAGTTCAACAGGTGCTCCGTCGGCTGGAGCACAATAGAGTTTCAACCCCGACTGATGAGGTCCGACTAGCTCGGATGACTAGCGACATCCAGGCTCTGAACCCGGGGGTTAGACTACGTTGGCCCAGTACCATCTTTTTCATTCGGCCCATCTCATACCAGACCACGTTTGTGAGGACCGCCAGCACTACGGTCGCGACTCGGCTCGGTCCGCGACTCCGGCAAGATCTTCGGCCCTTACCAGTACGTCGTCCGTCACAACTACGACCACCTCGACCCGGAGTCCCTCCACACTGACCAGGAAACGGCCTTCAAATGTCGTCCTGTGCCGAATGATCACGGTGGAGAGACCGACGGCGCCGAACGTCACCGATTACCGGGTACGGGAGGGGCTCGTCCCGCCACCTGAGGAGTACCCTCCGTTACCTGCTCGGCCCTCAGTATCAACCCCATCCGACCAGGCTCCTTCAGATCGGCACAGGCCCTGGACGCCCATGTCCTAGCCTACCACTTCCCGTTTCTACGGTTTTTCGTTTGTCCGGCCCAGGGCCACTTTATGACGGTGGCGCAAGAGGACATGTTCCGCCACCTCTCCCAGCCGACCCCACATCACGTTGCGGCCCTTCCCTTCTACAATGAGGGGCGACTTTCGGCTTCCGGCCCCATGCTGGCGAAGTTTGCGTTGCGCTGCCGGGTAGATATGCAGCCAAACCCGAACTACCGACCTCCGCGAGTACCGGCCGACATACCCATCTTCCAACGGGACGTCAACACGGTGTTGACATTCGGCATCTGGCACATGGCGCCGGAACTTTTCGATCAGTATCCGCAAAACTCGGCCCCGAAAGTTCAACAGGTGCTCCGTCGGCTGGAGCACAATAGAGTTTCAACCCCGACTGATGAGGTCCGACTAGCTCGGATGACTAGCGACATCCAGGCTCTGAACCCGGGGGTTAGACTACGTTGGCCCAGTACCATCTTTTTCATTCGACCCATCTCATACCAGACCACGTTTGTGAGGACCGCCAGCACTACGGTCGCGACTCGGCTCGGTCCGCGACTCCGGCAAGATCTTCGGCCCTTACCAGTACGTCGTCCGTCACAACTACGACCACCTCGACCCGGAGTCCCTCCACACTGACCAGGAAACGGCCTTCAAATGTCGTCCTGTGCCGAATGATCACGGTGGAGAGACCGACGGCGCCGAACGTCACCGATTACCGGGTACGGGAGGGGCTCGTCCCGCCACCTGAGGAGTACCCTCCGTTACCTGCTCGGCCCTCAGTATCAACCCCATCCGACCAGGCTCCGTCATCCTCGGCCACCACGTCCGAACAGGACCAACCACCTCCGCTCCGGGAGATAAGCGAGGAGCCACCGGTTCAACCCACATGGGCCTCCGCTGAGGTCACATCCGGAACGCCAGCTCCCATGCAACAGATGGTTTCGACCCTGCCAGTTCTGTCTTACCTTATGAGAGAAATGAAGTCACCCGCGCAGTGATCACCCAAGGTGCGGGGAATGATCGACCTAGGCTTAAGCTAGAGGATCCCGGCCCACAGGAGCCGTTGTCTTGCGACTTAGACGAGAGACTCCCACTTCATGGCTCTGGAGAGTTCGCGGCCGACCTTCAGCAAAGATCTTCGGCCCTTACCAGTCTGTCGTCCGTCACAACTACGACCACCTCGACCCGGAGTCCCTCCACACCGACCGGGAAACGGCCTTCAAACATCGTCCCACGCCGAATGATCATGGTGGAGACACCGACGGCGCCGAACGTCACCAATTACCGGGTACGGGAGGGGCTCGTCCCGCCACCTGAGGAGTACCCTCCATTACCTGCTCGGCCCTCAGTATCAACCCCATCCGACCAGGCTCCGTCACGCTCGGCCACCACGTCCGAACAGAACCAACCACCTCCGCTCCGGGAGATAAGCGAGGAGCCACCGGTTCGACCCACATGGGCCTTTGCTGAGGTCACATCCGGAATGCCAGCTCCCTCGCAACGGATGGTTTTGACCCTGCCAGTTCTGCCTTACCTTACGGGAGAAGCTGGAGTCACCCGCACAGTGATCACCCAAGGTATGTAGAACGATCGACCCCGGCTTAAGCTAGAGGATCCCGGCCCACAGGAGCCGTTGTCTCGCGACTTAGACGAGAGACTCCCACTTCATGGCTCTGGAGAGTTTGCGGCCGACCTCCAGTTTCTGCACCAGCATGGAGAGCAGCTGGCCGACCGTACGGACGACCTGCTGCTGCAGCATGTGCAGGAAGTCCGACGCGAGTAACTAGCAGCCGTAGATCAACACACGCGTCAGGCCGAGTACAGTGGCCTGTCGGTGGGTTTCGCCATGGGCTCACTGCACGAGCGACACCAGCCCAGCTTCCCCGACCCATTGTCAGAGGAAAATCTACGGCTACGAGTCGGGGTCAACCAACTGGAGGATGAAGTCATGGGACTCCGACAGGAGATCGACCAACTACGAACCTCGTCCCAGACTAGCAAATATCCTGGTCATGATGCATATGTGTAAATAGTTGAATATAGTAGTACCGGTAGTAGTAATCCCGTTCACGGCATACATGTTGTACATAGTTAAGGTTAATCTAGAGTTTTATTTCAGCCATAAACTTTAATGTAGTTCCATTTCACTATGAAATGTCGAGGAGTTTTGTTACATTCATATCATTCCATATACTATTCGTCATTGTTGTGCATGTATTTGTAAATGTATCATCGTAGTGACAGTTGACGGACTGACTGCTAACGTTTATTTTGACAGTTAGGAAATTTTTATTGTATGAAGTGCTTTCACATTGTCGCGCGGCGTGTGTGTGTGAGTGTTGGGTTTTTGACCTTTTAGGACTTCTTTAGCTTTTCATGTTTAGTTTTTGCGACGGTAGGGTCCGGGGAGGGTAATCCCGAGGCCGTAGGATTAATGAAGGGGTGTTATGTAGAATATTTAGCGACTGTAACGGCCCGTCCCTCCCGCGCACCACATTACCATGACAACATACACTCTCTTCATGACTTAACATTCAGTACACGGCCACTATACATTCCATACATAATCAATACACGAACAGAACCACGCATAACCACACGACCCCGATCAATACAGCTCACGCGACCCAGCACTGCCGGCACTGACACATATAAGCCTATACTTTACACATGGAAAATTACATGCACTGCTCTCAGATCACGAGACCAAACATGTCAGGACATGAACATACACAGCCAATCACGACCCCATATACTCTAGGCGGGAAAATCCACCCCCATGGTCCTCGGCCCCGGCAGTTTGGTGAATGTTGTCAATATGAACGGACGTATGATTTTGCTTGAGAAAGTGGCTGTGATCGTATAAAGAAGATATACATACAAACTGTGATATTGATATACAAGGGACTATAATTTAGGATTCATATATACGACGGAGATATTTGTTTCACTGGACTTCGGTGTGATTGACGGCCTGAGAAATATGTCCAAAATTGGATATAATCATCCAAATAAACAGTGAAATCGAACTGCCGGCTTATTCTTGCACAACGACCAGATTTTAAGAGTTACGGCCTGATACCAGCCTGTGAACAGTATTCTTCACATTTATGTTAGCGCAGATGTGAACAATCCGTTCATATCGTGCGTTTTTACAGTATGTTCAAACTCCACTGCAGGGTCATGCGGACGTATTTTGGCGGATGTAATGGTGCTATATCATCTAATGTATGCTAGTCAATTGATTGATAACGAATTTCAAACACCGATTATTTCACTTTAATATTGGAATACATGCACTTCGAATAACTTTAACCTGACCTTGAGAATAAGGTCAAAGCTCAAGTTCAAGGTCACGGCAATGGTCAATATCCAGCATATATCATTTCCTATGTATCCACAAATGACTCCTAATCTATAATGTCAATATTAAATGAGATATTAGGCATAATGTGTCCCATTTAACATGGGAACGTCCCACTTGGCGGACGTCGACAAAATGAGAAAGCCGCCACACGCAGACCGTCAATTCAAGGGCAACGAAACTTATACAGTTCACAGAGATATATTAAGGGAATCTTTTGAAACAAAAATCTCAAAACTTTCTTCACAGTTTTTGAGAAAACGGCCAACGAAGTCACAAATTGGCTGCTAAATGGCAGCTATTTGGAAAAGCGTGAAAATTGAAGATTACTTCGCTCTTGAAATATTTTTCAGGTAATTGCAAACTATCAAAAATCATTAAATTGTAAACTTTGAAGATAAAAATGTGGACGACGGCGAACGACAAACAAAGGGTCGGTAACCTCAAACCTGTACTAAGCAAACTTTAAGAAAAGTTGAAAATATTGAAAAAGTTAAAGAAATTATTGTTTGAAGTTAGAAATTGTGACCACCATAATGGGGATAAAAAGCAACCGGGCTCTCAATAACTTTGTGAGCATTCAAACCATGTCAAGCACCATAAAGAGGCAAGCGTGTCAACGAGACCTGCGCTTATTCCGCTATTGCACTATTGTCATTGTAGAAACATAAAATAACACATTATGTTGACCCAGTCCAGGAACGAGATTGAGGGGGTGAACGGGACTGGGCTTATGAATGCTTATCGATTCTTACACCTGTTGATAAAATGAGGCAAGTGGGTTTTCGCCGACCAACGCTTTTTAGTGTCAAAAAGGAAATTGTTAAGTTTTAGCATCAAAGTGACTTCCAAAGGGTCAAAATCCATTCTATAATACAATAAAACTTCTGGACGACTCTTGAACCGAGCACCATCATTAGTTTACACCCCAAGAATGTTATACGTCATAAGGATATCCGACGAAAAACCATGACATGAAATGCCAAATATGTATGGAGCCATCGACTAAAATATTCAAAATATTTTGAGGTGACACCACCGAAAATCATATCATACAAGACACCAGAAGAAAAACCACTAAAATATTTCATTCCTGGTAATAATTGGTGATAAGAGTTAATACTTACATGTACATTGAATTATTATGAGGATCCAACACAATTATTTTCTAAACTATTGCATGTAATCATGCATTTTTCTGAAGTTTGCAGCAGACAAAATGTGTAAGTGAGAGTATCAACAGTGGACAATCAGAGTATTTATATTACTTGTTTCTGTTGAATCAATCCTTCTCTCCAGGTTCTCAATTTTGTAAAAACTCCTTCTCCTTGTTCAATAATGGTAGTCGGGTCATCTTCCAGTTCCAAGTCCTTTCGTGGAAAATGGTGAAGTAGGTCAGCATCACTACCACAAATCAGTACCATTTGACACATACATGGAAATAGATAGTTTGATTATTGCATATTCATTGTGATACTCACAAACATCGGAAAATCCATTTTGCTGGTAGCGTGGGTTCCCCAAGATGGTTCTCCAATAATGTTGACATCGCCGTGTATTTGTGAGGACTGTTCTCGCCCAGCTGATGTCAGACCCTCAGAAATTGAACCTTTAATGGGGTGCGCAGTTTCTAGTGCATCAGAACTTCCACCAGCCACGACATCCTCATGGTGTCCGCGTTCTGTCAAAATTTTATTGATCAAATCCACATTTGAGCTCGCAGAAACAAACTCTTTCACAAGTGAACCGATGATATCTTCTCCCTCCTCTGGCTCCTTCAAGCTATTCGGCGATTCCATGTTCTGCAAGACACTGCCTCACTACGTCGCATATCGTTTGGATTTCTGGTATCAAAATGTAATTGACACTCAGTTTTGCGACCTTGTACAACAAGAACGTATGCAGGACCGGATTCAAAGACTCTATCTCTGCTAGCACACGAGTCGAACAACAGTCAGGGGCAAACGTTAGTGTTAAGTATTTCAACGCCGAAGGATTAATGGAAACTAATTTGGAACCGATCTCACAATGATCTGCTGCTTTTTCATGTGGGAGAAAAATGTGCCCCACAGACATAATGTCCATTAGGATATTCCGTAACCTTGCTTTGTTTGGTTCATTGTCCTTGAGCTTCTTGTAAATTGTCATACTGTGGTATACCCATATTGATAGCGAATGATATTGTGAACTTGCGTTTTCAAATTTCTCTCTGTACAGTACATGAAGCAAGTCCGTAATTTCCTTACATCTCAGCTTGCATTGTTTTATGGTATTCCTTACAGGATCGTCCTGTATGATATTGAATAGCTGTTGTTCTAACGCTGCCGTGGTCACACACCACTCGTTTCCATATAACCGGATTGGTACCAAATGAAGTTTCGGGGGGATCACGTCGTTTGGAAGAAGTCTGTTCAGTTCAGATGACAATTTTGTGAACTCTGGCAGGTACTTGTCTGGAACACGGAGAGCCGGTGTTATATCCACAGATGTCACAGTATCATCCTGCCATGTGAACAAGAATGTCACTGCAGGCTCGTTGTATCGAACGCCGCTGAAATGTGGACTCGCAAAACCTCCGAATCTGATACCGGTTGGCAACGTTGTCAGACTATCGAGTATATTGAACAGATCTTTTGCAAACTCTTCATAAAATTTCGCGGGCTCTATCTCTTTGCCATTGATGGCAACCACTTTCGAATGCTCTTCTCCTGTTATCGTAATATCGTCCAAATTGCTGATTGGTACTTTGGCTGAATGGATTTCAAAAAGGAAATCAAAATCCGTACTAGCAGCTACACGTGTCCGGTCGAAGGTCGAGCCTATCGGTAGGAATTGACCCTTGTATCCCCTCGCCTCGAGGTTGTTGTGGATCTCAGTATCCAGTAATGAACATACTTTATCTTTTAGTTTCACTGTTTCAGAAATGTTCTGAATATGAACATTTCTTTCTCTGTCCAACGCATTAATACCAGCTCTGCAGAGAAAATCAATATACATATATGAGTTAAGGGTGTTGGATAAAATTTGTTTGAAGACTTTCAGAGTTTCAAACCATCCTCAATATGATATTGTGCATTCGAAAACAGAAAATTCAGATCAAATATTCTCTCTATTGTGGAATTATGGGTAATTTTATCCCCAAGATACCAGCAAAATGGGACTCTTTTGGTTAGTTTCACTAAAAACACTATTTAATGAAAACCTGTGAATGGATTTTCTGAAATTTTGTTTGTTTATCAACGAACCGCTGTGTATGTTTTTGATAGAGTGCTAAGGAGTACATATGTAGTTCTAAGAAGAAATACTGTTATGATCTGTGTGAACATCTCTTCTTTGAAATTGATAAACACATAATTCCAAAGGTCAATAACAATGTGTTTGTTGGGGACTTCAATTCGGGGCGTCATTGAACCGTGACACACGGCAAAATCAGTCATAAATATACATACATGACCTCTGAGACTTGGCCGTGTTCTCTTTTCGATAGCGTTCGACGCTTTCGTTCCCTGTGGATAGAGACCACTGCTTCCCTTTTACGTCTCTTTTCACTCTGCAAGAAGATCTGGAGTTCCTCTGTCGTGCGGCCTTCCAGGTCCTCACGTCTCACCGAGCCTCCTTCTGCCATCCTTGTCTGTTTATGAAACGCTTATCCATTTTTGACAGACCTTGTGGGGAGAAAACATGTTCGAGATAGGTTAGACTAGAATATGTCTTTTTTCCCAATCACCACCATACAATACAACCAATAAACCATAGTGTTGAAATTGGGTTTATGGGAAGTAGTAACTCGATCTTATGGAATAGAGTCCCAAGAGTAAATAAGGGATGGACAAAAATTCCGGGGATCTAGTTAACCATATTTATGGAACATACATACATGCAAAAATATATTGATATATATAGGAGGAGGCCATCAGCTTCAGGCTGGAGTCGTCTGCTGCCTCGTGGTATAATGCAAGATATCTCATGCAAATATCTTGCATCAACACTGACTGAACACAAATCCGAGTCTGATATACGGTGATATAAACCCGTATCCTGAATGTCTAATTTGGCACGCGGCACCTTCGATACGACTCCTCGTATTCCGAATCGGATACGGACAGCTAGACGTAGATATAACTCCGTATATCGTGAACAGACATGGGGTAACGAATTTATCACTGACTGAAAACGAGACTCGCAAGGGATACGGGAACTCGTATCGTAAGTGGCACGTGCCAAATTAGATATTCAGGATACGGGTTTACATCACCGTGGTGATTGGCCAATCAAATCTCGGATTTGTCTTCGGTCAGTGATAACTAATATTATCATTGGATTGCTGAAAATATGCAATCCTGATTGGTCAATTCCCCGACAATACCACGCCGTAGTCGGAGAGCTGTGACGCGCCCCCCAAATATTTTTTGTACTTTGGGCTTCCGGCGGTAAGACGGAATGACGTTTTGAAGAGTTCCATATTGTGGAGGTCCACCATTGCATGATAATATTATTCATTTAATTATATCATTAATGATGATGATACTATGCTTATTTGAATTTATTAATTGTATTCAGGTCAGCATGTGCATTTCCTTGAAAAGAATTCAACTGTATTGCACAAATTCACTGGATATTGAAATCCTCACGCGTTTGTTACATTTCCCTGACAGAAAAGTTTTGTAGTTTTGTTTCATAAGTTCATCCCAACCATAACTGCAAGGAATGTGTGTAATAGTTTAACCGTGCCGATTGTGCTAGTTTTTTTCCAGGAGACCAAGTGTAAAAAGGTGTTTTTGTCACAAAAATGGACTTTGTCCCTCAAAACTGAAACTAATATTTCTAGGCTTCAAGTTCATTATAAATGCTATAAGGAGCCCTTCCGAATGAAGAGTATAGTACAGACGAGGCCCGTCCGCTCCCCCGGGACCAGACAAAAAGATAGATGAATAAACCAAAAGGGAAGGGAAAGGGAGGTAACAGTGTCGCGGACCACACCCGGTCGCGCGACAGCCGTGAGCAGCCCTCAGGCGGCTCCGGCAAGAGAGAAGGGAGCGCGGAGCCCTTCGCTAACCGGACCCCGTGTGCGGACACGGTCCAACCAGCAGAGTCAACTCTGGCACCCTTGACTCCATCTCAGGACGTTGAGTCGAGCCCTGCGGGGCCGCAACAGAGGTTGCTACCGGAGCTTAGTCCCGGGGGGTCCCCTATGCTACGGGGATGACCGGGCCTTTGGCTCCTCCCCCAGTCCTCTCAAGTCCGCAGACGCCGGTGGTCCCCGCAATGGGATCCGCACCTGCTCAGCGACTTGGAGGCACCACGCCGGCTGCAGCTCTGACCGTTCCGGCGGCCGGAGTTAGTGCTGCGTGGTCAGGCTATCCTGGCAGTCAGGGTGCACCGGGCATACAGTGGCAACCGGCGGCTCCTGCCCCAAGCTACGCCAGCTATGCCACCCCATCTGGAGTCCCGGCCGCACCGAGTCAGGGTAGTATGACAGCGGGAATGTACCCGACGGCAAGTGTGAGCTACCCTGCCCCCATGCCAGCGGCATCGATGTCTGCCCCAGCGGACTCCGCCGCGGGTGCGGGTGGTACACGGGCCTTGCCGTCCTACACTGCCGACCCCGGAGTCGGTTACGCCGGTCGAGTGCGCTCCCCACGTGACAAGGCGCCCGACCAGTCATCATGGCGGAAACAGTTTAATGGGGACAACGCCGATTTGGAGGATTACTTACTCCAGATATGGCGGACGGCAGTGTATGAAGGATGGACCCAGCTCGAGGCTGGACATATCCTTTAAGGGAGCTTAGAGGGTAAAGCTCTCCGTGTTATGCAGTGTCTGCCGGTGGAAGCAGTGACTTTCGGCGAGGTTGTGCGGCAACAACGCCTACTGTTCACCCCGACGACCAACAGGCGGCAGTTTGAACGGGAGTTCAAAGCGCGGGTCCGCCTACCTACTGAATCCATTACCGAGTATGCTTTCAATTTGGGCGTACTCGGCCGGAGGGCTTATCCGGACATGGATGCCGGTCGGTTTGAAACGATGATGATCGATCAGTTCATCGATGGCCAGCCATACCACATTGCTTAAGGGCTGGCCACCCATGAAAAACGATCGATGGAGGAGGCAATCAACTCCGCCATTGCGTTAGAGGTAGCTGTCTGTCCAAGACAGATGCCTCCGGCCCCGGCTACGGCCCCGGCTGTACCCACGCAAGCAGCGGCTCCGTCTCTGACCGCAGCATCGCAGGTGACCCCATGGTCGGCCCCGGTTCCCCGGGCACCCACTGTGGAGTCCAACCCTCAGTGGGTTGGTTTACCAGTTGGTTCAGCCCCAGCATTTCTCCCTCGAGTCCGGCGGTGTACTCCTCGTGGGTACCCTCCACGTCCTCGGACGAGTCTGAGTATGAGCGGTCCTTACCCCCAGTGGTGATGGCCGCTGCAGGTGGCTACTCTCCGGCACAGTTGATTGCGAAGCAGAGAGCTGACAGTGCTCTGGCACCGGTAATTACAGCCCTTGAGGCCGGCCAGAAACCTTCCAAGGATGAGCAGAAGACCTACTGGGAGGAGACTCAGTCTCTTATCTCCCAGTGGGAAAAACTCTCTCTGAAGAATGGCCTCTTGTACCGGCGCTATGAGCCACCGAGACCACTGCCACCGGTTTGGCAGTTGGTGCTTCCGGCGGAGCTGCGGAAAGAGGTGCTCCATCAGTTGCATGACCTCCAGGTGACCGGTCACTTGGGAATCCGGAGGACCGTCCATAGGCTACAACAGCGCTTTCACTGGCCTGGTAGCAGTTTGGACGTGCAACGATGGTGTACAGCCTGCCCTCGGTGTCAAGCTCGTAAAGGAGTACCGGCTCCTGGACGCCACCCCTTAACCACGGTTAAGGCTGGCCTACCTGATTCCTCCTCAGACCAGATTCCTCCTTCCGGTTTGATCGGATAGCGCTGGATATACTGGATACCCATCGGGTCACCCCACGTGGTTTCCGGTACATTCTGGTGATATCCGACTATTTCACCAAATACACCGACGCGTACCCACTGCGCCACCAGACTGCGGACGAGGTAGCTCGGTTGCTGGTGAATAGGTGGGTGGTGTACCATGGCGTACCTAAGCAGGTACATTCGGATCAGAGCATGCAATTTGAAAGCAACCTGTTCCGGATCCTAGCCAGATGCTAGGGAGTACCAAGGTGCGTACCACCCCTTACAGGCCCCAGTCGGACGGACAGGTTGAACGCTTTAACCGGTCTGTCCTGAACATGCTGGCGGCCTTTGTGAATGATCGTGCGAATGATTGGGATGACCACCTCCCGTATGTCTTAATGGCGTACAGGTCGTCGGTCCACTCTTCGACCGGAGTTACTCCGCACGCGATGTTGTATGGCCTGGAGCTCAATCTGCCCGTGGGTATTATGTATCCAACTGCGGCAGAGACCGGTGCGGTACCCCAGTGCGGTCCGGAGTATGTTGAGTGGGTTCGCCGCGCCCTGGGGAACGCCCATGATTTCGCGCGAGCGCGCCTGGATAAGTCTGCTATTCGGCAGAAGCGTGCCTATGATGCCCATGCCAAGGCTAGGCCCGCGTTTGCGGTGGGAGACAAGGTGCGTTATTATTATCCACCGCTGAAGCAAGGCAACAAGTTTGCTAAGCCGTGGATAGGCCCGTTTACGGTACTTAAGCAGGTTACGGACATGGACTACCGGATCCGGAGGGACTCCGACCCGGATAGGGTTCTGGTGGTTCACATAGACAACCTGGAGAAGTACGAGGGCCCGCTTGTCTTGGATCTGCTAGTACAAAATGCGGAGCCGGATGACGCTCCCTTAGGGGATCCGTCCGGTCAGCATCCGCGGACTCCGGACGAGCATGTGCACCGGATGGTGGGTCTCTCGGACCTCTCTGATCCGTCAGATGACAGTCCGGATGTAGAACCACCATATCTCGGCGATCCACAGGTACCCCCACTCCCTCCACCACCTGCGGATGACGGGCGGCCACGCCGGAAACCTCATGCGCCGACCCGATATGGGTGGGACTAACGTTCCGCCCATGCGGATGCATCTGCGGTATCCATCTATCACACCAGGGATGGATTTTAGGTCGTTCCGTGAGGATCCGCACGACTTTCTTCCGTGAGCAGCTACTCTGTGGCTATCTCCTGAGTTGAGGTCCGCGGACATCTTTGCGTCGTGACGCCGCCGCTCCGCATCCGCCCTCCCGTAGTTTTTAGTGCTAGGGATGTGCGGCAACCCTATCCGCATCAGTTTGAATGCTGTCTGGCGTAGTTAACACAGTGGCTACGCTGACCGGACGACTTTTGTGGATCTGCCGGACACCCCTGGTCCCGGAACAGCCTCTTATATGGCCAGACTGAGGTTGGGATTTACGTCCACTGCGGGAGAAGCGCTTTCCCACGGATTTGGGGAACTGGCTCTGGACGCGGGATTAGTATCCGGAAGTCAGGACTGGTGTCCGCAGTTCGTCCGCAAGACTCGTCCGGCACTCAGGACGCTTTAAGATGACGCACTTCGGTGGGTTATCCTTCGCGAGCCCCTACTATAAGGCCCCTTTATAGTAGCTAAGGTTTCTAACGGCAGGAAACCGTTTACCATTATTTTATAATGGACCGTCTGTTAAGCCCGCGTGTGCGGACCAGCCGCGGCAGTGGGGGACGCTCATTTTCGTCCAGATCATACCTTATAATACACGGTCCGGCCGGAATGACTGAAGCCCCGGCCTCCTTCCGAGAAGGGGGTCGTATTGTAACGGGTTCTTCACCCTTCTGTGACGTCTTGATGAACCGGTTTTCTTGGGAGGTGGGTGAGTTGTTATTTAACCGGAGCTGAAACGGTGAAACTCCGGGAAACTGCTACTGCTGTACGGTTGAACTCCGGCTAGAAGTCTCTGAAGGTTGGTAGCGTGGTCTGGAATGGACCTCTTAACCGTTGTCCGACTGCCAATCTGCAACTGCACCTGTAAAGTAAGAATCCGGAGGCGTTTCCATCTCCGGGTACTGCAACTGCTCCGTCGGGATACTGCTTTACTGCAACAGCTCCGTCGTTTTCCGCCTTACTGCAACTGCGACCGCACCTGAAATGGAGAATCTCGGAAGTGTTCTCACTCCTCGTTACCGCAACCGCTCCGTCAGGTACTGCCTCTGCTACTCCGTTGTCCGGTACCGCCTCTGCAACTGCTTCGTCGTTCCCGTCTCTGCAACTGCTCCGTCCGGTACCGCCTCCGTAGTTGCTCCGTTGAATTCCACCTCCGTCTCCGTCTCCTTCCTTGGTGATATGGGTTCTTGGATCACCTTAAGACGTCGTGACAACTTGGTCTTAACCGACTGTGGACTTATCTCCCTTTCCTCCGTATTACTTTCTTTTCCGGTGAACTAACTTTATTATAAATTCCAGTTCCCTAACAAACACGGAAAAACAACTCGGTTGAAGTTTTCATGTTTATTCTCCAAGTGCACAGTCAGAAGACTTAACTGCTATCATCTGGATGACTCTAGCCGGAACAAGGGAGTACTCTGCTATGGGAGAAGGGGTCTGCACAGGTCGAAGTCAGGACACCAACTCCGCCGTCCGCTGTGAAGCGGGGGCTTTTATAGACCTGAGACCCACGTCACGTGACCAACCTATTGTGACGTCATAGTCTGCCAAAACACTGATATTTTCCGGATTTCTAAAAACACTCTAGAACCAATCAGTGGCTGACACGTCACCTTTTAAACCGAAAACGAGGCTGATCACATGACCTTCCGGAAATAACGTCATTACGTTTTTGTACTCCATTGTTCCGACTCCGTCTCCGGTTCCGTCTCCGTCTCCGGCTCCGTCTCCGGCTTTACCAACATCACAAATATACCAAGTGCCGAGACGGAAAACCTTTTAAATATTACCAATACGGAACCGAATGAACCTTTAAACACATATACATTTTAATAAACGGTTATTTAACCATGATATCACAAAACACTAATAGAATTACCATGGGGAAACTTTTGGGTACACCCCAAAACCGTTACAGTATTTTACATACTTAGCATACTTTGTGGCTTTTAATCCGGATTCATATCATCGGATAAGATCAATATGCCTTTTATTGGTAATCGTCCGGCCTGGACTCCGTTCGTGGGCAGCTCCGGACGACCGCCGGCTATTGATTTCACCATGTTTGGGATCCTCTAGATTGGGCGCCGGCATGAAGGGTTCGCCCCCTAACCATTGAGGTTAAGGCCCATGCCGGCCCCGCGTCTAATCTATTGGTTCCGTGCTACAGTAGTCCTTTGCTTTGGCTCTGGGTTTGACCGGACACCGCTCCGCGGTCGGGCTGGACGTTGGGGTTGCTAGTTGGCGCGTTGCAAACGCCCATAGGGCGCCCAACTGTCCGTCCGGCTGCCCTGGGCATGTCCGATCGCCTTGTAAGCGTAACAGCGGCTATGGGGAGTGGTTTTGTTTTTTTCCATCTCATGTTATAATTTCTTGAGTGGATTATGTAAGCCACAAGTATGCGTGCATGCCGTGGAAACGCTATTCTTATTTATTCAATCGTGCATTGAGATAAGTTTAGTGATATATCTTTTTCCTGGTGCTTGAGAGGGGTTTAAGAGATTGTGTTTTGTGTATCAGAAGCTTGTTTTGCCGTGATCTATGGAAAGCAGGCGAACGGTGGTGGACCTGTTTCCAGCGCTGGTTCGAACAGTGTAGATTTTATTTACATTGTTGTAAGGTGGACATATTCATTACATCCACAAGTAGATCGACTTCTGATACATTGTATATCCTGCTGTTGTGATTAACTTCACGTCATTCACCGCCAGTGCAGTAGCAAAAGCTAATGACTGATTTTAATTACCATGTTTTAATTGCGGGATCCCCCGGGATGGCCAGTACTTTTTGCCACCCGTATACATGGAGTGATAGGAGACACCGGGGGGAGATGCGTGTATATGTATAAGCCCATTGTCAGAAAACGTTATTCGTTTGTCAGCCTGTACTGATTGATGCTATAAATAGACGTTTCTACGGCGACGCGCTGCACTGCCGCGCGTGTAGAATAGCTGCTACCACTTGATGCCTCTTAATCTGTGTGATTTGTGTACACTGGTCATTCGAGCACTCAGCACTGGTGGAGACAGATCTGCGGATCTGACTACCAGTGTTTACGCTTAGAGCCCTTGAATACTGGTATGTCCGAGACCAGTGACGGGGAGAGTACGGGAGGGAAGGTGCCTACGGACAGTGATCACGAGATCCAGTCTGGAGATGAGTCTCTTGAGCGCGGTAACACGTACTCGGGACGAACCGAGCCTGAGGATGACGGCCGCATGGCCGACTCCCAAGGCTCGTGCACGGGTTCCGAGGAATCCGACTCCAGCACTGATGCCGAGAGTGTGGTCACTGTGGACCGCGATGTAGAGAGCAACTTGGCTGCTATAGAAGCCAAGAAGCTCATTGGTCCTTCTCCGCTTCCACGTGTGGAAACGTTGATGGACTACAGCGAGGCGGGCCCCGGTGGTTTGGGTATTGAGTTG
The DNA here is from genome assembly GCA_949152475.1 of Terebella lapidaria. Lineage (NCBI taxonomy): Eukaryota > Metazoa > Annelida > Polychaeta > Terebellida > Terebellidae > Terebella > Terebella lapidaria. The sequence goes on along the minus strand of OX424565.1, from coordinate 38,673,162 downwards.
CATCCACCCGCGGAGATGCTTGCATCTCTTGGGCCGGATGAGAGTACTCGTCCGGATACCCGTCCGGATGGCCTAGGCCACAATCACCGGAAATGCAAGTCAGGTGGTCCCCCGCACCAGCCCGGACCTAAGTCAGGAGGACCTAAGCCGCTGGCGCCTAAACCGGACGGCAAGTCAGGGTCCTCCGCCAAGTCCGGGGGTACCAAGGCGCCAAATCCCTCGGGAAGCAGTGCGGACGGTACCTCCGCAAAGTTCGACTGGGGTGCGGTAGGTTCCAGCAAGCCGTCGCCCTCCGGGGCACCAAAAAGAACCTCCTCCGGCAAATCCTCCGGACAGTCCAAGCCGTCCGGAGCGGCGGAGAGCGGGTCCAGTCCAGTGGACCAAGAGCAGCCCTTGCCACAGAAGGGAGACTTCCGGTTGGAGCTCCTTCGCCGGTAAGCGGAAAAGGACGGGGCTACGGACCTGTCCGACGCGGGGTGGCGAGCTTACTGCGATGAACTGCAGAAAGCTGCCGCTCAGCAACGCGCGCAGAGTGTGCCTCGACAACCCAGGTCGAGCAGTCGTTCGGGGGCATCCAAACATAAACGGACGTCTTCGGAGCAGCCTTCCATCCAGAGGCTGCGGGCTGGTATGAGCCCCGACCTCCCTGGTGTGCGTCAAGGGCACACGTTTCTCGCACATTATGGCAAGGACGCGTACAACCGACGTTCGTCGGAGGCGGGAATGACGGCCGACATGCCTTTTACAAGGCCTCGTCCACTCACGGACGAGGAGCGTGCCGGGCTGCCACCCGTGACGGAGAGTGGAGTACTCTGCCCTCTTTGTCCGCAGTCCCTGGTCGGGTATAAGGACCCGCATCATGCGCTCAATCGGGATTGTAGGTATCCTTCCTACGACCATTTGAGCCGGCACATCACAGGTTACCATTACCCCTAGGTGAAGTTGTTTGTCTGTCGACGGTGCTACTCTCGTAGCCCTGAGGAGAAATACTTCCCCAGTTTGGAGGCCTTGAACAACCACCGCGCCGGTGCTCACTACGGTGAGGGACTTCACACCGGTGAGGAGGAAGTCGGGCCTGTATTCAATTTTGAATACATTCCACCTCGGGTGGCGACGTCTATGACTACGTCAGGGACGTCGAAGAACCGTGTCTTCCACTACGGTCCGTGGCGCATTGCACAGCGCGTCATGGGCAATGCTTGGAAACAGCCTGCATCGTGTCCGGGGGCTCGAGCTACACAGCTCGCCTGACGGCATCGATGACCAAGACCCCGGCGTAGTACCAGCCGGCGAAAGCCGCCCGGACAGCAATAGAGGCTGTCCGCCAACCGCCGGCGACTCCAGTAGTGGAAGAACGGAACCGGGTTACCATGATCGTGTCGGAGATGCCGCAGATCGTGGCACAGACACGCGTGGCATCCTCCAAGCGTCGGCCCCAGCCAAAGACTCAGGAGAAAGGCTCATCTGCCGGAACGGATCCGGTCCGGACGACGCCCCTGCAGTCTCCGGGCGCCTTGACGCAGGAGGATTACCCGGGCTTGCTGGAAGTGACGGTCCCTGCGGGTCCATCAGAGGGACGTGTGGTGTCCGGCACCACCGCCTCCTCGAGTTCCACGTCGGTGGTCAGGCCTAAGACCCCACGTGAGACTCCTTCCACTGCAAGTAGTTCCGGACGTGCGGCACCTCTCTCGAGGTCCACGTCCGCGTCTTCTGTTCCGATTGCGGGAACGTCCGTGGGATGGCAAAGTTTAGCCTCCCTGAACATGGACACCCTCAATCCAGCGAAAGATGTGCTCCGACAGTTCGGATCTGAGGCTGCCAGCGCCTACGCGACTCTCCGCGAGTCTGTGGGCCAGGCGGTCGGCCATCGCCGAGATGGTTTAGATTGGATACCGTCGGAACCAGCGTTGGCAAGCCTGCCGGTCCCTCGTGCCATTGGTGACTTGGGATCCACAGGTGTAGCCGCGTTGACCCGCGTGAGAGAAGAGTACCCCTGGGACCACCCCCAGCATGGTAGGCTCACTCAGACCGCGGAGTACCTCGTTGCGGAGATGGACCGCTCTCTGGAACGGCTTAGCTGGTACCATGCGGAGGCCTCTTGTGTCGCGTGCCACCTTGCACACGACCAAGGCCTCATGGAAGGTACCCGGCGGAGCCTTGAGAGCTTCCGGACTTTGTCGGCCGACTGTGAACGGCGCGCTTTCGCCCAAGGGCAAGCCGCCGCCCGCGCCGAGCAGTCCGAAAAGACCTCCGTCTCCCCCGAGATGACCGCACGGATGGATCAACTGGAGGCTGAGAATCAGCAGCTACGGCGTCGTCTCGACGAAGCCGAGGCTGCTAGGACTCGCCAGCTCCAGGGCGTTGATGACCTCCCGTCGTCCGCCATGGACCAGTCTATTCTCCAGCGGGCGGATGCTGCTTTGGAGCTGGCTATCTACCCTATCCTAGTTAGGGTATGGGGAGAGCGTACGGCCGGCGCCCAGCGCACCCGCGATATGGTAGATATGTTTGGCGCCGTAGCCCACCTCGGTGCCACAGCTCTACCAGCCTCCTTCGCTATGGCTCCGTCAAGACATGGTATGCGGCGTTCCCCAGTGAAATCCCTGCAACCGCCACCAGGCCTGTCTCTTCCACCCATGCAGTCGGATTACTCCATGCCGGCTCCGCTGCTTCCGCAGCGTAGGGACCCTTCACCGCCGCCGAACACCAAGACAGGCGGCACGGACGAGGAGTCTATGCAGGAGGAGGAAGGCTAGGCTTTAGCCTCGCCACTGCAGCAATGCGGCAGCGTGCCGGAGTCGCTTCGGTGGCTCCGCCCTGCCTCAGATCCGTCCTGCGGACCTGAGGCGCCGGCCGGCAACCCTTTTTAGAGGTACTATCACTTTTGATCACTCGGTGTGTCGTTTTACCAAATTTCCAAATTTAAAGGTTAACCCTAAAGATATTCCAAAGACTCGACACACCGTCCCTTTTGGCGGATGCCGCACCTTTTTGGACCACCTCGGTCAAAATTTTAGCTTGTTTATTAGGCTTTATTCAAAATTGTAAAGCACGTTATAGTTTACTCCGTATGTCCGGGGGTCGTTCCCCATTCTTCCAAATGGGACCCTTCAGGTCCTAGTCTTTTACGCCGTGACTTCCGGGTGTTGCCATCTTGCCTTCTTCCGGACCCCGCCATGCGAAGCCTTCGTCGGGTTTTCAGCAGTTTTGGGCGCGGGCGGAACATGTTGGGGACCAACATTGTAAGAAGGGGGTAATGTGGCGATTTTGCCCAAGATCGCGGCAGGAGTCTTTGCAAAACACTAGCTAGTATTACGGCCTATTTTTAGATCACTCTAATTCGGAGCGTGCGCTGCCTAGCAACGCACTGTACTTGATCGCGCCCAGTAAACTATAACAATGGTTTGACCTAGTCTCTCCCCCCGCCTCTTGGCTCGATATATACGCGAGCATTTTGCTTGGTCTGTCAGATTGTCCCAGAGCAAGCCAAGAGGCAGGACGAGAGGCTCGCCATGAGCTTTACGTCCCTGTATCTTGGGTAAGGCCCACGCGGGCCCTGGGGACGATTTCCAACGGGGGCCCGGGCTGGGGTAGAGACAGTTGCTGACTCGGGGGCGCAAGCCCGTTTGGATCGCCGGTCTATTCTCCACCCGGGGTGGTGTGACACAGGCTCTGGCAGACCGTCGGGCTGGCTCAGAGTTCCATCTCTGTGACAGTGCCTTCGGTGAGGCCGGCCAGCAACATGCCCATGAGTACGGGTTCCGTGGTGCCGCTCCCATGGCACCTCGGGCTCTACATACGGCTACATTACCATAACTATGTAATATGCATGTTGTAGTTAAGGAGTTGGTGAGATGCATTTGTTATGTCGTAGTGTATGACGGCCGGACTCGTTCCGGGATGACTGTACCTGGTTGTAGTGTTCCGTAGAGTAGTGCCGGATGCCCTGTAGCGGGCGCCCACCGAACTTTACATATATATAATATTACAGTAATAATGATGATGTTAATGTGTTTATTTTATTCTATTATTTTAATATTATATTCAGGTCAGCATGAGTCCAGTGTAGTTGTATTTTGCAAGTCAGCCCAAAATTGTTTCCAACAATCATCAATATGACATTGTGCATTCGAAATCAGAAAAGTGTGATCAATGTTCTCTTTAGCGTGGAATTATGGGTAATTTCACTTTTAAAATACCTGAAAATGGGGCATTTTTTTCAATAACGACTGATGTAAAAACTAAGATTTTGCTTATTTATCAACGAACCAGCGTGCATTTTTCACACAAAAATATGGGGCCACCTGTTATTTTTTTTGTTATATGTTGCTGAAGTTGTCAAAGCCAGTGAACTTATCAGTATTTTGGAAAATTTGTTCAATTTTGAAATGATATGGATGCCTGGAGCTGAATAATTAGCACTCTGACCGCCATATTCTGTTGTCATAAAAAATGATTCTAGTGAAAAAGGCCAAAAATGACCCATTTTTAGCTCACCGGCTGAAAGCCGTGGAGCAATTGGGATGGATTGACACGGTGTCCACGGTTCTATACGTCTACGGCTATGTTCGTCAAAAATATGCGTCGTGCCTCCCATGCACCGTGCATGTTAATAACAACAAACGGCGGCGATGCGAACGGTGTGGTGAAAATTGTTGTTTTCAATATTTTAAATAGGCAGTGTTGTTTTGTGATATGGATATTAATCCTAAATGGAATCTACTTGGTCGGTATACATGTATATAACACACATAGGTGTTGTTATTATTTCAAAACATCGACAAGAATCAGGGCACTGTGCGACAAACGTGATTCAGTCCACTGAAAAATTTATTAATTTGACCAAATTTTCACTTGTCGAGCGAATATTGATTGTATGATGAACGGAATAAGAATATAACTAATCGCTTGTAAATATTTCATTGATGTTGCTACAATATTGAGAGAGAATTTGCGTATTGAAAAATCTGTGTTTGGCACCTACCATGCTCCGCACCAACCACGCGGTGGCACCAAGCACGTATTGGACCGTGGTGTCTGCTGTGTCTGTTGCCCCATGTTTTCCTGACTCAAATCTTCCAGAATCTTCTCCGTCTAAAGTACCGTTCCTATGGTCCCCAAACTTGGAATACTGCTTGGTTATTGTGTGTTCTCCAAATGTTATTCAAGATTTGCAGCAAATTCCGAGGCTTTCTAATGAAATTTAGCGATTAAACACCAAATTCATCATACATGTGTGTGACGGAATAGCGGAGTTCTTCGGGCGGCTATTACGCCCACTGATCGAATAGTACGATGTATGTTGTGCGTGAACACACCAACAGGAAGTCCGACGTCAGTTTCAACAATATCCGATGTTTATTTGGATGATTTAGTCCGATGTACGATCACGGTCACTCACACAATCGTAATCCCCACAATAGTCCGAAGCATTATTAGTCCAGTATAAATTTGATATCCTCTAATCACAATATTTGGCGTAGTACCTCTCAATACAACCTTTCTCTTCAACAGATCCTACCCAACTACATTGTCCGTGGGAAAGCGCGGGGCTAAGTCTATAATGTGTGTGGGTTTTCCCGCGTAATGTGGCAGGTGTTCATGTGAAATGGCGGGAAAGTGATGTCATGTCTGTGTGGGCGGAGTCATGTGTCTGGGAATGTGGTGATTGGTGGGATTGTAGGAAGTGTTAACGTGAGCAGTGTTGTTTACATGTAGATGTGGTGCGAGGACGGTGCATGCCCGGTGACGTAAGGTAAGTAAGTATGAAGTCATGTGATGAATCTGTGCCGTGTATGCCGAGTGGGGAGAATGTGTCAGGGACGGGTTTCGGGCCATAACAGTCATAAATATTCTACAAAACACCCCTTCGTCAAATTACCCCCTGGGAATTTACCCTCCCCGAAACCTAACTGTCCAAAAATCTCAACATGATAAGCTAGAAGTCCTAAAGGGAAACACATTCACCGCGCGAGACAATGGTAAAACAATGAGTACAATAAAATTTTCTAACTGTCAAAATAAAGTCATTAGTCGGTCAGTCAACAGTCACTAAGATGATATGAACACATTTGACAAATACATTTAAAACAACGACAGGTGACGATGAAACACATAAATCAAGACATAAATCACAGTTAAAAGAATCACAAATATATATACATATTATATTATTGGAATGTAAAAATACTCCTCTACGTTCCCTAGCGGAACGGAAACACTTTAAAGTCCGAAACACCTGAAAATGACCAGGATTAATTGGTTCGAATTACACACATATATGGTATGATTAGTACGACATATGCAGGACACAGCTATCCTGGTGCTGTGCCCTGGGTACGTAGCCTAGTCCGACTGACGGTCGCGTCTCCGTGACGCGGGAGGCCGGGCGGCTGGCGATGCCTGTTGCATCAGCCGCCTTTGGTCGTCGGCCGGCAAGTGCGGTAGAACCGCCACAATCGTCGTCCAAAGTTCGTCAGGGATTCCCTGAGGTTCCGGCGACGAAGACGAAGACGAAGTAGTAGAGAGGCGGGCTCTAAGCTCCTGTACCTCTTCTCGTAGGTCCGAATTATTTCGCTCCGCAGTACGGAGTTCCTCCCGGAGTCGTCGATTCTCCTCCAGGAGAGGGTGCGGGGCTGTCGGGGTCTGTCGCTCGTGTAGCGACCCCATCCCGAATCCCAGAGACATGGCGTTATACTCCGCCTGGCGGATGTGTGCGTCCATGGCAAGTACGTATCCGCGGCGAATGGCTCGCAGATGTTGAAGCGCCAGGTCGTCCGCGCTGGCCAGTGCCAACGACGGGAGGTGATGCTCAGCATCTTCCGCAAGCAATAGAGGGTCCGCATCCGTTGCAGCCTGGGTGATTTGCTCCATCCAGTATGACTGATGCGGTCCGAGTCCGGCGGGAAGACGACGTGTGTTGTCGTCCTGGTAGAGTTCGGCGAAATCCGGGTTAATTCCGGGGAGGACTTGTAGTCCGGGTAAAGTCCGTTCGAGCAACCTTTGCCCATGCTGGCGAAGTAGCTGGTAGTCCGCACCGAACTCACCAGATCCGTGAAGTCCGAAATTGACCTCCAGGTCGCGAGGTAATGGATCCTGGTCCTCCAGGACCTCCATCCTTAGCCGAGGCCTGTCCGGGTCGTTGGCTCTTGTGACCAAGGTGGTCGTCGGGGGCAACAACTCCTCCTCGTAATCCAGGTACGGAGGAGGTGGTCCGAAAGTGATTAGGCCGCGAGACGGCTCCATGGGAGAATCCGGCCTGCTGTCGGGTGTTCGACGTTGTCGAGGTTCCGGCTCATCCTCGATAGTCCGAAGTGGTGGCGGCTGGTCGCACTCCATTGGCGACTCAGTGTCCGTAACTGGGGTTCGAGAAACCGTTCTTGGGGAAGGCTCCCTATCCACAGAGTCCGTAATTTTAGCCGTTTCCATGGGTTCGGCTGGGTCCGAAGTTCTGACTGAGTCCGAAGATTCAGCCGCGTCTGTCTCTACCGTAGGTCGGCTTGGCAGGGGCGGACATTCGTCCGGGGGTGGCACAAGTCCCTCCCGAACTCTATAGTCCGTAACGTTAGGCGCTGTAGGCCTCTCAACAGTCCGACTCTTGAGTATCGCCCCCGAGGGCGAACTCCGTGCGGGAGTTGAAACTCCTGTGGCTGGTGAAGCCGAGGTCCGCGATTCAGCGGCCTTCATGGCCGAGGTCCGATATACAACAGGGCGGTCGAAATAGAAAGCCCCAGGCTTTCGGTAGCGGACGTGACGGTTAATCAGTTGGATGTCGCGTACCATCCGTTCGACTTTGGCTTCGTCGGCCCTCGTTTTCAGTTGGGCAAACTCGATACGATCCAGTACCAGTTGGACCTCCGGTGCGGTATTCGGCGGGTACTGTGACATCACCGCGGGCGCCATCGCCCAGATGCCGAAAGTAAGTACTGATTCCGGCGTCCGTCGGAAGATGGGTACGTGCGATGGTACGCGTGGTGGCCGATAGTTCGGATTGGGTTGCATGTCAACCCCACATCGCTTGGCGAAACGAGTTACCATGTTCTCGGTGGCCATTAGTGATCCCCGTTGGAACATGGGGAACCGGTCCGTGTGACTCGCCGTGGGCGTCGAGATATGCTGTATCATGTCCGAAAGCGTTAGGGTCATGTACCCGTCCCGTGCGGGGCACACAAAGAAGCGTACGAATGGCATATGATACGCCAGAACATGAGCATCCAGCTCCTGTGGGGTCCGAAGTGGGGCCCGGCGAGGCACCGTGGGCCAGGTCCGTTCGCGTTCCGACTCCTCCTCGCTTGTACAGAAGGGGCAGTCGAATCCTCCTGTTCCGAGGCGTAGCGGCATCAGAGTCAAGTACTGACTCTCTGTCAGTATCGACGGTACGGAAAAATCATGGACATGTCCATATCCTGCGTGCCGGTTCCGGTCATAGAGTGGAACCGCATTCCAGTCGATTGGACTCGTCCCGTGGGGTGTGGGGGGACGAGGTACGAGCTCCATCAACTCGTCAACTTGACGGCGATAAGTCCGTTGTCGTAGATCCCGCGACTCATGATTTCCCTGAGTCCGGAATAAGTCCGTATAGGCCGAGGAATATCCTCGCGATGTCGTCGCGTGCGGGAGCAACGCGAGAGGTCGTACGGGTTTGGCCGGTTTGGCTGGAGCAGGCGAAGTAGCCGACACGGCGGTCGGTCGTGTGGCTGTCACTGGCGGAGTAGCCATCATTTGTTTTGGTCCGGAGTCCGAAGTAATACTAGCCGTAGCTTTAGCTGCGTCTCTAGCAGCCATGGCTTGTTCGACAATTTTCCCGCCTTCTTCCAGGCGCTGGAAGTCAGACGCACTCAAGTCCGACATAGAGTCCGATGATGGACTCGGCGTATGACGCTCTCCACGTTGAGCGAGTTTCGCTATCACTTTCTTCCGAATGTCCGCTTCGGCCCCAGAGGCCGTTTCTGTATCCGATATCGTGATCGAGTCCGAGGTAGGGGAAACTGTTCCCGGTGCGCTGTCGGCTGCCGCCGATTCTCCAAGTACTATGGGATGTTCCGGCTCATCCCCAGCCTCCACTATCCTCACGGCAAGTGGCAGTTCGTTGTTATCGGCATCAGATGCCGTCTTCTTGTCCGGTGGCTTGTCTCTCTCCTTGTCGGAAGATGACATGGTTCGACTTCGCTCACTGGCGTGAGCCCACACTCACTAGTCCGACTTTTATCCTAATACAAGGTGCGTACCAGGATTATTCACACAGTCCGTGAAATACTAGGCAAAAGTCCGTGCAATTGCCGTACGAAATATCCACAAGATATAGTCAATTGTCTTACAAGAACACTGTTGATATTCAACACTTTTCTACTAGATGTTCACTCTCCAGTGTCCGCAGCCAGAATGACCTACTTCTAAATCTTTCCTGCTTATCTGGCATCCGTACACACACAAAGTGCTGACAGTGTCTTTTGCGGTTTTCCACAATCGGGGGGTGTGCTCTGTCTTATTGTCTTATACGTCTTTTTACGTTCGCTTGATCCATCTCGGCTCTCAGTCGTGCGAAGAGGGGGCGGTCCATCACCTAGGCAACGCGTGTACATCAAAGCTCTGGTTCATCACACCAGTCAGGCGGGGCAGTAGGTTAGCACACAGCTGCTCTATTTTCCCATAGTCCGACACAAACTTCTGGATAACGCAATCCAATCATTTCACTGTCCGTCTAGCATACAGTCAAAATTACTGCACCTTTTGCGTGCTTCCACTCTCTATTGAAGTTAACTGGGAATGTTTATGGGGGTGCCACGGGCGGCTTCAGTGTTTATTTGCGCTTCATGCTTTTCCGTGTGAACTCTTACAATTAGTCCGTTCCTTATCGGCACAATTAGCACACAATAAACTTTTGACCAACTTGTTTATAACAGATGATCACTGTCCGTACATATGCTGAGGTATAAATACCAAGCTCACAGAAGTTTGCTCAGTCCGTTCATTTTCATCTAGTGCCGTAGATAATGGAACCGCTGATATTATCATGAGGGGTGATGGGGTGATCTGGGCGGCCCTGCCGTGGCGCGTTGCATAATTTTCAATGAATGTGTTGACAGATCGCGCGTTGGAATGCAGAGGTTTGTTCATAGCTGAATTCTGCTCCTGAGGGCATTTCCCTGAATTGTGCGTAGGGGGAGCAGAGGCTCTTATCAGACGCTTGCTCGGAAGACGGCTATCCTCTCACCTCGTCCGCGACAAAGTGATCTTACTCACGGCAGGACATGACGGCTGACACATGGGTGGAATTGTTAGTCATGCAATATTTAGGTAGTGCGCAACAGGCGCGAGATGGTATGGAGAAGTACGAAGTTATATGCAATGCATAACACACATATACCACATTATAGCATCGTAACCAGCATCAATATTATAACGCCATATCAATATTATATATGAAAATTGCCTCACTGACATCAGTACATAAAAATGGTTATTGAAATGAATATGTACATAATATTATTATATTATAAATATATTTTGGGGTGATATGACATCATAGTCCAATAGACAGGCATTTATTCATCATCATAGAGATCAGTCCCTTTGCACAGCCGTGGTTATCTGAACCGGGCTGGGCGGCGAATCGTGCGTCTGGGTCGATTGTACGGAGCAGGCTGGGGCGTAGCTTCGCTTGTTGTTGAGTCCGTAGCAATCGCGGGTTTGGGTCCGCGGGGTTTTGGCGCTCGCTGTGAAGCGCTAAAGTTCGACTTGCGCGATTTTCGCTTTCGTTTTCGACGTCGCGGTCCGATTGTGGGACTTTTCCGACTGGCGGGTGATGACGAAGTATCAGTCTCGGTAGTCCGATCTGTGTCTGACGATTTGTCTTGTACTGTGACATCCCAAGGGTAGAGGAATTCCTTGAGGAGCTTCAGGGGATCGTTCGATAGTTCGGTCTTGGAGTCTGTGCTGCTTGACGACTCAGGTGGCGATCCGACTTGAGGTTGAAGGTTCAGCAACTGTGCGTCGCCTTCATACGGTTTAATGACGTCCAGATGGACGACTCTAGTATTTCGTGGATTGGAGACTAGAGCAATCCGATAGTCTACCTCAGTAACGCGTTCCAGGACTCTCCAGGGTCCGGTCCAGGGTCGGGCGAATTTGTTGTTCTGAGTGAGGGGCAGGTAGTAGTACCGTACCAACTCTCCCGGCTGGAACTGAGGGCGAGATTTCGCATGTGCGTCATACCCCATTTTCTGGCGGGTTGCAGCTTTTTGTAGGTGGTCTTGCGCAAACCCATGGGCAGCTCTGATAGCAGTTCGGAGATACTCGACGTATTCAGGTCCGCATGGAGGTAGCGGTTCTGGGCCATGCGTGGGAAACATCAAGTCAACAGGCAAATTGCATTCATGTCCGTATACCATCAGGTGTGGTGTACACCCGGTAGAAGAATGCACCGAGGTGCGGTACGCCATGAGTACATATGGCAAGTGCAGATCCCAGTCATTCCCACGATCACTGACGAATGCACTCAACATATTCAACAAAGTCCGATTGAACCGTTCGACTTGCCCGTCACTCTGTGGGCGGTAGGGCGTGGTCCGAATTTTCTTGGCGCCCAGAAGGCGTACAACGCTCCGAAATAACGACGACTCAAATTCCGTTCCTTGGTCGCTGTGTATGGCTTTCGGTACCCCGTGGTACACGATCCAACGATTCACCAAAACATCGGCGACATTTTTGGCCGTATGGCGGCGGAGCGGGAATGCGTCCGTGTACTTTGAAAAGTAGTCCGATATGACAAGAATGTACCTGTGACCTCGTCCGGTAACTTTATGGGTATCTAAGATATCCATGGCAATACGATCAAATGGCGCCCCAGTTGGTAGTTGCGTTAGAGGCGATTTCTTGGGCGCTGGTTTTCCTTTCCGTGACACACACTGCGGGCAGCGGGCGCACCAGCGGGCAACATCCAAGGCGAGACCTGGCCAGTAAAACCGGCGCTTTACTCTCTCAACAGTCCGTTGTATTCCGAGGTGGCCTACGACCTTGAGGTCGTGGAGTTGGTGTGGAACCACCGTTCGTAATGCCGCTGGTAACACAGTTTGTATGACAGTCCGACCAGCTGGGTCCGGCTTAGTAGTACGTATGAGGACTCCATCCTGTAGCGCTAACAAAGTCCATCGTGAAACCAAAGTTTTCACTTCCTCACCATAGCGGGCGACTTCCTTTGACGTGGGTTTCGTTCCGTTCAATACCCACTGTCGTACGACTCCGACACTCGGGTCGACTTGCTGAGCGGCAACAATGTCCGATGTTGAATAGTCCGACAACCATTCTTGTCCGTTCAATTTCACATCCAATGCTCGCACACGTGCAGCTTGGCGTATTGAGATCATCCGAGACAAGACCGGTGATGTCATGGTATCACTGTCCAGGAGGTCTTTCTCGGGTCCGACAGGAACCACCGTAATCCGTCTGACGGGAAGTTCTCCAGAACTTGTTTCCGGGTCCGTGGGTGGAACGACTAAGCGTCCAGGGCAGTCCGAATGTTTGCAACTATGGCAGCGGGAAAGTCCGTCAGCATTTCCGTGGAGCTTTCCAGGACGGTGTTCAATACGAAAGTCATATTGCTGCAGTTTGGCTAACCAGCGAGCCAACATACCGTCTGCATCGTTGTAATTCTTTAACCAACGCAAAGAACTATGGTCAGTTCGTAACAGGAATCTGCGTCCCCACAAATAATGTCGGTAATGCTGAATCATTTCAACGACAGCCAACAGTTCTCTATAGGTCGTACAATAATTCCGTTGCGTGCGGGACAGCGTCTTGCTTGCAAAGCCAATCGGGATTTCCTTTCCATTGACACGCTGTGAAAGCGCGCCTCCGATGGCGTAACCGCTGGCGTCGGTATCAAGAATGAAATAATTGTCCGCATCTTGTGACGGATGGGCGAGCTTGGGGGCCTTGATAAGTGCGTTCTGGAGCCTCCTAAAGGCGTTCCGTTGGGGCGATCCCCACGTGAAGCGACATTCACCCCGGGTGAGTGACACCAGAGGTTCAGCAATTTCGGCATAGTCTTTTATGAACCTCCTGTGGTAATTTGCAAACCCCAGGAAAGCTCGTACGTCCGTAATCTCACAGGGAGTCGGCCATTCCCTAATAGCCTTGACCTTGTTCGGGTCCACCCTGATTCCTTGTCCACTGACGATAAATCCCAGATATAGGATTTCGCGTTGAAAGAGTTCGCACTTTTTGGGTTGTAAGCGTAACCCGGCAGTTCGTATCCGATCGAGGACCGCTTCCAGATTGGCAAGCGCCTGATCAAAAGTGCGTCCGTATGCTATCACGTCATCCAGATAGCACATACATCTGGTCCACAGATATCCGCGTAAGATGGTCTCCATGAGACGTTCGAAAGTCGCTGGCGCGTTGCTCAGTCCGAACGGCATAACCCTGAATTGGTATAGGCCTTTCCGGGTGGCGAAGGCCGTCTTGGGTCGGTCCGTCGGGTCCACTTCAACCTGCCAATATCCCGAGGCGAGATCTAAGGCCGAGAAGTAGTTCGCTCCAGCGAGTGCGTCATGCGTGTCTTGAATGTTCGGAAGAGGGTACGAATCTTTCCGTGTTACGTCATTGAGCAGACGATAGTCCACACAGAATCGTACCTGTCCGTTTTTCTTTCGTACCAACACCACTTGTGAACTCCATGGTGATTCCGAAGGTTCGATACATCCGAGTCGCAACATTTTGTCAACTTCCTCATCTATGATGTGTTGTTGCGCTTGGGGTACGCGACGTTGTCGCTGACGAATTGGGGCGCTTGTACCTGTGTCGATCCGATGTTGCACTACATGCGTCCGTCCGAGCTGTCCTTCGGGGCACATGAAAGTGTCTCTGTACCGATATACCAAATTAGCACAGCACCGTTGCTGTTCAGGTGCTAGTCCGGCACGGTCCACCATCTCCCGTAGGTGTGGCGGGAGGTCTTCGTAATGGTTAACGTTCGTGTGGGGAACTTCCGGTTCCTCTCCTGACTTCGGCAGAGCGCCCACAATACTGTCAACGGGGCTCGCTATGGCTATTGGATCTGAGCGAGTCAGAGTTACGCCCGTATCCGCGGGGTTCACCACAGTCACTTTAACACACTTCCGGTTCAATGAGGTCAATGTGCAACCCATAATCAAGTCCGTTTCTTCCGGAAAGTTCGTCATGGGCTGAATGAGCCGAGGGTGTTGGCGCACCCTGACCTTTGAGGTCAGTACAAGTTCGACTATGGCCTCACTACGTGGCGGTACCGTAACGGCTCGACGTACGGCCATGCGTACAACATTAGCTTCGAAGTCCTTGTATGCAAACAGGATCTCTTTATTAATTTCGACAGTTCCATCACCGTAATTAACGATGGCTTTCGTTTGTCGGAAGAAATTCATGCCCAAAATCATTTCGTCATGAATTGCTGCTACACAAAATGTCACTGTCATTTCTTTCGTTCCGACCTTGATCGTAAGGTCTAGAAGTCCGTCGATCGGGCTGGAGTCTCCGTTGACATCCCGAATGGTCGCCATGGTCGGGCGTAGAGTGCGCTGTTCGACAGGCACGTGTCACATCATGTCCTTTCGGAGCAGGGAAACCTGTGCTCCTGAGTCCATTACTGCTTTAAAAGTTCGTTCTCCAACATGCACTGGCAATTTCCAGCACTCATGGGCGGCCAGACTTCGACTGATAACAATCGGTCCATCGAGGTCCTCCTCAGGCAATAGGAGTGGAAGTTTCAGTCTTCCCGGCTTGGTTTCAGGTCCCGACGGGAAAGCGTAAAAACCTCCATCATCCGACACCCATTCGATTTCAGACATAGAGTCCGTTCCAGTATCGCCGGTGGTGCGTGTCGACACCCCTTCGTGACGGTTAGTCCGTGATGGCCTGCGTGGCAATGGTTCCGACACCCCTTCGTGGAGGGATTCCGTACCTGAAGTCGACGAAGCACACTTGGCGCACACCCCTTCGCGGAGCGGAAGGGCCCGTGGTGTCGGCGCCAGCTTGGTTGACGTCATGTTCGTAGCTGTGGACACAACCACTGGTTTGGAGCTTTGAGCGTAGCTCGGTTTAACGGAAGGTTCTTGCTCCACAGTTCCTTCCTCCCTTAGTTTGACGGCCTGGCCTGTGGTGGTGGCTGAGCCGGTGGTGTCGTAGCCATTGGCTGAGAGTTCGAGTTCGGTATACCGATCTGTCCGTTATTCCGATTTGCGCCAGGGCGTGGCGGGAACGATTTCATTCCGTTTCGTACCAATATGTCCTTCAAACGGTAACACCGTATCCACCTGTGTCCCGGTTTCTTGCAGAAGAAACATATTTCAGTTCGACCTTGAGGCGTAGGACGGTCGCCACGAGTCTGAGCGATAGCTCGTAGAACAGAGTATAGTGCGTCCTCACCGTATTGTCCGCACTCATCACTAACAACACACTGGAACGCTTCCGCGACCCATTCGCGGGAGCAGGAAGGGACGGAATGTTCTTCACACCCTTGCAGTCCGGTCGTGTCGCTATCTGCAGGGTCGTAGTATGCAGCGATCTGATCGGGAGTTGGTGTATCCCACTGGTTCAACTGTCCAATCGCACATGAAAGTTCGTCGTTCGCTTCCGTGTCGTCGGCATACCCGTGGTAAGTGGCGTCCGCTCGGCGGGTACCGTGGGGCCGATCTCTCTTGGTCCGCTGCTGGCGACTCTCCGCTTTCAGTACAGCCGTGAGTGCGTCGCTGTACGAAGTAAATGTCATTACACAAAGTCTATCCGCAATATGGTCAGGCTGACCATTGACAAATTGCGAAATAACAGTTCGTTGGAGAAACTCAGGTGTGACGTCATCGAACACCTGTTCTGCTATGGCTTGTAGCCGTTCAAGGAAATGTTCGGCATCTTCTTTCCGTTCACGCTTCAAGAACGGGAAGTCGTCTCGTTTCGATTGTCGGCGGGCGGCGGGTTCCCATCCTTCCAGGAGACGACGCCTGAATTCATCCCAAGGCGTGTTGAACGGAATGTTCAGAGCGATTGCTTCCGCTCGTCCGCGTAACGTACTACGGAATGTCGTAGTTTTGTTCAGGTCCATGTACGTGAATCGGCCGTAAACTGTTCGAAGCTGCGGAGGTACTGGTTCAGATTACCCTCCTTAAACGTGGCTCGCCACTGTGCTGGTTTGGCAGTACTCAGCGCTAGCGTCGGGATGATGGGCGCTTGTGATGCCGCTGTCGTAGCGTGGGCAGTCGTCGCAGAAACGGCGGGAGTTGGCGGCGCGACCTCCGTGGTCGGTGCGGCAGTGGTCGTGGTGACCGGTATGGCGTGGCGTCGGGTGCGGGCGGATAGCCAGCGTGATTTGACAACGGCGCGGTTTGGGAGACCGGTCCGTATGGCGGCGACATTTCCGGCATTCTGTATGACGGAGTTGGGTGTGACATTTGTGGGAACTGATATCCCGAACCAGGAGCGTACACACTGGGAACTGCTACTCCAGGGTTTTGCGGCACAATTCCCAAATTGGGCACTATTCCGTGATTGTACGCGGCAACACCGTACGCTGGTACTCCATGGTTTGGTACAGCTACTCCCAAATGATTGTGCATGGGCACCGCATTTCCATAGTTCGATACTGCTACTCCCCCATGATTGTGCATGGGCACCGCATTTCCATGGTTGGGCACGTAGCCGTGTGAGGCGGAATGTTCCGCTGGTAGCGACGGTTCGCCGTGCGATGGTCCGATGTTGACTACCGGTGGTGGCAGATGCGCGGGGTGCGTGTTTTCGCTGGTGTCGGAGATCGGTACTCCGATGTTGCGCGATCAATGGTGTCGCTGGCGTATCGGACCTCCGATCTCGGCGCGGGTGCGTAGAATCGTGTCGGCGGGTCGTTCGTCTGGGCGGCGTTGAACCTGGGGTCGGCCGCGGGGGTACTCTCGGTGGCGGCTCTTCTCCGGTTCGGCAGGTGGACATCCGGCAGCTCTCCCGTGACGACTGGGTCGGCCGGTACTCTGGAGTACACCGGCGGGGTTCGGTCGGGTCGCGTCAGTGTGTGGATTGTTACCGATGGGCGCGACATTACATTGTCGTGTCGCGGATACAGTTCAGCACGCGTATCCGATTCATGCGACCATTGTTGGACACGCGACCGACTCGGCGGGTGCGTCAGCATTGAATTGTCATAGTTCGTTGGTCGTACACTCACCGACTTAGGTAGCGGGTCGGTATTGGGTTGGCGCTGGAAGCGCGCATAGTCCGTTTCACTTCCGTCGCTTGGTCGCGACCTTGGCGGTCCGGCAGGTGTCGCGTGGTATGACCGCGCATGCGCGTCAAGGATTTCTGTCACCGTGCGCGACGGCTGGTACGGGTCACCGTCCAACAGTTCTTCAAGGTTACTATCGGCTCGCATCCAGTCCGGCATGTACTCTACTGATGCCGCCGACGATAGTTCGTACAGTTCGTTTGGCGGTTGTACTTGCGATAACGTAATAGTATCGCTCATCGCCACTGACCTTGGTCGTGCAGTTCGCTGGTTCGCTGGGACCGGATTCATCGTCACCTCATCTTCCGGGCTTGGTCAGATCGGGTTCCGAGTCGTAGATCGGGTATTCATCAAAAGTTCGTACGTCGGGATAGTTCGTAAGCCGAGAACTGGCCTTCGCTATCCTGGTCACGGCACCAATGTGACGGAATAGCGGAGTTCTTCGGGCGGCTATTACGCCCACTGATCGAATAGTACGATGTATGTTGTGCGTGAACACACCAACAGGTAGTCCGACGTCAGTTTCAACAATATCCGATGTTTATTTGGATGATTTAGTCCGATGTACGATCACGGTCACTCACACAATCGTAATCCCCACAATAGTCCGAAGCATTATTAGTCCAGTATAAATTTGATATCCTCTAATCACAATATTTGGCGTAGTACCTCTCAATACAACCTTTCTCTTCAACAGATCCTACCCAACTACATTGTCCGTGGGAAAGCGCGGGGCTAAGTCTATAATGTGTGTGGGTTTTCCCGCGTAATGTGGCAGGTGTTCATGTGAAATGGCGGGAAAGTGATGTCATGTCTGTGTGGGCGGAGTCATGTGTCTGGGAATGTGGTGATTGGTGGGATTGTAGGAAGTGTTAACGTGAGCAGTGTTGTTTACATGTAGATGTGGTGCGAGGACGGTGCATGCCCGGTGACGTAAGGTAAGTAAGTATGAAGTCATGTGATGAATCTGTGCCGTGTATGTCGAGTGGGGAGAATGTGTCAGGGACGGGTTTCGGGCCATAACAGTCATAAATATTCTACATGTGTTTGTGTTCATACATACGGGTTGCGGGCTTGCGGCCGGGAATCAATATCACTTCAACGCATGCGCAGACGGGACAATGCGATCGCACATGGGGATTGTTTATCTTCGCATTTCGACCAAGAAAGGCGATTTTATCCAATCGTACAATTTTTGATAGTATAACGAACTCATAAAACCACCGTCCTCCTCCGCAAAACCACCCGCAGAGGAGTGATCACGTTCTTGCGGAGGTTCGACCACGTGCATGCGGAGGATCAGCCACGTGCTTGCAGAAGACCAGGCATGCACATGCGCAGAACAGCTTCCGGTGGAGAGCCCAATGTAAAGAGGCAGCCACAGCTCTCTGGGAGTCAGTCGGGGCAAGGTACGAGAGGAGACACATCACCCTGAGACGGTTCTGTCCTCCTTGGACAGGCGAGGGAGAGGAGTTTTCCATACCTCGGCACATCTTGACCTCCGCCGTGCGGAGCCCCAGACTCCATGTATGGGAAATGTAACAGGGAAGGGTGTGGGTCCCAGATGATGACAATAGCATGAATCCGGTCCAACGGCCCCTCAATATATGAACCACGGCCCTCTTGACTTACAGCTGACGGCAAGGAGGCGATCTCTTCTTGCACAGTGGTGCAAGCGTGAGGGAAGTCTCTGGTGAACCTCCGCAACCCGAGGACCTGTGAGGGACGTCCCCTGATGTGAGGAGACACTCCGTCTCCGCAGAAGACGGACCTCCGCAACCGCAGACTTGTGAAGAAAGTCTCTGATGATACTCTGCACCCGCGGAGGTGGCGAGGGAAGTTTCCTGACATGCGGAGACGACCCCCCGCACCCGCAGAAGAGGGAGGTGAAGCAGACGTGCGGAGGACCCTCCGCAAGGACGAGGGAACTCTGCGGAGCCACGGAACCTCTGCAGCGTGGAAGACCTCTGCAGAGAGAGGACCTCCGCAGAAGTGAGGACCTCCGCACCGGCGACACTTCCGCGGAAGACGGCGAGACAGACTCCGCAAGTACCTACCTCCGGAGACAGAAGAACTGCGGAGCCAGGGAACCTTCGCCTCTGCATGGACTTCGCGTAGGAAGAGACTGACGCTAGTTCTGATGCCTAACGTTAAAGCAGGGTTTTAGTCTAGACCTGGACCCGGTGTAACCTTTTAGTATTGTAAAGCCCGGTGACTTAGTCTAAACCTGGTCACTGTGTAATTTGGGGAAACATTTCATATATTTTGTGAGTGAATAACTCGTCGTATTTGGTAATAAACCCGTGTCTGAAAAATAAACACAACAAGAGAAAATAAACAACAACAACAAACCACCACGGCACCAAATAACCATCAATCGTAAAATCGCTACAATAGCATAAAATACCTGGATTTTGGTGCAATCGTTGTTGATGTTTCTGTAAATCCACTGTAGTATGTTTATCAATTAAGTGAAAACGAGACAATCAGAGATTGCAGACCCTCGCCCTTCAGATTTAGTCACTAAAATTAGGCGATAATTGAGAGTTTTGGTCTTAAGACCAATAGACCATCGGTTGTACGCCATACGATTGGGAATTGGCCAAAGAAAAATTCAAAAATAGGTTGAGGATTTAATATTGATTAGAACCGGAGTTATAGCCAATTATGTGATTTTCTTTTTTTCCGTTGCCATGGCAACCGTTTTCTGAGCCACTACCATAGCACTCCAGCCCTATAAATTTCAAATCGATCGGACCGTTTGCCTTTGAGTTATGAGCGCAGACATTTGCACTGAAACGTCGCTGGCCAAAAATAACCGAAATCGTGACCCCCAATTTTTCGACATCAGGCGATAATAGAGAGTTTTCGTCGTACGACCATCGGTCGTACACCCAACGATCGGGAATTGGCCAAAAAAAAATACAAAAATAGTTGGAAAAATTAATATCAAGTAAAACCGGAGTTAGAGCCAATGATGTGAATTTTTTTTTCCGTTGCCATGGCAACCGTTTCCATCCGATTTTGGTAAAATTTTGAAGGGACTGAGCCACCACCATAACACTCTTGCCCTATAAGTTTCAAATCGATCGGACCGTTTGCCCTTGAGTTATGAGCGCGGACATTTGCACTGAAACGTCGCTGGCCAAAAATAACCGAAATCGTGACCCCCAATTTTTCGACATCGGGCGATAATAGAGAGTTTTCGTCGTACGACCATCGGTTGTACACCCAACGATCGGGAATTGGCGAAAGAAAAATACAAAAATAGTTGGAAAAATTAATATCAAGTAGAACCGGAGTTAGAGCCAATGATGTGATTTTTTTTTTCCGTTGCCATGGCAACCGTTTCCATCCGATTTTGGTAAAATTCTGAAGGGACTGAGCCACCACCATAGCACTCTTGCCCTATAAGTTTTAAATCGATCGGACCGTTTGCCTTTGAGTTATGAGCGCGGACATTTGCACTGAAACGTCGCTGGCCAAAAATATTCGAAACCGTGACCCCCAAATTTTCGACATCGGGCGATAATGGAGAGTTTGGGTCATACGACCACGGGCCATATATCAGATGATCAGGAATTGGCAATAGAAAAATACAAAATTAGTTAGAAAAAATTATCTTGATTAGAACTGAAGTTATGGTCAACTGAAGTTATGGTCAATTATGGTCCTATTAGTTTCATGTTGATCAGACCATTCTCCTTTGAGATATGCGCGCAGACAGACAGACAAACAAAATAAACAAACAGACATACAAACGGACAGACCCAATTGCAATACCCTCGCCCCCCTACGGGGCGAGGGTAAATATCTCGGTTATTGTGCGGCGCTAGCCGTACTATATCTGTTAGTGTAATTTTGACCCCATGGTACTACTGGTGAGGAACTTGTCTATGCGTGGACTTATTGCTACCGAATTAAGTCAGCGATGACATTATCCATATTTCATGTCACAATCTCAGATTACAACAAAGTTAAGTAGCAAATATTGAACAAAGAAAACATACACCTTTGTCATTTGTGGAAAGTGCAACTAAAACCCATTTTGGCAAGAATAATGGACGAATCGACAAACAAATGCGAGTAATAATCAATTTTCGCATGGACAAGCTCTGCACCAGTATTGGAGGTATTATGGTAGTGTAAGACCATCTACGAGAATTGTTCTCTGTGAGAGGGAAGTAGAGAGTTATTACAATACGAGTTCGAGTTACAATACGATTCGAGTTCATTGTTTCATATTGTTATCAAACTAATCAATAGGCTTTAAGTTGATTTGCAAATATTGTGTGAGTGAAAACACACACCATAGTCCTTTGTGGAAAGTTCAACCAAAACACATTTGGGCAAGAATAATGGGCAACTCAACCAAAAAGGGCAGGTGAGAATCAATTTACCCATGGACATCAAAATATTCGACAGGTTGTCATAACGTTCAGGTTCACAATTAGAATTTTTATATCACATGGAAACAAGACCCACAATATTTTGTTTGGTTGTTTAACCAAGAAATGTGTTTCGTGTCTATTTATCCTTGATTTTTTTTGTGTTCACTCAGCCTCGAGTACTGGTTCTACTCTCCTTTGTCCCTGTGGCCGCACACGTAACCTCAAGTTCTGCTGTTGTGATGCTTGTTGCAGGATATATAGCGAAGGCACCGGTAACAGGGCAAAGATCTATAAATAGCACTGTTCATTGATTGGTTGGAGGAAGGGCGGAAACACCCGATAGTGTTTCCGAATATTTCCTAATAGGGGACATCAGCCATTGAGCGTGACTGGGCGATAAAACGTGAAAATGAATCTGCGGCGAAAAAGACATATTTAGCAAAGGATTCACGCGAACACACAATGACAGCTAGTGCAATGCACACATGCCCAATCACTAAACGAACATGTTTCGAAAGCTGCCCTGCCAGTAGGCCTAAATGTATACATGCGTGCCGGCCGCGGCCGGGTGCTCGACGGTAACATATCGATTTTTTGTTCGATTTGCAAACAGTCACTCCTCTGTAGTCTGTCCGATTCCGATCATAGTGCACCCGTGATTTGATTGGCGGAGCAGGGGCTCGATGTTTGAATCGACGAAATTATCGAAAAGTCTTATTACAGATAGCATTATAAATGTCACTTATTGTTTAGATCTGAATTAAAAATGTCGTATCTGGTTGAATAGGCTACGATTAATTCATTTGTTAATCATTCACATGATTCACGACGGCCCAAGGAGCGTTGATCACGAGTAAGTCATGACAATACAGTAGCGGATTAACGATCGTCACTTACGGCATGTACCGATAAATACGGAAGCCCATAGGGGACATGCGCGTAAAAAAATTCTATGTCTTTTCCAGCAAAAAGCTAGCACGTTCGAAAGTGGAAGCATTTAAACACTATCACGTTCGCACGTGGAAACAGTTAAGGCTATTGCGTTCACACGTGGAAAGTCCGAGGTTACCACGTTCACACGTGGAAGCATTCAACGCTTCCACGTTCGCACGTGGAAACTTCCGGAGTTTCCACGTTCGCACGTGCAAAGATTTGGGTGTGGTAGCATCAAATGCTTTCACGTGTGAACGTGGTAGCTTTGAATCTTTCTACGTGTGAACGTAGAAACCTAATTATTTCTACGTGCGAACGTGGAAAGGTATAAATGCTTCCACGTGTGAATGTACGTGGTAGCTTTGGAACTTTCTACGTGTGAACGTGGAAACCTACATCTTTCTACGTTCGAACGTGGTAGGTTTTAAAGTTTCTACATGCGAACGTGAAAGCATATAATGATTCCACGTGTGAACGTGGTAGCTTTTGACTTCCTACGTGTGATCGGGAAGCCTAAAACCTTTCTACGTGCGAACGTGATAAGTTTTAAAGTTACCACGTGCGAACGTGATAGCGCTAAATGCTTCCACGTGCGAACGTGGTAGTTTTGAACTTTCTACGTTCGAACGTGCAGGGTTTTTAATAGGAAAAAAACACAATTATTTTTCTCGCACATGTCACCTATGGGCTTCCATAGATAAAGGTTTACTTTCTAAATGAAAAAATAAAGAATTATAACAAAAACAAGTTGTAATTTGCATTTATAGACTTTGCCGTAAAATAATATATAGTAGATTCTACCGGGGTAAGACATCAACCCATATTATTAATTGTAAACAATCAACACATCAATCTAAATGTGGTAAATACAAAACAGTTGTATGGATTAAAACAACAATATATACCCACTTTTAGAATTGACAAAATTTAACCAGTCTGCAATAGCTTTATTTTGTATATAGAATGAGAATTCATGCAAATTTTGGTCTGAAAATATGTATTGTGTGCCTAAATTGAGTTGACAAAATCAAGATTCAAACTCAGGCTAATCATTTTTCCTCAGAGCGGCCCGCGTTGCGGGCAAGTTCTACACACAGTCTTGTGATATCATTGGTATTAGTCTACCAATGAATGTAGTCCGATCATTCTCTATCCGATGTAAACTTTCAGGCACAGTTAATGGCGATTTTCTACGGAAGACCGTTAGTGCCAGGTGTGAAAATATATTTAAGTGGCGGCCGCCACTTAATTATCTGGCGGCCGCCACATAATTATCTGGCGGCCGCCACTTATTTAGTGCTTTAACACAGCATTTTGGTCTATCCATAGAAATTCATTTTAAAATAAAATAAAATAAAATTTACATTTCATTTGATATATTTTATCGATATACTAAGTCGATATTATCAAGTTACCCGGGATTTAAAAAAAACAACTTCTTTCCCCTCCCCCCCCCCCCCCCCTCGAAAACCAGCATCCCATAGGAGTGGTGCGCGTTAGTCACATGCAAAGTGACTCTGATCGGTCAATGCCGATTTATGTTGTAACATTATATGGTCCAAGAATGCCTCAATACATTTAAAGAAATTTGTTTTGGGGATGAAATGTACATATTTTCATTAAAATTAATTTTCATTAATTAATTAAGTGGCGGCCGCCAGATAATTAAGTGGCGGCCGCCAGATAAATATATTTTCACACCTTTCATTATCTGGCCTCTAAGGGCTTCCGTAATTTTCTGATTATCTGTCATCGAATTGTGCCTATTCCCTATTTATTACTGACGATCTCAAGATGTACTTCAAGTGTGCATGACGAACAAGAATGCTAGATTTGGCTGATTTAACTTTAAAACAGGGAAGGGGAAGTAAACTTTCATATATGAACTCTTCACTGGCATCGATGGATACATTGGCAAAGTACATGAATATACAACACACTGATCATGATTGTACTAATAGTTCTAATAGATTCTGGTAAAAATCCCTCGTGAGACATTGGTGGTAAGAAAAGTGGGGGTGCTGGAAGGTAGAGTGGTAGTAAGCATGCATTAGCGAATTCTTCATTCTTCTTTGAAACTTTGTATTTTAATGATAGTGATACTGTATTGTAATCCTTGTGAACTACTCATTCCGGATTTTTATTGTTTTTTTTGTGTGAATTTTTTTTTCTTTGAAGAATCGCCATTCATTTATGATGGTAAAGAACATATTATATAGACTGTGAATGTTGCATGGTGGTATGGTGTCTCTTTTGGTAACCTTCACAAAATGTATTTATTGTATAGGTCTGCACTTCTCTGCAGGCAACTCTTGAAAGCTGGAAATGTAGTTTGGATATACACGGGGATTCAGTGTATGTTATATAATATTATACTATCTTTTGGTGACCCTGAACTTGACGATGGCATTGGATGGAAGTCAAGTTTGAGTCAACAACAAATGTGGGAATTGTTCCATAGCGACAAAACTTGTTAGAGTTAGAGCTTAGTGTTGTATTACCAAGTCATGATGGTATAGGACCACATTATACTAGTAACTATCAAAATCCATTTGATGAAATATTCTGGTTGCCTTATTATTCCGGTGAGCTACAGGGCCCTTTGGGGGTAAACTTACTGTAAATCCACACTAACGAGAATATTTGATCACAATGTTCTGTTTTCGAGTGCACAATGTAGTATTGATGATTGTTCGAAAGTCTGAAAGTCATCAGAATAATTTTAAATTTCAGCCTCTCTTATTGGGTCCACCTGGAGCGAACATCCTTAATAACATTGGATTATATATAACATTTGAGTTGCGTAACAGCGTATCATGTTCGTGCATTTTCAGCAATCAAATGAATGATAACTCACTATATTAATCATTTAGTTTGGCTATTCCATACGATAAAAGTACATAAAGGTACATTTTTGAACTCACGTTTGTTGAGCATATCCTCGTCCAGAGATTGGATTTTGGTTATGATTCATCAAATCAGTTCTCTGAGTAAATTCAAGTTGTGAATGTACTCTGTTTTTATAGCTCAATAACTTCGGTGTCTCATTTTTCGAGACGAAATCACATTAGTGAGCTATGGTATATTTGAGTTGGTGCTAGGGGCATATCTAGCCAATGAGGGGGGTTAGATCACCATGGTGAGAGCCAAATAACGTCGGCCTGGGGTCCAAGTGTGACTAATCGACCAAACCTGTGTTCACAGAGAGCCTGGCCGGCCTATGATGTGGATAAATAGGCCCAAGTAGCGCACCTTACTCTACTAATACTACTCACCCACTGAATGTATACCATATTTGATCCGTCTGGCACATTTTTAATCTTCATTGAATTTAGAAGAATTAGTAAGCTGCGCTACATGGGCCGATAAATACATATTCTCGGTTTGAAGAATCCGGGTAGTTAAATCTTTCATGACATTTGGTTTGGATTTGTATGATATAAGTTCCAGTATTTTCCAAATGGCAATGAAGCCTGTAGTATTACATGTTGAAGCTAGTACTCTCACATCTGTGTTTTCGTACCACATGTAATTCCTGGTCGATGACTTAGTTGTGTGGGGCTGTGTGGCGACTGACTTCAGGTGTAAAGAACACGATAGCGTAGTATAACCATACGATAGTGTACAACGAGACATACTTCTAGCAACATATCCAATGTAGAGAGTGGCTCAAGGGCTAGGAAAGGTTACCGGAAAATGTACACTGAGTGTTAAGCATTCAAAATATGGTCCCCTTTTCGACAAAAATGACAGTTTCGACTGCCAAAGGTCAAATTCAAGGTCACCATCAAGATCGTATATGACCTCCTATTTGAATGTGCCAATAACTAAGGACTATATCCATGCATTCTAAGAGTTCAATCTACACTACCAGTATTACAGAAAACAAAAATGGCCGCCACACATAGACCAACGATTCGAGAGCAACAAAACTCCTGAACAAAACTACACATCACAAAGGTACATATAAAAACCCTTTTGCATAAATTAGAAAATAAACTTATCAAACTGATTTTGAGTTTGACGCCTCTCAGAGTCCGAAGTTTCTGCGTTTTTTATCGAAAACGAAAAAAAAAAAATATTCTCTTGAATTATTTTCAGGTATTTTCCCTAAATTTCCGAAAAAAAGAGAGAAAATAATGTGGAAGTACGATGGATGGACGCCTTGGGCTGAACATTCATAGTGTTGAGCCACAACTGTTTTTTTTTAAACGTTCATTAGCGAAAAAATGTTGGGGCTAGATGAGGAAATGGCTCAAAACAGATAGTGACTTGATTCTACGGTGGCTTATTTATGCCATCATTAAATCCGCGACCGAAACGTTTTCGTTGTGGCGAAAATATTCTCGCCGCGAATTGAATACTTTCAGCTGCGGCGAAAAACATCATCGTCGCGACCAAAATCATTTTCGTTACAGCGAAATGGTTCTTCCTTGCTGCAGCGAAAATTATTATCGCCGCGGCGAGAATGGCTATACTTGTTAGAACGTTTTTCTTTCATCACCTGAAATTATCTATTAATGCAAATATCGCCGCGGCGAATATTCGCAGTTAAGTGGAGTTGTCACCGCGATGGTAATTATCCTCGCTGCAGCAGAAATGTATTGGTCGCGGCAACAATAGTTTTCTCTGCGGCGAGAATGTTTTGTTGCCGCAACAATGGTTTTCGTTGAGACCAAAATGTTTTAGTTGCGACAAAAACTATTTTCGCTGCGACGCTATGTTTTCGCTACAGCGAAAACGTTTTGGTCGCTACAATTAAATTCGCGACGAAAACTATTCAGAAAAAAAAATTGTGGCATAAATCAGCCACTGTAGAGTTCGAATAGGTTTAACATAACGAGTCAATGCAAGACAGTATATTGTGGCCCATAAGATTATTTTGAGGGCACCAACAGTACGCATGGGCATGTCGTCACTGGACAGGTATTCACTGATGATGCAGACCCACTCCGGTCTGTGTTTGCCAATTCTCTAGCCATCGACTTGTTTGTGCCTGCTGATTTACTTTGGGTGTGCAATACGTTTTTGGTGACACTAGGAGTAGGCATGCCTCAACATGTAACTATGGATTTCTATGGGCCGTGATCTTATAAGAGTCCACTACGTTCACGTGATGTCAGTTACGATGAAAGAATTTGTTTGCAACAAAAATGTATCAATAACTATTTATGCATTCATTCAAAACGTCATGATTTACATACACTTGTACTGTCAAGTGGTTTTCATACTGGTAGTTGATCCCACTCTATGATTGAATTTGCATCATAATCTGTATCACGATAATGTTATTTATATTATTATATGTCTAATCAGTGCATTCCTATCTTATTCAATGTAATTTGGCGAGTGCAATAAATATCCGTATTGCACTGTTGTCATTACTGCACTGGCCAGAAACCGTTGCTATGACGTCACTCATTGTGACGTCACTCATTGTGACGTCACTCATTGTCTCGTAAACTCGTTCTCCGTGAAAGGACCCGTGCGGAATAAAACCCAGTACAATGCAGTATTTGCTTAAGTCCGCTCCAAACAGTGAGGAGAGGGGGTCAAAGAGTTTTTCAAAATAAATTACTGTATTAAACAAATCTAGAGCTTCAAAATGACATATGTTATAAAGTAACTAAACATCATAATAAAACTGAAAAGAAAATAGGGGGTCACCGTATCCGTTCTCTTGGAATACAAGATGCAAGATGTGAATATGGGCGAAAAAATGTGTAAGACTACCATAAATTCAGTCATTTTAGTAAATGTTTGTGATTTTTGATGGAATATGTCGAAGAAACCAGCACGGTGACCCCCTATTTTCTTTTCAGTATTAGAATGTTGATCAGTTACTCTATGAAATATGTTATTTTGAAGAGATAATATTCAAGATATAACTTTTAAATTTTGACTTTTCATTACCTCCCTGTTTGTAGCGGACTACGTTAATATCGAACTCGTATATGGCAGTCCAGTAATGTGAAGTGAATATATTTATCTGGCTGCACTGCTCAATTTGATATGGAAATGTACTTTGCGTATTTTTTGACATTTTTGTAACCCATGATTTCCCACCACACACGAGTTTTTGGAACCTTTGCCGTGATATATGCTGTACTGGTGTTTCTTTCTTTCCCGTGAGGATCGAAAAAATATTAGACGGATGTTATGTGAATGGCATGTTCACGAGTAGTATTTGGAACAGGATAACTTTTCTGGGTTTCTTTTTGATAAATAGTTTCAATCTGAGTTTCAATCTACATTTTGCTGTATGTCTGTGGACGTCATATATATCTCACTTTGAGATGTCATCTGAGGCGTGACGATCTTGTTTGCCTAAAAAGCTTAGTGTCCTGTGTTTTTTTTAATGTAAACACTTTTGTAAATGCTGTAAATGCTTTTCGAATAGGGATAAATATATCGCAGACTTTGAGACGCCGTATTCACTGGCATGAGTGGAGTGCAGTGATATACGTTCATGTAATTGTGGTGATAAAATTGTCATTCATGGAAGACCGAACTGAAAAATTACACAAGGTATTGTAAATTAGCCCAACCGAAAATCTACAGAGCAAATCAAACACAAATTCAATGCCACCTCTAAAATTGGCATAATTTTTATCCCTATTTAAATTCGAATCACGCAAACATCCCCCTCATCAGATATATTTTATTTACGAATTAACAGTGTTAGTACGGTGGCTCTGAAGGGACCTGTGATTTTATCTCGAGAGCTCGACATATTATCTAGAGCGTTTCACTTATTATCTCGATATATGCTGAAAACTGACAGGCATCTGGTGAGAATATCCATCCATGATATGCAAGCACAGAGTATGCGGTATACATTGAAACTCAAGATATGTGATATAGAATAACCCTAAATATTAAGCAATGACAAAGCTAAACGTTACATGGCCGTTCACTTGAACGTCAATTACATCCCGACCAATCGTCCCATTAGGCTATAAATTGGCAAACGGCTCGATTATTTATAGACACATCACACATGAATCATGATATTCAAGCATCAAATAATATGCCTATGTGCATGTGACAATCTAAATCCTAAATACCAACTGAAATCACGTTTGACGTCATAATGACGTCAGATGACGTCATATTCCGAAAATAACACCAGGCCCGGAAATTACTTGTGAAGTATTACTCAATATATTTGCAAAGGATCAATGTCAAGGTCATTTTTAGGTCAACTTCACATTTGTCCGCTTGGAAAGGAAATAGGTCATAGGGCTTAGGTCTAAACAAGAGTTGTTAGAGTGTTACATTATAGTTTTACTTTCGTGCTCCCATCCTCATTAGTTCCTGAGGTATAGTGACCTACTCGACTTTCACCTAAAGTTCAATATATATTGACTTTGACTCTCGACCTCGAAATTTTGTGACTCGGAAGCACCTGACCTTGCTTACCACATGGTACTCTGACAGAGTTTTACGTTCATTGTCCACAGTATTATCAGAATGGACAGCTTGATTGTAAGTATCAATCTATTACCACCTATACAATCAGATTTTGATGATGCCAATAAGAAACGTAAAATACAACATTTTGCAATAGAAACAAAGCCCGACCAAATAGTTTATCCAAAGACACACTGGCGTCATCAGGGGCAGACAGTGTGTTAAATGTAGTTGTTTCTACTGTATACCTGATGGAATTAGTATACAACTGCCCAACAACCTATGAAAACAATTTAAAAATCCGAAACTAACCCCATGGAATAGATACATGACAAGTACAAAAGTACCCAATCACAAGCCAGAAGGCTACTGAGTTGATGGTATCCTCGGGGACTGATTTAACGTCCGCCAGCAGTGACACCGACTCAGTGGTATGAATGTAAGTATCAATCTATTACCACCTATACAATCAGATTTTGATGATGCCAATAAGAAACGTAAAATACAACATACATCAGATTGGGTTTACAGTAGGACTGATTTTGTTGCCATAGAAACGTCAATTACGTCATAACGAAATGTCCGATCGAGTTGAACATTGATTGAAATGGAACATATGAGACCGGTCTGACATCGTTTCCAAGCTTCAGATAGAAAATCGTAGGAGGTGACCTCCGAGGTCAAATATTCGACCTCAAAAGTCAAGGTCACCAAAAAAAGAACTCGCGCATATCTACAATATGCACTGGATTTGAGGTCTCTAAAATTATAACCGGAGTTATGACAACTTATGCGTTTTGACATTTTGCGTGATAAACTGTGGACGGTAGAGTCACTGTAGATACCCCGATTACCGTCGATTACCGCGATGTACGTTTCAGTAGTCGTCAAGATGGCCGAAGATGATGTGATTCGAATTTAAGTTCACCGAGAACAAATTACTGTGATGGTATCAGAACTAGGCGAGTGAGGCCTATACGGCTCATGATGTGCTTCTGCCACAAATTACAACTGTATTGTATTGTTCACGTTAGGTTGTTTTGATATCCATTTCAAAAATCCATTGTTGATTACCGTAACGTGTACCGATGATTACAGTAACGTGAAAATGAATACAGGGAACTGATTACCGTATCACAGAGAAGCTTGCATGACAAATACGATACTTATGGTATGATTTATAACTGTGATGCGATGCGTGTGTTGCAGACGTTTAGAAAATGTGGCAAATATAATAGAGGGCCTGGTAATAACATAAAATGTTGCAAATTTAATATAATATAACGTTTGACGCCCAGTCGTGATTACTGAAACTACAACCAGGTAACAGTCCGTTTATGAGGGCTGTTTTTTTTATTCATCAAAAACATTTACCACCACATTATGGTTAAAGTCATAGTAGCAAGGTACCATTATATGGTTTTATTCTTGTTCAGAAGAAGCTATTGTGGACATTTGGTGATAAAAAAAGATGTTCGCGTTAATTGGTAACTAATAACTGCGACATGTAATCGAGTATATTAAGCCAGTATTACAATCGCCTTCTCATGCCGATAAAAAAATAGCTTCGGCAGTTTCCGTAATCGTGACGTCAATTGAGGCAAAATGTGCCTTGATGGCTCGCCAAAAACGTAAAATACGTAATTTGGGCGGTCAGCTCAAAGATGGAAAATCTCTTTATTAAGGGCCATGGACACGAAAAAGAGACTTGTTTTAATAATGAAGTTAAGCATCTACTGAGTATGTAGACAACAGAAATGGTATCAATTAGGGCTCGGGTTGTCCAGAAATTGACCTGAGAGCAGTTGCGAGAGATGATTGGCATTTTACGTTCTTTGTGATCTGTGACGTCACGGGGGAACGACCGCGCTGGTAAAGACGTTTTTCGTTTGCAGGTGGTTGTTTTATAATTGCGGGTTTTGGGAGGGATTCCATTCATCACTACTATACTATTTATATCATATGAATAGGTATGGGAATTTTATAATTATGCAGCATGGGTAACCGTAGTGTCGGCGAAGGTCCTTAACATCGGAAAGGTGTCAGCCTTTTCTACTTTCCGAATGATCCATGGCATATCCAGTTTACACAGGCCTACATGCGCTCAATAACTTTTGTCTGTAGTTCAGCGATATACTGAAACGTATCGTGATGAAACTTGACAAACGTATGCCAATATTTTTGACAGGCCTACTTCACCTGGGAAGCATACTACGGAAGCTCATATTCGCCACATAGAGGAGCACAATTTTTTTAGAGCGTTATAACGCTCTAATTACAGTGTAATAACGCTGTAATACAGCGTTATAACGCTCTAATTTACAGCGTTATAACGCTCTAATTTAGGGCGTTATAACGCTCTAAATTAAACCGTTCACCTTCCCATCATATTTCCAATGTCGTGATTTATAATAAACATATCTAGATCAGAGTAATTTTGAGATTTCCCTACATATGATTGAGCTCATGAACCAGCAGGTCCGATGATGTCTCTGGCAGTGTAATTTAGAGCGTTATTACGCTGTAATTTAGAGCGTTATTACACTGTATTAGAGCGTTATAACGCTCTAATTTATAGCGTAATTACGCTCTAATTTACAGCGTAATTACGCTCTAATTACAGCGTTAAAACGCTGTAATTAGAGCGTAATTACGCTGTAAATTACAGTGTTATAACGCTCTAATACAGCGTAATTACGCTTAAATTACAGCGTAATAACGCTCTAATACAGCGTATTAACGCTGTAATTAGAGCGTAATTACGCTGTAAATTAGAGCGTAATTACGCTATAGATTAGAGCGTTATAACGCTGTAATAGAGCGTAATAACGCTCTAATTTACAGCGTAATTACGCTCTAATTTACAGCATTAATACGCTGTATTAGAGCGTTATAACGCTGTATTAGAGCGTAATTACGCTGTAAATTAGAGCGTTATTACGCTGTAAATTAGAGCGTTATTACGCTGTTTACAGCGTTATAACGCTGGAAAGAAAAATGTGCATTCCTCCATCTGGCGAATATGAGCCACCGTAGCATAATCATGCTTCGAATTATGTACACTGCGGCAGGCCATCCATGAGTACATGTACCGTATGTACGCAATAAGTGTCGCGCCGTAACGCTCATTCTTGGGCATTTAGACATTTTCGGGGATGTCCATTGCAGTTTTCCCAGGACCATCATGGAATATAAAATATTTCTAATTAAATATATTGACTGTGAACAGTGAACAATATTTAAACAAATTTCTTTCCAATTAAAATCGAGGAATATTAATGTAGCGATGTGACGTGGTGTGCGCGAGTAGTGACACCACGGTTATGATGCTGCGGTGTGGACGGGTTTATAAGATATTCGGTGACACTCCAGTAATGGGGTATACCTCTTTATCGTGGGGTCGCCGAACTTTACATTAATTCATAAATTTTTTCCACATGTTTATTCAATGATCAAATACATTGATATAGAGGTTTGTTTTATTCCAAAATATCATTTGAATCCACCGTGTTTCCCTGCATGCTTGTCGCTTGTTAATTTTCTGGAATATAATCTGACACTAGTAATTAGCTTTGTATAGTCCAACTTGGTTATTAAACATAAGTTACATAATTTATGTGAGTTTGCCATATTGTCAAGAAATAAATCAAAATCATCATTGTAAAGCGCCCTTCCAAAAAGGTAAAGGGCCATTTTGGTATGCTTAAGTTTGCCCTGGACCTTCTCGAGATTGTCCATATTTCAAAGAACGACAAATTTATGTAAAATGCACATATGCCCTACAATTTTTTTTTATGGCAGCGGAACTGCCATAAAACTGCCATCGTCAACTGTATAGAACTGCCGTCGTCAACTGTGTAGTCGTCAACTTTTGGTCGTCAAACTTTGGTCGTCAATTTTTGGTTATCTGTAGTCGTCCACTTTTGGTTATCTTTATAGTTTTTGCTTGAACCATTCATTCAAATTTTGCCTAAAAATATTTGAAGAGCGAGCTATTTTTTCAAGTCTTTTGATTTTCGGGGGGCCATTTCAGACGAAAAAACGGCCCAATTTTGGACGGAGAACGGCCAATAATGATTTTTTTCTGCTTTTGAAAAAATCTTTGGACTTTTTTCCTTCATAATGGGGACTGCTGCAAGTGAATGCTTGAAAATAAAGCTTAGATATTGGCATTTCAAATGGGAAGTTGTATATGATGATTTATGTAATGACCTTGGATTTGACCTTCTGACCCTTTGTAGCGGAGGGCTCCAGGCTGAGAGGCCTCTAATATTATAACGTAAGCCTAACCGTTATGAAAAAAAATGTCATGTAAAACACTTAGAGATATAGTGTTTTGTGGTGTTTTTTTGCAGTTGTGTTGTATGGGGCCCAGATATACGTCGGGTGGATGTATAGGGCCGGCATATAGGGCTACTGCGTCCTAGTCACTTGAATATAATTCATTTTGGTTATGAAAAAGCTAAATACTATAAATTGTCATGATTGTAATAATAGTAATGTGTGGCCCTAATTTTGACATCATACTGGGGATATAAAAACCTAGGGTCTACAAATATCAACATTGACCTGAATAAATATCGGTAAGCTATCTTGCCACTTGTACTTCTCATACTTTTTTTCACCACACTGTAGTTTCAACCATGAACACAGGGTTGACGGTTTGCTGCCAAAAAGTGGGACAAATTACTTAACGTACCACCACTGCAAAGGTTTACTACATTCCGCTTGCTCTTGCTCCTGGTTGTATACAGTGTACATACCACAGACTTACTCACTAGTCCAGACTACCAGACTAACTCAATCGGATTTGATGTGGTCCTTCTCCTATAATATAAAGCCACAAACCTGCAACCGCAGGTTTAGCGTTGCACAATCACATCGCTATCGATATCCTGGTAGTTTCACTAATTTCATCATATATTTTATGGTATTGGTATATCCACTTCAAGTTACGTGATGGGTGTTTGGACGACAAATGTACACTATTTTACAACGAGTCATAGATGTTTATTTGCCGTTTGAGTGGTTTTTACATATTGTCGTCGCCTCAATGTTGTCGTCTTGGACCCAGGATGCGCGCACAATACACACAGGATGTTCGTTGCATTACCCAGGATGCGCCAACCAAACCCAGGTTTAGCGGACTGGTTCCCCAGCGTGAAGGTCGCACACTGAAATCACTATAACTGAAAAAATATTCATTGAGTCGTCTCTTACAATGTTGTGAAGTAAAACTACATA
This sequence comes from Terebella lapidaria, assembly GCA_949152475.1. Classification (NCBI taxonomy): domain Eukaryota; kingdom Metazoa; phylum Annelida; class Polychaeta; order Terebellida; family Terebellidae; genus Terebella; species Terebella lapidaria. Next base: position 38,637,942 of record OX424565.1, on the reverse strand, counting down.
TTTCGAAGGGAATAAAATATTCCCCTCCAAAAAAAATAAATATTCCCTGAATGACGTTGCTACATGCGTCCAACAAATCGAATACAAGATAAGGAATTCATATTTCCCGAATGTCATCACAAAATAAAGAATAATGAAAATATTGTATGACCAAACGGGATATACTGTTTAGTTGCCCCTAGGGTTTTAGTATGGATCATTCCCATCGGCAAGCCTCAGGGAATATTCTTGACCCTGGTATTCTCATTGTAAGGATACTCCACGTTAGACGCTTTGTACCACGTGACAATCCTACATACTCAATGTTGGACGGTGAAAGTCTTGGACGGCAAAAATGTATACGGGACGATCCGGTGCTTATCAGCCAATCATAGCGCGTGTTACATGTGGGTTTTCCCCTCTCTGGGTTTCCCCTACATTCATTGGTAAATAATATAGCAAATGTTGGATATTAACGGGATTCATACTATACAAATGTAAAGTTCGGCGGGCGCCCGCTACAGGGCGTCCGGCACTACTCTACGGAATACTTCAACCAAGTACAGTCAGCCCGGAACGAGTCCGGCCTTAATTCATACACTACGACATAACACATGCATCTCATCAACTCAACTACAACATGCATATTACATAGTTATGGTAATGTAGCCGTGTGTAGAGCCCGAGATGCCATGGGAGCGGCGCCACGGAACCCGTACACGTGGGCATCTTGCTGGCCGGCCTCGCTGAAGGCACTGTCGCAGAGATGGAACTCTGAGCCAGCCCGACGGTCTGCCAGAGCCTGTGTCACACCACCCCGGGTGGAGAAGAGAACTGGCGATCCACAGGGCTTGCGCCTCCGAGTCAGCAACTGTCTCTACCCCAGTCCGGGCCCCCAATGGAAATCGTCCCCAGGGCCCGCGAGGGCCTTACCCAAGACACAGGGACGTAAAGCTCATGGCGAGCCTCTCGTCCTGCATCTCGGCTTGCTCTGGGACAATCTCACAGACCAAGCAAAATGCTCGCGTATATATCGAGCCAAGAGGCGGGAGGAGAAAACTAGGTCACCACTTGTTATAGTTTACTGGGCGCGATTAGGTACAGTGCGTTGCTAGGCAGCGCATGCTCGGAACTCGAGCGGTCTAAAGATAGGCCACAATACTTGTTAGTGTTTTGCAAAGACTCCTGCCGTGTGCTTCGGGCAAAATCACCACACAAATATTGAATTTTGGTGAGGTGAATACGTGAAAATATGTACCTCTCGCAAAAGACATATTCACCGCGAGCTTGCGAGGTGAATATGTCTATAGCGAGAGGTACATATTTTCACGTATTCACCGCAACCAAAAGTTAATATTCGTTTTATTATATAATACATGTGAAAAGTTCATGCAAATACTGAAGCAATGTTTTTGTATGACGTGGATTTATGATATAAACATAATACATCTAAAACTATCATGTGTTGATTCGAATAAGTACTGCGCCAGTCACGCCTTCAGATTTCAGTTTGATGTCAATATTTCAGGAACACTATAAACAAAAGAGGAATGATTTCTGAAACAAGCTCATTCAATTCACTATATCACTGGATACGCGATATAACGAGCAAGAAAAAACATTTGAGTTGCTCTTTGGCGAGAGGTACATATATGTACGGTGGCTCATATTCGCCAGATGGAGGAATGCATTTTTTTCTTTACAGCGTTATAACGCTGTAATACAGCGTAATAACGCTCTAATTTACAGCGTAATAACGCTCTAATTTACAGCGTAATAACGCTCTAATTTACAGCGTAATTACGCTCTAATACAGCGTTATAACGCTCTATTACAGCGTTATAACGCTCTAATTAGAGCGTAATTACGCTGTAAATTACAGCGTTATAACGCTCTAATTTACACTGCCAGAGACATCATCGGACCTGCTAGTTCATCAGCTCAATCATTGGTAGGGAAATCTCAAAATTATTCTGATCTAGATATGTTTATTACAAATCACGATAATGGAAATATGCTAGGAAGGTGAACGGTTTAATTTAGAGCGTAATAACGCTCTAAAATAGAACGTTATAACGCTCTAAATTAGAGCGTTATAACGCTGTATTACAGCGTTATTACACTGTAATTAAAAATTTGCGGTCCTCTATGTGGCGAATATGAGCTTCCGTATATATGTGATATGGACCGATCGGTGAATATAAAAAAAACTTCACCGGCTGGTCTGGTGAATATGTACTTTCATGCAAAGACACGTGACCTGCTTTTAACCAATGACAACGTCGGGATTCTTAGTAGTATATAATAAATGTTAATATGACCTGGGCTGGCGCCTCGGCCAATACGACATTAGGCCTACTTCATCCCGTAAACTGTATTGGACTCCTCAATATCCAAAATTTGTATAATATTCCCCGTTTGGTCATACAATATTTTTTCGAAGTATTCTAGGATTCTATTCCGCACAGGTCTAGTTATGAATAGAATTTGTTTTGGCTGAAAGTCAAAAAGCCCCCACGTGCAGACCGGCAGTCCAGGAACAACAAAGCTTAACACATCGTAGGAGCACGTATTTATCTTAATCATAAATTAGAAAAAAAAGTTTACTGAACAGATTTTGAAAAGAAATCGTTGCCAAAGTAAAAAAAAATACTGTTTTTCGACAGAAAAAAGGCCGTTAACGGTTTTGACCTAGGCGAACTGCTAACTCGCCTCGGTGAACTCCTAATTCGTTTCCGCGAATTCCTAATTTGAGGCGAGGCAAATTTCCTATCTAGGCTTTTGTAGATTTTTTATCTTCAACATTTACTGTAGAATATTTCTGAAATTTTGCACAAAATGCCTAAAAGTATACTCAAGATAGGATTTCCTTAGTTTTATATTTTAGCATTTTTGTTTAAAATGGTATCCATTTTCGATGAAAAATGCCATATTTTGGACTTTGGCGGCCATTTTCTCAATTTCTGAGCAATACACTTTTCTCATGTACCTTTGATAAGCATGAATTTCGTTGCCACTTTGATTTTTCGACGAGTCAACAACAAAAAAATGTTCTAAACCAGGTCACGATTCGTTTAGAACGATTGAGCCATTTTCAGTCGAAAAAAAAAATTATATAATAATAATCATTATATATTTGTAAAGTTATTGACTACCGTCCGCTCTTCGGGATCCTCGAGGATAGTCCTCTCTCATCCGAGTCCTTGCGGACGCGCATCCGCTATTCCGGATCCTCGCGGCAGGGCCGCTCACCGGAGGTCGCGGCGGACACGGTAACTACTTCATCATTAACGGTAACCAGGTAACAGCCCACCCGACACTCCCAGGCCTACGGACACCGTTCAGAAACTGGTTCATCACCACGGTGTTAACTGGCGGGGCCTGGCGAGCCGCGGTCTGCCTCGGGGACGGAACCCCGTACAGTCCGACATGCTGGCCAGAGCCTCTGTCACATGTCCCGGGAAGGGAGAGAGCTGGCGATCCACAGGGCCGAAGGCCCCCGAGTCAGCAACTCGTCTCTCCCAGCCCGGGCCTCCCCACGGAAATCGTCCCCAGGGCTCTAGGAGCCCACTACTCAGACTCAGGGAACACAAAGCTCATGGCGAGCCTCGTGTGCGTCCTAGTCTCGATCTTGGACAATCTCCTCGAACGAGTCGCTTCCAGTGTATATATAATACACCACAAACTGTAGGACGCACGCGAGGTTAAATCGATCCATTGTTATAGTTTACTGGAGCGTAAATTACAATACGTCGCCGTGGCAACGCACGCTCGAACGGAGCATGTCAAAACAAGGCCAAGTACAGAAAGGCCACATAAATGGCTTTTATGTTTACAATCACCTGCCGCGTGCTTAGGGCAAAATCGCCACATTACCCCCTTCTTACAATGTTGGTCCCCAACATGTTCCGCCCGCGCCCAAAATGCTCGAAACCCGACGAAGGCTTCGCATGGCGGGGGCCGGAAGAAGGCACGATGGCAACGCCCGGAAGTCACGGCGCAAACACTAGGACTTTAAGAGTCCCTTTTGGAAGAATGGGGAACTACCCCCGGACTTATGGAGTAAACTATAACGCGCTTTGCAATTTTGAATAAATCCTAATAAACAAGCTAAAATTTTGACCGAGGTGGTCCAAAACCGTGTGATGACCTTGAAAGGTCATCCATTATAAAAGGACGGTGTGTCGAGTCTTTAGAATATCTTTAAGGTTAGACTTTAAATTTAGAAATTTTGTAAAACGACACACCGAGTGATCAAAAGTGATAGTACCTCTAAAATGTTGCCGACCGCCCTGCCGGCCGGCTCCTCAGATCCGCAGAGCGGGTCTGAGGCAGGGCGGAGCCGCGGAAGCGACTCCGGCACGCCCGCATGACATATGTACATCTAGCAGACACACATACACCTGCGGACAGCTGTCGCAGACAGCTATCAAAGCCAACGCGGCAAGCCGCATCGACTGCCAGTATCTGTATACTGCAACCCGCACAGGCCTGTGTACAGACACGCAGATGGACGGACGTCTGCACTTTCATGCAGCCGCCCGCCCGCCCGCACATCTTCAGCACGGCCCGCATGGGGAGTTTACAACTGACAAAATCACCCGCATCTCGAACACCGGACACGCGGATCCCGCGGAATCCAGCGCCGCATCGGCGGACGAAATGCGGATGGCACAAAACACATGTGCTACACATCTGGAGATTAACAAATAATCCGGGTACGACATTTTTTACATATATATACATGTAACAAATGACAGCTATACTACACGTGCAGCAATGCACGCGGTGTCGCTGCAAAACTCTGTCCCCGGTCATACTGACACACTGCCGTACCAACATACAAACACCATAAAACTCATGCGGAGGCAGTCATTTCCCTCCGGTGACTCCAAATCAAACCATGTATACGGGTAGAAACGCATTTCTATCCCGGGGGACCTCGCAAATAACTACAGTAATTAAGATCAGTCATTAGCTAAAGCTTCCGCACTGGCGGTAAATGACGTGAAACTAATCACCAAAGCAAGGTAGAAATTGGGCATAAAATTGACAGTAACCACTAACTTGTGGCTTGTACGAATATGTCAGACGAAAACAACAATAAATCGTCATTCTCCAGTCTTTTCAAATATCACAGCAATCCGTCACTGTCAAGATTAGCGCAACTCCTTACACCCCTCTCGCGAAAGCAGAAATCTCCCGATTTCTTACTCTCTATTGCACCGGAAAGGAAATTTCACATACTTGACTCACTTTGTATCAGTAAATGAGCAAGAACAGAATTCTCCAGAGACATGCCGCACACTTGTGGTTTATAATCCTCCCATAAATAATAAATGAGATGGAAAATAAACAAAATCACTCCCCATAGCCGCTGGCACGCTTACAGGGCGATCGGACATACCCATGACGTCCGGACAGACAATCGGGCGCCCTATGGGCGTTTGCAAAGCGCCCACTAGCATCCCCGACGTACTGCCCGGCCGCGGAGCGGTGCCCGGTCCAGCCCAGAGCCTCCTCAAACGACTACCGGAGCGCGGAGCCAATAGATTTAGACGCGGAGCCGGCATGGTCCATAACCGCACTGGTTAGGGGGGCGAACCCTTCATACCGGCGCCCAATCTAGAGGCGCCCAAAGATGGTGAAAGCAATAGCCGGCGGACGTCCGGGGCTGCCCGCGGACGGAGTCCAGGCCGGACGTCTACCATTGTACGGCGTATTGCCCTTATCCAATGAAGATGAAATTGGAATTAGAAGCCACCACAAGTGTTGCGCATGTAATATACGACCCCCTTCTTAGAAGGAGGCCGGGGTTCCGGTCATTCCGGCCGGACCGCGTATTATAAGGTACGATCCGGACGAGAACGAGCGTCACCCGCTGCCGCGGCTGGTCCGCACACGCGGACTTAACAACCGCTCCATTATCATAATGGATAGTCGGTTTCCTGCCGTAAGAAACCTTAATCTACTATAACCGCAATTACAGTAGTGGCTCACGGGGGATAACTACACCGAAGTGCGTCATCTTAAAGCGCCGCGGACGCCGGACGAGTCACGCGGACGAACCGCGGACATCAGTCCTCATCGGCGGACACTATCCCCGCGTCCAGAGCCAGTTCCCCAAATCCGTGGGAAGACGCTTCTCCCGTAGCGGACGTAAATCCCAACCTCAGTCTGGCCACATAAGAGGTTGTCCCGGGACCAGGGGCGTCCGGCCGAATCAGTAAATTCGTCCGGCCAGCGTAACCGTTGTACGGATTACGCCGGACAGCCGTCCACAAGGTGCGGACTGGCCATCCGCACGTCCCTGGCGCTAGAAACTACAGGAGGGCGGATGCGGAGCGGCGGCGTTACGACATGAAAGTCTCCGCGGACCTCAACTCCGAAGATGGCCACAAAGTAGCCACCCGCGGAGGTAAGTCGTGCGGACTCTCACGGAACGACCTAAAACCCGTCCGTAGTATGATAGACGGTTACCGCAGACGCATCCGCATGGGCGGAAGGTTATTCCCACCCATACCGGGCTGGCGCACGTGGTTTCCGACGTGGCCGCCCGTCATCCGCAGGTACTGGAGGGAGTGGAGGTACCTGCGGATCGCCGTCATCTGGCTGATAGCCACCCAGCCCATCATCTGACGGGTCAGAGAGGTCCGGGAGGCCCACCATACGGCGCACACGCTCGTCCGGAGTCCGCGGATGCTGACCGGACGGATCCCATACGGGAGCATCATCCGGTTCCGCATCTTGAATTAGCGGATCCATGACCAGCGGGCCCTCGTACTTCTTCAGATTATCGATATGGACAACCAGAACCCTGTCCGGATCGGAATCCCTCCGGATCCGGTAGTCCACATCTGTCACCTGTTTCAGTACGGTAAACGGGCCTATCCACGGCTTAGCAAATTTATTGCCTTGCTTAAGCGGCGGATAATAGTAGCGCACCTTGTCGCCTTCCGCAAAAGCTGGCCTACCCTTAGCATGGGCGTCATAGCCTCGCTTCTGCCGGAGGGCAGACTTGTCCAGGCGCGCGCGCGCGAAATCATGGGCGTTCGCCAGGGCGCGGCGAATCCACTCCACGTACTCCGGACCGCACTGGGGTACTGCGCCGGTCTCTGCCGCAGTTGGATACATAATATCCACGGGCAAATTTAGCTCCCGGCCGTACAACATCGCGTGCGGAGTAACTCCGGTCGAAGAGTGGACCGACGACCTGTACGCCATTAAGACATACGGGAGGTGGTCATCCCAATCATTCGCACGATCATTCACAAAGGCCGCCAGCATGTTGAGGACCGATCGATTAAAACGTTCGACCTGGCCATCAGACTGGGGCCTATAGGGGGTGGTACGCACCTTGGTACTCCCTAGCATCTGGGCTAGGTTCCGGAACAGGTTGCTCTCAAATTGCGTGCCCTGATCCGAATGTACCTGTTTAGGTACCCCATGGTACACCACCCATCTATTCACCAATAACCGAGCTACCTCGTCCGCAGTCTGGCGGCGCAGTGGGTAGGCGTCGGTATACTTGGTAAAATAGTCGGATATCACCAGGATGTACCGGAAACCGCGCGGGGTGACCCGGTGGGTATCCAGTATATCCAGAGCTATCCGATCAAACGGCGCGCCCGCCTTAACCGTGGTTAAGGGGTGGCGGCCAGGAGTCGGGACTCCTTTGCGAGCTTGACACCGAGGGCAGGCTGCGCACCACCGTTGCACGTCCAAGCCGCTACCAGGCCAATGAAAGCGCTGTTGTAGCCTATGGACGGTCCTCCGGATTCCCAAGTGACCGGTCACCCGGAGGTCATGCAACTGGTGGAGTACTTCTTTCCGCAGCTCCGCCGGAAGCACTAACTGCCATATTGGAGGCAGTGGGGTCGGTGGCTCATAGCGCCGGTATAAGAGGCCATCCCTCAAGGAGAGTCGTTCCCACTGAGATACTAGAGACAAGGTCTCCTCCCTGTAGGTCTTTCGCTCATCCTTCGAGGGCTTCTGGCCGGCCTCAAGGGCTGTGATTACCGGTGCCAGAGCTCTGTCAGCTCTCTGCGCCGCAGCTATCTGCGCCGGAGAGTAGCCACCCAAGTAATTAGGCTCCTCATCCGTCGCGTCCGGCTGCGCCGCAGCGGCCATCACCACAGGGGGCAAGGACCGCTCATACTCAGACTCTCCAGAGGACGAGGGTACCCACGAGGAGTACACCGCCGGACTCGAGGAAGACTCGCTGGAGCTGAGCCGCACCTCCGCTTCATATGCGGGACGCCCTCGCCGATATCGGCGGGTCCGCGCGCGGAGATGAGCCCTAGACGCTCCGGCCGCCGTGTTGTTAGAGGGGGCGGCGGCCTGCGGTCTCCCCGGAACGTCCAATTCCGAGTCTGAGGACGAATCCGCGGCTTGCTGGAATGGTGCCATCCCTGCACAACCCGGATTCTTGCACTTATGACAACGGGACAGGCCGTCCGCGTTGCCGTGCAACTTACCAGCGCGATGCTCTATCTGCATGTCATACTCTTGGAGTTTGACGAGCCACCGCGCCACCAAGCCGTCGGCCTCACTATAGTTGAGGAGCCATCTCAGCGAACTATGATCAGTCCGCAAACGGAAATGGCGTCCCAACAAATAGTGCCGGAAGCGCTTGGTCATTGTAACCACCGCGAGCAACTCGCGATGAGTGGTACAGTAGTTCATTTGAGAGCGGCTCAAGGCCACACTCGCATAAGCTACTACCCGCTCTTGCCCGTCCACGATCTGCGAGAGGACACCGCCGAGCGCGAAGTTACTCGCGTCGGTGTCCAAGATGAACTCGCAGTCCGGACGAGGGTGCCGCAGCACCGGGGCCACTACCAAGGCCTGCCGGAGTCCCGAGAAGGCGTTAGCCTGCTCGGCGGACCAAACAAAATCGGCGCCCTTTTCCGTGAGGATAGTAAGGGGACGCGCGATCTCCGCAAAGCCGCGAATAAACCTGCGGTGGTAGCTCGCGAAGCCCAAGAAGGACCTCACGTCCGCCACGTTACATGGCGGAGGCCATTTCTGCACGGCCGCCACCTTTGCGGGGTCTGGTCTCACTCCGGTGCCCGTTACCATGAAGCCCAAGTACAGGATTTCCTGCGCGAATAGCTCGCACTTACTTGGCTTCAATTTAAGCCCTGCTCCGCGGATGCGATGGAGCACCATCTGGAGGTTGGTGAGGGTTTCCTCGAACGACCGGCCATACACGACGACATCGTCGATGTAGACCATACATCGCTTCCAGAGGAACCCTTTGAGTACCATCTCCATGAGGCGCTCGAACGTCGCTGGTGCGTTACAGAGCCCGAACGGCATTACCTTGAATTGGTAGAGCCCGTTCTTGGTAACGAAGGCAGTCTTCGCCCGATCACTCTCCTCCATCTCCACCTGCCAATACCCGGAGGCCAGATCCAGAGCACAGAAATAGTGCGACCCGGCCAGGGCATCGAAGGTATCCTCAATGTGCGGGAGAGGATATGAGTCCTTCCGCGTGGCATCGTTGAGTTTCCGATAGTCCACGCAGAACCTCCACGAGCCGTCCTTCTTCTTCACCATAACCACCGGACTGGCCCAAGGGCTGTCACTGGGTTCGATGATGTCCAAGTCGAGCATCTTTTGCACCTCCTGGTCTATGACCTCTTGGTGCACTATTGCTGCCCGACGAAGACGCTGCTTGAGAGGACGCTCGTCCACGAGGTCGATGCGGTGCTTGGCGACGTCAGTCTTGCCAACCGCACCATCAGGACCCATGAACACATCCGCATACTGCCGTAGCAGTCTGCGGAGCGCTTGGCGCTGCTCTTCATCCAGCCGGTCCTTCGGAACCCGAGATTCCAAATGGTCCGGCAGGGTGAACGGATCATCTCCGGCGGCCGCCGCCGCGCACGCAGCGCGGCAGACCGGATCGTCGGGGATGACACGACTCGAAGCCGCGGGAATAGCAGTAGCTGCTATGCATCCGCGCTTCAGTACAATCGGAGCATCCGTAGGATTCACCACGAGGATGGGCATCGCGCGGGGGTTGGACATGACCAGGGCCCCACCCAGCACGAGCCCAGTTCCTGCGGCGAAACTGCTCACGGGTTGCACTATACACGGACGACCATCGAGGGGCATGCGGGGACGCCGCGGCCTCGTCTCGATGATCATCTCACTCATCGGCGGCACTACTACAGTGCGCGATGTCCGCATCTGGAATGAATGCATCGGGCCCGAGCGGAAGAGGAAGTGTGTGTCCTCTCCCATCCGGAACTCGCCAGCGCTAAAGTTGGCAATCACCCGGTGGACCCGTAGGAAATTCATCCCAATTATCCCGGCCGCTCCGATATCCGCCACGATCGCCTCTGTCAGATACACCTTGTCCCCAAGGGTAATAGGCAGATCGATGATGCCATGGATACGGATGCGGTTGTCTCCCGCTCCGTAGAGCTTGTATGGTCCGGGATCTCGCAACTCAAGGTTGCGGAGTGCGGGCTCCTTCCTAAACGTTCCGGCGGCCACGAGGGTCACCTCCGAGCCTGAGTCTATGAGGAACCGGACCGGCTCCCGTCCGAAGGACAGGGGCAGGTACCAGCAGGGGTCCCTCACCAGCGCGCAGGTCGGGCGATACCTTTCGCACGCGCTGGGCTCATCTACGGAGTCCTCGCCATCCGCCTCAGCCGCGGAGGAGCTAGACTGGTCTCCAAGGACTACTTCCGGAGAAGTCATATCCACTTGGGGTCCGTCCTGCTCATCAGCGGGTGGGGCGGCATCGTTTGCCACCGAACAACTATCCCCGGACGCAGTGTTGGTCGCCACCACGTCCGGATCTAGTTTCCCTGCCGCGGGTTCCGATTCTGCTGTCCCGGAGGACCAGACCGGAAGGAATTCCTCCGTTGCGGGCCAGGGAGAGCTCCCTGGTATCCGCGCGACCGCAGGCGTTCCAACAACTCCGGACACTTCAGCCAAAAGTGTCCCTGCTTTCCGCAGAAGTAGCAGGGACGGTTCTGAGCTGGTCCGGAGGTGAACGCGCAACATTCTGCGGCTCCCGGAGCTTCGAGCCCGGCGCAGTGCGCAATCATCTGCGCGGCGCCGAGGTCATATTCCTCTATGTCGCACTCGTCCGAAGGCGAGTGCGGCGCGGCGACCGGTGCCGCATGTGCGGGCGCCCCTGTAGAAGGTGCCGGCGCACTAACCCACTGCTGGGTAGGTTCCCTGGCGGGTTCCCGGACGACCGGGTCCTGCCACGGGGTCACCTGCGATGCCTTGACCGGAGGAGGAGTCGCCACCTGCGCGGGCACAGCCGGGGCCGGAGCCGAGGCTGGAGGCAACTGTCTAGGACGGACAGCCATCTCAAGCGCAAGCGCGGAGTCTATCGCCTCCTCCATCGATCGCTTTTCATGGGTGGCCAGCCCGTACGCTAGGTGGTAAGGCTGGCCATCGATGAACTGATCGATCAGCATCGTCTCGAACCGTCTGGAGTCCATGTCCGGAAAGGCTTTCCGGCCGAGTATGCGTAAGCCGTACGCATAGTCTGTCACGGACTCAGTCGGCTGGCGGATACGCGCCTTGAACTCTCGTTCAGACTGCCGCCGATTGGTCGTCGGCGGGAACAGCAGGCGAAGTTGACGAGCAACCTCGCCGAACGTCACTGTTCCTACCGGCAGACACGGCATCACGCGGAGAGCTTTCCCTTCCAGGCTCCCCGCGAGGACGTGTCCAGCCTCAGGCTGGGACCATCCTTCGTACACGGCGGTACGCCATACCTGGAGCAAGTAGTCCTCCAAGTCGGCGTTATCCCCGTTGAACCGTTTCCGCCACGAAGAGTGGTCGGGCCCGTCATCGCGTTTATTACGCGCCCGACGTGCGGTCCCGGCTCCGGGGTCGTCCGTGTACTGCGGCAAGTTCCGCGCGCTTCCCACGCCTGCGGCGGAGTCTGCCGGAGCAAACATCGACGCCGCGGACATAGGAGCCGGGAAGCTCACGTTTGCCGCCGGGATCATTCCCGCTGAAAACCCACTCTGGCTAGGTGCGGGCGGGGCTCCCATCGAACCTACTGGGTAGGCTCCAGAAGGGGCGGCAAAGCTTGGGGCCGAAGCCGCCTGTTGCCACTGCCCGTCCGACACACTGTACGTGCCAGGGTAAGTCGACCACGCGGCTTGCGCTCCAACCGTCGGAACGGTCGACGCGGTCGCCAACGTGGTGCCTCCGAGCCGCGGGGCAGGCGCGGGTCCCATTGCGGGGGCCACTGGCGCCTGCGGACTCGGCAGGACTTGGGGAGGGGCTACTGGCCCAGACATCCCCGGACTTAGGGTGACCGACGGGTCAATGCTCGAATGCAGCTGATTCCGCTTGAACAGTACCAGCGCCTCGGAAATCAGCCACCTCTCCCTCTCCGTCAAAGGCCCCGAGTTGCCTTGTGACAGCGGAGAAGGGGAGCGGTTCCGCCGGTCTGATCGTCCCTGATGGGGCGACCGGGCGCGGTCATAGCGCCCGAGGGGAGCCAGCTCACCAAGTGCGTCGGTGAGCTGATCCACCACACTGCCCGGTGCGGACCGACCAGAACCCATGCCAGAGGCCCGCGAGGGAGCCCACCCGGCCGGGTGCGGCATCTGGTAGGACTGGTCCGCTCGTCCAGAAGGACCCGCATGCATCGGCGCTCGATTCCGGACGCTCGAAGGCGTCTTATGGAAGGGTGCCGATTGCCACGGATCTGTTCTGGGCGCGGGCGGGCGCGGCGTAGAGCCGTTGCCAGCTCCACCCACCGCGCCTAACACGTCAAGGTCCGGCCTTGACGGCAACTCCTGCTGCGGCCCCGCGGGGCCCGACTCTACGTCCGAAGACGGAGCCAGGGACGCCGGAGTCGTCTCCGCGGACGGGGTCTTGTCCACGGAGGTTTCCGCGCGTTCCTTCCGGCCGCCGGAGTCGTCCGGAGACGTCTCACGGGGGCTGTCGCGTGACCGGGTGTGGTCCGCGACACTTCCACCCTTATCCCTCCCCTTGGATTCATCGGCCTTATCTTTGGCCTTCTCTTTCGCTCTCGTCATTTTTTCGAGACGTCCTTGAGGAGCGGGCGATCCCCAGGGACTAAGGAGGCAACAACACTGTGACGGTAGGCTGCGATGGAACACTGTCGGACTGATCCTGGTCACGGCACCAATGTAAAGTTATTGACTACCGTCCGCTCTTCGGGATCCTCGAGGATAGTCCTCTCTCATCCGAGTCCTTGCGGACGCGCATCCGCTATTCCGGATCCTCGCGGCAGGGCCGCTCACCGGAGGTCGCGGCGGACACGGTAACTACTTCATCATTAACGGTAACCAGGTAACAGCCCACCCGACACTCCCAGGCCTACGGACACCGTTCAGAAACTGGTTCATCACCACGGTGTTAACTGGCGGGGCCTGGCGAGCCGCGGTCTGCCTCGGGGACGGAACCCCGTACAGTCCGACATGCTGGCCAGAGCCTCTGTCACATGTCCCGGGAAGGGAGAGAGCTGGCGATCCACAGGGCCGAAGGCCCCCGAGTCAGCAACTCGTCTCTCCCAGCCCGGGCCTCCCCACGGAAATCGTCCCCAGGGCTCTAGGAGCCCACTACTCAGACTCAGGGAACACAAAGCTCATGGCGAGCCTCGTGTGCGTCCTAGTCTCGATCTTGGACAATCTCCTCGAACGAGTCGCTTCCAGTGTATATATAATACACCACAAACTGTAGGACGCACGCGAGGTTAAATCGATCCATTGTTATAGTTTACTGGAGCGTAAATTACAATACGTCGCCGTGGCAACGCACGCTCGAACGGAGCATGTCAAAACAAGGCCAAGTACAGAAAGGCCACATAAATGGCTTTTATGTTTACAATCACCTGCCGCGTGCTTAGGGCAAAATCGCCACATATTATACATAGTAATTATAAATTATTTTGGACTTCAAGATTTGAACTTCAACCCTTCAAGATAGAGCTTATGTATTTGCACAGTCATATGGGAAATCATATATTGTGGCTTCAGTGTTGACCTTGAATTTGACCTTCGATGATCATTATATTGGAATCTGGTTAGTAACTATTTCTGTGATTGTCGGCAGTCGGAAGTTCGGTCCGGAATTAAGTCATTATCAGTTTCGAGTGTAATTTCAAATAAGACGCAGCACTGCCACAAATTTGCGTAGCGGAGCACTCGCCCAAAAATGCAAAGTGTAAGGGTGACTGCAATGCTAGAAGAGCACTTTCACGACCACGAAACGCCGGCGAATGTGCTTTTGTTCTTACTAGATGAAATATATTTCGCCTCTTGTAGATATCAGGTTTTTCGTTTGTGGCTCAACACCTCACATATCTCCGGTAACCGTTCGTGGTTAATGGGCGAATTTCATTCTACCGACTTATGGTCCGATAACCTATTGGCATGGCGTTGTTTACGTCGACCGTCTGTTCAGCGATAACATTTTTATCTTTGGAGCTTATGATCGTATTTTCCTGGACATGTTTGAAACAAAAAATATATAAGAATGCAAGTCAGTCTCTAATTAAGAAAACCTACATCCTACAGAAAAGAGCAATCAGAACAATTAATAAAGCCAAATACAATAGTCACACAGAGCCTTTGTTCAAACAAATGAAAATACTGAAACTTGAAGATCAATATAATTATGAAGTACTTGTCTTTATGTACAAATATTTACACAATATATTGCCTTCCTCCTTTAGTGGTGTATTTAAACTCAATCATGATATCCAGGCAAACTATGTAACAAGACAGTCTTCCCTATTTGCAATTGATCGCTGTGACTCCAATCATTTGAGGAAATTCCCATTGTACTCATTTCCATCTATTTGGAATAAATTTAATTCAAATTCAGAAACATAATATGTATCACTTGCTATTGCAAAAAAGACAACAAAAAGAAAATTCCTTTCAAATTATCTTGACTCGGTGTTATGCACCAATCCTCTATGCAAGCAATGCAATTAGTAGATCTGATCTGGTCACCAGATCTATCAATGAATATTAAATATGGCAATACTTGTTCTCCATGCCTGGGTCTCTGTCCCTGGTACAGCCCCCGGCCTCCCAGCCATCCCCCCCCCCCCCCCCTCACCAACCAACACCAAACACTACTTAAAAAAACATACTAATTTATTTATTCCTTATCTGTATTACAATATTCTCTCTTCACTTCAATTTCTATTCAATCCTCTTCTATTTCTGTCTTTTTCATTTATATTCTTATACAGTAAGCTTTTCAGTTTATACTCCAGTTATAGATACATGTACAGTCTTCTTTTCTTTCCCTCTTTTGATTTCATGTTAATTAGTGTTTGTACTGTTACTTTTTGCTTCTGTTATGGACCACCCACTGAAACAGTGGTCCAGTCCTAAGTGTACATACTGCATCAGGCCTTCTTTGCTTTGTTCCGCTTTGTACAGTATTTTGTTTGATTTGTACTCAAGTTATATATTTTCATTCCTCATTCATTTTGATGTTACCTTGTTCTCTGTTTCTGTTATCTCTCGTTTTTTTTTGTTATGGGCCACTTAATAATACAGCTTACGCTACAAGTGGTCCATTTCCTATTGTACATATTGTAACACAATATCTATCAAAAATTTGTTATACTTGTACATATAGGAATAAACTCTTCTGATTCTGATTCTGATTCTGATTCTAAGAATAATTTAAGGGGCATTTTTAATTCTATCGAAATAGCAGCAAATTTTGACGAAAAATGTCCAATTTTGCATCTCCTAATCAGCAACCCTGGGTACAATACTAGCAGAACCTAGGTAACCGATGATTCAAAACTTCATTCAAGGCCAGACTAGCGCGTAGGGACACCAAAATACAGAGAGCTCAAACTGGTAACCATTCTCAGCCTTCGGGCCACAATCAGTTTTTTGTTTATTGCCTCCCTATTTTTACTGATCCAAATTTTCAAAAATCATTTCATTACATTATCATCACATTCATTTATTTTGTTTCATCAGTTTCTTTTCATTCTATTCATTAAAACATGCATTATCATGATTGCTAACAACATAATTAGTCCAATATTCTTACGTAACCTTTCCTGCATTTATTATCTTGCTAGCGGTGGCATGCTTCACATTATGCTCAATTGACCCAGCTCCCACGGTGGTCATACAGTATCACAATGATGATATCGGCTTACCTACCGAGACCCCCTGAGTTAGCTATCGAGGTAATTCTTTTACCAGTGAGTCTCAGCTCCCACGGTGGTCATACAGTATCACAATGAATACACGGGCTTACCTACCGAGACCCTCCCCAGATAGCATTCTTACATTGGCCCAACAGTGGACCAACGTATACATGAAAATTGGCCCAACGTTGGCACACAATAGGGCTGGACAGTGAGATTTGAAACGTTGCGTTATTTTACGTGATTTCGTCCTTCTGGAGACAAACATCTTTCCCGCCAAATTTCCTGCCGAATTTGGAAAATTCTAATTGTTCGATTCTGCATAACATTATTATAAATTATCGGAAATACACCAGACTTTCAGATACAATTATTGACATCTTTCCGTCGGTATAGAGTCAATAAATAATAATCGTGCATCATTATATCCTGTTCATTCAGGGGTCTGAATACCGTATGTTTATGGTCATCGTCACGATTACCAAGACCGCAGAAAAAGGTGTGTTGCTCCAAGTAAATATGTCCGGGGAATCTGATTCTAGGGTTTTGGGAAATATAGGTGGTGTTGCACATATACAGTACAAAATAAGTATTAGCAGCACATGACAACATGTGTTTTAAATACATTTGTAGTTAAAAACAGCACCCCAAAACACTTTCTTGAGAGGCAGCATTTTGAAGGTAATACTTTGAACATATACATATTCCAATATTGCCAGCGACTTATTCAGAATATCTTTATTGACCTAAAGAAAGAATCCGAAAAATATGACGAATTATATTTTCGTGGGATCATGCAGGTGAAATCACAGAAAATCAGGAAAAATGACCACGTGGCAATGTTTATCTCCAAAATGAATGTATGACGTCATGAAAACGTCATTTAGGACGTAAACGAGACTGTCCGGCCCTATATCGAGCCTACTTCGTGGTGCTCATTGGGCCAACGTTGGCCCACACTTAGTTGTCAGCATCGGCCCAACATTATAAAAATTAGGCCAAGGGCCAAAGATAGGTTACCGGACAATGTTTAATATTTTAGGTATTAGCCAGGTCACTGGTTGAATTCAAGGTCAAGAGAATATTCAGCATATATAACATTAAGCATATATCATGTCCACAGTTGATTGCTAAGCTGTAAGTTCAATAATCAGAGAGAGATTAGCAATTTTATGCTGTAGCCTTGAAAATGAAGGGGCAAAGGTCAAATTCAAGGTCATCAAAATATTCAGTGTATATCATTTTCTATATCATGTATATCATGTCCACAATTGATTCCCAAGCCATACAGTCAATAGAGGAGCAAGATATGAGCCAGTTTG
The DNA here is from genome assembly GCA_949152475.1 of Terebella lapidaria. Lineage (NCBI taxonomy): Eukaryota > Metazoa > Annelida > Polychaeta > Terebellida > Terebellidae > Terebella > Terebella lapidaria. The sequence continues at coordinate 38,620,494 of OX424565.1, read as the reverse complement.
TCCTTGGACCTTAGAAATGAGGTCAGAGGTCAAATTCAAGGTCACGAGAATATTCAGCATATATCATTTCCTATATGTGCACAATTGATTCCTAAGCTGTAAAATCGATAATAAGTGAGATATTAGCCATTTTGTCCTGTGACCTTGAAAATGAGGTCAAAGGTCAAATTCAAGGTCATGACAATAATCTGCATATATCATTTCCTATATGTTCATAATTGATTGCTAAGCTGTAAAGTCGATAACAAGCGAGATATTAGCCATTTTGTCCTGTGACCTTGAAAATGAGGTCGAAGGTCAAATTCAAGGTCATCAGAATATTCAGCATATATCATTTCCTATATGTCCACAATTGATTCCTAAGCTGTAGAGTTGATAATAAGCGAGATATAAGCCATTTTGTGCTCTGACCTTGAAACTGAGGTCAGAGGTCAAATTCAAGGTCACGAGAATATTCAGAATATATCATTCCCTATATGTCCACAATTGATTCCTAAGCTGTAGAGTCGATAATAAGCGAGATATAAGCCATTTTGTGCTCTGACCTTGAAAGTGAGGTCAGAGGTCAAATTCAAGGTCACGAGAATATTCAGCATATATCATTTCCTATAGGTCCACAATTGACTCCTAGTCTCTAATCTCAATATCAAGTGAGATATTAGGCATAATGTGTCCCATTATAAAGCATAGGAGAATTTAACATGGGAAAGTCCCATTTGAGCCGAGTTTGGGCCAAAATGGCCCACTTCGAGCGATTCAAGCGCAACGAAATTTATAGACATCATAGCAGTACATATGAGGAGTGTTATTTATCAAAAAGAAAAAAAGTTACTGAACAGATTTTGAGAAAATGGCCGCCAAAGTCCAAAATCAGGCATTTTTCGTCGAAAACGGCCGCCATTTTGAAAAAAATGCGAAAATCAAAAAACTAAAAAATACCTCCTTCTTGAATTATTTTTAAGTATTTTTGTGCAAAATTTCAGAAATATTCGCCTGTAAACAAAAAAGATAAAAATGTGGACGACGACGACGACGGACGACGACGGACGACGACGGACGACGACGGACGACGGACGCAACGCCATGCCAATAGGTTATCGGACCATAGGTCCGGTAACCTAAAAAAAACATCGGCCCAACATTGGCCCAATGATGGAACAATGAAATGTGAAATTTTAGAATTGACTGCGTGTGCAAGAATGATAGTAAAAAAATAATAACAAAATCACTTTATCGTGTAACTTTGAGAAATACTTTCATATAATTGGCGCCCCTCGTCAACTCCAATATTTCACCATATTCAAATTTTTATTTCACAAAATGGCGGAATTTGTTGGATCTTTGTTGTATTTATACGTTGGTCCAACACTGGTGAACAACGTCGGTCAGACATTGGCAATGTACAGGTAACATTGGCCCGTCATTGGATAAACAGTGGATTACAACGTCAAATATCCAACAGACTGCCAACGTTGGCCCAACGTGGTTTTGCGTGATGTTGGCAGCACTTCGCTGGCCCTCTATTGGACCAACGTTGTATTACCAACGCCGACCTCCCCAACCAATCGCCAATGTTGGCCCAACGTAAGCGTGCTATCTGGGTCTGCGCTAGATACAGAGTTCATTCGTTTACCAGTGAGTCTCAGCTCCTTCGGTGGTCATACAGTATCACAATGATGACACGGGCTTACCTACCGAGACCGTCTGAGTTAGATACATAGTTACTGTAATTCTTTTACCAGTGAGTCCCAGCTCCCACGGTGGTCATACAGTATCACAATGATGACACTGCTTTACCTAACGAGACCCAATGAGATAGCTACAGAGTTAATTCTTTTACCAGTCAGTCCCAACTCCCGCAGAAGTCATACAGTATCACAATGATGACATCGGCTTACCTGGCTCGCCATGAATCACTTCTGTGTGACTGTGGCATTACAGGAATATGATTTACTCCTCAACAAATAGGCTATATATGTTCTCATGCGCCACCCATAATCTGGGATTGCCAACATCTCCCCTTTTCTCCATGCTGGCATCATTTGCAAGTCAACGCACAGATCAGCAAATAGCTAACACATGCACAATTAATATACTGGTTGAGTTTTGCAAAATCATTAGTGTAAACCATTGTTCATCTTGGAAGCCTTGCAGTCTTTCACAATTCAATAACCCTAACGATTATTAATAAGCGAACATACATATACATATATGTGCCGTCACTGCATGAGGAAATAAAGTGGATATCATGTTTCAGCATTTATTGAACATGTTGAACAGAATATGACAAAACTTACATATGTAAAGATATACTTCTTATTACGTACAATAATATTACTGTATACTACTCCACAGATTTTCAACATCTTGAAACTGTGACACAATACAATATTTGCTGCATAATTTTTGCTTCACGAAAACACCACTCAAATATATTCACATACACATGGTATAATGACGGACTGTAGTCATTTGAGACATGCATACAAATAATGCAATATACACAATTAGCTTATCCTACATCATAACACATTATAAATCGCTGCAGATTGAATCAAGTTAGGTTTCACAATGAAATATCACATGAATGGAACAGTAATGTTACATTCCATGGTACAAAAGGCATCCGATACATGTATATAACAGATAAAAGCTAACAAATCATTCTGTAAACCACTTGTAAAATATGGCAAACCTCAATTTGCATAAAGCAAAAACCATTAAAACAAACAATGGCCCAATTACCAGCTAAATGGGAAAATGTTAACAGAACATTAACTACACAAATGTGAATATGGTTACATGCACTGATATCGGTGTTACAAGTGTTGATACATTGGTGTTAAGTGCTAATACATTGGTGAGTATATAATAACAATGTTTTATCCTGTTATCACACAAGATAGTGGTAATAACAGTGTGTTATCACACAAGATAGTGGTTATGACAGTGTGTTATCACACAAGATATTGGTAATGACAGTGTGTTATCACACAAGATAGTGGTAATAACAGTGTGTTATCACACAAGATAGTGGTAATAACAGTGTGTTATCACACAAGATAGTGGTAATAACAGTGTGTTATCACACAAGATAGTGGTAATAACAGTGTGTTATCACACAAGATAGTGGTAATAACAGTGTGTTATCACACAAGATAGTGGTAATAACAGTGTGTTATCACACAAGATAGTGGTAATAACAGTGTGTTATCACACAAGATAGTGGTAATAACAGTGTGTTATCACACAAGATAGTGGTAATAACAGTGTGTTATCACACAAGATAGTGGTTATGGCAGTGTGTTATCACATAAGATAGTGGTTATAACAGTGTGTTATCACACAAGATAGTGGTAATAACAGTGTGTTATCACACAAGATAGTGGTAATAACAGTGTGTTATCACACACGGTAGTGGTTAAAACTCTGGAGGAGAATATTCATTACATGTGAGTTGTCACAAATATTGTGTGTCATAAGAACAGTACAATACAGAAGCAGTGATACAAGTACAATGTGCCTTTAATAACACTGAAGTGAATAAAACTCTACTTGCCGACTGCCAGAACACCATACAGTACCGATTTCGCAAAACCTCACCAAAATGCTAGCACAAGTAACCTGGCATTTAGCACAAGTTCCCCCAACTTCGCCTGACGTGGCATCGAGCGATTTGATGCCAGCAATGTGTATGCGAGCATCACTCGATGCTAGCATTGCTTCTTGGCACTGTGGCACACTAAATGCATTTTACATTTTTTGTGAGGGCCATTATATGCTCGCATATGCTTGCAAACACATGGTCGAGTGGTTTATAAACAGTCTGTATCATGTAGATCGTATAGGCAAATGCAGTGTTCAAGTTCAGTTCATATTAAAGTCTTTATTTGCGTCCGAAATAAAGGATGCACGCATCTTTGCGAGACAATGCTCGCCTGTTCAACTAAGACGGCCGCCTGATGCGATGGTATTGCGCCCACTGGTCGCACCATGCGAGTTTATGCTAGCATCAAGTCGCACGTAATTGCACAGCCTAGCATTTAGCATGTAGCATTCGCATGGCCTGTGAGGTTTTGCGTAATCGGTACTGTATTTCACTGTTGAACAGACATCTATACTACTGATAAACAAACATTGCAATTCATGATACTAGTTACTTATGTAACAGAACGTTATGATTCTCAAACCTATGGAAGTCCCTGATTATCTTGACTACAGAGAATGCTGTCAACCACATGATACACAGTAACTATAACCTACATGAATCAAATTTTGATACATCATATGTCAGAGAGGAATTGACTTCCTCTACACCAACATGAATACCAGGTATATTACACACACTGACTATCAACCTAGCTATTTCCCCCCTCACGCCTGTACAGAGCGCTGGGAGACCCCCTCCCCCTCCTCCCCTGAGGACGAGATGTCGCTGTCGGCGACCCCGCCCACCTGGTCCACACGCAGACGTCGATACTCCTCCCGAAAACAGAGTAACATCGGGAACGCTAGCAGCAGTGAGCCGTACATGACCCAGTTCATCCACTCAGTGGCTGCGATTGAAAGTAGGAAAAACAATTTGTATTAATATTCAATTCAATTTTCAGATAGTATTTCAAAGTTACTTGTATCTACCAATATATTCAGGAGACGGGTTTCTACTACCATTGTAATTGGCCACAAGCAATCAAGGATTCGATTTTAGTCAATGATAAATGTGAAAATCCTTATAGCCTTTAACACTCCAGCACATTTAGACAAACAGAATGTAGTGTGTACTGACTGAGGTTAGGGATGAGGAAGATCGCGAGGAAGAACAGCGGAAGAACGTTGTAGAGGATGTTGAGGACGGCGCTGGTCGCTACCTCCGCGACCGGATATGTGGCCTCGATAGACAGCTCGTAGAAAAGCGGGATGCTGCCGTTACAGAATATCCCCTGCAGCACGCAGCACACGTACAGGCCCGCTGACAAACACAGAGAATTATTGGAGTTAATTACAGGGGGAGGCATCCATCATGTAGTGTTGTTAGAACAGCGGGATGCTGCCGTTACAGAATATCCCCTGCAGCACGCAGCACACGTACAGGCCCGCTGACAAACACAGAGAATTATTGGAGTTAACTAGACATAAAAGCCTATAGGCTTTGTGGCATCCCCCAATTTTTCTTTTCTTTTCTAATGGTGAAATTTGACTGTTATTATAATACATATACCAGGATTATTGAACACAGGTGGGAGTGAGAGTTCAAATTATAGCAGTTGCTCACTAGACAAATGTCCATCAGATATTTGTTTTAATCTCAATAGGTATTAAATGTACAGACATGACAGACATTCATAATACAAGCAAAAAGGAAATTATTCTGGGTTCTGGCTAAGTAAAACAATGATAATTTGGTCACTGCATGTGAAATACAGCTAGAAAACAAAACAATGCATGTAGTTTCATCCAGATCAACACAGTGCTGTTTTAACTGAATACAATGAACAATTGACCGGCAACCAAGGCCCAGGCAGACCTTCAAAGCTGTTATCTTCAGTTTGGGTCATCATTATATAACCACCTATTGTTTTCTTTAGAAAGGGAAGGAGGGCATTGTTCCAACTTGTTGGTGTTAGTATAGTAAACTGGGGTGAGGGGACAGGAGAGGGGGGGGGGGGGGGGAAGAGGGGGCAGTGCATACAAGTCACTGATACATTGCTACAATCATATGCAGATTAGACTGGCTGACAGTGGAGGTGGGGGAGGGAAAGGGGGGGTATTGCCTTATCACAGGCATTACTGAGCAGGGCTCTCATATACTGCACTGGCTGAGAGGGCAGAGCCTAGCCTCACGCTGGACATGCAGGCTGCAGTCAGTGAATACAGTAGCATGGCTCAGTCACAGTATTACATCTGCATGGGGGCAGGCGAGGGAAAAATTCTAAGTCCCAAAAAAAATACACCCAAAAAATTTTTTCCCCCTGGAAATTGCCTGAATCAAATTATGACATTGACAGGAATCGCCCAATTTTTTTTTCCAAAATGGCCGCTGGCGGCCATCTTGGATTTCGGGTCTCGACGAAAAACAATAGGGGTTAGGAGCAAAGTATTTCGGATGAGCTGTGAAAATTTCGGAAAGATAGATTGAGGCGTTCAAGAGTTATGATCCGGAAACCGAACGGCGGAAGAAAAAAAAAAAAAAAAAAAAAAAAAAAAAGAAAAAAAAAAAAAAATTAGCCCAAAGGCTAAGATAGGTTACCGGACAATTTTGGTTTGGCCATGGCAGCATTGGCAGGTAACAGACCTTGAGATTTACCAATCAAGGTTCGCAGTGTAAACATATGACCTTGGGATTTACCAATCAAGGTCATCCGTATGAACTTCGATGTAACCATTACATGTATGTGTGCGGCATTTGATATTCTATATGTTGGGTGGAATCGTTTAGGCCGCTCAGGTCAATTTACACATTCCAAGTCAGACATTTGGCACTCAAGGTCATCTGACGTCAAGTTCAAGGTCATCATTAGTTGTGCCATATATGTCTTCCTATATGTTCATAATGCAAACATGAGCTCTATCTGCAAGCATTTCATCTACAAAGGCAAATCTGGGCATTTTTTGACCCCAAAATGGCTGTTTTGACCTTTCAAGGTCATCCAAGGTCAAATTCAAGGTCACCACACAAGTCGCCATATATGACTTCCCATTTGAAAGTGCTAATTTCTAAGCTCTATCTTCAAGCGTTCTATGAGTGCAGTCCTGACAGCTCCCATTATGAAGGAAAAAAGTGCCGAAAATTTTCCAAGTCCAAAATTTTTTTCAAAGGGTGAAAATTTTTTTTTGCCTAGAAATGGCCCAAAATGGATAGTAATGTTATTTGGGGCGAAAAAAAATTTTTTCGCCGACTCGTCAAAAATTCAAAATGGCCGCCACACTGAGATCGGCGATTCAAGGGCAACAAAACTTATACACGTCACAGAGATCTCTCCAGCAAGGCGAGCGGCATAGCTATAAACGGCACGACTTATAACGCATTCTGTTATGCCGATGACGTATTGTTGTGCAGCCTTACTATTAGTGGCCTGCAGGATTTGATTACAGAAGCTAACACATACATAACACGCCATGGACTCCGGTTCAATGCATCTAAAACTGAATGTGTGACATTTGGAAAGAGTGTATTTCAGAACAGAAGCTGGACACTGGATGGATCCCGTTTGACGGAGACTGACAGTACTGTGTACCTTGGTGTCACACTATCTAATAGTGTAAAGGCTCACACAGAGGATCGGATAAAAGCTACGAGGAGAGCCTTTTATGCTTTACAGGGTGCTGGCGTCTGTAAGGGGGGCGTTCAGTCGGACACTATGACCCATATCTACAACACGGCTATACGCCCCGTCCTGATGTATGGACTCCAGTCGACCTACCAGAGTAAGGCTGCTATTGACGACGCGGACAAACTAAAGGCCAAGTTGCTCAAAAGTGCGCTGGGTCTTAACCGGTCCTGTAAGAACACACCTCTTCTGGATGCCCTGAGAATCCCACGGATAGCAGCGAGTGTTGGCGTCCAGGAGATGCTCTTGTTTAGGTCGATGTTGGTGTCTCAGTCTCGTACAAATAGTTTTTATACGTTTTTATTGTCAAAGTATCTGAAAGGGATGTATGTTAGCCCAAAGTGCTTATTGTCACGTGTCATCGTATCATGTAATAAGTATGAGTTGTCCCTTTGTAAGCTTATCTGTGATAAATCCTATGTTAGAACCGTCAAGCGGTCAGTAGTACGTTTTTCTACTGACGACGGTGTGGTGGATACACTCAGGTTTTTATTTTTAAATGTAAATTCCAACAGATCTCTCATTCTGCGATTATTATCACCATGTTAACTGTTGGCTTTACATGATTTACATTTGTTATATTTACATGATATATAGGTATGTTTTAATTCACGTTGCTCTGTATTACCTGTGTGTGGTACTGTGTATTTGTAATTTTCTCTCCTTTGGAGGTTCAGGAAATAAATAAATAAATAAATAAATAAATAAGAGGAATCTTTTTAAGCAAAAATCTCAAAACTGATCAGAGAGTTTTTGGGAAAATACAGACCAGGTGCAAATTTGAGCGTTTTTCGACCCAAAAATGGCTGTTTTGACCTTTCAAGGTCATCCAAGGTCAAACTCAAGGTCACCACACAAGTCGCCATATATGACTTCCCATTTGAAAGTGCCAATTTCTAAGCTCTATCTTCAAGCGTTCTATGAGTACAGTCCGGACAGCTCCCATTATGAAGGGAAAAAGTGCCGAAAATTTTCTAAGTCCAAAATTTTTTTCGCAGACCCGCCAAAAATTCAAAATGGCCGCCACACGGAAACCGGCAGATTTAGGGCAACTAAACTTATACATATCACAGAGGTATATGAGGGGAATCTTTTGAAACCAAAAACTCAAAACTGATCAGACAGTTTTTGAGAAAATGGCCGTCAAAGTCCAAAATTGAGCGTTTTTCGACAAAAACGGCCGCCATTTTGAAAAAAAATGCGAAAATCAAAAAACAAAAAAATACCTCCTTCTCAAAATATTTTTAGGCATTTTTGTGCACACGTACAGGCCCGCTGACAAACACAGAGAATTATTGGAGTTAATTACAGGGGGAGGCATCCATCATGTAGTGTTGTTAGAACAGCGGGATGCTGCCGTTACAGAATATTCCCTGCAGCACGCAGCACACGTACAGGCCCGCTGACAAACACAGAGAATTATTGGAGTTAATTACAGGGGGAGGCATCCATCATGTAGTGTTGTTAGAACAGCGGGATGCTGCCGTTACAGAATATTCCCTGCAGCACGCAGCACACGTACAGGCCCGCTGACAAACACAGAGAATTATTGGAGTTAATTACAGGGGGAGGCATCCATCATGTAGTGTTGTTAGAACAGCGGGATGCTGCCGTTACAGAATATTCCCTGCAGCACGCAGCACACGTACAGGCCAGCTGACAAACACAGAGAATTATTGGAGTTAATTACAGGGGGAGGCATCCATCATGTAGTGTTGTTAGAACAGCGGGATGCTGCCGTTACAGAATATTCCCTGCAGCACGCAGCACACGTACAGGCCCGCTGACAAACACAGAGAATTATTGGAGTTAATTACAGGGGGAGGCATCCATCATGTAGTGTTGTTAGAACAGCGGGATGCTGCCGTTACAGAATATTCCCTGCAGCACGCAGCACACGTACAGGCCCGCTGACAAACACAGAGAACTAGACGCTTCCGGTCGCCTACGACCGCTTGGGTGTATCCCCCGTAGCCCTATCATCTCTGTTGCCCCAAATATATCACTGTCAAGTGTGAAAAACTAGAGCAAGGGCTAAAAAAGATTACCAGAGAAATGTTAAATCTCAAGTCACAACTGTTTTCTTTTCCCCACCAAAATTGCTGCACTGATTTTTCGAGGTTACTGAAGGTCGAATTCAAAATCACCACTGAAATCTTTATATGAATTTGATAAAATAATGAAAATACAGATAGATCAATCTTTTCACCTATTTATATTTCAACTCAGATTATTTTACAAACTTGGTTCCAAGTTGAAATTCAAAGTAAAATTTGACCAAAAATGCATTTCAAGATGACGAAATTGGAGCCAGATTGAACTTCTCACCATAAGTTATATTTCGACTCATAATACATGTATGTGCCAAACATGGTTTCAAGTTGAAATTCAAAGTAAAAGTTAATCAAAACTGCATTTCAAGATGACAGATCAAACTTTTCGTCATGAGTTATATTTTAACTCATAATACCTGCCCAACTTGATTTCAAGTTGAAATTCCAACTAAAAGTTAACCAAAACTGCATTTCAAGATGACGAAATTGGAGCCAGATCAAACTTTTCGCCATGAGTTATATTTCAACTCATAATATGTGCCAAACTTGGTATTAAGTTGAAATTCAATGTAAAAGTTGACCAAAACTGCATTTCAAGATGACGAAATTGGAGCCAGATCGAATTTTTCACCATAAGTTATATTTTAACTCATAATTTGTGCCAAATATGGTCTCAAGTCGAAATTCAAAGTAAAAGTTGATCAATGTTTTCATAAAAAGCTATTGTGATCAATAATAGACTTAACTAGCAAAAAAATAATGTTAACTTATTTGGTCACAGCCACAAAATCTCTACTGGACAAAGCCTTCACCTTGTTGAGCCCAATAATAAATATTTCTTGTCTTAACTATTTTCATTGTGGTCAATAATAGACTTAACATGTAAAAATAAAGTTAACTTATTCGGTTACACCCAGAAATTTCTACCGGACAAAACCTTAACATTGTTGAGCTCAATATTAATTGTTTCTCATCTTAACTATTTTTATTGAGGTCAATAATAGACTTAACTAGCAAAAAAAATGTTAACTTATTTGGTTACAGACATAAAATGTCTACTGGACAGAATCTTTACCTTGTTGAGCCCAATAATAAATATTTCTTGTCTTAACTATTTTTATTGTGGTCAATAATAGACTAAACTAGTAAAAATAATGTTAACTTATTCAGTACACCCATGAAATCTGTACTGGACATACTTTCACCTTGTTGAGCTTAATAATAAATAGTTCTCATCTTAACTATTTTTATTGTGGTCAATAATAGACTTAACTATTTTTATTGTGGTCAATAATAGACTTAACTAGTGAAAATAATGTTAACTTATTCGGTTACACCAATGAAATTTGTACTGGACAAAACATTTACCTTGTTGAGGTTAATAATAAATATTTCTTGTCTTAACTATTTTTATTGTGGTCAATAATAGACTTAACTGTTAAAAATAATGTTAACTTATACAGTTACACCCATGAAATCTGTACTGGACAAAACCTTCACCTTGTTGAGCTTAATAATAAACGTTTCTCGTCTTAACTATTTTTATTGTGGACAATAATAGACTTAACTAGTAAAACTAATGTTAACTTATTCAGTAATATTGTCCTGTTTTCACTGAAAACTTCAGTTCTCCATTTTGAACAAAAAACCAGTGTCATTACCTTCCATTGTACAGGCTATTGGAATGATCGTACATGTCAAAATGGATATTTCAAAATTCTGTAATAAGTTAGGCTGTTAACATATTAATATTTATATGATCATTCTAAAAAACGATTGGTTTCGTGTGACAGCCCTTCCCAACAACACTTCCAAATATTATCGAGATTCGTCAAAAATTGCCATCTGTAGAGCGTTCACAAGCCATGTGTCTCAAACAGGCTGTTTTCAATGCAAAATGTGTCCCCAAATGACCAATTCAGTTGCCACGGCAACCAAAATCGATTGGTGTCGGGACCTTACCATAATATATGTGCCTGCAAAAAATAATGGTGATCGGGTGAGAATTGCGGCCTGTAGCGCGTTCACAAGCCATGTGTCTCAAACAGGCTGTTTTCAATGCAAAATGTGTCCCCAAACGACCAATTTAGTTGCCACGGCAACCAAAATCGATTGGTGTCGGGATCTTTCCATTATATATGTGCCTGCAAAAAATAATGGTGATCGGGTGAGAATTGTGGCCTGTAGCGCGTTCACAAGAAAATCTCTGTGGACGCGGACGACGAAGCCAAATCCATAGTATCCGCCGAACTTTGTTCGGGGGATACAATTATTGGAGTTAATTACAGGGGGAGGCATCCATCATGTAGTGTTGTTAGAACAGCGGGATGCTGCCGTTACAGAATATCCCCTGCAGCACGCAGCACACGTACAGGCCCGCTGACAAACACAGAGAATTATTGGAGTTAACTAGACGTCAAGGCCTGAAGATGCCTTGGGGCATTTCATGTGAGTTCTATTCCTACCTAACATTTACCTAAGAGACCGCGTCTAGAACCATAATGACTCTGAATCTGTCCGTGGTCAAAGTTTAAGTGACATACCCCGTCCTTAGGCATCTTTGCGTTTCGCTCTACGACGGACCGTTTCTGAGATATGGCAAACAGGAAGTGCTGAGTCGGCAAAAAAAAAATTGACACCAGAAGTCGTCTCGACGCAAGATACCCTCTAGACTGGTTAGTCTAGTGCCAGGAGGCCGGAATTGAGCTCCGTTTCGCTCTACGACGCACCATTTCCGAGATACGGCCAAACAGGAAGTGTGGAGTCAGCGAAAATAAATTCAACACTAGGGGTCGTCTCGACCGAAAATACCCACTAGACTAGTTTGTCTAGTGCCAGGAGGCCGGAATTGAGCTCCGTTTCGCTCTACGACGCACCGTTTCCGAGATACGGCCAAACAGGAAGTGACGAGTCGGCGAAAAAAAATTTGACACCAGGGGTCGTCTCGACCCAAGATACACACTACACTAGATTGTCTAGTGCCAGGAGGCCGAAATTGAGCTCCGTTTCGCTCTACGACGCACCGTTTCCGAGATACGGCCAAACAGGAAGCGCCGAGTCGGCAAAAAAAAAAATCGCCACCAGGGGTCGTTTCGACCCAAGATACCCCTAGACTAGTTTGTCTAATGCCAGGAGGCCGAAATTGAGCTCCGTTTCGCTCTACGACTCACCATTTCCGAGATACGGCCAAACAGGAAGTGCCGAGTCGGAGAAAATATATTCGACACCAGGGGTGGTCTCGACCCAAAATACCCACTAGACTAGTTTGTCTAGTGCCAGGACGCCGGAATTGAGCTCCATTTCGCTCTACGACGCACCGTTTCCGAGATACGGCCAAACAGGAAGTGCCGAGTCGGCGAAAAAAAAATCGACACCAGGGTCGTCTCGACCCAAGATACACACTAGACTAGTTTGTCTAGTGCCAGTAGGCCGAAATTGAGCTCCGTTTCTCTCTACGACGCACCGTTTCCGAGATACGGCCAAACAGGAAGTGCCGAGTCGGCGAAAAAAAAATTCGACACCAGGGGTCGTTTCGACCGAAGATACACAGGCTGAAATTGAGCTTCGTTTCGCTCTACGACGCACCGTTTCCGAGATACGGCCAAACAGGAAGTGCCGAGTCGGCAAAAAAAAAAATTAGCCCAAAGGCTAAGATAGGTTACCGGACAATTTTGGTTTGGCCATGGCAGCATTGGCAGGTAACAGACCTTGAGATTTACCAATCAAGGTTCGCAGTGTAAACATATGACCTTGGGATTTACCAATCAAGGTCATCCGTATGAACTTCGATGTAACCATTACATGTATGTGTGCGGCATTTGATATTCTATATGTTGGGTGGAATCGTTTAGGCCGCTCAGGTCAATTTACACATTCCAAGTCAGACATTTGGCACTCAAGGTCATCTGACGTCAAGTTCAAGGTCATCATTAGTTGTGCCATATATGTCTTCCTATATGTTCATAATGCAAACATGAGCTCTATCTGCAAGCATTTCATCTACAAAGGCAAATCTGGGCATTTTTTGACCCCAAAATGGCGGTTTTGACCTTTCAAGGTCATCGAAGGTCAAATTCAAGGTCACCACACAAGTCGCCATATACGACTTCCCATTTGAAAGTGCCAATTTCTAAGCTCTATCTTCAAGCGTTCTATGAGTACAGTCCTGACAGCTCCCATTATGAAGGAAAAAAGTGCCGAAAATTTTCCAAGTCCAAAATTTTTTTCAAAGGGTGAAAAATTTTTTTTGCCTAGAAATGGCCCAAAATGGATAGTAATGTTATTTAGGGCGAAAAATTTTTTTTTCGCCGACTCGTCAAAAATTCAAAATGGCCGCCACACTGAGATCGGCGATTCAAGGGCAACAAAACTTATACACGTCACAGAGGTATATAAGAGGAATCTTTTTAAGCAAAAATCTCAAAACTGATCAGACAGTTTTTGAGAAAATACAGACCAGGTGCAAATTTGAGCGTTTTTCGACCCCAAAATGGCTGTTTTGACCTTTCAAGGTCATCCAAGGTCAAATTCAAGGTCACCACACAAGTCGCCATATATGACTTCCCATTTGAAAGTGCCAATTTCTAAGCTCTATCTTCAAGCGTTCTATGAGTACAGTCCGGACAGCTCCCATTATGAAGGGAAAAAGTACCGAAAATTTTCCAAGTCCAAAATTTTTTTCAAAGGGTGAAAATTTTTTTTTGCCCTAGAAATGGCCCAAAATGGATAGTAATGCGATTTGGGGCGAAAAAAATTTTTTTCGCCGACCCGCCAAAAATTCAAAATGGCCGCCACACGGAAACCGGCAGATTTAGGGCAACCAAACTTTTACATATCACAGAGGTATATGAGGGGAATCTTTTGAAACCAAAAACTCAAAACTGATCCGACAGTTTTTGAGAAAATGGCCGTCAAAGTCCAAAATTTAGCGTTTTTCGACAAAAACGGCCGCCATTTTGAAAAAAATGCGAAAATCAAAAAACAAAAAAATACCTCCTTCTCAAAATATTTTTTAGGCATTTTTGTGCAAAATTTCAGAAAGATTCGATTGTTAACTTTAAAGATAAAAATGTTAACGCCGGACGGACGGACGGACGGACGGACGGACGGACGGACGGACGGACGACGGACGCAACGCCATGCCAATAGGTTATCGGACCAAAGGTCCGGTAACCTAAAAAATCGACACCAGGGGTCGTTTCGACCCAAGATACCCCCTAGACTAGTTTGTCTAGTGCCTAGACTAGTCTACGACGTACCATTTCCGAGATACGGCCAAACAGGAAGTGCCGAGTCGGCGAAAAAAAAATTCGACACCAGGGGTCGTTTCGACCCAAGATACACACTAGACTAGTTTGTCTAGTGCCAAAAGGCCGAAATTGAGCTCCGTTTCTCTCTACGACGCACCGTTTCCAAGATACGGCCAAACAGGAAGTGCCGAGTCGGCGAAAAAAAAATTCGACACCAGGGGTCGTCTCGACCCAAGATACACACTAGACTAGTTTGTCTAGTGCCAAAAGGCCGAAATTGAGCTCCGCTTCGCTCTACGACGCACCGTTTCCGAGATACGGCCAAACAGGAAGTGCCGAGTCTGCGAAAAAAAAAAACGACACCAGGGGTCGTTTCCACCCAAGATACCCCCTAGACTAGTTTGTCTAGTGCCAGGAGGCCGAAATTGAGCTCCGTTTCGCTCTACGACGCACTGTTTCCGAGATATGCATGAAAGCCTCAAGGATGAATCAGCAAAAATTCTTCCGAGCTCTAGGTCAAAGGTCGTTCGACGGAGTGATCCCAAAATCAATAGGGTTCTTCCTTGGTGGTATATGAACTCCCATGCAGAGAATACTTGCCATTGCATAAATACTTTTTGAGTTATCAATCGGAAACCAAGTCTCAAAATCAACCTTGATTTCATCCTCACAGACCTCACGGACCCCGGAGCCGCCTCCAAAACAATAGGGGTCTTCCATGTAATATTTCTGACCAGTGGTGCAAATTTGGACAAGATCCGTTCAGGCGTTCCCGAGTTATTGATCGGAAACCAAAACGGCGGAAAGTAAAAAAAAAAGAAGAAAAAAGAAAAAAAAAAAACGACGCACCGTTTCCGAGATATGCATGAAAGCCTCAAGGATGAATCAGCAAAAATTCTTCCAAGCTCTAGGTCAAAGGTCGTTCGACGGAGTGATCCCAAAATCAATAGGGTTCTTCCTTGGTGGTATATGAACTCCCATGCAGAGAATACTTGCCATTGCATGAATACTTTTTGAGTTATCGATCGGAAACCAAGTCTCAAAATCAACCTTGATTTCATCCTCACGGACCTCACGGACCCCGGAGCCGCCTCCAAAACAATAGGGGTCTTCCATGTAATATTTCTGACCAGTGGTGTAAATTTGGACAAGATCCGTTCAGGCGTTCCCGAGTTATTGATCGGAAACCAAAACGGCGGAAAGTAAAAAAAAAAGAAGAAAAAAAAAAAAAAAAAAACCCAGACAAAACCATAAGGGCATTTCGGGCCGAAATGCCCTAATTACAGGGGGAGGCATCCATCATGTAGTGTTGTTAGAACAGCGGGATGCTGCCGTTACAGAATATCCCCTGCAGCACGCAGCACACGTACAGGCCAGCTGACAAACACAGAGAATTATTGGAGTTTAGTACAAGAGAGGAATAAACTGTATAGAGTTGATAGCATATTCACATGTATAAATGTCACCTTTATGACATAATTGTTTTATTTAACAAAACTCCACTGTGATCAAACATTCAATACATTTCCCTTACCCTTTGCTCTGAATAGCAAACCACTCACTTACTGAATAAATCATTACAGAAATATCTCTCGTTATGTATTTCTGATCATTATAATGTGTGTTTTATAGGATTATGTATTTTTTATATGCTCGCCTCACAGTGGAATTGTGCATATCATGAGTGTCCCATGATGTTGCCATGGTTACTAACCAGGGGTGTAAGGTATAAACTTGGCGGTGATGAGCAGGAATACGAAGGTGACAACAATGGCACCAGCGTTCATGCAGAGAATGAGCATCTTCATCCGGCCGACCATCACATCAGCAATCCTGCAACAGGGAGACAGTACATGTACATACAGAATACAGGCAATAATCGCAGTGATTCCATGCTAATCATGATAATAGAAGTGTACATAATAGCCTATTGAAACAATGCCGCAATTAACAAATTTTGCAAGAGTTACATACAAATGATGTACAAACATTCACAGGTAATATTTATTACGATTACATATCATCTCACTACACTTGTACATGTAGATTGTGCATCTTTCAATAACCAATATACCAGGCACTGACCTGCCGACAATGACAGCAGCTATGCACCCGGCCGCCACACCATAGAACCCCAGCCAGCCCGCCATTCTCTGAAGGAACAGTCACTCGCATCTGTCTTCTCATTCATTCAGCATGTTTATGTAGTGTTGAAATTTCAATATTTATTAAGAAGCAGGAATTCTCACCTCGTCTACGTTAAAATGCTTGAGGTTGACATCAAACAGTGCTGTCCACACGGAGTAAATACTGATGATGAATGTATAAGGCAAGGCCATCAGCCAGAAGTTGGCATTCTCTCTCCTGTGAAAACAACAAAACATGACATCCACTCTGTGTGTGTAAAATTTATCAATTTAGATTTCAAATCGCTGATTTGCTGTTGCAGATCAGACAGTTATTACCTGATCAAAAGCTCCTCAGGACAAAAACATCTACCTGTAACTATGTACATTTACCTGCAGACGAAGACAGAGCAAAATTCCGTGCCCATACCTGAAAAGGTCGATGAACCCGTGTCGGAAGTCAACTTTGACGATCGCGGCAGTCAGACTGGGAGGTTTGGGCGGCTTGGACGGGAAATATGCGAGTATTGCCAGGAACAGAATCACACATAAGGCACATTCTGCAAACATAACGGGTGTGACATACAGGTAAAACTGAGAACAGAATCTAGAGAGAAAATGAACAGCACATGGTTATTCTGGAGACTTAACAAGGCAACGCACTCATACATTTTGAGCTGCTATTTTTTGTTACCATGGTTACTTACCTCCATATCTACAGTGTAGAATATCCTGCTTGATTTCTGTTATCACTGTCAAAGAGAATGTACAAATCACATCAAAAACATCACAGAAAGCTTGGTTCCACTATTACATGATGAAACATTCATTACTCGCAAAAATAAATGTGAATAGAAATTTATACAAACCAGTGGTGTTGAATGTTGAAGATCTGAAAATTGTGAAAATATAAAATGGTACAAGTGCAGACATATCAGAATATGATCAAAACGGAAGTGGAAGTTTAATGCATACATTAAATGTACATGTTCATTTGTAACTGCTGTGTTGATCACGGTATTACAATCTGTACATGTAATGAGGTTTCAGACTTACAGATGTGGATGATCAATTTTCACTGGCTCCCTAATCAGGAGGGGACCTGAAGGAAAATTAAACAGCATTCAGCATTCTTTTCAGCATCACAACAGTTTGTTGCTCGACACAATCATGATTTTTGTAGATGTGACTGACCAATGAGAAAACAGGCAGCGTTGCCAGCGAAACCCGCCACTGTAGCTATAGCTGTGGCTGTGGCTCGTTGTTCTGGCGGGAACCATAACGCTGATATCACGGGGCCGGCTGTGTACATTACTGGTGACGCTAACCCGTTAAATACCTGCCCGGCGTGGGCGAACCTGCAAAAACAACCAAATACATGTACATGTAGGTCATTAACTATAAGGTACATGTATATGTGGTGATAACACATCTAGCATCTGCATTCAGTTTGCCCATACATAATTTTCTTTCCATTTTTAGGCTCAATATTTAGAAAGGTTCACGTAGTAAAATTATTTAAAGACAAATAGAAACCAATAGACATTATAGAGGTATGTGTAAGTTGATATGCGAAGTACAGTATTACTAGTATTAAATTACCATGTGACATAAGGTGGTGTTGCTGTGATGCATCGTAATATTGTTCCTATGACAACCAGGAAGGCACTGACTAACATAGCCAGGCGTATACCTGCAAACGACAGCGAAAACATGAAAACTTTTTCAAAATTCAGTTTCACAACACAGTTTTGACTCGCTTTGAACATGTTCAATACCAGTTCTAGACACATCTACCTTCTTCAAACTCATGAAATAATGAACATGAGTGCATTGTACAAGTACCTTTGACATCCATGAGTAACGAGGCAGGGAACATCATGACTAAGAACGCAATGTAGAGCCAGCCCTGCATCAACGCCACTTCGTTACTGGACCAGCCGAATGCCGCCTCGGCTGACTCAGCAATGACGGTCCAGACGTTACACAGACCGCCCTGTACCATCGCTAGCACAGAGAACACGAGGAGAACCCACCAACGCCGCTTGTACACCTTGAGTGGGACCACTGGCGGTGCTGCGGCGACAGACTCCAGCAGCGACTGGTAGTCAACGTTAGGTACATTGTCTGGGACGGGAGTCGAGCCACGACGAGGGATGACGAACTGACATTGCCGACACCCGCGGTTGATGGAGTTGTACTGGGAGGTGACAGCGACAGGGGTACCCCGACCATTAACCGTCGCCTGTATGGACGGACTGTCTGATGACTGACTGCACTCGCAGGTGTTAGCTGGGTGCTGAGTGTTATCTGCTGAGGAGTTACCTAGTAACGAGTCCGTCTCCATGGTGCTTGAGTATATCTTGTCTCCTCAGCTCTGGAAATTTAGTATGAGCAATATATACAGTAGATGTATGACAGATTTCACCAAGTCAATATAAGAAGAAAGGTCTACAGTAGCTACGGACCTGCCTGGCAAGCTTCGGGTGAATAACTAGATGCTCCCTATGACCTATTTTTGACACAGATTCGAATAAAACAATCGTAACTGATTAAATGCATTTGAATAAATGGTATTTTATCCTAAACAAACTTTTAACAAAAAAATATTTTTTTGAAAATGTGGGGGTGTCGATAATACCTTCCCATGCATTTTTGGGGTGGGTATTATCGACACCACCCCTGGCACCCACCCTCATTGGCCAGAAGACCAAAATGGCAGCAGGTTTAATCAAAGTTGTTGTTGTGATCACACTTTCATTATAAACCCACCTGCAGGTGCAATTAAATGTTAATAAATACAATGTCAGCAAGCTGTGGTCCCTATAAATCTAGGTATTTAGGATGGCCAATTTCGTGACATATGATTTGAACACATTAAGATCGGTCGTCATTTCCAGAAAAAATAATTTCGTGAAATCGTTCCTGGACACACAGATAATCTGAATAAGGATATCTATGAACTTGTTGTGTGATAAGTTTCCAAATTCTGCATTAATTTTTCTACCAAACTTCAATAAATTCATGGGGGGGTCGATAATACACCCATGTCGATAATACCCTCAGTTGCTTATAATCGGGGATATTTTCAGGAAGATTAGCATACCTGTCAAATTTCATCAACCATGACCACCAAAATTAGCCAAAATAACCAGATAATAACGGCCTGAAGCCGATCGGCTCAATGGGCAATGAATGGCAAGGTATGAAGGATGACTACACTGGTTTAGTCCTAACTTAGGGCAGCCTCACAATGCTAGTTTAGTCCTATCTCTGATACGCTGCGGAATTAACACTGGTTGCAAATTCTCGGCCTGCGGGTGGAACTGGGAATGGAATCACGGTTCGGTTCACTGATGTTTTTGTATGCAATTAATTGACTTACCAATAAGTTTGATATTTCCGTCTCGGTCAACAAATACAGGCCATCTTTCTTTGTATGTAGATGTATATATTGTTGCAAATTAAAAACTCACAGGAACGTCTCTTCTTTGTTTTGATTTCTTTCAAGTCACATGACAAAGTAACTAAATCACGTGAACCGCCATCCGCGTCAATCGCTAGAGAGCAGCACTGTCGGGATGCCGAAAAAGAAAAGCGAAATGGACCGAACCGCTCGTTTTTCACACGCTAAAAACCTGGCTGCATGAGAAAGTCACAATGCCAGCTCCAGAATCAATCCCAAAATATTTTTGTCCAAGAAGATTAACATGATCAAACTTTTCTGACAGCCTACATACTGTGCTCGTACAGTCAATAAAATGATCAAATTATAGCAGACACATTTTTTTATGATTCTGCAGACATAAGAACGAATATGGGGGTAAATTTACATGGAAACAAAAAATTCCAATTTCACACCATGTCAGCAACTCGTATTTCATTGAGTGTACGAGCACTGGTCCCAGTACGAGCACTGGTCACCATACTATATCATTTATTCGCATACAATTTTACAAACATTATCATGAAATGGTTACAATTGTGTTGTAAAAATGATTGTACGGGAGAGACGTGTAATATGGACCAGTGTGTAATATGGACCACCCCGGGTTGTAGCAACAGGATGACATCTATCTCCATGGTGGTTGACGTAATTATGACGCTCATCATTTGCAACCCTCTGTCATTGAGGAGAGCAACATCATAGAAAGCAGGGTATATGGAATGAAATTCAAATGAAAATCGCTAAAATTGATGTAATTTTTCAATTGTAAATATTATCGCGTGGTCAACCCATTGTTTTTATCGAGGGCTAGGTTTTGATTCCTTGTTACAAAACACTAAACGTAGCATTTGGACGGTTAGTTGTGATTATGCCTTGAATTCGTTGAGAAACCAATTTCACGGGCCGTGGTCCATTTTAATTACAGGGTGGTCCATATTACACAGAGCGTGTAATATGGACCACTTGTATGCTCATTTTACATCTTTCGTTACGGTGTCTGTTCCTGTGTGACATCATTCTTATACAGCGCCACATACAAAGTATTGTTTATACAATT
Organism: Terebella lapidaria; assembly: GCA_949152475.1. Lineage (NCBI taxonomy): Eukaryota > Metazoa > Annelida > Polychaeta > Terebellida > Terebellidae > Terebella > Terebella lapidaria. Next base: position 38,599,232 of record OX424565.1, on the reverse strand, counting down.
CACACATGTGTAAGATATATCAAATTATTGAGAAGCCTTGCTGGAAAGTGTCTGAAAGTCTTAAGAGGTTCATATTACACGTCTCTCCCATAACTGCAAAACGATTGTCACACAGTCAGTGCACAAGGCAAAATACGTTCGAGAACAATTTGGTCATAGTGAGTTTGTTTGATATTTATAATAATCAGGAGAAGTCAGGAAGCTACGGGGCCGCTTAAAGGACATGGAAGAAATATTTTTTGACATATGGTTATTGCGTTCCCTCGCAATATTATCGCGTTCCCTCGCAATCCGGATCGCGTTCCCTCGCGACCTCGCATTCCGGATCGCGATCTTATTGCGTTCCCTCGCATTCCGGATGGCGTTCGGACCTCGCGATTTTATTGCGTTCCCTCGCATTCCGGATCGCGTTCCCTCGCAATCTTATTGCGTTCCCTCGCAATCCGGATCGCATTCCCTCGCAATATTATCGTGTTCCCTCGCGATATTATCGCATTCCCTTGCATTCTGGATCGCGTTCCCTCGCATTGTGCTGACGCCAATGACTTCTGAGAAGGTTATTCTGGAAGATTGCGAGGGAACGCGATCCGGAATGCGAGGGAACGCAATAAGATCGTGAGGGAACGCGATCCGGAATGCGAGGGAACGCGATAATATTGCGAGGGATCGCAATAATATTGCGAGGGAGCTCAATAACAATGTGCCAAAAATATTTCTCCCATGTCCTCTCAGAGGCTCCGTAGGAAGCCACCACAGTACACGAAAAATTATCTGGATTCTGGGGCCCGTTGCCATCGCTTTGCGTTCGCCATCTATCGTGGGCTGTCCACACTTTTATCTTTAAAGCATACGGTCGACTCTTTCTGAAATCTTGCACAAAAGTACCAAAAAATATTTCCAGAAAATTTTTTTTTATTATTTTCGCATTCGTTTTTTAAATGACGGTTATTTTTTGACGAAAAATGCAGAATTTTGGACATTGTGTATAGAAATGGAGATCCTTGAATCGCCCAAACAGTCCAAAATCTAGGCTCATGCAAAAGAACGAAAAATACAGTTTTGGCTATTTTCTCGAAAACTGTCTGATCAGTTTTAAGATTTTTATTTCAGAACATACAATTGTAGGCTTACATGTAATTGGGGTTCTTGACATTATGTATGAAGATGGAGTGCCTTAAGTCGCCTGAAAGGCCCAAAAAAAATAAGTCAGATAATTTTTATAAATGCCAGAGCACAGAAATTGTGTCAATCGGTAATACGTTATAGCAGAGAGTGTACACTCTCTGGTTATAGTTACAATATCCGGCAGTGAATGTTTATTTCGGTACTTTCTTAAGAAACGTTCTAGCTGGTTGTTGTTCATGTTGACGGAAAGTAAGTGAATAACACGCATATAATTTCTGAACTAAGTGTTACTTCATTCTTGTACAACAAGATTCATTGATGAGCAATCAAGAATGAAACATGGTGACAGAACTCGAATGAAGCATTCACGCCTGAATGTGCAACCATTTTGATGTTATCGCTCGAAGATATCAATACAGGTGCGTAGCCAGAATTTTCAAAAATCATGGCAGAAGGTCTGCCAACAAACATTGCACTTCCCCCGAAGCTGGAAATTAGGGGACATTAATTGGCAACAAAATGGAAAGTGTGGACACAAATATGAGACTCATTTGAAACTCTGTCCAAGCTAAAAACTCAAGATGACAAGTACAGAATAGCCACATTCATCACATGTGTAGGTAAAGATGCCCTGGATGTGTATAATGGACTCCCGCTCGAAAACAATGATGACAAAGACAAAATGGACAAAGTACTTGATTTGATGGAACGCTATTGTGTTGGTGAAACGAACATAATTTATGAGCGATACACATTCAACAATAGGATCAAAATACTGAAGAAAACATTGATGCATATGCGGCTGCTCTTCGTGGATTGGCTTCAGCGTGTGAACTTTGCAGGATAAACTTTCGCGTGACCGTATCGTTTGTGGCATAAGAGACAACATCAGACGGCGCTTACTTCAGGAATCAGGACTCACTTTGAACAAAGTAATCGACATGTGCAGAGCTTCAGATTCCACATCTGCCCAAGTAAAAGTGATGACAGGCGATTCACAGAAAGAAGTTCATGCAGTACGGACAAAGTCTTGGTCAAAGCCTCCAAATTCCAGTAGTCGACTAAAACTATGGTGAACAGTAAGTTCTGTGGCACAAAACATGAGAGAAATAGGGACAAATGTCCTGCATATGAAAAAAGCTGTGGACATTGTGGCAGAAAGAACCATGCTGCTGCCAAATGTTCAACACAACACGGCGTGAGGTTCACAATGTTGTCAATCATAATGAACCATCATCAGAGGAAAAAAATCATGTATGTTGAGAACATATTGCAGGTCAGTGACCGTGAATGACGTTCAAGCCACCAACAACAAAATATACACCACTCTGGAAATCTCAGGTCAACCAGTGAGGTTCCAAATAGACTGTGGTGCCACATGCAATGTCTTGCCTCTTAAATATTCAATCAAAGTAGAACCAACAGAACAAACACTGTGCATGCCCAATGAAACAAGTATGGATGTCATGGGAGTCAGCATGGTCCATTTTGTCAATCCCAAGACTGGTAAGAAATACAGAGCAAAATTCATCATCGTGAACAGTGAGGCTGCCAAACCACTTCTTGGATCAAGTGCAGCGCAGCAGATGAATCTATGGAAGATCCAGTATCAGAATATAATGCACACAGAAGCAGTTATCAATAGTCCATTGGAGTTCTCTTCCATTCTGCAATCACACCCAGTGTTTGTGGAGAAAGGGGCAAATTCCAAGGTCAGATACATCTAGGAACTGATCCTGCCATCTCCCCAGTACGCAATGCTCACGCAGAGTACCCATAGCACTGAAAGCTGACCTAAAGAGTGAACTGCAGCGACTTGAGAAGTCTGGTATCAGGTCAGTGGATCCCCCGACAGATTGGGTATGCAGTTTAGTTGTCGTCGAGAAGCCCAGTGGAAAACTGAGGCTATGCATAGACCCAAAGCCACTGAACAAAGGCCTGAAATGAAGTCACTATCCACTACCAGTCATTGAAGACCTGCTACCAGAGCTCTCCAAAGCCAAGATTTGCACTGTGTGTGATGTGGAAAATGGATATTGGCATGTTGAGATGAAGAATAGAGCTTCCTCACAACATTTGGAACGCCATATGGAAGATACCGATGGCTTCGCATGCCATTTGGTTTGTGTGCAGCATCAGCATACTTCCAGCACAAACTTGACCAAGCTCTAGAAGGCATTCCAGGTGTCAGAACCGTTGCTGATGATATCCTCATTACATATGAAGGTGACACAGCATAAAATGCCGAGGCTGGCCACGACAGGAAGCTCAGAATTCTGCTAGATCGGTGCAGAGATTAAGGTATATGACTAAACAGAGACAAAATTAAACCCAAGTGTACAGAATTAAGGCAGCTGTGACGAAGGCTCCTGTTCTCCGGTACTTTGACTCCAGTAAAGAAACCGTGCTCCAGTGCGATGCATCAAGCAAAGGTCTGAGAGCCACTTCGTTGCAGTGTGGTCAACAAGTCGTATTTGCAAGTAGAGCATCGACGTCACTGAATAGCAAAATGTGCAAAATGACTTAGAGCTGTTAGCTGTTGTATTTGGGATGGAAAAGTTCCACCTATTCACTTATGACCGCAAGGTAATGGTCTAATGTGACCATAACCCTCTTGAACTCATCGACAAGAAGCCACTGGTTTCAGCGCCAAAACGCCTACAGAGAATGCTGTTGCATCTTCAGAGGTTTGACATTGACATTCGATACACTCCAGGCAAAGAAATGTACATTGCCGACCATCTGTCACGATCATACCCAACAAACACAACACTGCAGGTGAATAGTGAATTAGACGATATCGCGTGTGAACCACAGTTCCCAGTTGAACTGGAAACCGAGCACATAAACATGACGGATTACCTCCCAATCTCAGCACCACGAATCAAAGAAATTCAAAATGCGACACAGCAAGATGCTTCACTAGTAGCCCTGAAATCCATTATCAACAAAGGGATGAACTCACAGTTCAAAATGGAATAATCTTACAGGTTTCACGATGCATTATCCCATCATCAATGAGATCAGTTATAAAGGACAGCATACACAGATCACATATTGGCATAGAAGCGTGTATGCACCATGTCAGAGAATTGTGTTTATTGTAAGAATTCCTTGTGACGGTTGACTATTACAGCAACTTTATTGAAGTTGATCGACTGTATGACACCTCTGTCAAAACCGTTATCACAAAGTTGAAAACACATTTCTCCAGATATGGATGCCCACAGCAGTGTTAGTGATAATGGACCTCATTATTCCAGCACTGAAGTTGCAACATTTGCACAAACATGGGATTTTGAGCACACACCCAGCAGTCCTGGCCACAGTCAGTCCAACGGAAAGGCAGAAGCTGCAGTGGAAACAGTCAAGCATCTCCTCAGCAAATCTCGTGATGACAAAACAGACCCATATATTAGTCTGCTTGATCACAGAAACACACTCACTCAAGGCACTGATACCTCCCAAGGTCAGAGGTTCCTGAATCGAAGGACAAGAACACTGTTGCCCACAGCTGGTCACCTTCTACAATCAAGTTCTCTCCAACCTGACCACATAAGGGACCGTCTGAAGAAAGCTCAAGAAAAGCAGGTAAACACTACAACAAAACAGCGAAGGCACTCACTCCACTGGAAGAAGGAGACAATGTCTACATGAAACCTTTCATGCATATCGGCAAACAAGAATCAACCAAGGTCACAGTCGCCAAGCGCTTTGATGAAAGGTCATACGATGTTGTGACACCAGAGGGAGTCATGAGACAAGATCCCACAGGAAAGCACAATGAATGATGACGTCACTGTTGATGCTCCTAGGCCACCAGCGGAACCAAACCATGCCAGAAAGACTGTCACAAGAGCTGGCCGCACAATCAAACCACCAGCAAGATTCAGAGACAATTGATAATTTGCTTTCATGGACGTGTTTTAGTAAATGTAGAAATCCACTGGTAGTTACAGTATATGTTTTTTTTGACTATCATTATCACCTTCTCAAAAAAATAAGGAGAAAAGGTGTGTCATTGTGTCAATCGGTAATACGTTTTGTAGTTAGGATACCCAACGGTGAATGCTTATTTCGGTACTTTCTTAAGAAACTATTCTGGTTGTTGTCCATGTTGACGGGAGGTGAATAACACGCATTTCTAAACTAAGTGTTACTTTATGCTTGTACAACAAGATTCATTGATGAGCAATCAAGAATGAAACAGACATTAATGATAATTTAAATGCAATTTATACTAGGGAGAGGTTCAGAACATAACAAAGACTCTAGTTCCCCAGATGGGCTCGTTTCGCTCCAACAGTTTTTTTAAAAAAAATATTTTGATAATAGGGGCATCAATGGGTAGACCTATTCAAGTGGAATTTATATTCGGCAGATCGAGGCCAGGAAGCCACACGTACGACAGGACATAAAACATGTTGTGGCTTCTGGGGAACACCAAGATAATATGTTGGACACAACATTATCTAATTTCTGGACCCGCTCCTGCTATTTATATACCAGCTACGTCGTAAAGGCATATGTTATGACTCTCACTTGTCGAAGCGGCCCAGGTAGCACAGCTTACCATTTCTTCTAAATTCAATTAAGATCAAAAATGTGCCAAACGGATTAAATATGGTATGCATTCAGTGGGTGAGTAGTATTAACAAAGTAAGGTGGGCCGGAGACTGGTTAGGCTTGTGTTTCTCGGGAAAACCACAAATTCTACACAGGCCAAACAACAATCACATTTAGAAATTATGTGTTGTGGATCCTAATTTTGTTGGTATTTATGAATGCCACATGTATGATGCCACATGTCTATTATGTTGATAATTTATACTCTTGGTATTGTGTATGGATTTATATATATATCGCAGAATATAGAGCTCAAACTTACAAGGTCTGGTAGATTGTGACCGGTATGCAATAATCTTGATGTGTACATGTACCCAGCCAACGACCTCAGCAGATCAGGACAGTGTCTAGTTATCTCCAGAATACATCAGCGTACATGACTGGAACACTTTGTCCAGTATGGAACACGTGACCACTCCTAGGCCCATAGCAGATCAGGATCAGCCTAATTAATAATCCGTGTAGGGAACGAGCCAAATACAACGAGAAGTAACTAGTATTGGTATCAGATGCAGAACTAAAGAGTGCATTATAAACAGGCATTTACATACCAACGTTAGATACATGTACATGTATAGGCATAGACTAATCTTACCATGGAAGTGTATTCTGGAGCTAGATGTGTGTAGTTATAAAATACATATATTTATCGGGCTGAGGTCAGGATGCAGTGTAGATGTACAGTATGTTAGATGTGCATGTATTGCTAGAAAGAAAGAAAAATGACAACTACAAAATGAATTTCAACCTTCCAGCACTTCATAGAAACATCCAAGTTCTGAAGACAATAGCAATCAAAGAAAACCTGATACTGCACATCAGGTATGTTGAGACCGTCACATCAATATTGATGACAGTTTACGGCTTGATTGTGTTGTTTCCACGTCTGACATAGACTGGATCTCCGATCTTGATAGTGCCAGGGGACTCCAGGACCATGTGAATCCCCATACACGGCCCAAACACATCATCTTGGACCAACCTCCTGTATCTGGACAGAACAACATCATGAGGAATTACATGTTTGCTGTATGGTGACAGAACAGACATGTAATGATACATTACTTGGATGTGAGTGGTAGATGCTACCGAAAATAATATAGTGATACATGTAAGAGTACCCATTGAGTGTCTTGAGCGGCTCCTTGCCCCTCATACCCGTGTCTGGGTCTATGGTCACAAACAGGCACCTGTCAGCATGATCAGATATATATCAATAGTCTTTATCAATATATATCAAAAGCTTTAATGGTGTTATTATGAGACCCCGGGTATGAGACATGATCTTTCCAAAGTCAGCGCACGTTGTAGACCCAGACATGTTTTCGAAAATTGGAATTCTGATCAGATACATCTACGCGTGTACACTATAGTCTGTATATCTATTGCTCAATTATATACCTTCCGGTCAGCTTGATGGTAGAAAATCTAGTATTCCCGATTACCATTTCTCTCCAAGTGTCCTGGAATACAATGTACAGACATGTATGATGATAGTGGACTGTGTGACAAACTCTTCTTAACTGTGCATACGTTTTGCAATTACATACAATGTTTTCACTTGCAAACTGCTCAGGACTGCCAATTTTGTTCACCTCGGAGTATGGTTTGTCTCCCTTGATAACGATGTTTGGCCGGAATCTGTCCATGCCGACAGGGGTCGCTAGCCTCGAGTTTAAATCCGTCAGACTCTCCTCCGTGATCACGTGATAAGGCGTCACTGACTGATAGGCCAGCTAAATCACGTGATACAAAAAGTACATAAATACTTATTTTACTTTGCATTTTTATTTTCGATCTAATTTTCGATCTTTTATCTTCGATCTAATAAATTACTAGTATATCTTGCGAACAGCGTGTGTTAATGCATTACACAACATGTCACGAATTTGCAGACATACTACAAAACAAGATTGTACCTTGTCATTTTCTTTGCCAATTTTCACCCAATCAGCCCATTTCACATTGCCTTTAGGCACAGATCGCTGGGTATCAAAATTATTTGGTGCGTAAACAAAGCGATATCCATTGGTTTCAAGGACATTGTTGATCCAGACAGCCGGGTCATCACCACAGTCCAGTCCCTTCACTGTTGTTCCATAGGCACTGAATCAATAGGCAAGAAATTATTAGCTTTTATTATTATGAGTGCAATGAACACAGAGGCTCTGTGACGTCACACTATTGAATGAGGTGCATACTACCAATGATCAGACCAGACGGTGACATTATTTCCAGTTGTAGTGTGATATTAACTACATGTTTACCTCTCACTATCAATTAGGAGGCAGGGCGGTGGGTGTGTGTTTGGGTGGTCGTGAGGCATCAACTCCGAAACATGCTCACAGTAGTGGGGGTCCTAGAACCCCTTTATATCATGCGTTAGCGTCTTCACAACCCCTGAGTATGAATTCCACACGAATTCACTCTTCAGGATATTTTAGACCATATTTCGACAATTTTTTAGTGTATGTGTCGCGGAATCTCGGATGTTTGGGGGGGGGGGGGGGGGGGTTGTGGGAAAGAGTTACAGGGGGTATGACCCCTGGCATGGATACGCCCCTGCTGCTGATCAGACCTGACGGTGACGACGTCGGCTCGCTGTTCCACCTCCCGTGTGTCGATGACTAGAGGCTCTCGGCCGCCAGCTGCCAGGGAGAAATTTCCTGCCCCACACGTGGCTCTAAGGGTCGACAAGCGGGGAGCCTTGTCATAGTTGACGAGCACGTTGTCCGGATCAACCACCATGTAATGCCTGCAATAACGTCATTCTTACATTTATTTACACATAGAAGTGGCCTCATTTCACCATAATAACACAATTCCCGCCGGTACTTGGTATGATTGTTCACTAGATAATTCATCTACTGTACCATATAATTATGAACCAGTTTATTCATACATACATACAATCGATCACCAGTCTTTTATCGCCATCATATTATAACTTAATTTCCTGTAGAAAACTCGAAAGAATTGTATTTATTGCAAGCGGATCCACAATTGACCTCTGCATGCTTGTAAAAACTAGTATTCATCATTTCAAGGCATATATTGGCTGATGTATTGCAACATTTGAATACATCTTGAATGCTTTGTCATAAATCCAACTTGTCCCTATATCTAAAATCACTTCACATATTATATAAGCATCATAAAGCCAATTTTGGTGCTTTACCACCGAACAGAGAATCATCTGCCCTACTGCACATATGACTAGCCTGTCAGTGGTATATCCGGAATGCGGTCCCTCCTGAAAGCTACAGCTGAGTTGTTTGACGCTGACGCCGTGTCCGGACTTGAGCGGGTAGAGACGAAAGTCTGTGACGTGGCCGACGTGTTCCAGCTCGGTCTGGGGTCGGGCTCTCAGCCACTTGTAGTACAGAGAGAGTTTGACAGCGGACGACAGCCCCAGGAAATACAGCACCGGGTCTGCGGACGGTAGGATCTCCAGCATCGCGTCAGGTGGTCGGGGACTACACTAAAGCTGACACCGGTCCAACGCTATATAATCAGAGTAGACTTCAATGCAATTACAAAAAAAAATCAGCCTAAAGACTAAGATACATGTAGGTTACCAGACAATGCATATAAATTGACTAAGTCCAAAAAATCTTCAACTTAACGACCGTTTTGAGGTTTCAATGTCATTTGAAGATCAGCTGTAGGGACTACCGGTATCCCACAGAGCAAGACACAAAGTTTCATAAGATTATATCCAGCGGACTCAGAGAAGGAAACGTCTCGAAAGCGAAAAGCCCAGAACAGGGTACCTTTGTCAAAATTGGTCACCATCACGAAAAATGCAACAACAACGAAATGCAGATTGAAAAATACGCCTGTCTTGATGTATTATTTATCATTTTGTTCAAAATTCCAAAAATAAAGATGAAAAATTCACATTTTGATTATGAAAAATTCACATTTTGAGTATTGGCTTCCATTTTCGAAAAAAATTAAAGCAGAAGTTCGAAAAGCTGAGAAGATCAGCTTATGGGGACTATTGTATAGTATCAACATACAGAGCTTCGGAAGATTCCATGAAGTGATCTCAAAGAAGAAGACGTTTGAATATTGCAAAGTCCAAAATGGGGCATTTTTCAAGAAAAATGGCCGCCGTTTCGAAATTAATCTGAAAATCGAAAAACTAAAAAAAACTCTCTCTTGCAGTATTTTCCAGAATTTTGGGTCACAATTCAGAAAGATTCGACTGTAAACTTATATTAAAAAATATTTTAATTTTTTTTTCAAAACTGGCATTTTTTTCAAGTTGAAAAAAATTATAAGAAAATTTAAAAAGGAAATTCTAAATAGATCAGTTTGTGGGAACTATCCCATATTATCAACGTAAAAAGGACATTCCATTGAGTGATCTTGGAGGACAAGTCTATTTTGAATATTGCAAAGTCCAAAATGTTGCGTTTTTCGATGAAAATGGCCACCATTTTAAAAAAAAATTAGCCCAAGGGCTAAGAAAGGTTACCAGACAATATAAATTTCAGATATTAGCCTTTTGTCCCATGACCTTGAAAATAAGGTCGTTGGTCAATTCAAGGTCACGAGAATATTCACCATATATCATTTCTAGTACATCCACAATTGATTCCTAAGCTGTAAAGTCGATAGTAAGTGATATATTAGCCATTTATGATCTGACCTTGACAGTGAGGTCAAAGGTGAAGATTTCCTATATGTACACAATCGATTCCTAAGCTGCAAAGTCGATAAGAAGGGAGATATTAGCCATTAGTCCAAAATGTTGCGTTTTTCGATGAAAATGGCCACCATTTTAAAAAACAAATTAGCCCAAGGGCTAAGAAAGGTTACCAGACAATATAAATTTCAGCTATTAGCCTTTTGTCCCATGACCTTGAAAATAAGGTCGTTGGTCAATTCAAGGTCACGGGAATATTCACCATATATCATTTCTAGTACATCCACAATTGATTCCTAAGCTGTAAAGTCGATAGTAAGTGATATATTAGCCATTTATGATCTGACCTTGAAAGTGAGGTCAAAGGTGAAGTTCAAGGTCATAAAAATATTCAGCATCTTTCATTTCCATTGTGTTCGCAATTGATTCCTAAGCTGTAAAGTCGATGATAAGCAAGTCATTAGCTATTTTGTGCTCTGACCTTGAAAATAAGGTCAAGGTCAAATTCAAGGTCATCAGAATATTCAGTGTACATGTATATCATTTTTCATATGTCCATAATTGGTTCCCAAGCTATTAAATCAATACGGAAGTAAGATATTAGCCATTATGCCTTTTGACCTTAAAAATGAGGTGAAAAGGTCGAATTCAACGTCATGGCAATATTCAGCATACATTATTTTCTATATGTTCACAATTTATTCCTAAGCTGTAAAGTCGATAATAAGTGAGATATTAGTCATTTTGTCCCGTGGCCTTTAATTTAGGTCGAAAGTAAAATCAAAGATCACGAGAATAATCTGCATTCTGTATACAATATGTATATCATTTCCTGTATTTTCACAATTAGTCATCAGAATAATTGGCGTATATCATTTCTTAAATGTTCACAACTGATTCCTGAGCTGTAAAGTCGATATTAAGCGAGATATTACCCATTTTGTGCTCTGACCTTGAAACTGAGATCATAAGTCATATTCAAAATCACGAGAATATTCAGCATATATATATCATATCCTATATGTCCACAACTGATCCCTAAGCTGTAAAATCGATATTAAGTGAGATATTAGCCATTTTGTCCTGTGATCTTGAAAATGAGGTCAAAGGTCAAATTCAAGGTCATGGCAATAATCTGCATATATGATTTCCTATATGTACATAATCGATTCCTAAGCTGCAAAGTCGATAAGAAGGGAGATATTAGACACTTTTCTTGTGACCTTGAAAATGAGGTCAAAGGTCAAATTCAAGGTCATCAGAATATTCGGCGTATATAATTTCCTAAAGGTCCACGATTGATTCCTAAGCTGTAAAGTCGATAATACGCGAGATATTAGCCATTTTGTGCTCTTGACCTTGAAAGTGGGGTCAGAGGTCAAATTCAAGGTCACGAAAATATTTAGCATATATCATTTCTTATATGTCCACAAATTGCTCCCTAAGCTGTAAAATCGATAAAAAATGAGATATTAGTTATTTTGTCCTGTGTCCTGTTATTTTGTCCTGTCAAATTCAAGGTCACGAAAATATTTAGCATATATCATTTCTTATATGTCCACAATTGCTCCCTAAGCTGTAAAATCGATAATAAATGAGATATTAGTTATTTTGTCCTGTGTCCTGTTATTTTGTCCTGTCAAATTCAAGGTCACGAAAATATTTAGCATATATCATTTCTTATATGTCCACAATTGCTCCCTAAGCTGTAAAATCGATAATAAATGAGATATTAGTTATTTTGTCCTGTGACTTTGAAAATGAGGTCAAAGGTCAAATTCAAGGTCATGACAATAATCTAAATATATCATTTCCTATAAGTTCATGATTGATTCCTAACTGTAAAGTTGATAAGAAGCGAGATATTATCCATTTTATCATATAACCTTGAAAATAAGGCCAGAGGCCAAATTCAAGGTCATCAGAATATTCAGCATATATCATTTCCTATATGTTCTCAATTGATTCTTAAGCTGTAAAGTCGATAATAAGCAAGATATTAGACATTTTGTGCTCTGACCTTGAAACCGAGGTCAGAGGTCAATTTCAAGGTCATGAGAATATTCAGCATATATCATTTCCTATATGTCCACAATTGATTCCTAGTCTCTAATCTCAATATTAAGTGAGACATTAGGCTTAATGTGTCCCATTATAAAGCATAGGAGAATTTAAGATGGGAAAGTCCCATTTGGGCCGAGTTTGGGCCCAAAATGGCCCACTTCGAAGGATTCAAGGGCAACGAAATTTATACCTGTTACAGGGGTACATATGGTGAGTGTTATGCATCAATAAGAAAAAAAGTTACTGGACAGATTTGATTTTGAGAAAACGACCGTCAAAGTCCAAAATGAGCCATTCTTCGACGAAAATGGCTGCTCTGATCTTGAAAACGAGGTCAGAGGTCAAATTCAAGGTCACGAGAATATTCAGCATATATCATTTCCTATATATCCACAATTGATTCCTAGTCTCTAATCTCAATATTAAGTGATATATTAGGCGTAATGTATCCCATTTAAAGCATAGGGGAATTTTACATGGGAAAGTCCCATTCGGGCTGAGTTTGGACCCAAAATGGCCCACTTCGAGCGATTCAAGGGAAACGAAATTTATACATGTCACAGGGGTACATATGAGGAGTGTTGTGCATCAATAGGAAAAAAAATACTGAACAGATTTTGAGAAAACGACCGTCAAAGTCCAAAATCGGCCATTTTTCGACGAAAACGGCCGCCATTTTGAAAAAAAATAGGCCAAGGGCCAAAGATAGGTTACCGGACAATGTTTAATATTTTAGATGTTAGCCAGGTCACTGGTTAGATTCAAGGTGAAGAGAATATTCAGCATATATAAAATTAAGCATATATCATGTCCACAGTTGATTGCTAAGCTGTAAATTCAATAATCAGAGAGATATTAGCACTTTTGTGTTGTGGCCTTGAAAATGAAGGCAAAGGTCAAATTCAAGATCATCAAAATATTCAGTGTATATCATGTTCTATATGTCCACAATTGATTCCCAAGCCATGCAGTCAATAGAGGAGCAAGATAAGAGCCAGTTTGTCCTGGACCTTGGAAATGAGGTCGGAGGTCAAATTCAAGGTCACGAAAATATCATTTCCTATATGTCCACAATTGATTCCTAAGCTGTAAAATCGATAATAAGTGAGATATTAACCATTTCGTCCTGTGACTCAAATTCAAGGTCATGACAATAGTTTGCATATATCATTTCCTATATGTTCATACCTGATTCCTAAGCTGTAGAGTCGATGATAAGCGATATATAAGCCATTTTGTCCTATAACCTGGAAAATGGGGTCAAAGGTCAAATTCAAGGTCATCAGAATATTCAGCATATATCATTTCCTATATGTCCACAATTGATTCCTAAGCTGTAGAGTCGATAATAAGCGAGATATAAGCCATTTTGTGCTCTGACCTTGAAACTGAGGTCAGAGGTCAAATTCAAGGTCACGATAATATTCAGCATATATCATTTCCTATATGTCCACAATTGATTCCTAAGCTGTAGAGTCGATAATAAGTGAGATATAAACCATTTTGTGCTCTGACCTTGAAACTGAGGTCAGAGGTCAAATTCAAGGTCACGAGAATATTCAGCATATATCATTTCCTATATGTCCACAATTGATTCCTAGTCTCTAATCTCAATATTTAGTAAGATATTAGGCATAATGTGTCCCATTATAAAGCATAGGAGAATTTAACATGGGAAAGTCCCATTTGGGACGAGTTTAGGCCAAAATGGCCCACTTCGAGCGATTCAAGCGCAACGAAATTTATGGACATCATATGAGTACATATGAGGAGTGTTATGTATCAAAAAGAAAAAAAATTACTGAACAGATTTCGAGAAAATGGCCGCCAAAGTCCAAAATCAGGCATTTTTCGTCAAAAACGGCCGCCATTTTGAAGATAATGCGAAAATCAAAAAACTAAAAAATACCTCCTTCTTGAAATATTTTTAAGTATTTTTGTGCCAAATTCCAGAAAGATTCGACGGTAAACTCTGGAGAAAAATGTGGGCGAAGGACGACGGACGACGGACAGATCCCATGCCAATAGGTTATCATACCAAAGGTCTGGTGACCTAAAAATATGTACCCGAGGAGGAATTGTTCTGTTGGTTGTATAGGTCGCTTAAGTAACTAACCTAAAGAGGCTCATGTTTGCTTCATTATGCATTGTACCGTATGCACTGTAACAATCTACACATATACTCACATTCAGCAGCCTGCGCAAATATAAATGTAGATGACGATGATGTTGCTGTTTATAATGTGCTGAATAACCCTTGTTCATTGGACTGATTAGGATATAAACGTAGCACAACTGTATATATGGGTCACTCACTATAACTCACTATAATCCACTGGATCTGTTCTTTATCGTCTTGATTTTGCGATACACACGTATAGTTGTTCATACGCATCAGCCAGCTAGATCTAGCGCAGATGTTTTATATGGTACAGGCCACGCTGTCACTGAAATTTTGTTACATCACAAGTTGTTACATAACAAGACACTCAAACTCGCACACAGTGAGGTGAATGAGTATGTTTCTTGGGAAAGTACATAGAATACCTTTATACTGTTTCAGATATTCCATCATCGAATGTGTTCGTCACTAAAATATTTTTTAAATATACCTTCAATTCCGTCGTGTCTTCATTTTTTGCAGGACATTCTTGGTGTCCCAGCACCATGTCACAATATTCAGTGTTATATATCCAAGTACCATTCGCATAATTATCATCTATTGTTGCATGCTTGAACATAGAAACATATAAAGCAAATGTTTAAACAGTTTTTGAACATATGGGCTGGTTTGGAACAGAAATAAAGAAATATTAATAAATATCCTAATTTGGTGTCTTTTTGGTTACGTATTAAGAAACACTGCCAAAACAGGGCCAGGGCATTGCAAAGGTATACTTGAATGTGACATGCATGAAAAGTCAACATGAATTCAGACAAACACACTGTAAAACAACATTTTTTTCTGTCCTTTCTCGGTAAAAATATGTCCTGAAAAACACAAGTCAACGCTTTCACAAAATGTTACGTAATAAGGCATCGCTATATTAGGCTCACTACTGCCACCTAGTTGTATATTTTTGACCCATTTTGTGACATTGGGGGGCATTGAAGCCCACTTGTGGTTACCGCATCTAGGTGTTTACCCTGGCGCCACGTGCGATGAGCTCACTCAAGGTAAGGTAAAGTGTTGTCAGAAATGTTGGTTTGTTACATGTTAAGAACAAAATTTCCAAGCATTAACAATCGATCTTCCTGACGTTAGGTAGGTATATGTTGATTGATGTGGACATCTCAAATTACCAAGATACTGTTTATTAATTTGTTTACAGCGGGGTTTGGGAGATGACCGTCATACTCATGCTGATCTGTGGATATTTTCTCTGAATACGTAACAGTGACCCGAGTATTTCATCCAGAATTTTGGTGTCCCTGTTACGTCATCAGGAAAGTTTCAATGTGTAGTCATGCAGCATAGAAAATCAATAGCTCTTTCCATTGTTTGTATATACAAAAATGTAGTTTTTTTGGTTTTGTATGGTGCGAACCTCGCAAAACAGCCATAAGAACATGAATTGAAATGTTTGACTGATTATGTAACATTAGCCATTATTATGCTGTCGGGTTGTGTACACGTTACATGCCCAGTTTTAAATTTGTTGATGTCATTGTCGGTGTCGGAACATACATATGATTTGATACGTTTCAAATCCAAACAAGAGTCAGTATCATGTCCTGCGATTAGCGTTTCCATAATGTTTCATTTTAAACACTGCCTCACTAATTTGCACTTGTGATGTAACTTTGGACAAGGCTGTATAAAATCAATGTTATTGATAACATCTGCTGTTATAGGATAAAAAGCATACATGTATGATATCACAATTTTAGATATTTACTCTTGTACATCTCGAAATGTCATTGTCTAAATTCTTGAACTGTTTCCTCGATGAATAGCTGGCGCAGATTTTTCTTTGCGTGATCTGGTGAAATATTCATTGGTGTGCTTCAAACACGAGACGATGTTCCCAAAGTATGGGTATTATACTATACTATTATACTATATTATACTATATAATGGGGATTTTCGAGAAAATCTTCATTCCTCTGGTATCAAGTGGATTGAAACTTTACATTTTGGTTCGAATAAAGATTTCTGCTGAATGCATTGTGATTTTTTTCACCAGGTTACAAATTGTGAATAACAGAAATTGTTACTCGTAAATTTTTCACAAAAAGGTGAGAGTTGACCAACATTGCGTCATATCAGGTTCTTTTTTCATACTTGCAAACCCATCATGGTGTCAACTGTAAGTGAGAATCAAACATACGTTCAATTTCTTCCCACAGATACCTCCCAAAACGTTGACATTTAATTTTTTAATATTTTTGAGGCAAAATCTGAATATCCCGAACTGATATACAGTGATTTGTGATGTAACATGGACACAAAATATCTCAAACGGCATTCTCTTCCACCATTATGAATCCATTATGTTGGTTGAATGTTTAAAAAAATGTTCAAGACTGCCACTAACTAATTTCCTGCGTATTATTGAAATTTTTCATTTTTATATCGTAGTTTAGGTCATGTATGTTTACACCTTGTTGTCCAGTTACATGTTAAGATAATTTGAGTGCAAATTCTATGTTTTATGATGAGTATTTCAAAATTCAACAACACCATTGCGTAGTAAAATGATATAGTACCTACAGCATGACTTTAACTTGCTCATTCAACTGGAAAACTCATAGTTTGGCGCGTTCGAAATTTTTTTATGGTGTCTCGTTACATCACACTTTGGGAGCAGTATTTTAGCAATACCTTACATTTGCTTTCATAGGAAAAACATTTCCTTCTGGAATTCAGTGCTATGGATCAGGCATTAACACACAACATGAAAGCTTTCACCAAAAATTTCATTTCTAATTTTTGGTGAGAGTAGATTTTTTACACTTGTGATGTAACTGCGATTTCAGTGACAGCGTGGCCTGTACCATATCCACGTGGTTTTCACTTACATCGCTTGATAAAACTGGTGCATACTTGAATTCAGTTAGCGGCTTCGAATGACGACTCTACGATTCCGTTTGATATCGATCCAATATCATGTTTGGTATGTTAGTAAAAGAACAAGTTTTGACAAGTTATTCCCTAAAAAGCGAAGTGGATGGTCCGTAATGGCAATACACAATATGCGAGGACAAGCGAAATATTTGGTCAGCATCATAATGTGTTCGTTTTTAGACTGTACTGCGATCCTAAAGTTTCGTTGACTCACAGGCCGCAAATTACCTTCTTCTTTTGACGTTATATTTCTCCTCTGTAGGAGCATCTTGAGTGATCACGTTAATTCCTATCCATCCCGGGTATAAACGTTGTCGACCGGCTACAAGTATCATCTCTTCCAACCACAGTCATTTGCTATTTTATTCATTTATATTAAATCACTGGCCTGTGATGATCTTTGTTTTTATTGAAGGTGGTCCTCCGCAAATCATGTCTTTATGGTGCCCCGTTCGTGCCACAAAAATAAGAATTTATTTTTTTTCTAACTCATACGTATGAGTATGACTTAGTATCTCCTACGTATGACTTAGTATCTCCTATGTATGACTTAGTATCTCCTACGTATGACTTAGTATCTCCTACGTATGACTTAGTATCTCCTACGTATGACTTAGTATCTCCTACGTATGACATAGTATCTCCTATGTATGACTCAGTATCTCATACGTATGACTTTTTATTTCATACGTATGAGATAAATAAAAAAATAACTTCCCTTTTTGGTGGCACGAACGGGGCGCCATATGTCTTGGCATGGTCAGTGCAAGCCAAGACATATGAAGCATCTGACTGAAGTAGTAGGAGTCCGTACCCAGGAAGCAGACTACTCTTGTGGGATGCACCCGTTTTGTCCACCAGACGGCACTCCGAAGCACCCGTCTTTGCAATAACTGATTCTCTGGTCCCCTGAATTTAGGCCACACAACACCAATGATGTTGCGTCATATCCGTTACAGTCAGAGAATTCCCTATTTTGAAAACGGGGGATGCCCTTGATCCCCCGCAGAATGGTGGGGATATTTTGCTATGGCTGGTTGTTGACCCAAGCTGGTTGGCATTGCACCCGAACAGTTTCAAGACCACAGCACGCACAGAACGGCTCGGATGACGAACGATATATATGGGTTGTCAGGCATGAAAATCAGTCGTTTCAAGGGGGTACCCTCAGAATTCGAGCTGTAGCGAAAAATCCAATTTATCAACATATATTTTCCTTACTATAGTGAGATGAGGAAATGAATTGGCTAGCTTTGTATATAAGCTGCTAAGGTTCATCTTGTTCTGGGACGGAGCTATGGAGACTTGAATTCGGGCTTTTTATCATTGTTTTGTATGGCCGAAGGAATTAGTGAAATCTGTCCTGATTCAGGGGACAGTGTCAATGCGCGGTAACAAATAGTCCGTATTAATGCGCGTTTTGTAAACACGAGCACGTGATTTCTTGTTTTGCATGGATCGACCCGCCAGTCATGACTCAGCCATGGATTTTTCAGAGGCACTAAAGATTGCCACGGACACCGCTACTGGAGTTATTCTATCATAATCTCTTTAAAAATTGTATAGTTTTCGACAATATGTCCTGTCTGTAACAAAATATAACAAACATTCAAACTTATTTCGATTCATAGAGGCATCCATGTTGGAACTATTTTCGGTATCCCAGAATGCAAAGGACGAATTGTGTGAAAGACGGGTGCTGGAGCACCGCCTTTTGTGAAAATGGGGATACACCATTTTGTAGTCGATCGAGCCAGCAGCAGACTACGCTAGATGTTAGCATTTTCTTCCAAGTTGGGTTCGCTGGGGTGTCCTAACAGCAGATAGGAGAAGGAAGGTTGTACTTTTACAGTATAGTGTCTTAACTTTCGTGGCGAGACTACTTGACTTGGACTTGGTGTTCATAGCAAGCTGCCTACACATGATCTTTCGACCCCTGTTATTTATTTGCATATGGTAGTGTGCATTTGATCTTGGAGTCATCATACATATCTCTGCAGAGCTGCCACAACTTGCCTGTAAGCCCGAGAATATACAGCTGGTTCAGCATGGATTCATGCCAAACTACATCGAAGGCTTACTCGAGTGAGGTGTATATATTGGTCTACGCTGCATGGTCTAGAGACCCGGCAATGTACTCTGACAGCATAAAGTTGGTGTTTTTAGCACTGGCGGCATCGCAAAACCCTCTAAAAATTTCCGTCACCGGTGCAACAATGGCGATCTCGATGACCTTTCCTGTGAGCATAGAAATGTAGGGGTCTCCCTACATTTCTATGCTATGAGGAAAGTGACTGTGATTCTTCTGTAGTTATCTGAAAATTTTATGGTATTTTTTTCCTGGTACACTGGTATGACAATTCCAGACTTCATCTAGTTTGGGCACGTCCTGTCAACCGATTCTATATTTTTGGTGATGTGGGCAATTTTTGCATATACCACGGTTTCCGTACGCTTCAGGTGCTCACTCGTTATTCCAAACCCATCAGGAGCTTTCTAGTTATTTAGTTTCTTCACATTGATTTCCAGTGAGTTGCTCACTTATCAGTTTTCAGTTTCAGCTATCTTATGGACGGGGAGGATCATGGTGTTCACGGAGGTTCATGGTGTTTGGCGACTGAAGCTTCAGGGGGTAGCCAGAGCCTCATTGTAGTCTGCCCATTCATCACTAATGTCATCTTCTTATACTTTTTCCCGTCAAAGTGAATGGTGGTCTCAGCATATTCTTCTTTTTCCTCTGTTTGCTGGTGAGTCTGTAGAAAAGAGTTTTCACAAGCATCCATTAATTCCTCTGCATGTTCTGTTCAGTAGGTGGCTTGGATAAGCCTCTGTTTGGATCGCATTTTTCACTTCGAAGACTTCATATTCTGGTATTCACTGCCATAGTGGGGTTTACCAGCCTCTCACCGTGTTTGTTTTTTCTAAGAGTGTTTTCATCTCTGGGGCGATGTTGATTCAGGATTGTTCTTATTTTTTGGTAGGATTGCTGTGATTTTTTTTTGTATGTGTAGGTCTGTACTAAGGCTTCATATGGAACGATGTTCAGGTCGTTCAGGCGTATCTCTGGCGTCGTGTCTCGGCGGGCACATTGTAGGAGTACACTATACTCTGATCCTTGTGACACGTTTACACTGTTTTATTTCTGATATTCTAAGATGCTGAGTGGTATCGGACTATATTTTGGCATAGGGGCCTACGTCGCTGAAACTGCTCCAAGCTTTTGATCTGTCATCAGGATTGGTGGATTTTGTGATGTCGTGTTGACGTCGCGTAATACAGCCAGAATTTCGCTGAATTACATTTGAATTACATTTGAAGACTCTCGAAATGGCGGCACAGTGCTGACTAAGTCTGAACTGTACACTACAGCTAGAGGACTAACGTGAGTTTAGGTAGCAATCGATCTTCTTGACAAAAAGCAAGATATTGCTGACAACAATTATTGTAACACTTGCCGATAACCAATGTAACGAAATTCTTGCTATGAAAATATTCACAAGCCGAAGCGCATCGGCAAGTACTCACTGATATACTTCATGTATGTATGTTTTAAGACCATGACCCAGTTGCGTCGGAAGTCACCCGATTTGCCCTCGGATATCGTAAAACTATTGCAGCAATACAATTGTCCTTAAACACAGGCGCATGCGTAGTACGAGCGGAACCGGTCTGGAACATGTATTTAGTATAGGGTTCGGAAAAATCCACTTGCCGAGAGGGGATTCGAACCCAGGACCCGACGAACAGTAGTCCAACACTCTACCAAGTGAGCTAAAGGGATATCCCACTAGCCGAGCTAGTAGGAATGCCGACTACCAAATTGGGCGAACCACGAATGGGCCCTGGCACATATAAGTAGCCAGAAGTTTTGGAGCAAACCGGGGCTCCCCGTATTCAAGCCCTGGGGTTATAATTGGGTGAAGGGTGCTGTGTCGAATGAAATTTATATAGGCCCATGGACTTATATTTGGGCAATAATTATTTTACGACTTTTATTTTGCAGGTTTGAATTTACAATAGCTTAGACGGGAAAGCACTTCTTATATGTGTAATAACTATATTTTTACGAAAATTTATTCCAGTGCATAATAACAGAGATTCATAGTCATTTTAAATGCACGCATGACAAATAAAAGGGTACGCATATACAAATATGTACATGCATGTACCAGATAAAATCACATAAAAAGAAGAGGAATTTATTTTGCATTGTGAGACATGATACAGTACATATGTGTATTTAATAATATAAGAATCGAAATATGCACAGTGACTAGATGTGGGACTTAAGCCAGTTCTGGCTGTATGCCTAATCAATTTCATAGTGAAATATCATATACAATTAGCAATCGTTGATTAGGTGGCCCACAACTCAAGCGTCAAAAACAAATGATAATCATACATGGAACAATTAGTATTAAACATGGCTCCAATAAGCAATGATGAATAATAACGTAAAGAACCACAACACCAATGATCATGGATGACATAAATTGTTAATGCGATCGATGGTATGAATAATTGAGTGATGTACTATTTTCATTTGATAAAGCACAAATGAATACAACTTTTTTGGAGAATTTAACAAATAAAACGTAATGCTCGATTTCATAATAACTAGTAGGAGTCTAAATGAGGAATGTATAGTCAGCTATATCGACGAAAATAAACGTACTGATAGACCTAGGCAAGGTACACGTACGTCTTTCATCAATTTCATTCTAGTAGCTAATTCTAGGTACCAACACTTACCAACATCTCCTACTGAAAACAAAACGTCAACTATGTTTTCCCCAAAAATATAACCCCAGTCCTGACGCGCGGCAAATATTATTCCGTTTATAGGCCCATGGACCTATATAAGAATATAACTTCCCTTGGATTAGCCCATGGGCTTATCCAAGGAGGGGCTTAAATACGGGGATCCCCGGTAGTAAACACAAAGAAATGACGCGTGATTTACTGTCAGGCATTATTTCGTTACGTCTGTCTAAAAAGCGTGCCATTTCGTTATTTACAACTCAGATTATTTCGGTTCAGTTTTTAACAATGTAAGAAAATTATTGGGAGATAACTCCCGATGCTTTTAAGTAAAATTGTCGAGGCATAGGAAGAACAACGTCATGAGACCCAGGAAATTTATGGGACAATGGCTATGTTTTTCACAAAATCACAAACTGGTGTGTTATTTGCAGATGTAACAAAGACACCAAAATGTGTTATTTCATGTGTTTTTTCATGGGCCATTTTCATGAAATTCATTACAAATATAATTGCCATCTGTGTTTGAAAATATTATTACACTTAATTTTGTCAAGAAAAACCATAATTTTATGTTATGAAAAGATTTTACGCGCCCATATATTCACTTTAAAAATATTTCCGCGCCCTGTTACATCTGTCACTTATTTTCGTGTACTTCACCTGTGTACATAACAGAAAAAAGTTGTGTCATCATGCATATTTTCAAACAATGAGTAGTAGAGTAGTAGAATGGATTAAAACTGAATTTAATATAAGTACATAATTCTTCAAATAAGAGCTGCAAACTTCGGTCTCGTGTCATGTTACGTCTGACGAAATTGTTTTTCTCTGACATGGTGATGCGTGATTATCTTCCGTTATGCAGAACAAGATGCGCGATGAAGTGTTCAATAGCTCCATTCGATAGTTTAGTTAAAACGAACAAGATGAAAATCAAGAGAATCACGCTTTTTGCTATTAGTCAGATGTAACGAAAATGCCTGACAAGAAATCCCGCGTCAAATGTGAAAGTAATCATCGCGTATCAGCGTCCAATTCTGCTGCGGGTGTGTACGCACGAGAGCTGAATAAGACTGACCAGTTTGGAAACGATTGGTCAGGTTTTCCTATATTGATGGTCCATTGAAATCGAGGCTCATCCCAGGCGGGATTGTAAGACTTCACTGAGATAATTCTGCAGACAAGGATCGAGGCGTGACCAGTGCTGATACCACCAGGACGTGCTAATCCCAAAGTACACATTTTAGAGCCGTCACAGACGTGATCAGTGGTCATACCACCAGGACGTGCTCATCACCAAAGTGTTACATTTTAGAGCCGTCACAGACGTGATCAGTGGTCATACCACCAGGACGTGCTCATCACCAAAGTGTTACATTTTAGATCCGTCATACCACCAGGACGTGCTCATCACCAAAGTGTTACATTTTAGAGCCGTCACAGACGGCCAATCGTTTAACAAAATACTGATTTGTGGCACGAAATACTAATTTGTGGGCATGAATTACTAATTCGTGGCCACGAAATACTAATTCGTGTGCACGAATTGTTAAATCGTGTGCACGAATTGTTAAATCGTGTGCACGAATTGTTAAATCGTGCCCACGGATTGTTAAATCGTGCGCAAGAATTATTAAATATTTTCTGTTTGTCACCTCAGGGGCTCCGTACTAAGCAGACCACCATAACTGTTTGTTTTTTTTTAAACGTACGGGTAAAATTATATATACCGTTATTATTTCACCTACCCTTTGGTACGATAATCAATTGCCGTGGCGTTGCGTCTGTCGTCGTCGTCGTCGTCGTCGTCGTCGTCCGTCAACGTTTTTTAAAGTTTACGGTCGAATCTTTTTGAAATCTTGTACAAAAATACCTAAAAAAGTATTTTTTAGTTTTTTTATTTTGCAATTTTTTTCAAAATGGCGGCCAATTCTGACGAAAAATGGCCAATTTTGGACTTTGGCGGCCATTTTCTCAAACACTGTCTAACCACTTTTGTTATTTACCTCTTATACTTCTGTGAGGTGTATAAGTTTCATTGCCCTTGAATCGCCGGTCTGCGTGTGGCGGCCATTTGATTTTTTCAGGGGTCGGCGAAAAAAAAAAATCGTCCCAAATCAAGTCATTATTACTTTTGAGTGATTCCCAGACCAGAAAAAAAATGTTTTTGCCCTTTTGAGTTTTTTTTTTTTGACATTTGTCAAAAAACGGCCAATTTCTGACTTTGGCGGCCGCTTTCTCAAAAAGTGTTCAGACAATTTTGAGATTTGTGTTCCAAATGATTCCTTTTATGTAACTTCGCATCATGTATAAGGTTTGTTGCCCTCGAATAGCGCGTCCTCGCGTGGCGGCCATTTTCATTTTTTAGCGGGTCAGCGAAAACGAAAATTTCATCCCAAATCAAGTCAATATTTGTTTTGAGGGATTTCCAGCCAAAAAAAAAATTGTCCTATTTTCATTCTATTGAACAGTTTTGCCCTATTGAACATTGTGATTTTCCGCAGACCAGCAAAAACATTTTTTGTCCCAACTCAAGCCACTAAAGATTCTTTTTAAATGATTTCCACCCGAATAAAGAAAAAACTTGTTTCCCCTTTGAAAAAATTTTTAAACTTGGGAGTTTTCACCCAATTTTTTCTTCATAATGGGAGCTGTATGGAGTAAACTCCTAGAACACTTCAGGATGAAGCTTAGAGAGTGACACATACAAATGGGAAGTCATTTTATGGCGAAACTAAAAAGGTGACCTTGAATTTGACCTTGATGACCTTGAAAGGTCAAAACGGCAATTTTGGGCAAAAAAATGTGGTTTAACACTAAACATTTCTCCGGTAACCTTTCTTTGCAGATGTGCTATTTTTTTTCAGTTGAACTCCGATTTTTAGGTTACTGTACCCATGATCCAATAACCTATTGTCGGCGTCGTCATCGTCGTCCGTCCACATTTCTATCTTTAAAGTTTATAATCAGATCATTCTGAAATTTTGCACAAAAATACCTAAAAATATTTCAAGATTTCAATATTTTTCCATTTTTTCATTTTTTTCAAAATGGTGGTCATTCTCAACGCAAAACGAGCAATTCCTGACTTTGGCGGCCATTTCCTCAAAAACTGTTCAGACAGTTTTGAGAGTTTTGTTTGAAAATATTCCCCTCATATACCCCTGTGGTGTGTATTAGTTTCGTTGGCCTTGAATCGACGGTCTGCATGTGGCGGCCATTTTGATTTTTTCGACGGGTCCGAAATGGGACTTTCCCATGTTGAATTCTCTTATGCTTTATAATGGGGCACATTATGCCTAATATCTCACTTAATATTAAGATTAGAGACTAGGAATCTATTGTGGACACAAAGGAAATGATCTATGCTGATTTTTGTCATGACCTTGAATTTGACATTTGACCTCATTTTCCAAGGTCAGAGCACAAAATGGCTAATATCTCGCTTATTATATCGACTTTACAGCTTAGGAATCAATGGTGCACATACAGGAAATGATATAGTCCGAATATTCTGATGACCTTGGAGTTGACCTTTGACCTCATTTTCAAGGCCAAAGAACAACATGGCTAATATCTCGCTTATTATCAACTTTACAGCTTCAGAGTAAATAGTGAACGTATAGGAAATGATGTTTGCTGAATATTTTGATGACCTTGAATTTGACCTTTGACCTCATTTTCAATGTCAGCGCAAAAAATTACTAATATCTCGTTCATTATCGACTTTTCACAGCTTAGGAATCAATTAATTTCATTTTCAGTCACAGGACATAATGACTAATATATCTCTTAATTATTGAATTCACAGCTTAGTAATCAATTGTGAACGTATAGGAAATTATATATGCTGAATACTCTCATGACTTTAAATTTGACCAGTGACCTTATTTTCAAGACCACGGGACAAAATAGCTATTATATATTGTCCGGTAACCTATCCAGCCCTTGGGCTAATTTTTTGTTTCAAATGTCATTTGACGCCCGCATTTTATACCTTGGAGCCACGTCCAAAAGAACGTCGCGTTTTGTTCTGTTCACCACATATGACAAGTTTTGTCTTATTTCATTCAATAAACTTCATAGAAATATACTCCAACACCGTTTAAAACTTTGTTGATCGGCAATAATAGTAATAATATGTTTTCTTTGTGCATTACGCTTATTTGAGGCCCGCCTTGGATGATTTGAAGCCATCCATGGTCATTTGAATCCCTCGTTACCGCTCGGGCTTCAAATGGTCCATGTCGGGCTTCAAATAATCCGAAACTGGCATCAGATAACCATAACGCATACAAAAAACATATTATTGTTATTGGCTATCAATGCTGGGTCCTAGGCTTCTGCGATATGTACATGTGCATCAACAACACAGCAATGCTGTAGTACTCTTTATTAGGAATATTCAACTGTTTACAAGGTAATCAATTGTTGAACTATACATCAATCATATCATGCTTACAACTTGTGTGCGCGATGGTGAATCAGCAGGATAACCCTCATATTTTTTATCCCCCATATCTTTTTCTTTGAAATCGTCAACTGAAATATGCAGCATTGATATGGAAAGTGCCAGTCTGTATTTCAAGCAGTGCGAGTACACATTTCGTTGAGAAAATTACGTATGTTATATTCTACGGTGGCCCCATGCTGCCAAGCAATTTATGAACCAATCCCTCAACTTTGAATTCCAGGAGGAGATCCTGCCGAGTTTAGACTTTTTAGCACGAGTCGAGTTTGGAAACCAATACGCCGAGTTTGAATTCGAGACAACAGATTACATCCAAGTTTGTTAATGTTACGGGGTTCGGAAAAATCTACTTGCCCGAGAGGGGTTTCAAACCCAGGACCCCACGAACGGTAGTCCAACACTCTACCAAGTGAGCTAAAGGGATATCCCAGTAGCCGAGCTGGTAGGAATGCTGACTACCAAGTTGGGCGAACCCTGAATCACTTCAGGTTATCTGTATGGCCGAGCAGGATCCTGTCACGATAGAAATCCCAACGAATCTGGTAGTCCACCTCGGTCACCTGTTGCAGTTAGGTGAATGAGCCTATTCATGGCTCAGCAAACTTGTTGCCTTGTTCAGCCAATGAATTGTAATAGCGAACCATGTCATCATAGCCTTGCATCTGCACGATGGCAGATTTGTCCAGGTGCACCCACTCCACTTGGAGCCACACTGCATGACTGGGCTGGTTTTGCTGTAGTTGAATACATGATTTTCACAGGAAGATAGTTCCTAGGCATCCTGGCCATACATAATCACATGTGGGGTCACCCCGGTCGAGGTGTGGACCGACGACCCCTATGCCATTAAGACATACCTGATGTGGTCATTGCAATCGGTCACACGATCATTTGCAAAGGCCACCAGCATGTTTAGGTCAGATTGAGTGAATATCTTGACCTGTCCATCAGACTGGGGCCTATAAGGGATTGTACGCACCTTGGTACTCCCCAGCATTTCAGCTAGGCCTCAGAACAGAACACTTGAATTGCATGTCCTGATCCGAATGTACCTACTTGGGTATGTCATGGTACACCACCCACCTAGGCACCAGTAATCTAACCATCTCGTTCGTGGTATGGTGCCGTAGCGGGTAGGCATCAGTATACTTGGTGAAGTAGTCCAAGTTTAACCAAGATATACCTCTACCCATGCGGGGTGACCTGGTGAGTATCCATTATATCCAAAGTGATCTGGTCAAACAGTGTGCCAACCTTAACCTTGGTAAGAGATGGCGGCCAGGGACTGAAACTCCTCAACGAGCCTGACACAGAGGACAGGTGGCGCACCACTTTTACAAATCCAGGTTGCTACCAGGCCATTGAAGGCACTGTTGCAACCGGTACATGGCTTTCTGGATGCCCAGATGACCGGTAAACCTAAGGTCGTGCAATTGGTGGAGCAACTTCCTTTGCAAGGCCAAAGGAAGCACCAGCTGCCAGATTGCTGCCCTAGGGTGCTGGGGCTTGTAGCGCTGGTACAAGAGATCATCCCGCAGAGTCAGTCGCTCCCACCTGGAGACCACAGTTTAAGTCTCCTCGATGTAAGTGTTCAGCTTCTCCCAGGCTCCAGAGCTGAGTGCCCAGCGCCAGGATGCTGCCCGTCTGTTACTATGCAGCCAGTTGCTCTGGAGAGTAGCCACCCACGTAGGTCGGCTCCTCTTCATGTATATCTGATTCGGATTAGCGGCCATTACCAGGGCTGTTTGTACTTTTGGAGGCAGACGGGGTTGGTTCCCAGGAGAAAAACACCCAGACTACTGAAGAGGACTTGCTTAATACTGTAAACGTATAAAATTTCGCGTGTATCAATGTTCGCGTTTTCAACATCTCAACAGGTTCGCGTGGATTTAAGTTCGCGTTTTTATGTTGCGTGTGGGATCAGGTATTTTAAATTGGTAAGTAATTGTACCAATTTAATACACAAAGCCCAAATATTATTGATCACAGATGTATGTTTGCCATAAACTGCAAATGATTGGTAGTACAATACTTGTACAGTATGTTCACGTTATACTAGCACAAGTATGTTGCTATACTAGCACTAGTATGTTGCTATACTAGCATACTAATATGTTCAGACAGTGAACAAAACACAAACGATCAATACTCAATGAATCTACTCATTGTTTATTTCTGCCAGAGCACATGAACTAACGGTGGCGACATCAACCAAGGAAGGCATTTGTGAGACAATTATCACACGAGTTGTTCTGCCGGCTGGTCATTTTCCCGACGAACTACACTAGCATAGTGCTGTTGGTCAGAAAAGTATGCCACTGTCAGAGTGACACGTGACATCTTCAGCGACCTATGGGCGATAATTGTCTCACAAATGCCTTTTTTGGTGAGCGACAGCACTGATGGAACACATTAAATCTTTGATAAGATTTCAAGCGTGATGTGGTCTGCATATGTATTTATTTTCGCGTTTTTTTTTCAAACGCGAAATTCGCGAAATTAATACATCGCGAAATTTTGTACGTTTACACTATATTATGCTGTGATGGCCTGCAGTTTCCTCGGGAGGTCTGGATCCGAGTCTGGGGAAGAATCCTCAACATGCTCGAACAGGGTCATTCCAGCGCAAACCAACTGGAGGTTAGTGAGGGTTTCCTAGAGTGCATTTACATGACGACATCCTCAATGTACACCATGCATCTCCTCCAGAAGTACCCTCTTAACATCATCTCCATCAAGTGCTCGAATTTCACGACATTGCAGATTCTGAATGGCATTACCTTAAACTGGTAACAGCTGCATTTTGTGACAAAGGCCGTTCTAGTATCATCACTCTCCTCCATCGGGACTTGCTAGTACCCAGAGAATAGATCGAGTGCACAGAAGTTGTGTAACCTAACTAGGGCATCAAATGTGTCTTCGATATGGGGGAGAGGATATGAGAACGTGATATCATTCAGCTTTTCATAGTCTATGCAGAAACTCCACGAGCCGCCCTTCTTCACTATAACCACTGGACTTGCCCAAGGGCTATCACTGGGTCCGATGATGTCTAGCTCAAGCATCTTGTACACTTTCTGGTCAATGACCTCTTGGTGCACTATATCTGCCCATTGTAGACACTGGTCGATGCAGTGTTTGCCATGACCACCTCTGTCTTTCCAACCACACCATCCCGACTCATGAACACATCCACATATCGCCTGAGCAGTGTGCAGAGTACAAGCTGTTGCTCGTTATCTAGCCGACCCTTTGAAAGTCGAGATTCCAAATGGTCCGGCAGGGTGATCGGGTCATCTCCGGTGGCCGCACATGTGCAAGCAACATGGCAGAAGGGAAAAAAGAAAGTGAACTTCGTTCCCAATCCGGAGTACACCAGCAGTGAAGTGCACGATCGCCCGATGAGTCTGGAGAAAGTTCATTCCAATTATCCCAGCGGCACCAATATCAGCAATGATCACCTCTGTCATATACTTGCCCTGAAGTGTAATTGGCAGATCGATCAATCCCCTGATAGAGATGCAGTTGTTACCAGCTCCATAGAGTTGATAATTTCCGGGTGCCGTTCATAGGTGGCCGTGGCCACGAGGGTGATTTCTGACTCAGAATCGACAAGGTAGCGCCCCAGATCACTCCTGACTGAGATTGAGGGTAAGTACCAGCACGCATCTCTGACCTGTGCACAAAAAATACGAATTTACGATCATACGAATCTTCGTTGTCTGCCTCAGCAGCAGAGGAGCTAGACTGATCCTCAGGGACTACTTTCATGGGAATTATATGAGGGGCACAGAGGGCCTGTCCCCGAACGCAACGTTGGTCGCCACTACGTCCACAGTCAACGTTCTCTGTAGGGAAATATTTATCAAAATATAACAATTACACGAAATAAATAACGTAAAACCATAAAATGCCATGACTGTGAAATAAAATCGAGAGTATTTCCCCCATATATTTCTCAGAAGGCGTTTAAGAAGTCTCACCGGCATGGAGACAACAATTGTAATGCCATATTATACAAATATTGACTTGATACGTTGATACGTGACTATCTTCACTTGTTGGAAAATTGTATTCACCGAGCTTGTGAGGTGAATACAACTTTCCAACAAGTGAAGATAATCACGTATCAACCAAAAGCTAAAATGTCAATATTTGTTTTATTATTAACTGTGTGAACAATTCAGTCCTGACAGACTGAACTAAGAACACATCGACCAAGAGCACCCATAGCTACACATGGCAGCAGCTCTCAAAGCGCGTGATCGTTTGATGCGCGCCATCTGGCGAGGTCAGAAAAGGATCAACTAAAACTTATATTTACCTCGGACTCGGAAATATCACTTTCTCCAGAACATCTCGACCAGGATATTGTAGTATCATTGTCGTCACGTGGCCACATTTGAACCAATCACAAACAGGGATCCTATACAGTTAATGATAAACAGGAAAAATGTTCACAATTTCATTGATAGAATCACATTGACACGAAATATTGTTCTCTCAACTTTTGCAGATTTCGACTATGAATTGGGGGATTTTTCTGGACCAGTTCCCTGTACGCATGTCCAGAAACGTTGATGGTTACAACTTTACAATATCTCGTGTCTGTTGAGCTTCTGTTTTTATTTATTTTACACGTTTTGATGTCTGTACATGGCATGTTTTATTGCTATGGGC
Source organism: Terebella lapidaria (assembly GCA_949152475.1). Taxonomy (NCBI): domain Eukaryota; kingdom Metazoa; phylum Annelida; class Polychaeta; order Terebellida; family Terebellidae; genus Terebella; species Terebella lapidaria. The sequence continues at coordinate 38,567,780 of OX424565.1, read as the reverse complement.
CTTGTTCATCGAATAAATGTCTTTTGTCTGGTATGATAAGAATGATTACACTATGATAAAAGGTTTCCACCCATGCTAAAAACTCTGGGCATTCCTTCTGGAATTCAAACTTGGCGGATTAGTTCAGAAAATACTCGGCAGCATGGGGCCACCGTAATATACAATAAATCAACACGAAGGACGGAACCAGATTATCATATAGTGGGTCAGTGACCCACGTGTGTTTATCTACTATGAACAAAGGTTACTGAGCAATACCACCATCAGTTCAGTTTATTAGTGCGGTGTAGTGAATGTGAACAGATCTGTAGATTGGTACAGTGAATGGGATACAATTTATAATTAAGCCCGTAGGGGTATTATCTTCTTATGGTAATGTGTAGACGCATGTGCAGAGTGAATGTGAAAGATGAAAAGCGAGTCAGACGCATAACATCACTTGCCTGTAAGTTTGCTCAGTGTACATGTATGTGTGTATCGGTTCTATGTTTGCTGAGCTGCTTGTAAGAGTAGCCAGATATCTGTTTCATAAACCATAAAATACACTTTGGAGACAATTAAATGTGTGGTCAACGGAAATGTTTGGAATAAGAAATGGAAAACACACAATTCACAGTTATCAATTTCGAATCAGCAATATGTTTGAGAGGGGTCTGGGTTTCTTTTTCAACCCAAAAGAATTTTTCAGAAAAAAGAATCTTGTACTGGATCATATTCAATTTAGTTCAAATTTTCTTTCATTTGGAAACATGACTTAGAAGAACAGTACAAAAATAATGTTCCACTCTAATCGTCCGTAGTTGTTTTCTTGACGAGAGTGACAAATTTTGACATGACAAATTCCTGGGAACCAATCCACAGCGATACTGACTAAATCAGGTTTGCATTTTGAAAACCTAATACAACTTTCCTTCAAGTGACTAAAGATGATATTCAAAGTTCGAAATTCATTAATATTTGAGTGCTAGTATTTGTTACCCCGTGATCTATTTCGGATACGGATTACGTGTATGAATGCATTATGCACATTATATATAGAAATTCTTATAAGGAAAGTTTTAAGACCGCTGACTTCCTCCCAAAATCATTCGAGATGTCAGCTCAATTGCGCAACATTTCCAATGCGTTGAACGGTCGGTTCTTTACTTAAGGATCTGCTAGATACCATTGAGAGACTGAGAGATCAGCGGATGACATTCCCCTAGGTATATATCTAGCTATATATATCTTGTTTACATGTTTCTCTTGAATCAGTGAAGTCCCCGACCACCTGACGCGATGCTGGAGATCCTACAGGCGGCAGACCCGGTGCTGTATTTCCTGGGGCTGTCGTCCGCTGTCAAACTCTCTCTGTACTACAAGTGGCTGAGAGCCCGACCCCAGACCGAGCTGGAACACGTCGGCCACGTCACAGACTTCTGTCTCTACCCGCTCAAGTCCGGACACGGCGTCAGCGTCAAACAACTCAGCTGTAGCTTCCGAGAAGGAGCTCACTCGGGACACATTATGGACAGGTCAGCGCAGTTGACTCACTCGATCACCCAGTTTGTTCATTATTACAACACATTGCAGACTGAGTTGGGTGAATTAAAGAATCAAACTGTAATGCAGTGCGCGGAATAAGTCAATCGTACTTAAAATATAGTACCAATTTTTGCAGACAATTTCTCGTGATGGATGCCAAAAACAGGTTATTGAATTACAACATGACTCCGCGGCTTGCAACCGTGAAGCCCTCGTGCGGGGCCGGAAGCTTCTCTCTGACAGCTGGCGGCCGAGAGCCTCTAGTCATAGACACACGGGAGGTGGAACAGCGAGCTGACATCGTCATTGTCAGGTCTGATCAGTACTGGTTATTGTGTCTCTGGGCAACACATAGGCCTATAGTATTGTCTCGCAATCGTGCTGCAGTTCGCAATAAGGCACTTATTATCTTGTAATTTTGTATGGCCATTTTATGGAGATATGATATTAATGCAACAGTATTTATCCCACGACTATGCTCGAGAACAACCAAATATGTTCAAAGATTCTGGAGCTTACCATCTAGTTAACTACTTTCCCCACTGCCCCAGGGAATACTCCAACATAGTATCTGAATCCAGAGCAGTGTGTTTAGTGTGTTCTGTATCGTGTAGCATGCATAACAAAGCGCATTCAAATATGGTGCGCCGGTAACAAGGGGCACGATAGAGGGGTACAATCTTGTCGCCAGCAAGCGACAGAACGTCTATTAGCGGTGTTTCAGTTTTAACGTCTAAAGATAGGCGTGTCATAGGCGATATCGCCTAACCGAAAAGTACGTATAAGGCTCGCATATAGCAGGGGGTCGTATCAAAAGTATCGCATTCAAAGCGTGCATTACATGTACCGACACTCACGTATGGGACACTCGGACAGCCATCATGGAATTTTGCCTTTTGCCTTGCACATCATCAGTGTAATGTGTTCAACTATTACTATGGGAGGTTAACAACTTGTGGGAAAAAACAGGGGTTGAATGAAGAATGACTGTTTTTATTCGTGATGCAATTTCCTTATTCGTATGTAAAGTCATTTCGGATCATTCCTGTATCGTCAATATTTCATCATTGCAAAATCGCAACAGTTGCTTATCAGTCAACACATATGCCTTACTAGTCGATTACTGGTATACTGGTACATTTTTTAGGGGGCTATAGCTCTGCCATCGTGGAATGTATTTCACTGAAAATCAGTTCCGTATGCCCCAAACGCTGCACCATGTACAAAATTGAAGACAAGATTTTTGATAAATAGAATCCAGCACGTTATACAAAACTTAGCAAATTAAAGTGACTATAACAGACAGACAGTGGGTCAGGGTGTATTTTCGCATGTTATGGTTGAATCTTTTATCAACACTTCGTGTAATTTGATGTTCGAATCAGCATGTTCTATACCATCTGCAGTTAAAATACACGGAGCAAAATTGATTTCCATCCACATTAACAACGCCTTCACCCTTTCGTATTCTGAACGCAATCACAAGCTGTATCCAGCATTTAGCGACTCTTTTTTTTTATTCAATAACGAATACAGAACACAGTAATACAGAACAGTAATACAGAACAGTAATACAGAACACCCTTGGAACAACGTTATCGACAGCTGAACATTGACAGTATTTCCTATACAAAAAATCCTCTGACATTTCCTTGTGCGACACTGATCTGCGGCACAAGATATAAGAAAGTAATTGATCACGGACACATGTATGTGCAATCGCTATAGTTTGTAAGCTTAAGGCGGTTTCACACTGAAGGAACGCGGCCGTTTACGGCGATGTCAACGTTTCTTGACGGTCGTGTCATTTTAGAAACGGTACCATTTTTACTGTACACACCGAGTACTGACGTTTGTGTTTAGAACTTAACTCATGTCGGTAAAAAATAGGTCATCCGCTGCAACTTCAAGACGTGGTCATAGGCTATTTAAAGTATTTTCTGATGAAAAAAAGGATGATAAGAAGGCCAATAGAGTTAAAAGAAGACACCAATTTTGGGCTCTGTGCATCGTCTTTTGTATCCATCCACTAAACCACCTTGGTGAATAAAGGCCGGTACGGGAACTGGAAGAACCGAATCATTTTGAAGTAGGGTTACTTGCAGTCGAGTCGCTAGTTCGAACTCACTGTCAAGAAATTACGTTGCCTGTATCAAATGCGACTTTTGAGTTTTTGATACGGTCCCCTGTGATATGCGAGCCGTATACGTACTTTTGGGTTAAGCGATATCGTGTATAACACACGTACTTTTAGACGTTAAAACTGAAACACCGCTAGTTAACAACAGTCCCGATTCTATTGACATGTACATGTATGAGTACCGAATATATGCCGCTTGTATCATATATGTTTTCTGACACAGTGCGTTTGGTGTAACTGTGAAGGGACTGGACTGTGGTGAATCCCCAGCATCCTGGATCAATGATGTACTTGGCACCAACGGTTATAGGCTCGTCTACGCTCCAAGCACCTTCAATACGCAACGAACTGTAGCGAACGGCAACTCGAGGTATGCTGACTGGGTGAAAGTTGGCAAAGAGAATGACAGGGTGGGTAGCAATTACTATTAGATCATGTTCGCATGGGGTATAGAGAATAAGAGTCTGCTACTATTTGACAACAAAGGAACATTGGTTTCATGCTTGCACCACGTGATTTAGCTGACCTATCAGGCAGTGACGCCTTATCACGTGATGACCGAAAAGAGCATGGCGGATTTAAACTCAAGGCTGGCGACACCTATCGGCGTGGATAGATTCAGGCCAAACATCGTCATCCATGGAGATAAACCCTACTCCGAGGTTCGTGTGCTCAAATCCGCCCCCTCTCCCCCCCCCCGTCCCCCCCCCCCCCCCCCACACACACAGTATAGGGAAATGCTATATTCAGAAGGGTCAGATGAATCTAATGCATGGTTTTATATCAGGATACGTGGAAGGAAATACTCATTGGAGACACCAAGTTCGCAACAATCAAGTTGACAGACAGGTATGAAATGTTCACATATTACCGGTACGTTCAGTAGATCTTAACCAGGTGAAGGGCCCAGTGCAATTTATTACAACTCCATGATGTATTTCACTGTGTAACCTGTTAGAAAATGACAGCATTTTTTTTTTCAGATGTTTGTTCACGTGTGTTGATACGGACACTGGAGTTCGAGGACGGGAACCTATCAAAACATTGAACAGGTTCTGTAGAATGATACTAACTTTAAAACAGTCGATTCACTTAATGACACCATGGATGTATAAAGCGTAATCACACTAATTGACCACTTCTCTCTGATCGACAGCTACAGGAAAGTTTTCCCAGAACCCGGATTTGGACCGTGTCTTGGAATCAATGTCGTGCTGGAGTCGCCTGGTACCATCAAGATTGGAGATCCAGTTTACGTCAGACGCGGGGATAACACCGTCAAACCATAGACTAATGTATTAGCTGATATTCTTTGTATTACATACACTCTCAGGTTTTAGATACTTTGCATAAATAGCTATTAGTTGGGTGCTAGAATTGTTTAATTTCTATATTTATACTACTATGTACATGTATACTATTGTTAGTTTCTAGATGTGTGTTTCGTTAAATAAACTGTACATGCAGACTAACAAATGTACATCACAATGCTTATCTATTGTGAATGCCAATTAAAGCAATTCACAGCAATATAATTGTGAGTTTTCGGAACCATTGTCGGACTCCTTCCAATTTTTCTTCTTCTACTCTAAAACAGTACTCGTTCTGGGTTAGTTATCAGTGTGGTCCTATGCCTTTACCACAACTGGAATATTCTGTGTGTGTAGAGATATCAGAAAAAAAAAAGATTTACTTCTCTGGGATTATCAAGTTACTTGTGTCAACTGTTACATCATGACTGAATGTCATGTTCATTTACTAGTAATATATGTCCCAACATGTCGATCATCCGAAATAAAAGGTTTATGACGAATGTGGTCCGATTCTTTGCCGTGTGTGTGACCTTGGTACTCCTCGACTTTAGACCATGGAATCCTCGAGACCAGATATGGCATCACAGACAAAGCGCTCGACTGGATCAGATCATACCTGACTGTCTGTGACCAGTCTGTGTTGGTCAATATGTGCCAACATTTTCTCTTTTTTTAAGAAAATATGAAATTCGGTGGAAAATTCCGGCTTGATACCGGAGACACATTTCAAATTGATCCGATGATCCAAAACAAAACTACAGCCAAAAAAGTGCGTTCCACTGACACATGAACTTGACACACATGCATTATAAAATACTAATTTTGGGGGGCGCTTCTTCAGCCTATTGTTCAATTTATTTTAGAATAAAACACACATTTCCGTCACGTATAGCTCATTATATTATCTGTCATCAAAATGTGGCAGACACTGACTTCACGACGACTGATGACGTCATACCTAGTGATCTTTCTCCATCTTATCTATACCACACACCATATATTGCTGATCACGAAGAGAACCGAGTTAGTTTATGAAGGTGAAAATCACAAAAATATGGTTCAAAAGTACTGTAACGATACATGTAGGCCTATTCACATGTATGTTCAGTTTATTCTCCTTCCGAACAACGCGATCATCTCATCGTTATCTGTCAAATTGTAATTTTTTTGGCAACCAGAAACTACCAACTTGTACGTAAAATGAAGGAATTTAACACAATCAACACTCAATTCACGTATAATGTATACAACATGAAACTTTATTGCAGAAAATGAACATACAAGATAGACAGTTTATTTTTCACATATCAACATTTACAGACGGAAACATACAAAACATCAACTCTGTGAGGTATTGGTGTAGATTAAGGTTTGACGGTGTTATCCCCGTGGCTGACGTAAACTGGGTCTCCAATCTTGATGGTGCCAGGCGTCTCCAGGACGACCTGGATCCCGAGGCACGGTCCGAATCCGGGATCTTCCGGGAAAATCGTCCTGTAGCTGTCGATCAGAGAGAAGGGGTCAATTATTGAGATGTATGCGTCGATTTCTAAGAAAAATAGGGTGTTATTCTGGGCAAATAAATTGTTAAAGTTTGTTTTATAATAGAATTATACAGAACCTGTTCAATGTTTTGAGAGGTTCCTTTCCCCCAACTCCAGTGTCCGTATCAATGCAAGTGAACAAACATCTGGAAAACATATACATGTATATTTGGTAGTACAGAAATGTTGGAAATTGAACAGTTGCCTTTCTCTGATACGAATTGCATGTATGGAAGATGTTATTAAAATAAAATGTTCGGGGTTAAACTGCTCTTAAAATTTAAGGTTTATTGAACTGAAGATGAATTTTGAACATATCATACCTGCCTGTCAATTTTATTGTTGAAAACTTGGTGTCCCCAATTATCATTTCCTTCCAAGTATCCTGGTGTGAAAACCATGCATTAGATTATATAGTAACCCATCCTTCCGAAGATACATTTCCCTATTATCTGCAAGATTATTACCACACAAACCTCGGAGTAGGCTTTGTCTCCATTGACGACAATATTCGCCCTGAATCTGTCCATTCCGACAGGTGTCGCCAGCCTCGAGTTTAAATCCGCCAGACTCTTTTCGTTCATCACGTGATAAGGCGTCACTGACTGATAGGCCAGCTAAATCACGTGATACAAACATAATGTTCCATTGATGTAATATTTTTAAATGCATTTAAGTCTGTTATGATCCAATTCCTACACACCCTGTCATTATCTTTGCCAATTTTCACCCAGTCAGCATACTTCAAATTGCCATTGGGTACCGTTCGTTGCGTATTGAAGGTGCTTGGAGCGTAGACGAGCCTATAACCGTTGGTGCCAAGTACATCATTGATCCAGGATGCGGGTGTTTCACCACAGTCCAGTCCCCTCACAGTCACACCAAACGCACTGTGTCAGAAAACATGTATGATACAAATGGCATTCGATGTATACGGTACTAGATAAAACACAGTGCTACATTATTGCTATTTTCTGGCACATATACATGATAATGAAATCATTTTCGTTTGCGAATGGGGACAGTTATTGACTAGATGTTCTGTCTCTACCGCAAACAAGATTGTATCTCTTCATCACATCTCTGTACCGGTATGTGAGTTTGCTCTAAATGAAATGATACAATGCCGATGTATTAGCAGATCGGTACAAATCATGTAGAATACAGTATACACGCCAATGCCAGTGTAAGATTGCAAGGGAATGGACCTTTCCACAGCACAAGTTTCCGCTGTTGCCGAACGACCGATAATCCAGCCAATCAGGTGCTGGCCGCAGATTTGTATCCCAACGGCTTTCTTAACAAACGTGTATTTTCTAAATATGCTATTACAATTACCAGAGACATTCCAAATAGACAGTTTCTTCCATTTCATGCAGAGAAACACTCCAGAGTGGAATATTTTTTTTTTAGTTTTCTTGCGCCCTCTGACTATTTTGTCGCTTCTTTTATATCTGTGGAAAACCCAGAGTTTCGGTCTGGGGAGAATCTTCTAAATTTTCTTGAAAAACCCAGATTTTCGGTTTGGGGAGAGGCTTATTTTCTTGGAAAACCCAGAGTTTCGGTTTGGGGAGAGGCTTATTTTCTTGGAAAACCCAGAATTTCGGTTTGGGGAGAGGCTTATTTTCTCAGAAAACCCAGAGTTTCAGTTTGGGGAGAGGCTTATTTTCTTGAAAAACCCAGAGTTTCGGTTTGGGAGAGGCTTATTTTCTTGGAAAACCCATAGCTTTGGTTTGGGGAGAGGCTTATTTTCTTGGAAAACCCAAAGTTTCAGATTGGGGAGAGGCTTATTGTCTTGGAACACCCAGAGTTTCGGTTTGGGGAGAGGCTTTTTTTCTTGGAAAACCCAGTTTCGGTTTGGGGAGAGGCTTATTTGCTTGGAAAACCCAGAGCTTCAGTTTGGGGAGAGGCTTATTCTCTTGGAAAACCCAGAGTTTCAGTTTGGGGAGAGGCTTTTTGTCTTGGAAAACCCAGAGTATCGGTTTGGGGAGAGGCTTATTTTCTTGGAAAACCCAAAGTTTTGGTTTGGTGAGAGGTTTATTTTCTTGGAAAACCCAGAGTTTCGGTTTGAGGAGAGGCCTATTTTCTTGGAAAACCCAGAGTTTTGGTTTTGGGAGAGGCTTATTTCCTTGGAAAACCCAGAGTTTCGGTTTGGGGAGAGGCTTATTTTCTTGGAACACCCAGTGTTTCGGTTTGGGGAGGGGCCTATTTTTTGGAACACCCAGAGTTTCGGTTTGGGGAGAGGCTTATTTTCCTGAAAAACCCAGGTTTTGGTGGAGGTTCATTCCTTGTGGATTTATCTTAGGCTAATCGAAGCAATGCATATGTAGGTGCACAATTCTGTAAAATACAGCGCGTTTTCGACAGTTACTTCCGCCATTTCTTAACCACTGCTCAGGAAAATCACGCAATGGTTTTAGTTGATCTCGCGATACCTGCGGCCAGCCAGTGAGATTACTGATTATTCATAGTCCCGGGAAGGGCTCTGTGGAAAGGTCCATTCGTGCAAGAATTGTGATCTATAGCACAATTGCGAGACAACTCTTTACTTGTCTTCGGAGTTACAATACTCTAAACAATACTAATCAGACCTGACGGTGACGACATCAGCTCGCTGTTCCACCTCCCGTGTGTCGATGACTAGAGGCTCTCGACCGGCAGCTGTCAGAGAAAAGCTTCCTGCCCCACACGTGGCTCTCAGGGTCGCAAGCCGCGGAGCTATGCTGTAGTTCACCAACGCGTTTTTGGCATCCATCACAAGAAAATGCCTATAAAAATTGATTGCCAACTTCTTCAATTTTTGAGATAGAGTTCTGAAATTTGGTGAAAAATTACAGCATGATACCCAATTGAGGAACACAAAATTTCAAGTTGATCCGATTGTCCAAAACAAAACTACGGCCAAAAAGCGTATTTCACTGATGGATGAACTTGACTTTAACTGAGCATCTCGCAAACTGCATCAGTTTTCGGATTAATTTCACCGAAGTCAGCCTCATTGGTTTGTGTTAACTGAGCAATTGAAAACGGAACAGAGTTGAGTTAGACAATTGCGCTGACCTGTCCATAATGTGTCCTGAGTGGGCTCCTTCTCGGAAGCTACAGCTGAGTTGTTTGACGCTGACGCCGTGTCCGGACTTGAGCGGGTAGAGACAAAAGTCTGTGACGTGGCCGACGTGTTCCAGCTCGGTCTGGGGTCGGGCTCTCAGCCACTTGTAGTACAGAGAGAGTTTGACAGCGGACGACAGCCCCAGGAAATACAGCACCGGGTCTGCCGACTGTAGGATCTCCAGCATCACGTCAGGTGGTCGGGGACTTCACTAAAGTCACTGGGCTGTTTGTGAGATAAATCGAAGCATGCATTGAAACTTTGGTACATTCCACCGGCTGGTACAAATGTCAGAACCAGTGTGAGAGAAGGACATAGGATTTTGAACCCAACAGTCAAGGATGCATCACCACCCAGAATTATGTATTGTGCTGGCTACGACAGAGCATTCTACTATGTTTTATATAGGCGTATGGGACATGGCCTATATATACATGTATCCTAGAAATAGCCTACTACTATTTTCTAAAAGCACAAGTCAGTGACTCATTGCTACACACTACATATGCTAACTCATCGGATCGAGGTGTTACTCCTGGGAAACCGAGTCACTCAGGCTGGCTCCCAGCGAGGATACACCAGCTAAATATGGCGACTGGCAGAAGCAAATTCTTCAGGCTGGCTCCCAGCGAGGATACACCAGCTAAATATGGCGACTGGCAGAAGCAAATTCTTCAGGCTGGCTCCCAGCGAGGATACACCAGCTAAATATGGCGACTAGCAGGCGCAAATTCTCCAGGCTGGCTCCCAGCGAGGATATACCAGCTAAATATTGCGACTGGCAGGCGCAAATTCTCCAGGCTGGCTCCCAGCGAGGATACACCAGCTGAATATGGCGACTAGCAAGCGCAAATTCTCCAGGCTGGCTCCCAGCGAGGATACACCAGTTAAATATGGCGACTAGCAGGCGCAAATTCTCCAGGCTGGCTCCCAGCGAGGATACACGAGCTAAATATGGCGACTGACAAGCGCAAATTCCGTAGGGTGGCTTCCAGCGAGGATACAGCAGGCGCAAATTCTCCAGGCTGGCTCCCAGCGAGGATACACCAGCTAAATATGGCGACTAGCAAGCGCAAATTCTCCAGGCTGGCTCCCAGCGAGGATACACCAGCTAAATATGGCGACTGGCAGGCGCAAATTCTCCAGGCTGGCTCTCAGCGAGGATACACCAGCTAAATATGGCGACTGGCAGGCGCAAATTCTCCAGGCTGGCTCCCAGCGAGGATACACCAGCTAAATATGGCGACTGGCAGACGCAAATTCTCCCGACAAGGCCAAACCTTGACGAGCCACCGCGCCACCAAGCCATCGGCCTCACTATAGTTGAGGAGCCATCTCAGCGAACTATGATCAGTCCGCAAGCGGAAATGGCGTCCCAACAAATAGTGCCGGAAGCGCTTGGTCATCGTAACCACCGCGAGCAACTCGCGATGAGTGGTACAGTAGTTCATTTGAGAGCGGCTCAAGGCCACACTCGCATAAGCTACTACCCGCTCTTGCCCATCCACGATCTGCGAGAGGACACCGCCGAGCGCGAAGTTACTCGCGTCGGTGTCCAGGATGAACTCGCAGTCCGGACGAGGGTGCCGCAGCACCGGGGCCGCTACCAAGGCCTGCCGGAGTCCCGAGAAGGCGTTAGCCTGCTCGGCGGACCAAACAAAATCGGCGCCCTTTTCCGTGAGGATAGTAAGGGGACGCGCGATCTCCGCAAAGCCGCGAATAAACCTGCGGTGGTTGCTCGCGAAGCCCAAGAAGGACCTCACGTCCGCCACGTTACATGGCGGAGGCCATTTCTGCACGGCCGCCACCTTTGCGGGGTCTGGTCTCACTCCGGTGCCCGTTACCATGAAGCCCAAGTACAGGATTTCCTGCGCGAATAGCTCGCACTTACTTGGCTTCAATTTAAGCCCTGCTCCGCGGATGCGATGGAGCACCATCTGGAGGTTGGTGAGGGTTTCCTCGAACGACCGGCCATACACGACGACATCGTCGATGTAGACCATACATCGCTTCCAGAGGAACCCTTTAAGTACCATCTCCATGAGGCGCTCGAACGTCGCTGGTGCGTTACAGAGCCCGAACGGCATTACCTTAAATTGGTAGAGCCCGTTCTTGGTAACGAAGGCAGTCTTCGCCCGATCACTCTCCTCCATCTCCACCTGCCAATACCCGGAGGCCAGATCCAGAGCACAGAAATAGTGCAACCCGGCCAGGGCATCGAAGGTATCCTCAATGTGCGGGAGAGGATATGAGTCCTTCCGCGTGGCATCGTTGAGTTTCCGATAGTCCACGCAGAACCTCCACGAGCCGTCCTTCTTCTTCACCATAACCACCGGACTGGCCCAAGGGCTATCACTGGGTTCGATGATGTCTAGCTCGAGCATCTTCTGCACCTCCTGGTCAATGACCTCTTGGTGCACTATCGCTGCTCGCCGTAGACGTTGTTTGATCGGACGCTCGTCTAGGAGGTCGATGCGGTGTTTGGCAACGTCTGTCTTGCCGACCGCACCATCCGGACCCATAAACACATCCGCATACTGCCGCAACAGTCTGCGGAGCGCCTGGCGCTGCTCTCCACCCAGCCGGTCCTTCGGAACCAGAGATTCCAGATGGTCCGGCAGGGTGAACGGATCATCTCCGGCGGCCGCCGCCGCGCACGCAGCGCGGCAGACCGGATCGTCGGGGATGACACGACTAGACGACGCGGGCACAGCTGTAGCTGCTAGGTACCCGCGCCGCAGCACAACGGGTGAGTCCGTGGGATTCACCACGAGAAGGGGCATCATGCGGGCGTCAGACTTGACCAGAGTCCCGCCCAGCACGAGCCCAGTTCCCTTGGCGAAACTGCTCACCGGCTGCACTATACACGGACGACCTTCGAGGGGCATGCGGGGACGACGCGGCCGCGCCTCGATGATCATCTCGCTCATAGGCGGCACCACCGTGGTGCGCGCCACCCGCATTTGGAACGAATGCGCTGGACCCATGCGGAAGAGGTAGTGAGTATCCTCTCCCATCCGGAATTCACCCGCACTGAAGTTAGCGGTGACCCGGTGGGCCCGGAGAAAATTCATTCCAATAATCCCGGCCGCTCCGATGTCTGCGACGATTGCCTCTGTCGGATACACCTTGTCCCCAAGTGTAACAGGCAACTCGACGATACCGTAGACACGGATGCGGTTGTTACCGGCCCCGTAGAGCTGGTAAGGACCGGGATCCCGCAACTCAAGGTTGCGGAGCACGGGTTCCTTCCGGAACGTTCCTATGGCTATGAGGGTGACCTCCGAGCCTGAGTCTACAAGGAACCGGACCGGCTCCCGCCCGAGTGGCAGGGGCAGGTACCAGCAAGTGTCCTTGACCAGTGCGTTTCTTGAACGGTATCTTTCGCACGCACTGGGCCCATTCTCGGAGTCCTCGTGATCCGCCTCAGCCGCGGACGAGCCAGACTGATCCTCAAGGACCACTTCCGGAGAAGTTATATCTACTTGAGGTTCGTCCAGTTCATCCGTAGGTGGGGCGGCATCCGTTGCCATGGAACAACTGTCCTCGGACGTAGTGTTGGTCGCCACCACGTCCGAGTTCAGTTTCCCTGCCGTGAGGGACGGCCCTGTTGTCCCGCGGGACCAGGCCGGGAGTAGTTACTCCGGCGCGGACTGGGGAGGACCCCCTGGTATCCGCGTGCCCGCAAGCGTTCCAACAACTCCGGACACTTCAGCCAAAAGTGTCCCTGTTTTCCGCAGAAATAACAGGGGCGGTTCTGAGCTGGTCCGGATGTGAACGCACAGCATTCAGCGGGCCCCGGAGTGTCGATCCCAGCGCAGTACGCAATCATCTGCGCAGCGCTGAAATCATACTCGTCATAGTCGTACTCATCCGGAGATGAGGACGGCGCGGCAACCGGTGCCGCCTGTGCGGGCGCCCCTGTAGAGGGTGCCGGCGCACTAACCCACTGCTGGGTAGGTTCCCTGGCGGGTTCCCGGACAACCGGGTCCTGCCACGGGGTTACCTGCGATGCCTTGACCGGAGGAGGAGTCGCCGCCTGCGCGGGTACAGCCGAGGCCGGAGCCGGGGCTGGAGGCAACTGTCTAGGGCGGACAGCCATCTCAAGCGCAAGCGCGGAGTCTATTGCCTCCTCCATCGATCGCTTTTCATGGGTGGCCAGCCCGTATGCTAGGTGGTAAGGCTGGCCATCGATGAACTGATCGATCAGCATCGTCTCAAACCGTCTGGAGTCCATGTCCGGAAAAGCTCTCCGGCCGAGTATGCGTAAGCTGTACGCATAGTCTGTCACGGACTCAGTCGGCTGGCGGATACGCGCCTTGAACTCTCGTTCAGACTGCCGCCGATTGGTCGTCGGCGGGAACAGCAGGCGAAGTTGACGAGCAACCTCGCCGAACGTCACTGTTCCCACCGGCAGACACGGCATCACGCGGAGAGCTTTCCCTTCCAGGCTCCCCGCGAGGACGTGTCCAGCTTCATGCTGGGACCATCCTTCGTACACGGCGGTACGCCATACCTGGAGCAAGTAGTCCTCCAAGTCGGCGTTATCCCCGTTGAACCGTTTCCGCCACGAAGAGTGGTCGGGCCCGTCATCGCGTTTGCTACGCGCCCGACGTGCGGTCCCGGCTCCGGGGTCGTCCGTGTACAGCGGCAAGTTCCGTGCGCTTCCTGCGCCTGCGGCGGAGTCTGCCGGAGCAAACATCGACGCCGCGGACGGAGGAGCAGGGAAGCTCACGTTTGCCGCCGGGGTCATTCCCGCTAAAAACCCACTCTGGCTAGGTGCGGGCGGGGCTCCCATCGAACCTACTGGGTAGGCTCCAGAAGGGGCGGCAAAGCTTGGGGCCGTAGCCGCCTGTTGCCACTGCCCGTCCGACACACTGTACGTGCCAGGGTAAGTCGGCCACGCGGCTTGCGCTCCAACCGTCGGAACGGTCGACGCGGTCGCCAACGTGGTGCCTCCGAGCCGCGGGGCAGGCGCGGGTCCCATTGCGGGGGCCACTGGCGCCTGCGGACTCGGCAGGACTTGGGGAGGGGCTACTGGCCCAGACATCCCCGGACTTGAGATGGCCGACGGGTCAACGCTCGAAGGCGGCTGATTCCGCTTGAACAGTACAAGCGCCTCGGATATCAGCCACCTCTCCCTCTCCGTCAAAGGCCCCGAGTTGCCTTGTGACAGCAGAGAGGGGGAACGGTTCCGCCGGTCTGATCGTCCCTGATGGGGCGACCGGGCGCGGTCATAGCGCCCTCTGGGGGCCAGCTCACCAAGCGCATCGGCGAGCTGGTCTACCACATCACCCGGTGCGGACCGACCAGAGCCCATGCCGGAGGCTCGCGAAGGAGCCCACCCGGCCAGGAGTGGCATCTGGTACTGCTGGTCCGCCTGTCCAGAAGTGCCCGCAGTAGTTGGCGCTCGATTCCGGACGTCCGGAGACATCCCACGGAAGAGTGCCGTTTGCCACGGACTCATTCTGGGCCTGGGCGGGCGCGGCGTAGAGCCGTTGCCGGCTCCGCCTACCGCGCCTAACACATCAAGGCCCGGCCTTGATGACAACTCCTGTTGCGGCCCCTCGGGGCTAGACTCTACGTCCGGAGACGGAGTCAGGGACGCCGGAGTCGACTCCGCAGACTGGGTTCTGTCCGCGGAGGGCTCCGCACATTCCCTCCGGCCGCCGGAGTCACCCGAAGATGTCTCACGGCGGCTGTCGCACGACCGGGTGTGATCCGCGACATTACCTCCCGTTTCCCCCCCCTTGGGTTCATTAGCCTTATCTCTGGCTTTGTCTCTTTCCTTTGTCATCCTTTGAGATGTCCTTGAGGAGCGGGCGATCCCCAGGGACTAAGGAGGCTACAACGCTGTGACGGTAGGCTGCGATGGAACACTGTCGGACTGATCCTGGTCACGGCACCAATGTAAAGCTATTGACTACCGTCCGCTCTTCGGGATCCTCGAGGATAGTCCTCTCTCATCCGAGTCCTTGCGGACGCGCATCCGCTATTCCGGATCCTCGCGGCAGGGCCACTCACCGGAGGTCGCGGCGGACACGGTAACTACTTCATCATTAACGGTAACCAGGTAACAGCCCACCCGACACTCCCAGGCCTACGGACACCGTTCAGAAACTAGTTCATCCCTACGGTGTTAACTGGCGGGGCCTGGCGAGCCGCGGTCTGCCTCGGGGACGGAACCCCGTACAGTCCGACATGCTGGCCAGAGCCTCTGTCACATGTTCCGGGAAGGGAGAGAGCTGGCGATCCACAGGGCCGAAGGCCCCCGAGTCAGCAACTCGTCTCTCCCAGCCCGGGCCTCCCCACGGAAATCGTCCCCAGGGCTCTAGGAGCCCACTACTCGCAAACAGGGAACACAAAGCTCATGGCCGAGCCTCGTGTGCGTCCTGTCTCTCGATCTTGGACAATCTCCTCGAACGAGTCGCTTGCAGTGTATATATAATACACCAGAAACTGTAGGGCGCACGCGAGGTTAAATCGATCCATTGTTATAGTTTACTGGAACGTAAATTACAATACGTCGCCGTGGCAACGCACGCTCGAACGGAGCATGTCAAAACAAGGCCAAGTACGAAAAGGCCACATAAATGGCATTTATGTTTACAATCACCTGCCGCGTGCTTAGGGCAAAATCGCCACAATAAGAATCGAAATATGCACAGTGACTAGATGTGGGACTTAAGCCAGTTCTGGCTGTATGCCTAATCAATTTCATAGTGAAATATCATATACAATTAGCAATCGTTGATTAGGTGGCCCACAACTCAAGCGTCAAAAACAAATGATAATCATACATGGAACAATTAGTATTAAACATGGCTCCAATAAGCAATGATGAATAATAACGTAAAGAACCACAACACCAATGATCATGGATGACATAAATTGATAATGCGATCGATGGTATGAATAATTGAGTGATGTACTATTTTCATTTAATAAAGCACAAATGAATACAACTTTTTTGGAGAATTTAACAAATAAAACGTAATGCTCAATTTCATAATAACTAGTAGGAGTCTAAATGAGGAATGTATAGTCAGCTATATCGACGAAAATAAACGTACTGGTGGACATAGGCAAGGCACACGTACGTCTTTCATCAATTTCATTCTAGTAGCTTATTCTAGGTACCAACACTTACCAACATCTCCTACTGAAAACAAAACGTCAACTATGTTTTCCCCAAATATATAACCCCAGTCCTGACGCGCGGCAAATATTATTCCATTTATAGGCCCATGGGCCTATATAAGAAAGCACTCTCCTTGTATTAGCCCATGGGCTTATCCAAAGAGGGGCTTAAATACGGGGATCCCCGGTAGTAAACACAAAGAAATGACGCGGAATTTACTGTCAGACATTATTTCGTTACGTCTGTCTAAAAAGCGTGCCATTTCGTTATTTACAACTCAGATTATTTCGGTTCAGTTTCTAACAATGTAAAAAATTATTGGGAGATAACTCCCAATAATGTGGGATTTGATGCCCCACTGCATGTACCTAGGAGCGTATCTGTTGGTAAAAACAATGTTTTGTTTCATTTTAAACTAAAACTGTACAACACTGGTACACGCGTGTTGTATAGAAGGCTTGGAATAACGATGGGTTGTGCAGCTGTCCGCGTCCGTGTTACATCTAGCCATATTTATAATTATTTCCCAGCATCCTATTGTGTGCTAAGCGCATTCAGAATCACATCGCGCTATTTGGATTTAATGGATATCATTGCCAGTAACTAGTCATCGGACATAGGAAGTGTTTCACGCCACTATGTGAAATCAACCACAAGACGTAACAGAGACACGACGTTGGTGTCCTTGTTACATATGGGACGTATTCTCTATTCTGCCTGCATGTTTTATGTTTTGTGCTGGAATATGGACATTGAAACACATTATTAATGTATTATATATTTCCTGCGTCATAAAATGTGTCGGTATTGAATTATTTATGCGAAGACGTAACATGAACACTTTCATTTTATTGACATCGAGTCATGGTTACATCTGCACAATCATTTTATCGTTTTTTCAACATTCCACGCTCTATCCACTTCTTCTCTACGCGTTCGGATTATTTTTTATTGTGAATCCTACAAATCACACTGTTATATTCATGATAAATGATCAAAGAATCACAAACTGGTGTGTTATTTGCAGATGTAACAAAGACACCAAAATGTGTTATCCTCGTTACGTCGTCCACATCATTAGACGTGACATGGACGCGAATTTTTTCACGGACCTTTTCCTTGAAATTCATTACAAATATAATTGCCATCTGTGAAAATATCATTACGCTTTATTTTGTCAAGAAAAACCATAATTTTATGTTATGAAATGATTTTACATGCACATATATTCACTTTGAAAAATATTTTCGCGTCCTAATACATCTGTCACTTATTTTTGTGTACTTCACCTGTGTACATAACAAAAAAGTTGTTTCATTAAACATATTCTCAAAGAATGAGTAGCAGAGATATATAATGGGTTAAAATGAATTTAAAATAAGTACATAATTCTTTAAATAAGAGCTGCAAACTTCGTTCTCGTGTCATGTTACGTCTGACAAAACTATTTTTCTCTTACATGGTGATGCGTGCTCATCACCACCAAAGTGTTACATTTTAGAGCCGTCAAAGACGTGACCAGTGGTCATACCACCAGGACGTGCTCATCACCACCAAAGTGTTACATTTTAGAGCCGTCACAGACGTGACCAGTGGTGATACCACCAGGACGTGCTCATCACCAAAGTGTTACATTTTAGAGCCGTCACAGACGTGACCAGTGGTCATACCACCAGGACGTGCTCACCACCAAAGTGTTACATTTTAGTGCTATCACAGACTTTCTGACCATATGCTTTTCACTAACATCAACATTTGTCAAACACTGGTGGAAATATTTCCTGAAATTTCGTTTATTCATTATTAAAGTGGTATTCATGCTATCCTTAAATTCATCATTTACATGTATGTCAATGTTTCCCCTTTCTTATCCTTTTCACGATTTTCGTTTGATACACAGCTGGGTATATATAAAGTTTGAAGTAGGCTGGATGTGATTATGATAATACTAGATTTTCAACTGCACTAATATCGAAATAATACAACTTTTTTTTAGTTGGCCAACTCATTCTATCAATATCAAACTGTGAGAGAAGATTCGTTACGTCTAGCGCTATATGACAATGGAAACCATCTGTGCGGGTGAAACATAGTGCATGGTTGAATATTAGTCAAAAACAAAATCTATAACTAAACGCACTGTGAAAGGTTTCAGACTAATATGAGAAGTGTTTATGCTATATCCCACTTGATCTGTAACTGTACGCGTACGCTTTACTAGGTGGTCTCTAAATACAATTATCACCGATTACACGGATGCTTATATTACGGAGCCCCTGAGGTGACATACAAAATATATTTATTAATCCGTGTGCACGATTTAACAATTCGTGCGCGCGAATTACTAATTCGTGCGCACAAAATACTGATTTGTGGCACGAAATACTAATTTGTGGGCACGAAATACTAATTCGTGGCCACGAAATACTAATTCGTGTGCACGAATTGTTAAATCGTGTGCACGAATTGTTAAATCGTGCCCACGGATTGTTAAATCGTGCGCACGAATTATTAAATATTTTCTGTTTGTCACCTCAGGGGCTCCGTACTAAGCAGACAACCATAACTGTTTTTTTTTTTCAAACGTACGGGTAAAATTATATATACCGTTATTATTTTACCTACCCTTTGGTACGATAATCAAGTGCCGTGGCGTTGCGTCTGTCGTCGTCCGTCGTCCGTCGTCGTCGTCGTCGTCGTCGTCGTCCGTCAACGTTTTTTAAAGTTTGCGGTCGAATCTTTTTGAAATCTTGTACAAAAATACCTAAAAAGTATTCCAAGAGGGAAGTATTTTTTACTTTTTTTATTTTGCAATTTTTCCCAAAATAGCGGCCAATTCTGACGAAAAATGGCCAATTTTGGACTTTGGCGGCCATTTTCTCAAACACTGTCTAACCACTTTTGTTATTTACCTCTTATACCTCTGTGAGGTGTATAAGTTTCATTGCCCTTGAATCGCCGGTCTGCGTGTGGCGGCCATTTGATTTTTTCAGGGGTCGGCGATAAAAAAAATCGTCCCAAATCAAGTCATTATTACTTTTAAGTGATTTCCAGACCAGAAAAAAAATGTTTTTGCCCTTTTGATTTTTTTTTTTTTTTTGACATTTGTCAAAAAACGGCCAATTTCTGACTTTGGCGGCCGCTTTCTCAAAAACTGTTCAGACAATTTTGAGATTTGTGTTCCAAATGATTCCTTTTATGTAACTCCGCATCATGTTTAAGGTTTGTTGCCCTCGAATAGCGCGTCCTCGCGTGGCGGCCATTTTCATTTTTTAGCGGGTCAGCGAAAACGAAAATTTAATCCCAAATCAAGTCATTATTTGTTTTGAGGGATTTCCAGCCAAAAAAAAATTGTCCTATTGAACATTTTGATTTTCCGCAGACCAGCAAAAACATTTTTTGTCCCAACTCAAGCCACTAAAGATTCTTTTTAAGTGATTTCCACCCGAATAAAGAAAAAACTTGTTTCCCCTTTGAGTAATTTTTGAACTTGGGAGATTTCACCCAATTTTTTCTTCATAATGGGAGCTGTATGGAGTAAACTCCTAGAACACTTCAAGATGAAGCTTAGAGAGTGACACATTCAAATGGGAAGTCATTTTATGGCGAAACTAAAAAGGTGACCTTGAATTTGACCTTGATGACCTTGAAAGGTCAAAACGGCAATTTTGGGCAAAAAAATGTGGTTTAACACTAAACATTTCTCCGGTAACCTTTCTTTGCAGTTGCGCTATTTTTTTCAGTTGAACTCCGATTTTTAGGTTACTGTACCCATGGTCCAATAACCTATTGTCGGCGTCGTCATCGTCGTCCGTCCACATTTCTATCTTTAAAGTTTATAATCAGATCTTTCTGAAATTTTGCACAAAAATACCTAAAAATATTTCAAGACTGAGTATTTTCTAGTTTTTCCATTTTTTCATTTTTTTCAAAATGGCGGTCATTTTCAACGCAAAACGAGCAATTTCTGACTTTGGCGGCCATTTCCTCAAAAACTGTTCAGACAGTTTTGAGAGTTTTGTTTGAAAATATTCCCCTCATATACCCCTGTGTTGCCTTGAATCGACGGTCTGCGTGTGGCGGCCATTTTGATTTTTTCGACGGGTCCGAAATGGGACTTTCCCATGTTGAATTCTCTTATGCTTTATAATGGGGCACATTATGCCTAATATCTCACTTAATATTGAGATTAGAGACTAGGAATCTATTGTGGACACATAGGAAATGATCTGTGCTGATTATTGTCATGACCTTGAATTTGACATTTGACCTCATTTTCCAAGGTCAGAGCACAAAATGGCTAATATCTCGCTTTTTATATCGACTTTACAGCTTAGGAATCAATGGTGCACATACAGGAAATGATATAGTCCGAATATTCTGATGACCTTGGAGTTGACCTTTGACCTCATTTTCAAGGTCAAAGAACAACATGGCTAATATCTCGCTTATTATCAACTTTACAGCTTCAGAGTAAATAGTGGACGTATAGGAAATGATGTTTGCTGAATATTTTGATGACCTTGAATTTGACCTTTGACCTCATTTTCAATCAGCGCACAAAATTGCTAATATCTCGTTCATTATCGACTTTTCACAGCTTAGGAATCAAATAATTTCATTTTCAAAGTCACAGGACATAATGACTAATATATCTCTTAATTATTGAATTTACAGCTTAGTAATCAATTGTGAACGTATAGGAAATTATATATGCTGAATACTCTCATGACTTTGAATTTGACCAGTGACCTTATTTTCAAGACCACGGGACAAAATAGCTATTATATATTGTCCGGTAACCTATCTAGCCCTTGGGCTAATTTTTTGTTTCAAATGTCATTTGACGCCCGCATTTTATACCTTGGAGCCACGTCCAAAAGAACGTCGCGTTTTGTTTTGTTCACCACATATAGTTTTGTCTTATTTCATTCAATAAACTTCTTAGAAATATACTCCAACACCGTTTAAAACTTTGTTGATCGGCAATAATAGTAATAATATGTTTTCTTTGTGCATTACGCTTATTTGAGGCCCGCCTTGGATGATTTGAAGCCATCCATGGTCATTTGAATCCCTCGTTACCGCTCGGGCTTCAAATGGTCCATGTCGGGCTTCAAATAATCCGAGACTGGCATCAGATAACCATAACGCATACAAAAAACATGTTATTGTTATTGGCTATCAATGCTGGGTCCTAGGCTTCTGCGATATGTACATGTGCATCAACAACACAGCAATGCTGTAGTACTGTTTATTAGGAATATTCAACTGTTTACAAGGTAATCAATTGTTGAACTATACATCAATCATATCATGCTTACAACTTATGTGCGCGATGGTGAATCAGCAGGATAACCCTCATATTTTTTATCCCCCATATCTTTTTCTTTGAAATCGTCAACTGAAATATGCAGCATTGATATGGAAAGTGCCAGTCTGTATGTCAAGCAGTGCGAGTACACATTTCGTTGAGAAAATTACGTATGTTATATTCTACGGTGGCCCCAAGCTGCCAAGCAATTTATGAACCAATCCCTCAACTTTGAATTCCAGGAGGAGATCCTGCCGAGTTTAGACTTTTTAGCACGGGTCGAGTTTGGAAACCAATACGCCGAGTTTGAATTCGAGACAACAGATTACATCCAAGTTCGTTAATGTTACAGGGTTCGGAAAAATCCACTTGCCCGAGAGGGGATTCAAACCCAGGACCCCACGAACGGTAGTCCAACACTCTACCAAGTGAGCTAAAGGGATATCCCACTAACTGAGCTAGTAGGAATGCTGACTACCAAGTTGGGCGAACCCCGAATGGGCCCTGGCACATACTCCCCCCCCCCCCCCCTCCTCTTCGGAAATCTCGTCCCCGAAATTTGGGCAAGTCCCCCATCGGTCAGCTCAGTCTGTAGAGCATGGGACTCTTAATCCCAGGGTCGTGGGTTCGAGCCCCACATTGGGCGCCAATGTTACAGGGTTCGGAAAAATCCACTTGCCTGAGAGGGGATTCGAACCCAGGACCCCACGAACGGTAGTCCAACACTCTACCAAGTGAGATAAAGAGATATCCCACTAGCCGAGCTAGTAGGAATGCTGACTACCAAGTTGAGCAAACCCCGAATGGGCCCTGGCACATAAACCATTCCACTGAGTTTTTAAGTGGAAACGTTTTGAGCAAATCACAAATGTTTTTAGCTATGCTAGAAAGGTATGTGCACCGTGCTATAAAAACGTTTGAGCCTATTCCATGCTAAAATCGTCTGATCGTCTGTTGGCGTTCATTCAAATGGTTGAAAGTACTAGATTCTCTGAGAGACAACTGTATCGTTTGGCCGCCGACTCTCTAGGGCGCACATGCCCCGCCATGCTGCTTGGCCTTGCCGGTGCCATGAGAAACATGTTGTACTCCACGTTGTCCAGACGAGAACTGACTGATACATGACTCAGAAATGCTTCATCATGGTCATTAGCCTGGTGTGTCGTGCTCAAGAGCCATGGCAGCGACTCCCAGAACATGAGCGCGTGGTTGTCTACCACAGCTATAGAACCCCGGAGAGCCTGACGGTCCGCCATAGCCTGTACGCACCATCCCAGGGCGACAGACTACCAATCCAGGCATGTGAGCGCCTGATCAGAGCAGCCTCCTTCACGGGCCCCCATGGAATTGTCCCCGGGGCCCTAGGGCCCTCCACTCAAAACGAAGGGAATGGGAGAAACCCTTGATTGCTCTGAGACAACTCAATACTGCCAGCTCATGAGCACGAGGGTATGACGTCACAAACATGAAACAGTAAAGTAAGCCAACAAAGGATTGATCATTGTTAAAACGACACATGCTTCAAAGGTGAAGCAGCCGAACTATGTGTACGAAAACAGCCAAAAACCTATCACGATCTTCGGACAAAATTGCCACATTACCCAATGTCCAAGGTCATCCACCCCGAAAGGGACGGTGTTCCAAGTGTGGAATCCAATTAAACCTTAAGTTTAGAAATTTTATAAAACAACACATTGGTGACTGAAAGTGCAAGTACCTCCAAAAAGAGTTGCTGGCTACCCTCACCAGCCAGCGCCAGCGGACTGGAGCTGTTCAGAGTGACTCTGGCAAGTCTTTTTACCACCAGAAAACGGCCGTGGACTCCAGTTCTCATATGCCTCTCGGGTGGTCACAGCAGCTGCGAATATACAGACGGACATTTGCAGATGCGGGCGGATGCAGCTGGAACTTCGTATCACTTCAGGTTATCTATATGGCCGAGTAGGATCCTGTCACGGTCGAAATCCCAACGAATCTAGTAGTCCACCTCGGTCACCTGTTGCAGTTAGGTGAATGAGCCTATTCGTGGCTCAGCAAACTTGTTGCCTTGTTTAGCCAATGAATCGTAATAGCGAACCATGTCATCATAGCCTTGCATCTGCCCGATGGCAGATTTGTCCAGGTGCACCCACTCCACTTGGAGCCACACTGCATGACTGGGCTGGTTTTGCTGTAGTTGAATACATGGTTTCCACAGGAAGATAGTTCCTAGGCATCCTGGCCATACATTATCACATGTGGGGTCACCCCGGTCGAGGTGTGGACCGACGACCTCTATGCCATTAAGATCGCAATCGGTCACACGATCATTTGCAAAGGCCACCAGTATGTTTAGGTCAGATTGAGTGTATATCTTGACCTGTCCATCAGACTGGGGCCTATAAGGGATCGTACGCACCTTGGTACTCCCTAGCATTTCAGCTAGGCCTCAGAACAGAACACTTGAATTGCATGTCCTGATCCGAATGTACCTACTTGGGTATGTCATGGTACACCACCCACCTACTCACCAGTAATCTAACCATCTCGTTCATGGTCTGGTGCCATAGCGAGTGGGCATCAGTGTACTTGGTGAAGTAGTCCAAGATTACCCAGAAATACCTTTACTCATGCGGGGTGACCTGGTGAGTATCCATTATATCCAAAGTGATCTGGTCAAACAGTGTGCCAACCTTAACCTTGGTAAGAGGTGGCGGCCAGGGACTGAAACTCCTTAACGAGCCTGACACAGAGGACAGGTTGCGCACCACCTTTACAAATCCAGGTTGCTACCAGGCCATTGAAGGCACTGTTGCAACCAGTACATGGCTTTCTGGATGCCCAGATGACCGGTTAACCTAAGGTCGTGCAATTGGTGGAGCAACTTCCTTTGCAAGGCCAAAGGAAGCACCAGCTGCCAGATTGCTGGTACAAGAGATCATCCCGCAGAGTCAGTCGCTCCCACCTGGAGACCACAGTTTAGGTCTCTTCGATGTAAGTGTTCAGCTTCTCCCAGCCTCCAGAGCTGAGTGCCCAGCGCCAGGATGCTGTCCGTCTGTTGCTTTGCAGCCAGTTGCTCTGGAGAGTAGCCACCCACGTAGGTCGGCTCCTCTTCATGTATATCTGATTCGGATTAGTGGCCATTACCAGGGCTGTTTGTGCTTTTGGAGGCAGACGGGGTTGGTTCCCAAGAGAAAAACACCCAGACTACTGAAGAGGACTTGCTTAATATATTATGCTGTGACGGCCTGCAGTTTCCTCGAGAGGTCTGGATCCGAGTCTGGGGAAGAATCCTCAACATGCTCGAACAGGGTCATTCCAGCGCAAACCAACTGGAGGTTAGTTAGGGTTTTCTAGAGTGCCCTTACATGACGATATCCTCAATGTACACCATGCATCTCCTCCAGAGGTACCCTCTTAACACCATCTCCATCAAGTGCTCGAATTTCACGACATTGCAGAGTCTGAATGGCATTACCTTAAACTGGTAACAGCTGCATTTTGTTACAAAGGCCGTTCTAGTCTCATCACTCTCCCCCATCGGGACTTGCTAGTACCCAGAGAATAGATCGAGTGCACAGAAGTTGTGTAACCTGGCTAGGGCATCAAATGTGTCTTCGATATGGGGGAGAGGATATGAGAACGTGACATCATTCAGCTTCTCATAGTCTATGCAGAACCTCCACGAGCCGCCCTTCTTCACTATAACCACTGGACTTGCCCAAGGGCTATCACTGGGTCCGATGATGTCTAGCTCAAGCATCTTGTACACTTTCTGGTCAATGACCTCTTGGTGCACTATATCTGCCCTTCGTAGACACTGGTCGATGCAGTGTTTGCCATGACCACCTCTGTCTTTCCAACCACACCATCCCGACTCATGAACACATCCACATATCGCCTGAGCAGTTTGCAGAGTACAAGCTGTTGCCCTTTGGAACTCGAGATTCCAAATGGTCCGGCAGGGTGATCGGGTCATCTCCGGTGGCCGCACATGTGCAAGCAACATGGTAGAATGGAAAAAAAGAAAGTGAACTTCGTCCCCAATCCGGAGTACGCCAGGAGTGAAGTGCACGATCGCCCGATGAGTCTGGAGAAAGTTCATTCCAACTATCCCAGCTGCACCAATATCAGCAATGATCACCTCTGTCATATACTTGCCCTGAAGTGTAATTGGTAGATCGATCAATCCCTTGATAGAGATGCAGCTCCAGCTCCATAGAGTTGCTCCATAGAGTTGATAACTTCCGGATTCACGCAGATCGATGCTGCGGAGGGCGGGGAGCCGTCTATAGGTGACCGTGGCCACGAGGGTAATTCCCAACTCGGAATCGACAAGGAAGCGCCCCAGGTCACCCCTAGGTGAGATTAGAAGTAAGTACCAGCACGCATCTCTGACCTGTGCACAGACAACACGAATCTACGATCATACGAATCTTCGTTGTCTGCCTCAGCAGCAGAGGAGCTAGACTGATCCTCAGGGACTACTTTCGCGGGAATCATATGAGGGGGCACAGATCGAGGGCCTGTCCCCGAACGCAACGTTGGTCGCCACAGTGTCCAGAGTCAACGTTCTCTGTAGGGAAATATTTATCAAAATATAACAATTATCCGAAATAAATAACGTAAAACCATGAAATACCATGACTGTGAAATAAATTCGAGAGTATTTTCCCCATAGATTTCTCAGAAGGCGTTTAAGAAGTCTCACCGGCATGGAGACAACAATTGTAATGCCATATTATACAAATATTGACTTGATACGTTGACACGTGATTATCTTCACTTGTTGGAAAATTGTATTCACCGAGCTTTTGAGGTGAATACAACTTTCCAACAAGTGAAGATAATCACGTATCAACCAAAAGCTAAAATGTCAATATTTGTTTTATTATTAACTGTGTGAACAATTCAGTCCTGACAGACTGAACTAAGAACACATTTACCTCGGACTCGGAAATATCACTTTCTCAAGAACATCTCGACCAGGATATTGTAGTATCATTGTCGTCACGTGGCCTCATTTGAACCAATCACAAACATGGATCCTATACAGTTAATGATAAACAGGAAAAATGTTCACAATTTCATTGATAGAATCACATTGACACAAAATATTGTTCTACCAACTTTTGCTGATTTCGACTATGAATTGGGGGATTTTTCTGGACCAGAATTCCCTGTATGCATGTCCAAAAATGGTTGATGGTTACAACTTTACAATATCTCGTGTCTGTTGAGCTTCTGTTTTTATTTATTTTACACGTTTTGATGTCTGTACATGGCATGTTTTATTGCTATGGGCCTTGTTCATCGGATAAATGTCTTTGTCTGGTATGATAAGAATGATTACACCATGATAGAAGGTGTCCACCCGTGCTAAAAACTCTGGATATTCCTTCTGGAATTCAAACTTGGCGGATTAGTTCATAAAATAATTGGCAGCATGGGGCCACCGTAATATACATTGGCTTCACGATAAATCAACACGAAGGACGGAACCAGAGGATCATATAGTGGGTCAGTGACCCATGTGTGTTTATCTGCTATGAACAAAGGTTACTGAGCAATACCACCATCAGTTCAGTTTATTAGTGCGGTGTAGTGAATGTGAACAGATCTGTAGATTGGTACAGTGAATGGGGTACAATTTATAATTAAGCCCGTAGGGGCATTATCTTCTTCTGGTAATGTGTAGACGCATGTGCAGAGTGAATGTGAAAGATGAAAAGCGAGTCAGACGCATAACATCACTTGCCTGTAAGTTTGCTCAGTGTACATGTATGTGTGTATCGGTTCTATGTTTGCTGAGCTGCTTGTAAGAGTAGCCAGATATTTGTTTCATAAACCATAAAATACACTTTGGAGACAATTAAATGTGTGGTCAACGGAAATGTTTGGAATAAGAAATGGAAAACACACAATTCACAGTTATCAATTTCGAATCAGCAATATGTTTGAGAGGGGTCTGGGTTTCTTTTTCAACCAAAAAGAGAAACCCTGTGCGCTGTCAGAAAAAAAGAGAATATATCTTGTACTGGTTAATATTCAATTTAGTTCAAATTTTCTTTCAGTTGGAAACATGACTTGCAAGAACAGTACAAAAATAATGTTCCACTCTTATCGTCCGTAGTTGTTCTCCTAATGAGAGTGACAAATTTGGACTTGACAAATTCCTGGGAACCAATTCTCAACGATACTGACTAAATCAGGTTTGCACTTTGGACATCGAAAACCTAATACAACTTTCCTTCAAGTGACTGAAGATGATATTCAAAGTTCGAAATTCATTAATATTTGAGTGCTAGTATTTGTTACCCCGTGAACTATTTCGGATACGGATTACGTGTATGAATGAATTATGCACAAATAGAAATTCTTATAAGGACAGTTAGGTATTATGACCGCTGACTCCCTCCCAAAATCATTTCCAATACGTTGAACGGCCGGTTCTTTTTAAGGATCTGCTAGATACCATTGAAAGATTGAGAGATCAGTGGATGACATTCCCCTAGGTATATATCTAGCTATATATCCCTTGTTTACATGTTTCTCTTGAATCAGTGAAGTCCCCGACCACCTGACGCGATGCTGGAGATCCTACCGTCCGCAGACCCGGTGCTGTATTTCCTGGGGCTGTCGTCCGCTGTCAAACTCTCTCTGTACTACAAGTGGCTGAGAGCCCGACCCCAGACCGAGCTGGAACACGTCGGCCACGTCACAGACTTCTGTCTCTACCCGCTCAAGTCCGGACACGGCGTCAGCGTCAAACAACTCAGCTGTAGCTTCCGAGAAGGAGCCCACTCGCACTCGGGACACATTATGGACAGGTCTGCACATTAGTCCCACTCGTTCACTTGCTCGTTCAGTCAATTTGTTCATTATCACAACACGTTGAAGACTGAGTTGGGTAAATTAAAGAATCAAACTATAATGCAGTGCGCGGGATAAATCAATCATACTTAAAATCTAGTGACAATTTTTGCAGACAATTTCTCGTGATGGATGCCAAAAACAGGTTATTGAATTACAACATGGCTCCGCGGCTTGCAACCGTGAAGCCCTCGTGCGGGGCCGGAAGCTTCTCTCTGACAGCTGGCGGCCGAGAGCCTCTAGTCATAGACACACGGGAGGTGGAACAGCGAGCTGACGTCGTCATCGTCAGGTCTGATCAGTACTGGTTATTGTGTCTCTGGGCTACACATAGGCCTATAGTATTGCCTCGCAATCGTGCTGCAGTTCGCAATAAGGCACTTATTATCTTGTAATTTTGTATGGCCATTTTATGGAGATATGATATTTTTTTTACTTTAATGCGGAACAGTATTTATCCCACGACTATGTTCGAGAATAACCTAATATGTTCAAAGATTCTGGAGCTTACCATCTAGTTAGTAGACTACTTTCCCCACTACGGAACTGCTACACATATTTCAGAATGGAATCGCTTCTCTCTGCCCCAGGGAATACTCCAACATAGTATCTGAATCCAGAGCAGTGTGTTTAGTGTGTTCTGTATCGTGTGGCATGCATAACATAGCGCACTCAAATATGGTGCGCCGGTAACAAGGGGCACGATAGAGGGGTACAATCTTGTAGCCAGCAAGCGACAGAACGTCTAGTTAACAACAGTCCCGATGCTATTGACATGTACATGTACATGTATGAGTACCGAATATATGCCGCTTGTATCATTCATTGTCTTCTGACACAGTGCGTTTGGTGTGACTGTGAGGGGACTGGACTGTGGTGAATCCCCAGCATCCTGGATCAATGATGTACTTGGCACCAACGGTTATAGGCTCGTCTACGCTCCAAGCACCTTCAATACGCAACGAACTGTAGCAAATGGCAACTCGAGGTATGCTGACTGGGTGAAAGTTGGCAAAGAGAATGACAGGGTGGGTAGCAATTACTATTAGATCATGTTCGCATACGGTAGAGAGAATCAGAGTCTGCTACTATTTGACAACAATGGGACATTGGCTTCATGCTTGCACCCCGTGATTTAGCTGACCTATCAGGCAGTAACGCCTTATCACGTGATGACCGAAAAGAGCATGGCGGATTTAAACTCGAGGCTGGCGACACCTATCGGCGTGGATAGATTCAGGCCAAACATCGTCATCAATGGAGATAAACCCTACTCCGAGGTTCGTGTGCTCAAATCCGCCCCCCCCCCCCACACACACACACACACGCACACACAGTATAGAGACAGGCTATATTCAGAAGGGTCAGTAGACAAAGTAAGTCTTTCGGAGAGAGAGAGAGAGAGAGAGAGATTTATTTTCGTTTCCACATAACAATTCAAATACATTTTATAGATTTAACAGAAGATACAATTAATACATTACGGAAAACATGGATAACAAATTAGCAATTTGCTGTCTTCCATTTGTACCCATTATATAATACATATTAAATTTAATAAATTATGATTAGCATTTATGTAGATTAGTTAATTCTAACACATTTAGGAATAAATAATCAAATGAATATCACTTCACAGGCTTGCCCGGCCTGACCAAGTAGAAAACACCGGCGGAGATCGTGGACGATAAAGTCATACCGTAAAAGTATTATGACCAAGTGCAAGCATATATATTAATTCACGAGAATACAGAAATATATGATACATTCACAAATAGCAACTCTTACAATGAAAGTTCGAGCAAGTAATGGTCGATGAATAACGCGATATCATATATCTTTTGATAATATGTTTAAGTTTACTTTTAGAATAATAGTTTTCAGTCTTCTGCATTATTTCATTCCATAGAACTGGAAACTTATATAATGGTAGTTTTTTGGAAAACTCAGAGCTGCAACGTTTGATATAGAGTTCATGTGCTTGACGTGTTAGGTGGGTTTGTTGAATTTCGTAGTTGTACTGATACAGGTTAGAAAAAGATACAGGAAGTTTTCCGTATAAGTAGTCATGCATAAACAAGACCACTTCATATCTATATTGATCTGTTAATTTTAAAATATTTGAATATTTAAAGAGTGGTTCTGTGTGACAGTTAAATTGCGCATTATGAATAGTTCTTATTGCCCGTTTCTGTAAGACTGTTGTTCTTTTAAGACTAGAAGGAGTAGCATTTCCCCATGCCATGATTCCATATATTAAATGTGGGTGGATCATTGCATAGTACAATGTTTCCAGACTTTCTGTTGGTAGTTGTTTCTTAACTTGTTTAATTTGAAATAAGGCCCTAGAAATTTTATTATTTACATGGTTTATGTGATATTTCCATGATAATGTTTCATCAATGTATAAACCAAGAAATTTCGTACATTTCTCATCAAAATTTTCCCCTATTTGACTCAAGGATATTCCATTTATCACAATATCTAAATCATCTAATTTGCATTTTTGGGATGGGGCTCTGAACACTATAAATTTAGTTTTACTAGCGTTTAGCGATAATTTATTTGCACAGAAATATTGAAATAATTTATCAACTTCAATGTTTGCTGTTTCGAATAGAACTTTTAGTTCAGAATGTGGTCCTCAGATACCTGCTGAGGACCACAGGTCCGAAAGACGAAGTGCCATGCATGATAAAAAATGTACCTCGATGCGAATGAGATCTATTCGCCGTTCGACAGCTCAAAACATGGTGAAAACTGACGAAAATTCCAGCTAAACATACCAAAATGGCTAGGATAATCATTTGTGAGTTGTTATCTGCACTAATATCGCTGATTTATTATGTTTTACAAATATCTTGAATCGTTTGAACTAAAGATGCAAAATTTGGCAACTTCCTTGCTTCGATTCAATGGCGGTTTTATACGATGTTGAATCAAATCGAAACTGGCTTAGTGTTGCGTACATGTTGTTTAGCATTACGCAACACATTTCCGTTTCGATTTGGTTCTACACCATATTTCTGTGTCACGGAGTTTATCGACGCAATGGTGAAACCGCCATTGAATCGAAGCGAGAAACTTGCCGGATTTTGCTGGTTTAGTTCAAATGATTGAAAATGTTTGTAAAACACAATGAATCAACGATTTAAATACAGATAACAACTTTGAAATGATTATGCTTCCCATTTTGGTAAGTTTTGCTGTAATTTCCGTTAGTTTTCACCAAGTTTTGAGCCGTCAAACAGCGAATAGATTTCGTTCGCATCGAGGTACACAATTTATCATGCATGGCACTTCGTCTTTCGGACCTGCGGTCCTCAGCAGGTATCCCTGAAAGACGTGCTTTGTCTAAAGGGTCAGATGAATCTAATGCATGGTTTTATATCAGGATACGTGGAAGGAAATAATCATTGGAGACACCAAATTCGCAACAATCAAGTTGACAGACAGGTATGAAATGTTCACATATTACCGGTACATTCAGTAGATCTTAACCAGATGAAAGGCCCAGTGTAATTTATTACAACTCCGTGATGTAATTCACTGTGTAACCTGTTTCAGATGTTTGTTCACGTGTGTTGATACGGACACTGGAGTTCGAGGACGGGAACCTATCAAAACATTGAACAGGTTCTGTAGAATGATACTAACTTTAAAACAGTCGATTCACTTAATGACACCATGGATGTATAAAGCGTAATCACATTAATTGACCACTTCTCTCTGATCGACAGCTACAGGAAAATTTTCCCAGAACCCGGATTTGGACCGTGTCTCGGAATCAATGTCGTCCTGGAGTCGCCTGGCACCATCAAGATTGGAGATCCAGTTTACGTCAGACGCGGGGATAACACCGTCAAACCATAGACTAATGTATTAGCTGATATTCTTTGTATTACATACACTCTCAGGTTTTAGATACTTTGCATAAATAGCTATTAGTTGGGTGCTAGAATTGTTTAATTTCTATATTTATACTACTATGTACATGTATACTATTGTTAGTTTCTAGATGTGTGTTTCGTTAAATAAACTGTACATGCAGACTAACAAATGTACATCACAATGCTTATCTATTGTGAATGCCAATTAAAGCAATTCACAGCAATATAATTGTGAGTTTTCGGAACCATTGTCAGACTTCTTCCATTTTTTCTTTTTGTCCGGGCCCCGGGCCCGGATATACTAAAAACGCACTAATTTCAGCTGGTTCCGTTTTGCGAGGTCTCCCGCAGTGACGGGCAGGGAGTGATTTCACGGTGGACATACGTTGCGCGCTATTGTGCGGGTTTCGCCCGTTTACTTTGCTGTGAACTGTAATGGTTAGTTCACAATGTCTCATGTCAGATGTCAGGGATGTTTGTGTGGTACAGCGGGGGTCGCAAATATTGTCACTCTGTTTGCCCAGGCAGTGACTTTTTGCACGCGCTGATATAATGCTGATGTAATAGAATCGTATTAGAATCGCACTTAGAATAAGTTATAGACATATGCGCATAAAAAAACCTGGAGTGAAGACTCGAGCACTGAGAATAATAGGCGAGATATTAATTTAATTCATAAATATAAAAAAAAACCTCAAAACATTTCCTCCGGACATATTCTTAACACTTTCATTCCTACTATTCTGTAGCTTGTTCTACTTTAAAACAGTACTCGTTCTGGGTTAGTTATCAGTGTGGTCCTATGCCTCTACCACAACTGGAATATTCTGTGTGTGTAGAGATGTCAGAAAAAAAAACAAGATTTACTTCTCTGGGATTATCAAGTTACTTGTGCCAACTGTTGCATGAAAAGTGCATTCATATACTAGTAGTATATTTCCTAACAGGTCGATCATTCGAAATAGAAGGTTTATGACGAACGTGCTCCGATTTTGTGTGATGAGTGTTTGACAATCAGGAGAAGAGTTTGCATGAGACAAGATGACAGGGACAAGTTCGTCGTTGCTCGTCGTTCCGATGCTAAACTCGTTGTTTTGGGGCATTCA
Source organism: Terebella lapidaria (assembly GCA_949152475.1). NCBI lineage: Eukaryota > Metazoa > Annelida > Polychaeta > Terebellida > Terebellidae > Terebella > Terebella lapidaria. Next base: position 38,533,847 of record OX424565.1, on the reverse strand, counting down.
TGTTGACAATCCAAATTTTGTCAATGTGATAACTATTATGTGACGAAACTATGACAAAATGAGCACGACAAGGTTGTCATGAAGATGCTAAACTCGTTGCTAAAACCATCACATACCCATTTCGATGTCAGTTCTGGTAGGGACACGCGTTTTCTCGTCACTCCGGTGACCGGTGACTGCGGAGGCAGTTGGGAAAGTCATCAGGAATGCGCCTGATAAATCCTCTATCAATGGCTCTATATCGTGATGGCTCTTCAAGGAATGTGTAAGCCAGCTCAATTCTTCCATAGCAGAGATTATTAATCAATCTCTGTAGTCAACAGAAGTCCTCGTGCATTGGTCACGCCAGTGTTGAAGAACTCCAGTCTTGACCCAATGATCTATCAAGCTACCACCCAGTCTTGAATCTGTCGTATATATAATTCTTGGAACGAACTGTCAATCAGCAACTTCAGTCACACCTGAACCATCACGGTCTTTACCACGAAACAGAGTGAGCTTACCGCCCGGACAAGTCATTATACAGAATGCATCGGTTTGGGTATACGACGACTTTCTGCGGGATAGAGACAGAGGAAGTAGCGTCGCCTTGGCACTCCTCGACTTAAATGCCGCTTTCAACACTGTAGACCATGAAATCCTCGAGACCAGATGTGGCATCACAGACAAAGTGCTCGACTGGATTAGATCTACCTGACTGTCCGTAACCAGTCTGTGTTGGTCAAAATGTGTGCCAACATTTTCATTTGTGTGGATGAAAATATGAAATTTGGTGGAAAATTCCAGCTTGATAGGCCTACCGGAGACACAAACATTTCAAGTTGATCCGATGATCCAAAGCAAAACTACAGCCAAAAAAGTGCGTTCCATTGATACATGAACTTGACACACGTGCATTAAATATTAATTTTGGGGGGCACTTCTTCAGCCTATTGTATGGTTCAATTTATTTAACAATAAAACACACATTTCCGTCACGTATAGCTCATTATATTGTAACGGTTTTGGGGCGTACCCAAAAGTTTCCCCTAGGTAATTCTGTTAGTGTTTTGTGATATTATGGTTAAATAACCGTTTGTTAAAATGTATATGTGTTTAAAGGTTCATACGGTTCCGTATTGTTAAGGTTTAAAAGGTTTTCCGTCTCGGAACTTGGTATATTTGTATGATGGTAAACCCGGAGACGGAGCCGGAACCGGAGACGGAACCGGAGACGGAGCCGGAACAATGGAGTACAAAAACGTAATGACGTTATTTCCGTAAGGTCATGTGATCAGCCTCGTTTTCGGTTTAAAAGGTGACGTGTCAGCCACTGATTGGTTCTACAGTGTTTTTAGAAATCCGGAAAATATCAGTGTTTTGGCGGACTATGACGTCACAATAGGTTGGTCACGTGACGTGGGTCTCAGGTCTATAAAAGCCCCCGCTTCACAGCGGACGGCGGAGTTGGTGTCCTGACGTCGACCTGTGCAGACCCCTTCTCCCATAGCAGAGTACTCCCTTGTTCCGGATAGAGTCATCCAGATGATAGCAGATAAGTCTTCCGACTGTGCACTTGGAAAAATAAACATGAAAACTTCAACCGAGTTGTTTTTCCGTGTTCGTTAGGGAACTGGAATTTATAATAAAGTTAGTTCACCGGAAAAGAAAGTAATACGGAGTAAAGGGAGATAAGACCACAGTCGGTTAAGACCAAGTTGTAACGACGTCTTAGGGTGATCGAAGAACTCAGATCACCAAGGAAGGAGACGGAGACGGAGGTGGAATTCAACGGAGCAACTACGGAGGCGGTATCGGACGGAGCAGTTGCAGAGACGGGAACGACGAAGCAGTTGCAGAGGCGGTACCGGACGACGGAGTTGCAGAGGCAGTACCTGACGGAGCGGTTGCGGTAACCGGAAGTGAGAACACTTCCGAGATACTCCATTTTCAGGTGCAGTCGCAGTTTGCGGTGAGGCGGAGCCAACCGGAGCAGTTTGCAGTGAGGCGGAACCTGGCAGAGCGGTTGCAGTATTCGGAAACGGCAACGTTCCCAGATTCTCATTCCAGGTGCAGTCGCAGTTGCAGTAAGGCGGAAAACGACGGAGCTGTTGCAGTAAAGCGGTATCCCGACGGAGCAGTTGCAGTACCCGGAGACGGAAACGCCTCCGGATTCTTACGTTACAAGTGCAGTTGCGGATTAGCAGTCGGACAACGGTTAAGAGGTCCCATCCAGACCACGCTACCAACCTTAGAGACTTCTAGCCGGAGTTCAACCGTACAGCAGTAGCAGTATCCCGGAGTTTTACCGTTTCAGCTCCGGTTAAATAACAACTCACCCACCTCCCAAGAAAACCGGTTCATCAAGACATCACAGAAGGGTGCAAACCCGTTACAACTTTTTGGTGGCAGCGGTGGGATCATCTGCAGTATGACTACTAGACGGGGCAAATTGGCGGAACAGCAGCTGAAGGCAGCCGTGTCGGACACGGAGCAGCCTGTAGGAGCAGTAGGAGCTGAGCCGTTGCAGATGCCGGTTGCGGAAAAGGAAGCAGTTCGTTCTGCCGAGCGAAAGCTGTTGCAGCCGGAAATGCAGAAAGCAGTTGCAGAAGAGCCCCTTCGGGTTCCTCAAGGAGTACAGCCTGCAGAGCAGTTAGCAGAGGCGGAAATTAACTTTCCGGACCAGGCTGGCGATCGGGAACCGGATGCAGACCCGGAAGGCGGAGAGAATTTAGTCGACAACCTGACCAGATTATTGGCGACTCAAATGGAGGTGTTTCAGCAGCACCTGGCAGTAACCGGAAAGCAGCAGCAGGCAGAAGCAGTACAACAACCAGCACCAAGGGCAGGAGTAGCCAGATTAATGACATACGACGGAACTGATCCGTGGCCGGAGTATGAGGCTCACCTCCTCGAATACGCTCGGTACTACCGTTGGTCAGCAGAGGAAAAGGCGCTGAACTTATGTTTCAGTTTGAGGGGTAACGCCCGCAGCATACTACTGGATCTGTCCGCGGAGCAGAGACGCAGCTTTGATACGGTTGTGGCGGCATTAAAACAGCAGTTTTGTCCGGGGGAGAAAACATTTGTTTTCCAGGCGGAATTGCAGACACGGAAATTGCAGCCGGAGGAGGAGCTGTCCGAGCTGGCCAGAGACATACGGAGCAAGACGCGGCTAGCTTACCCAAAAGCAGATCCGGCAACAACAGAAGTGCTCATGAAGATGCATTTCTGCAACAGTCTGACTAACCGAGATATGCGGTTGTCGGTATTGAAAAGCCACCCAGTAACGCTGTCGCAGGCTTTCGCTACCGAGTATGAGAGTATTATGAAGACGGACAACAGCAGACCAGCGGAGCGACACCGGACGAGGCAGCTGAACACGGAGCCGGAGTGGAGCCAGCAGGTGAACGAATTGCGGAAGCAAGCCGAGCAGACTCAGCAGCAGTTGGCGGATCTGATGACTCAGGTCAAGGAAGCGGTTAGCCGGCAGCAGCAGCAGTGCAGTTCCCGAGCGGATTTAGAATGCTGCAACTGTGGATGGAAAGGGCATTTTGCCCGAGACTGTAGACAGCCGCAGCAGCAGCAACAACTGCAGCAGCCACGACAGCAGCAGCAGCAGTCGGAAAACTAGAGCGGGTCGCGGAAAAGGGGAAATCCGGGACCCGGAAGAGAGGACACCCCCATAACCGGCAGGTGGTTCACGGACCCGGTCCCAGGGGCGAGGTGGGCATGTGTGTGACAGCCAGAGTATGCGGAGAGCCAGTAACGCTGATAATCGACACCGGCAGCACTGTCACAATGCTCAACCTACAAACCTGGGAACGCTGAATGAAGCTGAAGCGGTCGCTGATTCGTCTTTCAATGGTTGACGGAAGTAATATACGGACGCATGGCCGGAAAGAACTCCCACTCAACATCGCAGGAGTAGCTGAGACCGTGACGTTCGAGATTGCAGACTGTGAAGACGAAGGAATACTGGGAATGGATTTCATCCGTTCCCGGATATCCGGCATAAATTTCGACCGAATGACCATGCAGATGGGCAGCCAGGAGGTGTTCCTCACCATGTTCGAGCAGACCAGGAAGCCGTTTCCGATCAACGCTGTAGCAGATTACCAAATTCCGCCGGAAACGGAACAGCTGATAATAGGACAAGCAGATAGCATCCGGGAAGCAGAAGGAGTACTAGAAATGCCACAGGAGCCTACTGAGAAAAGACCTTGGCTGATCGGGAGAACTTTATCCCGGATAAAGCAAGGAACAGTCCCGGTTCGAGTGATCAATGTGATGGCGGAGCCGGTAATCATCAAGAAAGGAGCGCAGTTGGCGACGATGACCACCTTAGCAGCCGGTTGCAGTGTTGTGCCGTTGGCGGAGCGGAGCAGGAAGGTGCAGATTTCCACGGAGTCGGAGGCCGGGCGGAATTGGAGCGGGTACGAGAAGCTGCGGCATTTAGCAGAGCAGACCCAGGATGCAGTGCCGAGTCATTTCCGCGAGAGAGTAACCGACCTCCTATTTCGGAATAAGCCGACCTTCAGTAATGATGCCGGAGAACTGGGGCAGACCAACGAGGTACAACATCAGATAAACACGGGCAGTCACCGGCCGATTAAGCAGCCAACCAGGCGAATTCCGCCAGACAAGAGAGAGCTGGTGAGCAGTCTGATTCAGGAGATGAAAGACAAGAACGTCATTGAAGAAAGTAGCAGTCCGTGGGCTTCCCCGATTGTTCTCGTGAAGAAAAAGGATGGGACCACCCGGTTCTGTGTCGATTACCGGCGGTTAAATGCAGTCACGGAGAAAGATGCTTACCCGTTGCCGAGAATAGACGACACCATAGCAGCCTGTGCAGACGCCAAGTGGTTCTCCACTCTCGACCTGACCAGTGGATACTGGCAGGTCGGGATGGATGAAGACGCCCGGAAAAAGTCAGCCTTCTGTGTTCCTGGCGGCCTTTACCAGTTCAAAGTCATGAGTTTCGGCTTGTGCAATGCTCCGGGTACGTTCGAGCGGTTGATGGAGAAGGTGCTGGGCGGATTGTCCTGGAAGACCTGCCTCATATATCTGGACGACATCATAGTCTACAGCAAGACCCTGGAGGATCACATCCGTGATCTGCAGGAGGTGTTCAGCAAGCTGAGAGAGGCAGACCTAAAAGTCAAACCGTCAAAATGCAAGTTCTTCCAGCCGGAGGTGTCTTTCCTAGGTCACATAGTCGGCAGAGACGGTATCCGCACCGACCCGGCAAAAACGGAGGCAGTACGGAAGTGGCGGACACCCACCAACCTGACGGAGCTGCGCAGTTTTCTGGGACTTTGCTCCTATTACCGGAAGTTCGTGCCGAAGTTCTCCGAGATTGCAGCGCCGCTGAATCACTTGACGGAAAAAGGGGTGCAGTTCCGGTGGCAGACGGAGCAAGAGCAGGCATTTGCAGAGCTGAAGAACCGCCTAGTATCGGCACCGATACTCGGGTACCCAAGGGAGCAAGGCCGATATATCCTGGACACGGACGCCAGTGACACCGGGCTGGGAGCAGTACTGTCACAGAAGCAGGGCAACCAGGAGCGGGTGATAACCTACTTGAGCCGCAGCCTAACCAAAGAAGAACGGAGATACTGTGTCACCCGGAAGGAGCTCCTGGCGGTTGTGTTTGCGGTACAGAAGAATAAGCAGTACTTGCGAATCCATAATATTGCGGATGCCTTGTCCAGATCCCCATGCAGCCAATGCGGAAAAATCGACTGGAAACAAGCCAAGATAGACGCCTGGAACTACGGAGAAAGGATCCGGCAGACACGAAGTGAAGAAACTCCTCAGCCCAAGCCAAGGAAGGGGGGACGCCGGAAGCGGTCACGGAGATCGGGCGGAGAAGCAGAACTGACGGAGGAAGCAGTCCCAAGGAAGGCGGTTGCAGTAGCGGAGAAAGCAGCGTCCCGGAAGCCGGTTGCGGTTGTGGTGACGGAGGAAGCAGCGTCCCGGAAGCCGGTTGCGGTTGCGGTGACGGAGAAAGCAGCGTCCCGGAAGCCATTTGCGGTTGCGGTGACGGAGAAAGCAGCGTCCCGGAAGCCGGTTGCGGTTGCGGTGACAGAGAAAGCAGCGTCCCGGAAGCCGGTTGCGGTTGCGGTGACGGAGAAGGCAGTTCCAGGAAAAGCGGATGCGGTTGCAGAGCAGATTAGGCTGGCGGAAAATGCGGACCAGGATACTGTGCTGGGGCAGAAATATCGACCAGATGATTTGCGGAGAATGCAGCAAGCAGAACCTTGGTACCCACTGGTGACGTCGCTGATCGACGGGGGCGGTACAGCTGGCAGTGCAGACTTTTCCAGCATGAGCAGCGAGGAGAAAGTGCTGTACGGGATGTGGAAGACCTTGCTGAAAGTCGACGGAGTGGCAGTAGACGGAGGCGGTTGGCAGTGTAGCGGTCGATGGAGGCGGATGGCCATGTGGCAGAGTAGTTAGCAGCGTGATAGTCCGGCCTGGAGGCAGAGCAGAAAGCAGATCCAGCGGCCGAGCCGATAGCAGAGCAGATAGCCGAGCCGATAGCAGAGCAGATAGCCGAGCCGATAGCAGAACAGATAGCAGAGCAGATAGCCGAGCGGACAGCAGACCCATTGGCAGATCCGGAGGCAGACCGGAGACCAAAGCGGAAGGCGGAACCCGGAGCAGAGCTGTCAGTGAGACGGAGACCCGAGGATCCACGGAGAGAACTTTACCGGCAACCATTCAAGCAGTAGCCGGAAGCAGAACCAGTTCAGCGGCTAGGGATGACGGAGTTGAGTCTTCCGCGTCTGACCGAAGCCATGCAGACGCGCAGAGAGCCCGGAGGAGTATCCTGGTAGATCAAGCCAGAGCTACACCCGGAATCCTGTCTCCGGTGGAGACCCGGCCTTGACAGTCTTCCAGTGAGCGGTCCGGAAGGAGCCAAGTCCGAGCACCAACCCAGAGTCCACCTTACACATTCTACCCGTTTGGCGGTCCTTCAACTCAACCGTGTCCGTCCCATTGTTTCCCGGTGAATATTGGAGGACGGAGCGCATCCGTCTTTGCACCTGCAGTCCCGGAGCATGCCAGATACTATGCAGTACGTTGGGGACCGGAGCAGTGGGGGCCAGCCGAGATGAGAGACTCCGGCGTCTACGTGGAGATCATGGAGCAGAGAGAGTCACCGTTTGGTCTCGTCCCGACCCGTCAGATCGTCCAGATTTCAGATTGGTCCATCCGGGACGAACGCCTCAGGAATGGGTTCTACGTCCCGCCTCAGTGGAGTCTCCATGATCCCGATCTTCTCCCGGTTGATGCCAGAGGAACAAGCTTCGGACGACCGTTGGTACCAAATACCATTCCACCTCGTCCGCCGTCGGGGAGCAGTTCGCGCCGTGATACTGGTGGGCAGTAGTCGTCGCAAGTCGTCGCAAGTCGCCGCAAGTCGCCGCAAGTCGTCGCAAGTCAAGTCGGCGCAAGGAGAAGAAAGAAGAACCGTTTCCCGGATTCTAGTATAATTAAGAGTTAAAAAGTGGGAAACGGAACAAGCAAGATATCCGGGTACAGTGACGGTAAACTAGTTAAGAGATACCAGTACCCGGATCACGGAAACAGTTGTGTTTAATTATACGGACAGTTTAACGATTGACAATTCGTATATATGTGATATTGATCTGTTCGGGACGAACAGAGTCTAAGGAAGGGGGAGTGTAACGGTTTTGGGGCGTACCCAAAAGTTTCCCCTAGGTAATTCTGTTAGTGTTTTGTGATATTATGGTTAAATAACCGTTTGTTAAAATGTATATGTGTTTAAAGGTTCATACGGTTCCGTATTGTTAATGTTTAAAAGGTTTTCCGTCTCGGAACTTGGTATATTTGTATGATGGTAAACCCGGAGACGGAGCCGGAACCGGAGACGGAACCGGAGACGGAGCCGGAACAATGGAGTACAAAAACGTAATGACGTTATTTCCGTAAGGTCATGTGATCAGCCTCGTTTTCGGTTTAAAAGGTGACGTGTCAGCCACTGATTGGTTCTACAGTGTTTTTAGAAATCCGGAAAATATCAGTGTTTTGGCGGACTATGACGTCACAATAGGTTGGTCACGTGACGTGGGTCTCAGGTCTATAAAAGCCCCCGCTTCACAGCGGACGGCGGAGTTGGTGTCCTGACGTCGACCTGTGCAGACCCCTTCTCCCATAGCAGAGTACTCCCTTGTTCCGGATAGAGTCATCCAGATGATAGCAGATAAGTCTTCCGACTGTGCACTTGGAAAAATAAACATGAAAACTTCAACCGAGTTGTTTTTCCGTGTTCGTTAGGGAACTGGAATTTATAATAAAGTTAGTTCACCGGAAAAGAAAGTAATACGGAGTAAAGGGAGATAAGACCACAGTCGGTTAAGACCAAGTTGTAACGACGTCTTAGGGTGATCGAAGAACCCAGATCACCAAGGAAGGAGACGGAGACGGAGGTGGAATTCAACGGAGCAACTACGGAGGCGGTATCGGATGGAGCAGTTGCAGAGACGGGAGCGACGAAGCAGTTGCAGAGGCGGTACCGGACGACGGAGTTGCAGAGGCAGTACCTGACGGAGCGGTTGCGGTAACCGGAAGTGAGAACACTTCCGAGATACTCCATTTTCAGGTGCAGTCGCAGGTTGCGGTGAGGCGGAGCCAACCGGAGCAGTTTGCAGTGAGGCGGAACCTGGCAGAGCGGTTGCAGTATTCGGAAACGGCAACGTTCCCGGATTCTCATTCCAGGTGCAGTCGCAGTTGCAGTAAGGCGGAAAACGACGGAGCTGTTGCAGTAAAGCGGTATCCCGACGAAGCAGTTGCAGTACCCGGAGACGGAAACGCCTCCGGATTCTTACGTTACAGGTGCAGTTGCAGATTAGCAGTTGGACAACGGTTAAGAGGTCCATTCCAGACCACGCTACCAACCTTAGAGACTTCTAGCCGGAGTTCAACCGTACAGCAGTAGCAGTATCCCGGAGTTTTACCGTTTCAGCTCCGGTTGAATAACAACTCACCCACCTCCCAAGAAAACCGGTTCATCAAGACGTCACAGAAGGGTGCAAACCCGTTACAATATTATCTGCCACCATAATATCACGACGACTGATGACGTCATACCTAGTGATCTTTCTTCATCTTATCTATACCACACACCATACATTGCTGATCACAAAGAGGAGCGAGTTAGTTTATGAAGGTGAAAATCACAAAAATATGGTTCAAAAGTGCTGTAATGATACATGTAGGCCTATTCACATGTATGTTCAGTTTGTAACGGTTTTGGGGTGTACCCAAAAGTTTCCCCTAGGTAATTCTATTAGTGTTTTGTGATATGATGGTTAAATAACCGTTTATTAAAATGTATATGTGTTTAAAGGTTCATTCGGTTCCGTATTGATAATATTTAAAAGGTTTTCCGTCTCGGAACTTGGTATAATTGTGATGTTGGTAAAGCCGGAGACGGAACCGGAACCGGAGACGGAACCGGAGACGGAGTCGGAACAATGGAGTACAAAAACGTAATGACGTTATTTCCGGAAGGTCATGTGATCAGCCTCGTTTTCGGTTTAAAAGGTGACGTGTCAGCCACTGATTGGTTCTAGAGTGTTTTTAGAAATCCGGAAAATATCAGTGTTTTGGCGGACTATGACGTCACAATAGGTTGGTCACGTGACGTGGGTCTCAGGTCTATAAAAGCCCCCGCTTCACAGCGGACGGCGGAGTTGGTGTCCTGACGTCGACCTGTGCAGACCCCTTCTCCCATAGCAGAGTACTCCCTTGTTCCGGCTAGAGTCATCCAGATGATCGCAGTTTATGTCTTCCGACTGGGCACTTGGAAAACAAACATGAAAACTTCAACCGAGTTGTTTTTCCGTGTTTGTTAGGGAACTGGAATTTATAATAAAGTTAGTTCACCGGAAAAGAAAGTAATACGGAGAAAAGGGAGATAAGTCCACAGTCGGTTAAGACCAAGTTGTAACGACGTCTTAGGGTGATCCAAGAACCCAGATCACCAAGGAAGGAGACGGAGACGGAGGTGGAATTCAACGGAGCAACTACGGAGGCGGTACCAGACGGAGCAGTTGCAGAGACGGGAACGACGAAGCAGTTGCAGAGGCGGTACCGGACGACGGAGTAGCAGAGGCAGTACCTGACGGAGCGGTTGCGGTAACCGGAAGTGAGAACACTCCCGAGATTCTCCATTTCAGGTGCAGTCGCAGGTTGCGGTGAGGCGGAGCCAACCGGAGCAGTTTGCAGTGAGGCGGAACCTGGCAGAGCGGTTGCAGTATTCGGAAACGGCAACGTTCCCGGATTCTCTATTCCAGGTGCAGTCGCAGTTGCAGTAAGGCGGAAAACGACGGAGCTGTTGCAGTAAAGCGGTATCCCGACGGAGCAGTTGCAGTACCCGGAGACGGAAACGCCTCCGAATTCTTACTTTACAAGAGCAGTTGCAGATTGGCAGTCGGACAACGGTTAAGAGGTCCATTCCAGACCACGCTACCAACCTTCAGAGACTTCTAGCCGGAGTTCAACCGTACAGCAGTAGCAGTTTCCCGGAGTTTTACCGTTTCAGCTCCGGTTAAATAACAACTCATCCACCTCCCTAGAAAACCGGTTTATCAAGACGTCACAGAAGGGTGAAGAATCCCGTTACAAGTTTATTCTCCTTCCGAACAACGCGATCATGTCATCGTTATCTGTCAAATTGTAATTTTTCTGGCAACCATAAACTACCAACTTGTACGTAATATGAAGGAATTTAACACAATCAACACTCAATTCACGTATAATGTATACAACATGAAACTTTATTGCAGAAAACGAACATACAAGATAGACAGTTTATTTTTCACATATCAACATTTACAGACGGAAACATACAAAACATCAACTCTGTGAGGTAATGGTGTAGATTAGGGTTTGATGGTGTTATCCCCGCGCCTGATGTAAACTGGGTCTCCAATCTTGATGGTGCCAGGCGTCTCCAGGACGACCTGGATCCCGAGGCACGGTCCGAATCCGGGATCTTCCGGGAAAATCGTCCTGTAGCTGTCGATCAGAGAGAAGGGGTCAATTATTGAGATGTATGCGTCGATTTCTAAGAAAAATAGGGTGTTATTCTGGGCAAATAAATTGTTAAAGTTTGTTTTATAATAGAATTATACAGAACCTGTTCAATGTTTTGAGAGGTTCCTTTCCCCCAACTCCAGTGTCCGTATCAATGCAAGTGAACAAACATCTGGAAAACATATACATGTATATTTGGTAGTACAGAAATGTTGGAAATTGAACAGTTGCCTTTCTCTGATATGAATTGCATGTATGGAAGATGTTATTAAAATAAAATGTTCGGGGTTAAACTGCTCTTTAAATTTAAGGTTCATTGAACTGAAGATGAATTTTGAACATATCATACCTGCCCGTCAATTTTATTGTTGAAAACTTGGTGTCCCCAATTATCATTTCCTTCCAAGTATCCTGGTGTGAAAACCATGCATTAGATTATATAGTAACCCATCCTTCCGAAGATACATTTCCCTATTATCTGCAAGACTATTAACACACAAACCTCGGAGTAGGCTTTGTCTCCATTGACGACAATATTCGCCCTGAATCTGTCCATGCCGACAGGTGTCGCCAGCCTCGAGTTTAAATCCGCCAGACTCTTTTCGTTCATCACGTGATAAGGCGTCACTGACTGATAGGCCAGCTAAATCACGTGATACAAACATAATGTTCCATTGATGTAATATTTTAAAATGCATTCAAGTCTGTTATGATCCAATTCCTACACACCCTGTCATTATCTTTGCCAATTTTCACCCAGTCAGCATACTTCAAATTGCCGTTGGGTAGCGTTCGTTGCGTATTGAAGGTGCTTGGAGCGTAGGCGAGCCTATAACCGTTGGTGCCAAGTACATCATTGATCCAGGATGCTGGGGATTCACCACAGTCCAGTCCCCTCACAGTCACACCAAACGCACTGTGTCAGAAAACATATATGATACAAATGGCATTCGATATACATGTATACGGTAATAGATCAAACACCGTGCTATATTAATGATATTTCTCTGGCACAAATTCGTTTGCGAATGGGGACAGTTATTGACTAGACGTTCTGTCTCTACCGCTAACAAGATTGTATCTCTTCATCACACCTCTGTACCGGTATGTGAGTTTGCTCTAAATGAAATAATACAATGCCGATATATTAGCGGATCGGTACAATTCATGTAGGATACAGTACACACGCCAATGTCGGTGTAAGATTGCAAAGAAATGGACCTTTTCACAGCACAAGTTTCCGATGCTTGCCGAACGACCCCTCATCCAGCCAATCAGGTGCTGGCCGCAGATTTGTATCACAACGGCTTTTTTAATGGATGCGTATTTTTATATGCGATTAGAATCACCAGAAACATTCCAAATAGGCATGCAGTTTCTTCCATTTCATGCAGAGAAACTCTCCAGAGTGGAATATTGTTTTTTCAGTTTTCTTGTGTTGTACGCCCTCTGACTATTTTGTCGCTTTTTTATATATGTGGGGAACTCAGAGTTTCGGTTTGGGGAGAGGCTTATTTTCTTGGAATACCCAGAGTTTCGGTTTGGGGAGAGGCTTATTTTCTTGGAAAACCCAGAGTTTCGGTTTGGGAGAGGCTTATTTTCTTGGAAAACTCAGAGTTTTGGTTCGGGGAGAGGCTTATTTTCTTGGAAAACCCTAAGTTTCGGTTTGATGAGAGGTTTATTTTCTTGGAAAACCCAGAGTTTCGTTCTGGGGAGAGGCTTATTTTCTTGAAAAACCTAGAGTTTCGGTTTGGTGGAGGTTTATTTCTTGTAGATAGGCAAATCGATGTAATGCATAAGTAGGTGCACAATTCTGTAAAATACAGCGCTTTTTCGTGCATTTGACAGTTACTCCCGCCATTTCTTAACCGCTGCTCAGGAAAGTCACGCAATGGTTATAGTTGATCTCGCGATACCTGCGGCCAGCCGGTTATTGACGAATTCGAATGACGGAGATTACCGATTATTCATTGTCCTGGGAAGGGCTCTGTGGAAAGGTCCATTCGTTCAAAAATTGATATCTATAGCACAATAGCGAGACAACTCTTTACTTGTCTTCCGGAGTTACAATACTCTAAACAATAATAATCAGACCTGACGGTGACGACATCAGCTCGCTGTTCCACCTCCCGTGTGTCGATAACTAGAGCCTCTCGACCGGCAGCTGTCAGAGAAAAGCTTCCTGCCCCACACGTGGCTCTCAGGGTCGCAAGCCGCGGAGCTATGCTGTAGTTCACTAACGCGTTTTTGGCATCCATCACGAGATAATGCCTGTAGAAATTGTCACTAACTGAGCATCTCGCAAACTGCATCAGTTTTCGAATTAACTTTAATTTCGACTGTCAGGAGTTACAGGCTGTTTGGCCGAGCTGGCCGCCATCGGTTTGTATTATCTGAGTATTTGAAAACGGAACAGAGTTGAGTTAGACAATTGTGCTGACCTGTCCATAATGTGTCCCGAGTGAGCTCCTTCTCGGAAGCTACAGCTGAGTTGTTTGACGCTGACGCCGTGTCCGGACTTGAGCGGGTAGAGATAGAAGTCTGTGACGTGGCCGACGTGTTCCAGCTCGGTCTGGGGTCGGGCTCTCAGCCACTTGTAGTACAGAGAGAGTTTGACAGCGGACGACAGCCCCAGGAAATACAGCACCGGGTCTGCCGACTGTAGGATCTCCAGCATCGCGTCAGGTGGTCGGGGACTTCACTAAAGTCACTGGGCTATTTGTGAGATAAATCAAAGTATGCATTGAAACTTTGGAACATTCTACCAGCTGATGCGAATGTCAGAACCAGTGTGAGAGCAGGACATGGGATTTTGAACCCGACAGTCAAGGATACATCACCATCCAGAATTATGTATTGTACTGGCTACGACAGAGCATTCTACTATGTTTTATATAGGCGTATGGGACATGGCCTATATATACATGTATCCTAGAAATAGCCTACTACTATTTTCTAAAAGCACAAGTCAGTGACTCATTGCTACACACTACATATGCTAACTCATCGGATCGAGGTGTTAATCCTGGGAAACCGAGTTACTCAGGCTGGCTCCCAGCGAGGATACACCAGCTAAATATTGCGACTGGCAGGCGCAAATTCTCCAGGCTGGCTCCCAGCGAGGATACACCAGCTAAATATTGCGACTGGCAGGCGCAAATTCTCCAGGCTGGCTCCCAGCGAGGATACACCAGCTAAATATGGCGACTGGCAGGCGCAAATTCTCCAGGCTGGCTCCCAGCGAGGATACACCAGCTAAATATGGCGACTGACAAGCGCAAATTCTCCAGGCTGGCTCCCAGCGAGGATATAGCAGGCGCAAATTCTCCAGGCTGGCTCCCAGCGAGGATACACCAGCTGAATATGGCGACTAGCAAGCGCAAATTCTCCAGGCTGGCTCCCAGCGAGGATACACCAGTTAAATATGGCGACTGGCAGACGCAAATTCTCCAGGCTGGCTCCCAGCGAGGATACACCAGCTAAATATGGCGACTGACAAGCGCAAATTCCGTAGGGTGGCTTCCAGCGAGGATACAGCAGGCGCAAATTCTCCAGGCTGGCTCCCAGCGAGGATACACCAGCTAAATATGGCGACTAGCAAGCGCAAATTCTCCAGGCTGGCTCCCAGCGAGGATACACCTGCTAAATATGGCGACTGGCAGGCGCAAAATCTGCAGGTTGGCTCCCAGCGAGGATACACCAGCTAAATATGGCGACTGGCAGACGCAAATTCTTGAGGATGGCTCCCAGCGAGGATACACCAGCTAAATATGGCGACTGGCAGACGCAAATTCTCCCGACAAGGCCCAACCTGCTGCTGACCATGATCTTGTCAGTCATACCAAGCAGGCTCCCAGCCGGGATTCCCTAGCTGAGTTCATGGCTAGGCCATAACTTGACTCTGTATGTTACGAGTTGGTCCAGCCCCTGTGGAAAACACCCTTTCGCGGCGGTGAGATTTGAGACAGGCAATCAACCGCCCAGTGCAACAATTCGCTCCGGACAGACCGGTACTTGCCTAGCCAGGCACGGTCAGCTGGCTGATGTCGCACAAACATTTGTGGGCCCAGTATAAATGTTAATAGCAGGTATGCATGTGAAGCCTTCGATCTATGGTATGCAGCATTAAGGCAAGCACTGAAGGGGTTGGACCTTGGCCAAAGGCCTCCGGCCTAGGGCCTCACATTCTTTCGTGGTCGCTACGGCCCGGTTCTCGGGACTTTGAGAACACCTATAAGTGGCACAACTGTGAAATAGTTTTAAGGTGCGGTATGAGCACTTTGGGATCTCAGTGGAAATTAGTCCCCTATTTGACTTTTTTTAGTTATCCCAGGTATATATTTATGGTAATAATATGTGTTCCTTTTACATATTTTTGTACTTTTTTACTCGCAATATGTGTTGGAACATGTATATATGCTATATTTTATACTGAATAAATTCAATCAATCAATCAATAGTGAGCTATGGTATATTTGAGTTGGTGCTAGGGGCCTATCTAGTCAATGAGGGGGGTTAGATCACCATGGTGAAAGTCAAATACCTTGGTCGAAATAGTAGGAATGGTTTTGGTGGTAGCTAGGGCTGCTGTGTACATCTCACATCATGGCTCGCTGAACGTTAATTTCCATGCTATTGTTAAAAGCAATACCTACTTCCTGGATTCTTCATTGAAATAAGTAGATCAGTGCCGGCAGCAATGTACATGTGTTTGATCATGATAATTCAGAAAATATAACATTATCGCTAACTAGGAAATGGAATGTACTAGTATGTATCCGTACTCACATTCCAATGCGTAGTCCAGATGAAGTGTCCCTCGCGAAATAATGTAAGGTTTAACGGTATGTACAGAAGGTAAGCTATAGACCGACAGCTGGCATATACTATCACCTACAATTCTTGCCGTTGAAGTAGGTCGTGTGATATATTAGTCCGTTATTTTGCCCGAGCGTCTTGTTTATATTCACGTGTGCCCTTCACGTGCAACACACATGTGATCTTGATGTAGTCTCTACGTGTTTACTGGTACTTGGTGAACTTGAATTAAAGGTGGATCTCACTTAGGATTTGGGATTATCTACGGTGTATGCGCTCACTAAATGAATGTCATTTAATCCGTCGGTCACCCATTGGAGGCCCAAGTAGCGCACCTTACTGAAAATAGAAGAAAGCGCAGCATACCCTACTTGGGCAATTTGGATTTATAGCTTCGCCTGGCCCAAGTAGTAGTATGGGGGGGGGGGGGGATTTGGGCCCATTTTTGGCGTGCCACCCTGTGGCACCTGCCTTGGGTGGATGGCATACCTCTGTCACCCCTCGAGTTCATTGTCTTCCATTGTTATAAATAGAGGCAGGTGAGATGCCTGGACTACATACCGTATCCCCATCAATCCGTGACACCATCTGCTTCCCCTGCAATGGAATGGGCCAATACCTCCGTAACATTCCTTATCCCTACAAGGGCATGACTCCCCCTGCGCCTATTTACAAACGGGACAATGGGGCATCTGCTCTGCGTAGCGTCCCCCACCTGACTCGTCGCACCACCTGCGTCCCCCTATCGAATGGTCCAATAGGATACCTCAGCCGGGAAATCCATCCACGCTATCACCATCTGCCCCACGGCGGTTTGAGCAAAGTTTGACCTAGTTTTCTGGGGCTTAGGTTGACCTAGATATGACGTCATAGGCACCTCCAAATATGGGCATGTGTCATAACGTTCGCCATTTACTCGTCATAACGTACCCATAAATGTTTGGAATATCATAACGTACCCATAAATGTTTGGAAAATCATAACGTGCCATAAATGTCTGGAAAATCATAACGTACCCATGAATGTTTGGGAAATCATAACGTACCCATAAATGTTTGGAAAATCATAACGTACCCATAAATGTTTGGAAAATCATAACGTACCCATAAATGTCTAGAAAATCATAACGTGCCCAAAAATGTTTGACAAATCATAACGTACCCATCAATGGTTTGGAAATCATAACGTACCCATCAATGGTTTGGAAATCATAACATACCCATAAATGTGCAGAAAATCATAATGTACCCATAAATGTCTAGAAAATCATAATGTAACCAATAATGTTTGGAAAATCATGTATTCATGCATTAATTTTTGCAATATTTTTAAACATTTTTTAAAATAAATTTTCCTTTTTATGCCAATTATCATATTATCATAAAAGCATCATATTAAAATGAGTCTATGCCATTTTCTTAGTTTTTGTATTTCACACCACACGTCTACTATATATACAATTTCTACACAATGGACTATACAGGTACTACTTTTTTTGGAATTTTGCAAATTTGTATTTTTTGGTTCGCTAAACTACGCATGCACAATATACAGTTATCATGGCAGATATGAGGTAGGGTTCATTAATATTCAATGTCCTCATCCATGGAGTCCTCTTCTTCCGGCTGAACGACATCGTCGAAGAGATGATTGACTTTCTCCATGGACAAATTCAGCGCTTCTTCGAAGTTGGCTCCCCGTCCGATGTATTTTTCCACCGCTTTCATGATTTCCGTGTGGATCATGCTTCTTTGCAACAAATGGTTCATCTTTACCATAGTTTTATACATTTCCATCAACCCCGTCTTCATTTCCAGTTCCACCTCATCTTCGGGCAACTCGGGCATATATTCCATGACGCGATGCAGCAGGTACTCAAAGGCCGTTTCGTATACGCCATGGTCCTGAAATCCCTTGCATCCATTTCGGAACCAGCTTACCAGTTGATCGAACCCGTCATGTTTCATCATGATAGCCATGTTAAGCGCATCTTTGAATGTAGCACCTCGTACTCTGTAATCTTCAACCGCCTTTTCAATTTCGCCATGAATCCGACTTCTCTGGAGCAGATGGATGCAATTCGCCACTCTCTGGTATGCATTAATCAGTTCTTCTTTCGTTTTTTGCGCGACCTCCTCCTCCGGCACTTCTTTTTCCTCAATTTCGGCCTGAACAGACTTCAGTATGCGTTTGAAGGCGCTTTCGTCCATTTTTCTCGGGAACTCGTCTTCCGACGACTCGTCATCGTATGCGGGACATTTGGGCAAGTGCATGTGTAGCTCGTAGTCACTCGAAAACAGCGCTCCGCAGCTGAAACATTTCGCTGTCTTGTCCGACTGCCATCCCATGGATTTTGTGATACTTTGAGATGCTGCGGGCTGGTCCGGAGCTGGACTCTCGTTAGACTGACTGGGAAGGGGATTTGGTCTCAGGCGTTTATCTTCCTGTGTTGTCGGTTTCAGATCCACGACGAGATGTCCGTAGGGCTTGGCGGTTGCTCTGTCGAACTCTTGAAGAAACTTTTGGGGGCAGGCGGGATACATTTGCCTGGCCAGGGTCATTATTTGCTGCTGATCGATAGGGTTTCTGAACAGAGTCAGATAATGACAGTTTCTTCTCTGAGTCGGATCCTTGCTGTAGTAGAGGTTCTGGTTCAAGCAAATGACGCTCAGGTTCCTGTGGTGGCTCCCTTCCGTGAACAAGTCCGTGATTCTCGGATCTTTGGCAGAAATAGACATGAGGTCGTCCAGGATGATGACGTTATTTTCCGTAGGTGAGACGAAGTTCCAGTTCCACCTCATCTTCGGGCAACTCGGGCATATATTCCATGACGCGATGCAGCAGGTACTCAAAGGCCGTTTCGTATACGCCATGGTCCTGAAATCCCTTGCATCCATTTCGGAACCAGCTTACCAGTTGATCGAACCCGTCATGTTTCATCATGATAGCCATGTTAAGCGCATCTTTGAATGTAGCACCTCGTACTCTGTAATCTTCAACCGCCTTTTCAATTTCGCCATGAATCCGACTTCTCTGGAGCAGATGGATGCAATTCGCCACTCTCTGGTATGCATTAATCAGTTCTTCTTTTGTTTTTTGCGCGACCTCCTCCTCCGGCACTTCTTTTTCCTCAATTTCGGCCTGAACAGACTTCAGTATGCGTTTGAAGGCGCTTTCGTCCATTTTTCTCGGGAACTCGTCTTCCGACGACTCGTCATCGTATGCGGGACATTTGGGCAAGTGCATGTGTAGCTCGTAGTCACTCGAAAACAGCGCTCCGCAGCTGAAACATTTCGCTGTCTTGTCCGACTGCCATCCCATGGATTTTGTGATACTTTGAGATGCTGCGGGCTGGTCCGGAGCTGGACTCTCGTTAGACTGACTGGGAAGGGGATTTGGTCTCAGGCGTTTATCTTCCTGTGTTGTCGGTTTCAGATCCACGACGAGATGTCCGTAGGGCTTGGCGGTTGCTCTGTCGAACTCTTGAAGAAACTTTTGGGGGCAGGCGGGATACATTTGCCTGGCCAGGGTCATTATTTGCTGCTGATCGATAGGGTTTCTGAACAGAGTCAGATAATGACAGTTTCTTCTCTGAGTCGGATCCTTGCTGTAGTAGAGGTTCTGGTTCAAGCAAATGACGCTCAGGTTCCTGTGGTGGCTCCCTTCCGTGAACAAGTCCGTGATTCTCGGATCTTTGGCAGAAATAGACATGAGGTCGTCCAGGATGATGACGTTATTTTCCGTAGGTGAGACGAAGTCATCGGAATCCAAATTGATAGGTATTCCCTGTATGAACTGTACGGGAGGCTGCACAGTAGACCTTATGATGTCGTAGAGGGGCTGCCATCTCTTGTACAGCCATATGATCCTGGTAGGGGCGGGGAATATTTGACCTGACTCCAAGAGGGATTTTACCCAAGCCGTCTTCCCACAACCAGTAGGTCCTGACACGTTCAGGGTGAAGGGGTGTTGAAATACCAGGGGGTCAATATAGTTGACGGACCAGTGCTTTTGCGGCTGCTGTGGCTGAGGCTGCCAAGCCTGAGGCTGCTGAGGCTGCCAAGGCTGCGGCTGAGGCTGAGGCTGTGGCTGAGGCTGAGGCTGCCAAGGCTGAGGCTGAGGCTGCCAAGGCTGTGGCTGAGGCTGTGGCTGAGGCTGAGGCTGAGGCTGTGGCTGAGGCTGCCAAGGCTGCGGCTGAGGCTGCCAAGGCTGTGGCTGAGGCTGAGGCTGAGGCTGAGGCTGCCAAGGCTGCGGCTGAGGCTGCCAAGGCTGTGGCTGAGGCTGAGGCTGAGGCTGAGGCTGAGGCTGAGGCTGTGGCTGAGGCTGAGGCTGTGGCTGAGGCTGAGGTTGAGGCTGCCAAGGCTGTGGCTGAGGCTGAGGCTGCCAAGGCTGTGGCTGAGGCTGAGGCTGTGGCTGAGGCTGTGGCTGTGGCTGAGGCTGTGGCTGAGGCTGAGGCTGTGGCTGAGGCTGAGGCTGTGGCTGAGGCTGAGATGGATAATCCATATGGTGCAACTTTTGATGTCTTCTCAAGTCTTGCGGCCAATTATATGTCTTGTGGCAGAGAGCACAAGAATTCATGTTGCCTCTTCAACGTCTTTTCTTGGAATGACATTCTCCAACTGATATCGCCGCTTTTATACTCTTCAGAACCACTTCTGATGTATACTTCAAAATGATGTCTTCCCTTGCTTGATCAGCAACTTGGCCCGTTCCACCGTCTGTTGTGTAGGTGAAACCAGTTTCACTTGAATGGGTTCAGTTCGTTTCTCCCTGATGGCGTGACTCTTTTTTTCTTTCTTTTCCTGTTGATATTTCTTCCACGCATCCACTGCGGGAAGGTATGGCTTGAGCGGCATGTTGATGTCGATCCTTCAGCGTCCGAAATGCGAATGAGAAGATAGAGCTCAGTGCAAAGACTTGTTTAGTTTTCTCCTTCGAAATGCTCGATTCTGATTGGTCCGTTCGAATAGGGGGGACGCAATTGACGTCATAATTTACCTAGCCTATTTTGCAACCGCCTATTACTTAATCACCTACTACATGACCTATCACATATCCAACTATAACCAACGGGACCACGGGACCTATAACCACCAAATCTACGTGATGTATAACCACCGCTTGCCCATATTTGGAGGTGTCTATGACGTGATATCTAGGTCAACCTGAGGTCCAGAAACTAGGTCAAGCTTTGCCCAAAAGATGTGCATTTTAAAATTTTAACAATAGAAGAAAACGCAGATTTCACACTTTTACACACTTTATTAATATCACTACTACACAAAAATCTAGTACACTCGTGGTGGGGAAATAGACATATGATAAAGACAAAATTCGGTTATATACATTATAAATATTGGTATGTATCAATGGAAAAAAATTATTTACAGCTTTGAAAACTCGAATGCAACAGAGTTGAAGAGGAACCAAAATTCGTTTTCATTATTGTCCATTTCTTTGACGTCTTTTTCACCGAAGTTCGCTTTGATATCGTCCAAGGGAAAATCTCCGAGTTCGATCTCGTCCCCCTGTCGTCCGCACCGCTCCATGACAGCTCTGTAGAATTTCACCACGTTGTCATCTTGAATTTGCGCCACGGCTGCGTCGAGGTATGTTTCCACCAGACTGTCCCATCCCCCCAAACACCCGAGCATGTGGTCGAACTGACTGGGAGAGTCGATTTGACAGGCTTCGCAGTCCTTCTTGGCGTTTTCGTTTATCGCGTCCTGCACTAGAAACAGAAAGATATTCTTGAGCCAGACATCGCGTGACGGGAACGAGGCCTGCATGCTGGATATTATGGGCTCCTCGTCCTCGTTGCCGTACTTGGCGTGGTGGCCTCGACACTCCTTTTCCGTGAAGAAAATAAACTCCGATGTACCTTCGGAATCAGCCCACATGTATTTCTTACATGGCAGGTCTTCCGTTTTCCTCTTCTTGAAGGGTGGCCTGTTGGTTTGCATCCCTCTGCGCTTGGGGGCCTTCGAAAACTTCTCCACGACCTCGGCGAATTTGTCCCACTCGCAGACGTTGAGATTGATTCTGCTCGCGTAACGTACCCCGTCTATTTCTCTAGATACGAGTAAGCACGCATACATCTTCCCCCTGAATGTCTCCACGTCGATTCTGGTGGTCGAATCCAGCACCACCCCGAGTTCTTTTTCTCCTTTCATGGCGTTGGAGATCTCAGTGATGTGCCTACCGATCTCGTCCATAATGCGGTCGCTGAGATTGTGCCATCTGGGAGATTTCCCCCCCGTTCTCGTCAGCTTGAAGTAGGGTCCGTAAGTGCCTTCCACCCTAGAAAGAGTTAGACTGCCGCTGAGATCCATGTCGAAAATGTCGTTGCTGCTGCGTCCGCATTCGGAATAATTGTGAAGGTTCTGTCCGCCACTTATATATACCCGGCTCGGCGTGGGCACGCCGTGGGGCAGATGGTAATAGCGTGGGTGGATTTCCCGGCTGAGGTATCCTATTGGACCGTTCGATTGGAGGACGCAGGTGTTGTCACGGGTCAGGACAGGGACGCTACGCCGCCGAGCGATCCTATTGGCCCTTTCGAGTGGAGGACGCAGGTGGTGCCACGGGTCAGGTGCGGGGACCCTACCCCGACCAGATGCCCAATTGCGAATAAACGCAGGTGGAGTCATGCCCCACAGGGGATAAGGAATGTTATGGAGGTATTGCCCGACATTCCATTGCATGGGAAGCAGATGGTGTCACGGATTGAGGGGGGATACGACATGTAGTCCAGGCTTCTCACCTGCCTCTATTTATAACAATGGAAGACAATGACCTCGAGGGGTGACAGAGGTATGCCATCCACCCAAGGCAGGTGCCACACGTAGCGGGCCAAAAATGCTCGGCGTGGGCACGCCGTGGGGCAGATGGTAATAGCGTGGGTGGATTTCCCGGCTGAGGTATCCTATTGGACCGTTCGATTGGAGGACGCAGGTGTTGTCACGGGTCAGGACAGGGACACTACGCCGCCGAGCGATCCTATTGGCCCTTTCGAGTGGAGGACGCAGGTGGTGCCACGGGTCAGGTGCGGGGACCCTACCCCGACCAGATGCCCAATTGCGAATAAACGCGGGTGGAGTCATGCCCCACAGGGGATAAGGAATGTTATGGAGGTATTGCCCGGCATTCCATTGCATGGGAAGCAGATGGTGTCACGGATTGAGGGGGGATACGGCATGTAGTCCAGGCTTCTCACCTGCCTCTATTTATAACAATGGAAGACAATGACCTCGAGGGGTGACAGAGGTATGCCATCCACCCAAGGCAGGTGCCACACGTAGCGGGCCAAAAATGGGCCCAAATCCCCGCCCCCCCCCCCATACTACTCCAAGTACCGTACACTGCTCCTCCGTCTCGCATCTTTTTAAAGCTATAATCACTTTTAGAATTGACAAAATTTATTCCTTCTGCGATAGCTTTATTTTGTCTATAGAATGAGAAATCGTACATATTTGGATCTGAAAATGTGAATTACGTACGGTGGCTTCTTTCGGCCATAATTTTTTTTTATTTTCAAGAACTTATGTAAAATTTATGTTGGCGACGAAAATCATTTTAGACGTGACGAAAATCAATTTCATCGTTGCGTTTAAAATGATTTTCAACGCGTTTAAAACATTTTCGTCACGTTTAAAATGATTTTCAACGCGTTTAAAACATTTTCGTCACGATGAAATTTATTTTCGTCACGTCTAAAATGATTTTCGTCGCCAACATAAAGTTTACATAAGTTCTTGAAAATAAAATAAAAATTATGGCCGAAAGAAGCCACCGTAATTACGTGCCTAAATCAAGATTCAAATTCGGGCCAGTCAATCTCGCATCATTTTTTTCATCAAAGCGGCCCGCCTTGTGGGCGAGTTCTATGCACAGTCTGATGACGTCATTGGTATGTGTCTCGATACTGTGGCAACCGGCAATGTAGGCAGGCCGATCATTCTCTAGCCACTGTTTTCATGCACGATTAATAGCAATTTTCTGAGTATCTGTTGTCGAACTGTGCAAGTTTACATGACACACAAAAATGTTAAATTTGGCTGATTTTAAAATTGATTCCAACTTTAATCCTTATTGCATATAGAGGGAGGCGCAGGGGCCCAAGCATCATACACTGCGCCCTAATACTATTCGTCCACTGAATGAATGCCATTTAATCCGTCTGTCACCTTTTCAATCCTTAATGAATATAGAAGAAGGCGCAGTGTATGATACTTGGGCCGGCGCAGTGTATGATAATTGGGCCGGCGCAGTGTATGATTCTTGGGCCGTTCGCCTTATGTACATTGTCCCAAACTTTGAGCGTAGCTGCAGCAACCCTGGTTGAAAAAATTGTGATTTGTTTGAATATATAATACAAATATATATATACAAATACATATATATAATATACAAATACAAATACATATATATTTGTATATATATATATACAAATACACATTCATGACGGGTGCCACTAGTGGGGCAGGAAATGCTCACTCTTTCCGGAACACCTGATTTCACCTCCTGATGGCCATTTACGGGGGTTCATGAGTTTCCCTGTCATTTTTGTTTTCTCTCACTTCGTATGCCTGATATGACTTTCTGTCCCCGGACTATGAGATTGGATAACGGACCTTGTTTTGTTTGCTCGGAATACTTAATACTGGGTATTGATTCCACGTCTAATACAGATAGTTGAATATCACCGATAGATAACAAGGTAGATATTTCATTCATTTACACGTTTCGTGGTGAAAGTTTCAGCAGATTGGGGGGCAACATTTACAAATCACTAACAGGACATCGTTCTGGCCAATGTAGCGCCCTCTTCTCCACTAATACTACTCATCCACTGAAAGAATGACAATAGTTCATCTGGCACATTTTTAACCTTCATTAAATTTAGAACAAGGAGTAACCTGCGATACACGGGCCCATTTTTTTTTAGGTTACCGGACCTATGGTCCGATAACCTATTGGCATGGTGTTGCGTCCGTCGTCCGTCGTCGTCGTCGTCCACATTTTTTATCTTTTTTTGTTTACGGGCGAATTTTTCTGAAATATCAAAAAGAAAAAAAATTGCTATACAGATTTTGAGAAAATGGCTGCCAAAGTCCAAAATCAGGCATTTTTCGTTGAAAATGGCCGCCATTTTGAAAAAATGCGAAAATACCTATTTTTGGCCGTCACGTTGCGTCCGTCTAGCCATCCATCTAGCCGTCCGTCCACATTTTTATCTTTAAAGTGTACGGTCCAATCTTTCTGAAAATTTGGAAAAAGATGCATTGAAATAATTGAAAAAGGAGATATTTTTTTATTTTTTTATTTTTTTTATTTTTAGATTTCTCTCAAAATGGCGGCCATTTTCGTCGAGAAACGCTCAATTTTTAACTTTGGCGGCCATTTTCTCAAAAACTGTCTGATCAGTTTTGAGATTATTATTAGAAAGATTCCTCTTAGTTACCTTTATATACAAATTTTGTTGCCCTTGAATCGCCGGTCTTCGTGTGGCGGCTATTTTGAATTTTTGATGAGTCAATGAAAAATTTATTTTACCCCCAAATCGCATTACTACCCATTTTTGGAACAATTTTCTCCTTCATAGTGGGAGCTGCCAGAACTGTACTTATAGAACGCTTGACGATAGAGCCTAGAAATTGTCACTTTCAAATGGGAAGTCATATGTGGCGATTTGTGTATGGTATGGTATGGTATGGTATGGCATGGTATGGTATGGCAGAATTGTGTACAAATACATCAACGGTCATTTGATTAACTTGCAATATAATTTTACAATTCTGAGGTAAACCCAGAGGTAATAGTACCTGTGACGTATCCTATGATATGTAGTTATGGAATTGAAAAAACAACAGTTCACATCAGATAAGTTGTTACAGAGTTACCCTGTGTGTATTATAGTTATCTTATGGAAATACAATTATCTTCAGATACAAACAAAAAGATAATATAAAACAGGAAAATTGAACACAATAAAATTGAGATAGTTTTACTAAGACTGGTCGGCTCACGTTCCCGCCCCACCCTCAACATCAAAATTCCATCAGTGTGACTTAAGTATAAACCTAATTTGCTATAAGACGAATCATGAGATGTTATGACTCAAAGTAAACATGTTGAACATTATTTAAAAAGAACATAAAAAAATAAACAGGAATTGGATAGCATTATAAACTAGAGCAACGAGTCCAAAAATAACGTCCGTTTCGCTCTCCGACACACCTTTTCCGAGATATCGTCGAGAAGGAAAAATGCCAACTCAGCAGAAAAATTCAAGGTCAAGGTCACAGGTCATCCCTATTACCCCTTAGACATGTTTGTCCAGGGCGACGAGCCCATCCCGTTGCCCACCCACATACATTGACATGATCTATTAATGCACTATCAGTGAGCTCTAAGTCCATCCCGTTGCCCACCCACATACATTGACATGATCTATTAATGCACCATCAGTGAGCCCTGAGCCCATCCAATTCCCCGCCCACATACATTGACATTATCTATCAATGCACCATCAGTGAGCCCTAAGCCCATCCCGTTGCTTTCCCACATACATTGAAATGATCTATTAATGCACCATCAGTGAGCCCTAAGCCCATCCCGTTGCCTTCCCACATTCATTGACATGATCTATTAATGCACCATCAGTGAGCCCTAAGCCCATCCCGTTGCCTTCCCACATACATTGACATGATCTATTAATGCACCATCAGTGAGCCCTAAGCCCATCCCGTTGCTTTCCCACATACATTGACATGATCTATTAATGCACCATCAGTGAGCCCTAAGCCCATCCCGTTGCCTTCCCACATACATTGACATGATCTATTAATGCACCATCAGTGAGCCCTAAGCCAATCCCGTTGCCTTCCCACATACATTGACATGATCTATTAATGCACCATCAGTGAGCCCTAAGCCCATCCCGTTGCCTTCCCACATATATCGACATGATCTATTAATGCACCATCAGTGAGCCCTAAGCCCATCCCGTTGCCTTCCCACATACATTGACATGATCTATTAATGCACCATCAGTGAGCCCTAAGCCAATCCCGTTGCCTTCCCACATACATTGACATGATCTATTAATGCACCATCAGTGAGCCCTAAGCCCATCCCGTTGCCTTCCCACATATATCGACATGATCTATTAATGCACCATCAGTGAGCCCCAAGCCCATCCCATTCCACACCCACAAACATTTATTACAAGGCTGAGTGATTGCTTTATGATTGCCTTGTACTCATCAATATTTGGACAGGTAATGTTTGGTTATTCTATATTTAAAAGATAATATTGATGGTGCATTTTTGGTGTCCTTTGGAAGCTTCTTCCAGCGGTCTGATCCTTTACACATGAATGAAGCTGTTCGACAGGCTGTAAGTTTTACTTATTACAGCCGTGGTTCATTACTTTGCCTAGTTTCATAAGAGTGATTATTATATACTACATATTCACCAGACCAACCGGTCCAGTTTTTTTACATTCACCGATCGTTCCATATCACATATATGTACCTATCGCCAAGGAGCAATTCAAATATTTTTTCATGTTTTTTTGTTGCTAGTTTCGCGTATCTAGTGATATGGTGAACTGGAAAAAAAAACTTGTTTCAGAAACCATTCTTCGTTTGTGTTCCTGGAATATTGACATCAAATTGGAATTTGAAGGCGTGACTGGCGCAGTACTTATTCGAATCAACACATGATAGTTTGGGATGTATTATGTTTATAACACGACATCCACGTCATACATAAACTTTGCTTCAGTATTTGCATGAACTACCCAACGTTTCACATGTAATATATAAATAAAACGAGACAATCAGAGATTGCAGACCCTCGCCCTTCAGATTTAGTCACTAAAATTAAGCGATAATTGAGAGTTTTGGTCTTAAGACCATCGGTTGTACGCCATACGATTGGGAATTGGCCAAAGAAAAATACAAAAATAGGTTGAAAATTTAATATTGATTGGTACCGGAGTTATAGCCAATTATGTGATTTTCTTTTTTCCGTTGCCATGGCAACCGTTTTCACCCGGCAAAATTTGAGAGGGAATGAGTCACTACCATAGCACTCCAGCCCTATAAATTTCGAAGCGATCGGACCGTTTGCCTTTGAGTTATGAGCGCAGACACTTGCACTGAAATGCGCTGGCCAAAAATAACCGAAATCGTGACCCCCAATTTTTCGACATCGGGCGATAATGGAGAGTTTTCGTCGTACGACCATCGGTCGTACATCAAACGATCGGGAATTGGCCAAAGAAAAATACAAAAATAGTTGGACAAATTAATATCAAGTAGAACCGGAGTTAGAGCCAATTATGTGATTTTAGAGCCAATTATGAAAATTTTGAAGGGACTGAGCCAGCACCATAGCACTCTTGCCCTATAAATTTCGAATCGATCGGGCGGTTTGCCTCTGAGTTATGAGCGCAGACATTTGCATTGAAACGTCGCTGGCCAAAAAAATTCGAAACCGTGACCCCCAATTTTTCGACATCGGGCGATAATGGAGAGTTTTGGTCGTACGACCACGGGCCATATATCAGATGATCAGGAATTGGCCATAGAAAAATACAAAATTAGTTAGAAAAAATTATCTTGAATAGAACCGAAGTTATGGTCAATTATTGATTTTTACATTTTCCGTTGCCATGGCAACAGTTTTTGTCCGATTTTGACCAGATTCGAGGAGGACCGAGTCACTGAGATACCGCTTCATCCCTATAAGTTTCATGTTGATCGGACCATTCTCCTTCGAGATATGCGCGCGGACAGACAAACAAACAAACAAACAAACAAACATACAAACGGACAGACCCAATTGCAATACCCTCGCCCCCCTACGGGGCGAGGGTAACAAATATTAACTTTTGGTTTCGGTGAATACGTGAAAATATCTCGGTAAATGTCTTTTGCGACAGGTACCGGTACATATTTTTAGGCAATTGACTGGAGTCCAATACAGTGTTTGAGGCCCGAGGTCGTGTATGGGCCGTAGCACGCACGAGCACAAGTTTTGATCAATTTTTATAATAGGAATTTTGTATATTCCACCCCAATATTGTAATCATTATTAACACTCAAAGGCAGTATTCTGATAAATTGTGGAGGAAAGTGATGTATGCCGAATACTGTAAAACGACCTATTTTGGCGAATGCTTTATTTGGCGGATTTGGCAGTGGGGAAAAACTGCCATATTAAATCGTCCGCCATAATAATTAAATATATGTTCAGAAATACACGTGGTTTTGCAACCGCCAAATTAAATCTCCGCCAAATAACGTGGGGCTCACAACCACCAAATTAAATAGTACTTTGAAGAACTCACGACTTTCAATTATGAAATTTCATAACTTTGAAAAAGTAGCATGGTTAATTGGTAATCCCCATTATTTTCCATATTTAACAACATGCACACTTGAGCAATCAACCGATTTGGTGGCAATTTCAATTGTCAACCAAAATCGAGTCAGACGTTAAGAAGAATATCTCTACGGCAATGTCACGACAATCGCAAATCCACAATATCCGGCAAAGTTTGGTTGAGGAAATGGGAAAACACTGTCAGGTAATAATTTATTTCTTAAATAAATTATATCTCAAGAATGTAATTAAAATCATCAACAAATACGAACTGGAAGTACAAAATAGATGCACCATAATTTATTTGATTTGTTAAAATCAAAAATATATCTAGATCTGGTCTTAGCAATCATCAACATATGACATAATCTACAAGTTAAGTTTGTATCAGTCAAGAATGGTAAACATGTATGGTGAACACAGTTCTATTTCTGCAAGACGAATCATTTAATTGCAGGTCCCTTGAAGGAGGAATGGTCCGTTATGACGACGACGTGTGCGT
The DNA here is from genome assembly GCA_949152475.1 of Terebella lapidaria. NCBI lineage: Eukaryota > Metazoa > Annelida > Polychaeta > Terebellida > Terebellidae > Terebella > Terebella lapidaria. The sequence goes on along the minus strand of OX424565.1, from coordinate 38,504,083 downwards.
TATGCAAGCGTTAGTCCTGGTCCAACAGCAGTCCAACTCGAAGGGTTTGCTCGGTGTGGGTGTGGGATTTTGTTTACACGGATGTTGCGAGGCGGCGATTTACGACGAGAAGGCGATGGCGAGTTTCCTTGACAACAATGATGTGCGAATGAATAGTGCGGACGGCGACATGACGATAACTGATAACCATAACAGCAAACAGTCACGAACCTGGCAAGTGTTGTTTAACCCGACTTGAAGAGCAGAATCGCGACCTGTCCCAAGTAGAAATAGATGAAGTGCTTGGTCTCGTGTGTCACATAGCTACCGAAGTTACGGCCGACGATCACGTGCCACGTGGGGTTGTATTTCTTGTCGAACTCCTTCTTGATGTAGGCCGCGATGTCCTTCTCAATATTGTATTTTTCCAGAGCCTGGGTTGCACAGTCGACTGCGTCTTGTTGCATGTCTTCCGACATGTCGGCATTCTTGATTACAGCTTTTCGGTCCGTCATCTTGCCGCTTTGTTGTCTGTTCTTCTTGCAAAACTAGACAGGTGTTGGTTTCCGAAAAGAAACGATGCCGGCTTTATAGGTGGCTTTTCCGGTCGTTGTCAAGATAGCAACACCAACAACGCTTCTGATTGGACGACACCACAGTAGCAAGCATCAGTAGCGTTCCACAACCCACAATGCACTGTGCGTGTTTTTGTCTGTTCACAGTAGCGTTCCTCAACCCACAATGCATCGTGCTCGTTGTGGCCCGCTCACGGCGGATTATAAGTGCCTCCACAAAATAGTTGTCAGCGTTCTCAAGACCTATACTTGGAACGCGTTTGTTTATTCATGTATTGCGAAACACATGTCAAACTTTCTATGTGTTATTTGCATTTAGAGGATGACCGTCACCTTCGGGTGGGAATAGGCCTACTATAAATGTTTTAGTACTTGTGAATTCATTGAGTGGGCCAAAGGCCTACATGTAGGCCTATCTAGCCCATATCAATGATTCGAGCAGTAACACAATTGTATGAAATAAGTATGAAGTATGAAATAACCCCTGTAAAACTCCAAATACACCGACTGCTGTGAACAGGTAGGTCTATATTTTACTGCGACGACTAAACAAACTCATACATTTGTGAATTGTGATAAATGATTGTCAGTGTCACGGATTACCGGTGGGCCTAGCTCTCCGAGATCTGTGTTGGATGAGAGAAGAGATCTACTCGCATTATAGGCTAATTTGTAATAGGGCGCCTACGATATCATAGATGCAGTAAATATGTTTTGTACATCTTCTTGCACAGCTTTTTTTATTCCGCTCTGTACTGATTTTCACTGAAGTACGAATAAATGATACATACAGGCCTAGCCCATATATTTACTAGTATATTCTCATTTAAAATTGGAGCCAGGTTGTATCGGAATCTATTTTTTAGCCAGTTTTCCAATAAAATTGATTCCACGCGGAAAACAAACGTGGATATATAAGAATATCAATAATATTCGAGTCAATCACGCATGCAGTCACATTTAATTAGGCATTATACAGGGATTAGATCTACTGCGTGAAATCGTAGGCCTAATATTATTGGACGCATATGATCGTGAGAAATTGGAAAAGGAACCGACAGTGGTCTCCACTTCAAATGGAGGAAAATGAATGAAAATTTGAAATATTAGTTTATGATCTAGGTCGAATTTTGTATGTGTGCGTTTATTTTGTAATCTTTTGTTATTGTGACATGTACTTGTTCATACGACATATCACACATGGGGAACAAAATAATAAGCTAGAGGTCGTTGGCTTCTGGGGCCCCATCCCACACGCCAGTTTGCTTGGCATACCATGCAACTGCGCTCCCGCTTTACTCAATTTCTGTATCAGCTCCATGCGTACAGCATAAAAAAGCTCGGAGAAACCTTCTTTCACTATTACATCATTTAAACAGTTGTTTTAATCGAGTAGGCCTATACTTAGGAAATTGTTTTAGATCAAGAGAGTAGGCCTAAACCACCGGACGCGGTATACAGCTCAAGGAAGCAATTCACATGGACACGGGGATCGTGTCTACCAAATCCCTATATACTTCACTTGCCAGCATAGACACAGACCTACGGAGCTTCGTACAGACTTGTTCAACTTGGTATATAACTAGTTATTTCGACATTCTTGCGTAGAATTCCAACAAATCGGATTAGAGCAGGCGGAAACAGGTGATACCGTAGCAATAATCGAGCTCTGAACAGTTCCTATTATATTTAGAAAATCGATCATAATTTCAGAATTTCAGCATTCTACAATTCACCTAAGTTTGAGTATTTCAAAGAATCGAATAATAATGACAATAATAATAACCATAATGTCTCCTTTTCATTGTTGTGGTACATACATGTACATACTTAGCGAGCTCCACTGTAATGTTCCGTAGTTTGCTAACTGTATATCATGGATACTCCAAATTAAAATTGACATGGTGATTCCAGTAAAAATTTCATATTTAACTAGCGATAGATATTGTCATGTGCGTTTCCAATTGCGTTTTATCTGAAGTGTTTGCAACAAATCAGGCTAAACTATATGCAAGCTGAGTACCCATCTTGGTTACGTAATCATTAGCTCGTCGAGTAAAAAAACAAAACCACAGATACAAATCTTTATTGTGCATAAGTTACTAAGTAATAATTATATAGCAGCTAAGACCCATAGTTAGGTGAGTTACTGGCTTAAAACGGGTCCGGGAAACCGCTTACTTTGTGCCTGCAAAATACGAAATATAGAAAGTAATATAGTGTTGGGTAATAGGCAATTCTCCACAAAGAATACATTCCCCAGGTCAAATACTATATGCTGACTGAATAATTACCTTTCTGCCGAGAGCATGGATACACATGACAACCTGCCACATGTTCTGTGCCTCGTACAGATCGACAGTCTGGAAACTATCGGCTTTAGGCACTCCATAGTTGTCACAGAACTCCAGGAACTTTCCAATGTTCTCCATCTGTTTGAAGGCCATCTTAGACGTATTGAACTTGACGGGTCCACCGATAGCACTGGCCAGTCTAGTAACAAAGGTAATGATCGCTACAGATGGGAGTTGGTTAATTAGATACACGCTTTATTGCTCAATAATAAAACTTCAGCGTATACTGTATAATGTTTGGCGAGTTGAGCTTTTGGAGCAGTTTACTTGCAGAGGAAGACTCCATCTTTCAGACTGTTGTGGAATCCGTCAGGTCCCAATGTTTGCTTCATGGAAAAGTATATACGTGATATTGATTTAATCCTATTAGTTTGTTGGACAGCTATAACAGCTAAGTAATCTACAGGAGGAGAAGTTACTGAAGATTTCATATTGTATATTCCATATTGTATATTCAGATTTGGTAACTGTATACCGCTATAAAGCGCGTAGCCTACATCAGACAATTTCTCCTTGACAACGGCTTCCATCCACGTGCGGGCAGACCGCTCCAAGTTTACGTCGTACTTGTCCGCTATCTGACCGGTATTGTACGATTGATATGAGCAATTGAACAATTCTGATTTTAAAGATATGAAGATAGATATATATATAGAGGCTAGCCTGAACGTTTTATCATCGACGAATGTGTACCTCGAGGCTCACATAATTATTACTAGGTTTATCACTACTATAAATACTATACAAATATTGGATGATGGGGAGTCCAATACAGAGTATACGGGATGAAGAAAAGTTATATTGCTTTTCTGAATCCCGTAAACTCTGTATTGGACGACCAGCATCCAATCTTTGCTATACTATTAACAACACGCTGTTTGTAACAACCACGCTGATTGGCTGTTATCGCGTCACCGTCCAATATATGCAATCCCATATACATGACCCGGATCCAATATACTCTTTTTTCAAGGAAAAGACAAGCTGATTGGTTGAGGCGACCGCGCTGTCCGATACACAAATGCAATACCATTTCAGGATCCAACATACATAATTTGGGAGTGACACGTGGTACAAATGAACCAATCAGAGAATATGATTCGTGCCAAGTTAATAATATGTCGTGATATTGGGAATGAAAAATTCGAAAGCAAATTAACCTATTTACATTGTATCAAACCTTGCTTGTCATACCTTGCTTTTGACTTCAGCTGTTAGTCCGTGTGCGGTGGTTCGTGTTGCCATGGTTACACTGATGAACTAGCAGATAGAATATAATATATGAACAATTGGAATAATGACAATGTTCAATCAATGACTTCCTATGTAGTTTGAAATGGGAAGTGTCATAAACTACAAAATTTCCATGGGTCTATATTTGTGAGTGTCGTCACATGGCCGTGTTCATCTAAAGTCAACGCCCAAACTTGCACAGACAACGAATATACACTCTGCATTGACATATATACACATACTAAAGCTTGTGATACCATCAAGTACACCACTTCTCTGTTACTATGTAATTCTTAATGTGTACAAGCTTTAGTATTCAGGACATGAAGCCCACTCGACTGGTAATTTGGTGGAGATGATTCATGATTCAATTATCACGTACAATGTTATGTGTATGTATAATTACCTGTATGCATATTGTGTGATAACTTTTCTAAATGGTACATACCAATTCGGCAAATTCTATATATATCCAGATGTCGAAGTGTTATATTTAATCCAATCTTCCACAAACTCCCAGTGTATTTATGAACATGAAGCTCCACAAACCACCAGATATGTCCAAGCTACCGTCACTGTTAGCGAAGGCTAAAATGTTTGAGTTACCTGGAGTTACCTGCTGTCACAAACGTGCACTACACAGTGGGTCAATAGACGTACATGTAGGCGTGCTAGCCACCATGTCTTTTCTTGCATTTTTTACTTCTATCTTATTTTGTGTTTATTTTGCGAGTGTCTGGCTGCACAAGAGTCATCTTGCCACACTGTTCAGACTGTCGGCGGAGGCGTATAGGCGTGTATGATCATATAAAGGTCAATGTACAACTTGACCGTATGTACATGTGACAATGAAGCAAGGGTCAATATTGGATACAATCAGGATTGTCGATACGCTGTTTTGGGGTAGCAATAATGTACTGGTACATTGCTATAGTGTATTTTTTCCATAATATTTGCTGAATAATACTTTCTATACAGTCGAATGCTTCCCAGAATATGTAACACATTTTTTTCAGTATTCTTCTTTCTCCAGAATCGTACATACTAAATTAAATACGCATGTACAGTAAAGTTATAATTAGGTGTTTATCATAAACATGTTTGTTTTATTCAAAATCCGGTTTTCGTTTCAGATTCATATTTATTTGAGGTTGGACATATATCGAAGTTACGACAATAACATTCAAACGCTCAAAAGAATACAAACTGTAGATCAACATAGCTGTTAGACTAAAACAAAATTCAGAAACAACAAAGCACGTGGTAGAGTACTGTACCAGTATAGTTATAGCAAAATATCGCATGTCGTGAAGTTCACGCATAACGTTCAAGTTACGTAAATATGATGGTACAAATCATAACGTCAACATAAATATCCCTGGTCCCAGAATTCCCTTTTGCAAAACATCCACTTTTTTAAAATTTTTCCTCCCAATTTTTTTCTAAACATAAAGAGTATTACAAAATTGTACACAATACACTGAAAGCACAATGATGCATATACAAAATTTATTGGAAACAAATGATATTGGTTGTGCCACATCAATAAAGTGTATTCTTGGATCGTCCATAGTATTTTAGCACCCACACATAAATATTTGAAAGTATAACATCACATGCATCTCAAGGCACTTTTGCTGTAAAATAATGTTACATTTAGTCTCTAGATGAGCAGATCTACAATACCACGACTGGCAAATAAACAAATGCAATGTTGGTTTCCCGCTGGGAGTAGGTTAAGTGTCATTGTTACATACAAAACAAATACTGCTGCATTATTACACGTTATATCATTGCATCAAAGCACACTTCCATTACATACATTTACATTTCCAACAATACACACAATTACACGCATCCCCAATCATACAATTACCCATTCAGCGGTAAATATGTATCTTCACACAAAACGGAAACAAAAGACAGGCAGCTTAGAACACGGAAGACATCGAATGCTTCTTCTTGGTTTCCATGCACATAAAAAGGAAATTACAAACTCCATCCGCTGCATGTGCGCGTCAAGGTTCCGCTACAAACGGGTTCATGAATACATGTAGCACGCGTGATGTACAGTACATCTACATGCATGAGAGTCTACTGGTCTGGCGCGTTGATGCCTCGTGACTTGCCGAAGTTCTGCCCCGCCTGTGTGGCGCCCTTGTTGCTGCCCATCTGGAGCCCGATGACGTTCTGTCCTTCCTTGCTGACGTCGTCTACTTTGATGTCGGCGATGTGTCGCTGGCCGCCGAAGGACATGCCGGCCTGTGAGGCCACCTTGTTGGTCCCCGCCTGGAGACCGATCACGCCCTCACCCGCACGCAGCTGTTCGTCCGTAAACTCGCGCACGTTCTGTTGTGCCTCGCGTGGTCCCAGCGTCGGGCCTGAGAAACCCTTGGTCTGAGCCTGGTAAGGTGTGCAGAGAAGAAACAACTTTTAGAATGATGGTTATTCGCGAATGGTCATAATTTTGAGTACTAGCGTGAAGGAATACAGAAGATAAAGTAATCTATAGAGACGTAGTTCATGCAGTACAGTTCAGTAAAAGGTGAAGTTTGGAGTTCTGAGTAGATTTCAGACAAGCAAAGTGTGATAACAAAGTCACTATACTCATCTTGACAGAACAGGACGGAACTGCTGAGAAGATCCATGTACCAAAGAGCAAACTCAGATCACAAAATTGCAAAAGATTTATTTTCAGACTATTACACTGTGAGTATGTTCCCGATACTAGGAGGCCTGAGAAGGTCCACAACTGGAGGTGGTCTGGGAGGATACACAATAGACAGCAGCCCGGGCAAGACGGGGTGACAACTGCACAGTGCCGAAACCGACTATGGTAATGCGCATTACCATAGTCAAAAATGGCGACAGGCAATTGTGGTTCGAATTTGCTCGCGAATTTAAATGCATATAACGTGTATAAATCGAGGGGATCTTCGAAATGTAGCGAAATCGATACATGTAGGTTAATCCCGATTATGTACAATGAGTCACTTGGTGATATATTAGTAGAAACAGAGTGTGGACAATTGTGTCCTGACTAGGGTAACGCGAATGTCAGACTATGGTAATGTGATTTGTAGGAAATTTAATGACTATGGTAATGCGATATGGCTTTCGTACACAAACACAATTCTTTGTCAACATAACAATGATTTGAGGGGGTAGAATATATGTGTTGAAAACTCTCGAATCATCTGTTATTTTATCACAAATCCATGTAAAAAAAATTTGCGATTTTATTACTGTACACAGGTCAGCAACTCCATCAATGTTATTATTTCAGACCTATGCTACACATGATGAGAAACACCAAGTTGTTGATTAAACGCAGGGTCTAGCATAAAGCCACATTTGAATTTTTACAAATATGTGCATTTCCCCATCAAATCGTCAGAAATGTTGAGGAATTTCAAAAACGGGAGACAATGCAGGTTTGACTTAAGCTTGCGCTCAGACTATGCGAGTCAGTTGCAGCAACTCGGTTGCACGCCAATCGCATGCGATCTGGTCGCGGCGACCGTCACTGGTCACATTGTGCGTTCAAGTCGCATGTAAATTGACGATATAGTTTGAGTTCGATTTGTAGAGAATCTGTAGGCACTAGGCAGAAGGGTGTTTTTGTCGTGTGAACATGGATCATCATTATTGTAGGCTATGTCGGTGCCTTTTCACGACAACAATCATATAAAATATGGAAGAGAAGGCAAAATAGACCGCAAACTGTGTTCAGTCCATCGATCCTGTTGTCATAAAATTACCAAGTGTCAGCATGTGCCCGGTACATTTGTACCGGGACTAATCACATGCGACTCAGTGGTTCTACATCTCATGATGTCAGCATGGGTTTCAGCACGGTACTACATCCAGTATATGCAGTTTTAAAGAAAAAAAATGTACTGTAACCTGAAATAGACCTATTCTCTGTAGTAAATATACGAATATCGTATGAATTACAGTTCAATTCTTGTGTTATATATATTATTTGCAGTGAAGTAGTGAATGCATTACCATAGTCGACACTATGCGTTACCATAGTCAATGTATCCTTGGACTCGGGCGTTACCATAGTCAGCCACGATTTTCAGTCGCCGATATCTCGTAGAAAAAGCCAATTTTTCTGTAACTCGCCTCATTAATGATGTGCAGCACAATCAACTTTATATCATAGACTTCTGAATGCTTCAAAATAGCCTCTCATTCAAGTTGTTAAGCTCGATCAAATTCGAACCACAAATACATGCCGCCATTTTTGATTATGGTAATGCGCATTACCATAGTCGGTTTCGGCACTGTGAACTGGGAAACAATCCGGGACAATTTACATTGGGTCATGATGTCCTCGACCTGGTCTAGCACCGCTGAGGAAATCTCCTGGATTATATGTATGTGACAGAGCGTCGTACATGTAAGATTAGGCGGGTGTGAGAGGAGACTTCAACAAAGGTAGTACAAGTACACGTTACATGGGGAGACAGGCCACGTGAAGTCGACAGGTGCAAGCTACGGAACGGACCACGAGGAATGAGACAACCAGGGAGGTGAGAATCATCAACAGGGAATCCACGAGATCAGGTACAAAACTCCTGCTTGTGGTCATGGACGAATGCAATATATACATGGAATGAAATGAAATAACTGGAGTTTGCATTATTCCATAATCTGTCTCATCCTGCCGAAGTGTATCCCCGACTGATTGGCCCCCTTGTTGCTTCCATACTGCAGGCCGATGATGGTTTTACCCAGAGCCAGTTTCTCGGGCGTGAAGTTTCGGCGATTGGCTGTGGCCTCGCGTGGGCCCAGTCGGGGTCCGGGGAAATTGTTTATTTGGGCCTATAAGTGGATAAGCCGCGAGCAGCGTGGAGGATGGTATGAGATAGAATGAGCTAGAGTTCAGAAACTGTCAGAGATTAGGAATACAGTCTCGAAATTAGCTATGAGCAGAATGTGGGCATGGAAATAAGTTAACGAGATTTCAGTTAGAGAACTCTGAGAGCAGTGATTCTAGAACAAGAGCATATAGGAACATTTCTGCAAGCGGTAGGACAAGAGCAATTACCTTCCTTCCGAGTGCGTGGATGGTAAGAACGACCTGCCACATGTTCTGTGCCTCGTACAGATCTACAGTCTGGAAGAGGTCGGTCTTGGCCAGGCCATAACTCTCACAGAACTCGAGGAACTTGCTGATGTTTTCCATCTGCTTGAAGGCCAGCTTGGATGTGTTGACCTTGATCTTCCCTCCAAGGGCACTGGCCAATCTGCGTAAATGGTTGAGTGTACGTCACTTGAGAGTAGATGCGTATGGGTAACTGTGAGGTATATGTTCTCTTCAAGTTCTCGAACTTCAGTAAACTACTTGTGGAATGGATGTTTTATCCATGTATACTACTCAATATGAAAAACACTATCGGATACATGTACAGTGTACTCTGTATAAACCGGATCTCCAGGGGACCAGGGAGAAAATCCGGTATGGACAGAGCGCCGGTTTATCAAGAGTTTGAAGAGAGCGAACATCGATTATATCACCCCCGTATGCAGATACCGGCCAACTTTTTTGTTTGCACAAACACTGTTACACAACATAACGTAACTAAATACTGGCCAGCTGTTTCAAGTACATGTAGTTAAAAACGTTATGGACATCGGCGTAGTTAATATTATGTTATTGGTTATAGGTCGGATCTGTATAGATTTATTGCAGAACATTCAAGTAAATAATTCGAGTCGATTTTTTATTAATTGTAGGTTTTCTATCGACATCATTATAAACTTGTGCAATTAGCACATCTTGAAACCAATTGCAGAATATTCAATATACATAGTGAGACAAGAATGCATGATGTCATAGAATTGTTGTCTGCGTTTATAGCATGTACTGATTAATAATCAATTTGAACAATGCGTGTCACCCCAGTGATGAGCTTTCAGTGATTTACTCGAAAAATCATGTCAGGTAAATTATGCATTCTTCAAACGACCCCTAACTGACGAAGTTTAGTTATTGTTAATTACAATTTGTGAGCGCCATGTTTCTGATGCTGTTGTGTTTACAAAGAGGTGTGACAAAAGCACAGCCTTTGACATCGGTCTGTGATCCGATGAAGCATGGCTGATTGCAATTTAGACGCCACAGTTTTGAATTATTGGGGTAACGCCGGTCTGGACAATACGATATGGCCGGTTGGGTCACAGGAATAGGGCCGGTTTTCAGAATGGACAACATCCGGTATATCGAGAGTTGCTTACTGTAGAAACAAAGGGGAAGAAATCGGGACCTAAGAGGAACGCCGGTATGGACAAAATTCCGGTATATACAAGAGCCGGTTTCGGCAGAGTACACTGTAACAACTTCTGCCGCTACAAGTTTGTGTTTACCCGACTTGCCGATATACGATCACGCTGGATCACTTACCTGCACAAATATGAACCGTCTTTGAGAGAAGCCTGAAAGCCTTTGGCGCCTGGCGTCGGCTACAAATCATCAAATTCACGTGTATCATATTTACGTGTAAGATACAATTATTAATCTTTTTAAATTGTTTGTCTGAAATCGGAAGTGTCTCACAATATTCATAACATATTTGTTTATGTTGAATGCCGTAACGAATTCAGTCCTTACGTCGGACAAGGGCTCGCCGACAACAGCCTCCATCCAGTCACGGGCCATGGCTTCCTGCTCTACATCATACTTAGCAGAAATCTAAAATAAAGGGAAAAAAAGAAATGTTGTTGTTGTTGTTGTTGTTGTTGTTGTTGTCTTGGTTACCTATCATGTAAACTATAACACAAGTTACATTATAAACATTTGTGGAGAATAATTAATATTACCTTGTGCTGGAGCTCGGAAGTGAGTCCATAGCCCTTGGGTCTGTTTGCCATGGTAACGAGTAGTTATGATACGGAAGCTGATATACGAGGGAAAGGTTTCTGACGTGTCGTCCGGACAGACTCTGGAAATGAATCGTACTTCGTTATATAATAACCACTGAAATGAAGACAATAACAGCACACCGTGCCAAAACATGTTGAGGTAACATCTGAAACACATCTATCATACTCCTGGTGACATTTGTAGCCCTCGATGCTTGAATCACGTACACATAATAGATCGAGCTGCCTAACTTGGCATATACTAGGCATATATTAAAATAGCTTTGAAAACAGTGATATGACATCGCATGTGCCGCTGAAAATTTCAAGCTGGCCAAAACGCTACATATACAGTTAATGTATAATGCAAAGTTGGAAGTAATATAATTTTACTGAGAAAGAGTGTGTTTATTTGATTTCCTTGTACCAAGGGTTCCAATGTATACTTACACCAAATTAGATTCGAGTTCACAGTAATGAACATACAGAGCGAACTATATATGTATATCCACTACAGAGGTTTCCAATGTTTATTGGTCAGATTCTGCTACGTATATATATATCGTAAATTCACAAACTCAACTCTAATGACCCCTCGGCATTTCGCTGGTGAAGCTATATGTGTGTATGTATATATGTGTATATTATTGCTGTCGATAAACTGATCGATATCTCCCGGCAGATTTACATACACCGTGATACAAGTAATATATATATGGGTTTGATATTGATGTGCACTTTGTGTTTGGTGTTATTTACAGTATCAAGAGTTCATGAAAGTCAGGGTTTCATTGGAATTCTAGTGTTATAGTGTTATTATTCAGTTGCACTTCAAATGCATTTTCTGGAGTTCAAGTGAAGTTGACGATTAACAGAAGCCTTTGACAACAAATGATGATGCGTTATTGACAGGCAGGGCTGAAAAGTTCATTCAACCGCTTCCCACGCTATGTATTAAATATTCAGTTACCGCCCATTGAATATACGTGCATGATATATCTTAATTCCTAGCGCATGCATACATGTACATTTCTGAGAAACTGATAACACAACGCCCACTCGGGCATCACGCTGGTGTGCGGCTCCTCACTAATGTGAGTACAACCCATCACAATGTCGTCCCAGCAATGGCTTCCCTACCATAGATATCAGGGGTGAGCGTTTGGGACCATTGTTGACACTAAAGTGTACAAATATGTCCAAATTACCGGACACATTTCGCGCTGATCTCTGTGTCCGGCACGATGTTGTGTTTCTCGCCGTACCCTATCATGATGTCCGTTTGAACTGACTTGGCTGGTGCACTAACAGAAATATAACTAAGCCTAGCCTAATTGACATGGGGCTATTTATTAAATACATGAGCCATGTATTATCTGGACAGGATCCGGTATCATGTGATAGTGGGCCTACTCGTATACATTGGTATTTTGTTTGAACAGTCCTGTTTTGTGCGGAAATACCATAAAATGTAATATTCAACTTCATACACGGGAATCAACTGCTCCCTGAGCAACAAACAAGTACGGATTTTTGTGTCCGTGATGCCCCCCGTGTTCTCTCATGATCTAGCTAATACGTTCTCATACCTAGAGCCAGAAATACATAACATGAGAACATATATACTGACCCCACCCTGTCTTGTTACAACTGATATTACCCAGGCTGCCTAGTTGTGTAGGCTACTTGTAGGAAACTCAAAGACGTCAGAGACACAATCAGCATATTAACTTTATAAAACACCACTACTTCAGACAAATAGGTCACACGTATGTTGTGGTTTGGTGTACGAGCAGTCTACCATAGATACTGATTCCAGGCTACCACAAATATAACAATTTTACCGTTCAATATCACAAAGTTGTCTATTAGAAACTATCCTGGCTAGGGTCCAGTGACACATACTCAATTTAGAATCTGAACATCTGGACAGCAGACCTGTAACATGCCATCTAGCTAGGCGTGTACACTCCATCATACGCTACCAATTATATTTTGTAGTTAGGATGCTACTGTAGCCCTCTCTTGAGTTTCAGCCAGCATGAATTGCCGAGTAAGTTTTATTTGTTGACTGGGGTTGAACTGGGGGTCAGAGGCAGTAATCTTATCGCAAAACTACCTAGACAAGAGTCCCACGGGAACGGTTACCATGGTAACATCTCTCCTCAGCGGCAGAACAAAGTCCGTATCTGCCCGAGGGCTGAATATTTAACGAGACGTTTCCGCCCTTCGTCTTCGTATCTCACACCTGAAAACTCAGGCTGCCTTAGAACAAATGAGTGGTTGTTCAAACACCAGGCAAAAAGGTAGGCTACTTAATAAAACAGAAAGTATTGACATCAGAATGTTATTCAAAAGGATAACGGTTGACATGCCTGACATTCCGATGTAGTCACGTGATCGAAGCACGTGCGTTGCCATGTGTACCCGCGGTCAACTGCTTCTGTTATCTAGTGGAAGTACAAGTACCCCCACAGCGGCATATCCACCACACCCCTACAGCTTACACAACTATCACAAGCATGTCATAGGGCTAATTTTGTTATTGACATATATATTTTATGTTGAATAAAAAATACACCTTAAAATATTATTCATCACTTGAAATGCGTTTATCCAATGTACATGTAGTTGTCGTAAGCCCCCAATAGCAGTGTAAAACCCAACTATATTTATGCCAATAGCCCTACTGATTCCCAAAGTAGATCACAACAGAAGTTGTTGTTTATGATCGATACATCACGTGCAATCAAAATCGAACGAAAAGCGAGAACAGTGTAGGCGCACACAGTCGATCGATGACCGTTATCGATCACAGATCAAATAAACCGCTGTTGACATTTGTAGCAATCGGATGCCCCACAAGTATACGTTTACACTCTTTCGCGGCATCATACACAAGTTGAAGTGGTGTCTACATGTATTTGTATCTGATTTGATCAATTACCGATATCTATGTTATCTGCTCGTAAATTTTGATGCAAATCTTTTGAGAAAACAATAAAATGTTTTACGCCTGATGTAATGACATTATATTTCCATTCTACAGTACTCGTATTTTATGATGAAAATGAAAAGTAGGTCAAGACATTTAGCAATTCATTATTTGTGTCTAGGTCTACCAGATCTAGACGACATAGTACAGCCAGAGCGACAGGACGACTATACAAAATTCAAAACCAACCTGTTTCGGTGAGATCGTGTTGTCGAAATAATATGATATTATCTCCCAAAACAAGATCTATTCCTGCAGACGTCGTTGTAATACGTAAACTGTGAGATAGAACTTGTTGACAAGTCTCAGCTGACGATTTATCACTCGCTATCCGCACACTTTTATAACGGACATTCAACTATTACTCAGCGCTCAGGACTGCTGCTGTAGTCACTATACTGAGAATATGTGTCCCATATAGAGGCGGGGGCCCACAGCCAGTGCTTCTAGGTAACGTGGGGCCGAGGGGGGAGGAGGGGGGAGGGGGGGGGGGGGCGGTCTGGGCGTCATGTGAACGCCGCAGTCAGTCGGGTCTAGGGCTTGAGATGTCAACAAGTGGTCCCTGTGCTGCCGGATCATCGGGTAGAGTATAGTGCCGTGGAATTATATTTGACCGAGATTTTAATGAAATGTATACATGTAGAGCGTACAAATTCATTACTGTTGTATATCAACACAAATTGACACAAGTCATAATGAATTTCGAATAATTTCGACGTGCAAAACAAAATATTTGATAAAAAATCACACAATTGAACAAAAAGTCGATAGAAGAAAGAACATACACGTGTCACATTACACCCGGTGACTCAGTTCCGGCCCGGTTGTTATACGCTTGTAAACATGGTATACTACGCGTGTAGTGATACTACACTCTCAAGCAGTCAATACTGAAAGGCCAGACATATATAATAACAACAGGGTCATCACATACTTGAAATTGTTCGCATAGATGATGTGATACGGAAGTTCGTAGCCACACATCGCTTCGTCTAAACACTTATACCCCCCCCCCCCCTCCCAGTGAACACCTAACATTACGTGTTGTTGTGTTGTTTTTAATTTATACACGAAGTGGTATATGTTTTCAATACTTTTTTTTCGAATAAATAAAAAGAAGTATGCATCTAATCTATTCACACAAATAGGTATATGTTCACATTTGTCCACGGAATTTTAACTGGAATGATTATATTTTATATACCTGCGTTTGCATGTTTACCTGCCTTTGAAAACGTCCGGGAAAAACGTACACTGTATTTGTATCTGAAAACATATATCTGATAGCAGTAAACTGTATACGAGATGTTGAATGAAGTTTGAGAGACTTATTGCATTTCTGCAATCATTAAAATTAAAATACATGTGCATCATATCATTATAATACACCTATATAAGTCACTGCATCATTGGTATAGCTTTAGGACAAATTCTACTCATGTGATCAGCTACATGTATAGATAGAACCCCTTAGAGGGGATCAGGTTTCAGATTTGTTCCATTATACGAGACATTGTACATTAGAAAACAATAATTTTGGATTTAATATTTTCTTCAGTGTTAAATTTTAATGAAATTTTATCCCAAACATACTTTTGATAAACATGACAACATGATACTTTTGATAAACATGACAACATGATTTTGATAAAAGATACGACTGATTTTTCTGTAATTTAATATGCTACACTCGGATTCATACGAATTGTTCTTAAATAATAAATATGTGTTTCCGGCCATTTGTTGTCGAATTGTCCAATTTTGATATCGGTAAGTAACTTTCTCTGATCCCGAATTATACGGATGCTTAGAGTGAGGAATCTAGCATAGTGACCTCAAATTATTTCTTAAAACATGCACATTTAATTAAATGAACACAATTTCAGCAAGAAAAAGTAGGCCGTTTTTAATAGAAATTGACTTTAGTGAAAATGGCTGTGTGAGTTAAAATTACCCATAATTTCAAATTGGAAAGAAAATTTAATCCATTTTTTTTGTTTCAAGTGCGCAATTTCACATGGATAATTGTTGTAGGTTTAATTGTAAAGCGCTTTGCGAATGTTGGAAAACGTTGAAAAGCGCTATATAAAAACCTACAATTATTAATTATAATAATTATTGTTTAATCGAAGGAATATACCCCCTCCGAGTGAGTCGTGCCTACTGACTGGAACATGTCCTTGCTACGATTATTGCTAAGTCATAAAATTGTTTCGGAATTTTAATTTCTGTGATATTGCGAGGAAATATTTGCGCTCATAAAGTATCCCACAATTTAACGCCCTAGATTTTAGCAGTCTTAGAAATCCACAACGGCTATTCTAGGTATCTATTTAAGCGAATTTCCTTTCCAAGTATAGTTCCAAATAGTCCGCGTAAGTGACTAAATAATGTCTATTGTTTGATGTGACATGACTACTGGTATGTCAAACATCCAGCGGTAGAATTATCACAGTGTCCTCAGTTGAGTGGATCCCAGTGGTTGTATAATTTACAGTGGCGTACGAATGTTTCGACGAAATCTGTTTTGAGTGTTTTTTTATCAGGTAAGTGTGGTGTGATATATGATCCTTTATAACTTTATGTGTTTCCTCTGGTGGATATGATTTATCAATTATCAGAAATACATCTTCAAATATTGAGCGATGAAGAATATTTATTGGTTTAAAATTATACTGCATGTCAAGAATAGTTTATGTGTACAGTAGGCATATTGATGATTCAATATTATCTATTATTCAAACCAACTTTTTATTTACTAACCGAATTTTGAAAAAAAATAGTGGAAAACCAACGTTTTCAAAAATACAAGTCATGAATTGATTGAGAACCTATATATGTGAGTTATATCATTGAACTAAAGAGGGGCTGGGGTGTGGTTTCATCAGTGTCCTCGTAAATTCTCGCATCTTAAATGTATACTAAAATTGCAATACACTTCAACAGACAAGATTTTTCTAGAAATATATTCAGGATTTTTCCAGTGTGCAAACATACTTGAATTCAAACACAAAGTATAAATTTATGGACCATATTAACATCTAACATATATCGTTGATATATCAATTGCTACCACTCATTATACGTGTCCCCACTATACAATAGCCTTTGAGTTAACGTTGTCCGCTACAAACAGTGAAGTTAAAATTTGAAAGTTATTTCTTGAATATTATCTCTTCAAATTTATCCTATAGAGTAAATCAGCCTAGGACTGAAAAGAAAATAGGGGATCACCGTGCTAGATTCTCCGACATTTTCGATCAAAACCACAAACATTTACCTAAAATGGCATTTTTTGCACATTTATTGTCCATATTCACATCTTGCATCGTGTTTTCCATGCGAACGGATACGGTGACACCCTATTTTCTTTTCAGTTTTAGGATGCTGATCAGTTACTCTATAAATTTTGAAGCTCTAGATTATGTTGATACAGTTGTTTATTGATACAGTTGTTTATTTTTAAAAACTCTTTGACCCCCTCCCCTCACTGTTTGGAGCGGACTACCTTAAAACACGGAACTCCACGTCATAACGTTCTCCTGTCGCATGTTACGTGATATGTACTACTGTGTGCCTGTGTGAACTGTTTCTTCAACTTGTTCAATACAATAATGACTTCAACGGTGGGTCATATATGACACGATAAAACATTCCCCACTGGGAAAATATTTTAACCCGTCAAGTACTTTTTTCACCTTCCGCGGTCAACCAAGAATGTTTTATTTACTATAATATTATTACTACATTTCGATATGACACGGGGAGAAATTAAGATTTCTTCGCGAAGTAAACGTTTCCCTCGCAGAAAGATGGTTCTCCAAGTCAATTATATTGTTTAAGACATATCAATAATCTCAGGACCACCATGAATAATTTTGTATCAACCTTAAATAAAAGAATATTGCCCACAATATTGCCCACACAACTGCGTAATTAGATGTCATATCATAAATTAAAACATCACGGAAATTTAAAAAAAAAATGGAGATTTGAACACTTCACTCCAGAGCGGGGCACGCCCTTGTGAGTGTGAGCGGATGGGAACACAGGTCACGTATTATCAACGGTAACCATGGAGTCACGAGATCAGCAGTACCACGTGACTGGTGTAATGGGTCTGTTAGAGCTGCCTGATAGACAGGTCGAGAACACTCGTTAGTTATTGGACCCGGACTAGCAGACAGAGATTACATCTCGGCTTATTGTGTGCCCCAGACTTAGACACACTCAAAGCGATGTCAATTCTGTGCTCATTAGATATTTTTTTTCTGTATTTTACTGCGGATGGTGTGGATTTTTGTCCGATTCAGGACGAGATAATATTTTTGGTCGAGGTTATTGAGTGGGTTTATCACATTAACAAGGCATATGCTATGATAATGTATCTGTTAATATATATTAATGTTGTCAAACGTTATGTTTTATTATGAAGTCTTATTCTTTTTGATGATCTATGATTAAGCATTAATGGACTAGCCAACATGAAGTTCGTGAGAAAGAAATCGAAAACGAAAACTATCCAGAAGTTCGCATTTTACTAGCTTTAAGAGATAAGTCGCTGTCAATATTTTACGCCTTTAGATATCTACTAATAATGTACTTATTATATCGTCGTGCATTTCAATCTGCATATATAGCAAATTCCTATTACTCAGTTCGATGTAGAAGATATCTGTTGGCGTATTACTCGTATAAATATAAATATTAAAACCTGGAAATATATATTAAAAATGGGAGTTGAATATTAAACCCCGGAAGTAATATTAAAACCAGTAAACATTAGAACTGGTAAGTAAATGGTAAAAACTTGTGATTAAATGTTATAATTATTAGTAATATCTTTAATTTAAAAAGTTCAATGTCCCATATAAGCTTTTCTATATACCAGACTTCAACATATCATTCGTCATTAATTGACTATGCTATTACTAGAAATGATGTCGTTTGTATTCACTTTCTCCTCTATGTAACACGTCTCCGAGAGGTGAGGGTTTGCATTTATAGGTTGTCTGATAATTTCGGCAAACATTGGCATGTACGTGTACACGACTGGAAGGCGAACAAAGATTCCAAAGGTGATTTATTCTGACTATAAAATAAATATATTTCCTATGGATTTATAAAACTTAATAATATCACATGTTTGCATTGTGCATAATTAAAAATTGATACGATTTGCTTTGTACATGCGTATATATGATGACCAATATTTAATGGATTATGAATGTACTAAAGTGATATGATAGTATTCACAAATGTTAATGTTCAGTAGACTACGGAATAATTATGGTCTAGTACAAAAAGTACATTCTTATATCAAATGGAACATATCCAGTTATCAGTTGTGATACAGCAATGTCTTGTAACTAGAGGTATCACACATTGACATATATCATGCAAACAATAACCTGCAGATTTGAAATCATGAAAGATGGACAGTTATTGTTGCTTACAGTAGTCATAGAAATAGATAGATACACTTGCACGCGATAGAGTCGACATCCACGGATAAAGCTGTACATAGACTTCCATTCATGACACACATTTCTTTCACATCTCTCAAGTCTTCGATCTTTCTTTCAATAGTATATACCGGATATGCTGATGATAATATGAAATTATATCATTTTGTATTATCACAAGGTAAAATTCCAATAGTCTAATATAGCAAAGCCCTCACGGCCTCACTACATGCATTTTTTTATACATGCAGATGAACTGTTGTTAATGAAAATTGATCGGTATACAACTCGGAAACTTTTGCCATTTATTTACATTTTGCTTTGGTTAGTGAGACTGTTACTCTCAACATTGTCGTTGCAAAGCTGACTAGAAACTGAAGCTCTTAACAAGCGCCCAATCGACCCTCTGGAATGAGGGACTGCTATGTTTTCGTTTGACCCTATCGGGAGTCCGGGGAGCCTGACACTGCAAGTGTCACACACTCGCTGGTCGCGTTCCCACACAGAGTAGACGCCTCAGATGAACAGATCTATCCATGCTCTATAGACACATCAAAGTTATTGACTATACAGAGACGGCTCCACGTAACTGCAACAGCGGCACGAACATCTTCAGGCTGTAATGGTCTCGTTTGTAGTCCAGCAATTCCTCGGTCACCACGATGCGCCCCTTCCTGCTCATCGCCAAGGCGACTGGACACCTGAGTCCGTCCTTCTCGTAGGAGAGCACGTCACACTTGTAGTATCCCCGCAGGTCGTACTCCGCCACGAAGTCCTGGGCCTTGTCGGCCACGAGGACACTGTCACAGCTGCTGAAGGCCACGCCCGTGGGCCAGATGAGTTTCCTCTCGCAGTACTTGTGCGTGCCGATTTTCCTCACGGGGCCTTTCTGTCGCGCATCGAACAAGAAGACACAGTGGCTCTCGCTGTCCGAGACACAGACGTTGTGAGTCTCTGACTGGACGGCGATGTGGCCCGGGTACTTGTAATCGGCGTGGAACTTCCGGATCGCCGTGCCGTCCAGGGTCCGCTCGACTACACTCCTCTGTTGTCCGGTCTCCGCCGTGATCAGGTTCGGCCCCCGCGAGGCG
Organism: Terebella lapidaria; assembly: GCA_949152475.1. Lineage (NCBI taxonomy): Eukaryota > Metazoa > Annelida > Polychaeta > Terebellida > Terebellidae > Terebella > Terebella lapidaria. Next base: position 38,483,518 of record OX424565.1, on the reverse strand, counting down.
ACGTTCAAGATCTTGTTGTGCGTCATCGGTCGACACCGGAGGAACTTCCCGTTGGAGTCGTAAAGGATGGCGTTCTGATTGTCCGCTACGACTAGCATCTGACCATCCATGGCCGTGCACACGCTCTTCGGGTGCTGCATGTGTTTGTCCGTGCGCCTGTCGATGCACACTCGCTGCGCACCTCGTCTATCGAGCACCTGGACACGATACCGCTTCGCCTCGAAGACGACAACATCCCCGTTCTTCAGGAAGTCCACCTGAGTCGGCTTCCGGAGCTCGGAATGGCGCCCTGAGTTTTGGTCGATGGACCACCTTAGCACCCAGTCCGTGGTGGTCAAGGGCAGGCTCAGGGAGAACTGGGAGGCGGGTCGGCCGTGGGCCGGGTGGGTCAGGGGCCGGTCCTTTTGCTTGTCCGGGGTGTTCTGACGGAGGAGTGGGAAGGTCTGGCTGTGTATGATTGGGGAGGTCGGGGAGGCGGGGGACTGCGAGGCCGGGACGAGAGGCGGCGACTCCATCGAGTTGACAGTCGACTTCCAACTCAGACTGGTTAAACTCTTCGTCTTCCCGCTGTTCATGTGCTCCATTGACTGAAATATTGAAATGTTTATAATATACATGTAGACCCATAATTATGTAAAGCATAATGTTCTCACCTTTAGTGCATACCCATACATTGAATATATATACAGCCGCCTAGTGTGTATATGTAGGAATACATATTTGTGTATTTTACAGCGGGCTGTGTAAATGTTCAATGTTTCTGGAACACCCTCAGCCGATTTTTTTCCACTATCGTACAATATCGTACAATATCCGTGGATATGATCAAAGCATTGCACATTTTATCGAAAAGACGTATTATATATTGATTATGTTTCAGCTGAATTTCATTTGATTACATCGATGGTGACCATTAAACAATGTTACATGTGACTAGTCCTCGTCAACTGCTCTCGAATCGCACGACAGTTGACAAATCATAAAGCATAAATCATAGCACTTACCCCTACATAATATCATCAGGGTGTGCGAGTTATTCATTCAAGTACCAATTTTATATTTAAATTTGACGTCGTGATAAGACGTTACCTGAATTAGATCACAACAGTCTATACAGTTTTGTTTTCAGTTGAAAGTATTTGAACTAGGTATGTGAATCAGAGATAAGAATATTGTGATTAACCTTACAATTTAATCACACGTCAAAACATCAAAGCACAGCAGAGTCAAACCCGAATGAGAAGAAAATTCTCCTGTATTGCACATTTCATAAAGTAAAAGTATTTTAGTGCAATATCAGATCTCTTTGTTAAAACGTTTCATCCACTGTTACCTATTCCAACCGTTCTGCTTTCCGTCAAGCTCATAAAGATTTCCCGATACTTTATCAGCTGTTTATGGTTTAAGGTAAACACGTAATTCCATTTACTGTCCAGTTACAGCCACAGACTCCATGTTGAGGCCTGTGAATTGCATTATCCTGGATGCCCTCATCCTACACACCTCCTGACTCCAGCCTTTAATGATTCTGAATGATGATAATGCTGACCTATGTCGATGAATCATGATCAACAGCAGAAAAAAACTGTCAGACTGATCAAGATATACCATTTATCATTCTCCCAGACAATTGGTTAAAAAAAAAACAGCCTAATGCGAGGAAGCTTTGCGATAGCGCTCAAGAACTGTCAAAATTGGATACGCGCACTTCGCATGTACTGCGCATGACTGTTACGTCATATGTAGCCATGACACAATCCGCCATTGTGAATATTTAATAAATTACATTAAAATTGTTTATGTATCGATTACTAACTTATATGCGAAATTGTCATTACGTAATATTATAAATTAAAGAGTTGCTACTGAAATAACAGAAAACACACACACCAATTCAGTTCTGTATGTGTATAATGCAAATTTCGGAATTTTTATTAGAATTTTTATTAGAAAATATGATGGATTGTGGTTGATAGCACTTGTTTTAATTCAATATACCAATGACACATTTGTCTCATGAGAGAAGGTAAAATCTCGCATGCATCTTAAGACTGTGATGTTTAACGGGTGAAAATCCAAGGTGTCAAAGTCAGTGTTTGTAATCGCATCGATAGTATTCTGTAAAGTTATCCATCTACTATCAATGCAATTTCTTTGCTGTGGATCCTTCCTCTATGCAATAACATGCAATGGCGGAACTTTTATTGCCCGAGACAGTAATTGGTAGTATAATTTGTCTTAATAAAAATATATCCACGTCACCGGTTTGCTTACGTAATGAATGTAAACTAGAGTAACTTTCGTTATTGCCTAAAATTGTACAATGAACTGGAAAATTAATTAACAGATCTAAATTATCTAAATTTCTAAGCTATTAGGTTCAAATCTCAATATCAGTGGAAGAAATTGAAAAATATACCATAGAAAATGAAGTGATGATCGAAATAATTGATGTAATATTGGAAACAATAAAAAGAAAATAGCACTGATGTTACTCTCAAATATCAGTTTGGTTTGTACTTACGGATCGAGGCATTGTCGACGGTGGCGCGATTCTGATTATTTACTGGTAGTATTTTAGCTTTCATCAAATTTTCTTAATATGTCATCGAATACATTAAAATATTCATCAAAAATCGAGAGTAGCCGAGCTGATGTGTCCTCTGTTCTTGTCGCTCCGATAGTGATGTATCTCGTGTGAGGCTTAATTGTCACAAAGGTCAAAACTACTCCAAGCGAACATTGTTGCCATGTGTATGAACACTGATCAATCTACTCGTTGAGCATAAGATGCTGTGAAGCCGTGCATACGGCCGTGACGTCAGACCCACCCTCATAACTAACATTCTTGGCCGTCATCTGCAAGTATCAATAGCAGTTTCCAGGTATATACCACTAAATATGGCTTATTCAATGCATGTCTTGAAATGTTTTACTCATTGTGTAATCAAAACGACAGATTCCTGTGAAAACAGCGTGAAAGAAACGTGCGGAATGACGTGCGCTGCTGAAATTATCAAACAATCTCTCAAACGAGTTTTCAAGCTTTCACCAGAGGATAATTTTGATGTATTGACCTAATACATTACTTCCATATTGTTCAAGGTGATTGTAAGATCTACCGAATTGAATAATTCCATATGATACAATCGCATTCTCGGGTAATTTGAAAATTTAAAAAAAGTTATACGTATGTTAAGCATTTTAAAAATCGTAATTAATGTTATTTTATTTGCGGCATCTCTTGAGTGTAGGAAGAAATATTGTTATCTACAAACCAGTTTGTACCATATTTTGGCTCACTGATTATCTGTTTTCTATCTGTTGATCTTTATGGAAATAAACTTGTGCACACAGTCAGGTGGGAACGTGTTAACAAGTTTGTCGTTTAGTTGAGCAAATCATGGGGAAGAATAAAAACAAGACATTTCATTGTAAAAGAGATACATGCAGATTGTTGTCAGATATGGTCACAATGTAATAAGTTTCCCTTCACATTTATCAGTAGGATAAAAAGCTCCAGTCATATTATATTTTTCCTCAACAAGGACATGCGCATTGCAATATTTCATGCTAACAAATTTGTTAAGTGCACCAAACAATTGAATATCGAGTATCACGAACTCGCGATCCGATTCGCCATTGTGAATTCATGTTCCAATATTTATTATGTTGGAGTCCATAGTACGATTGTAAATAATAATGATATGTTTTACGATCTAGATTGAGCTCGGGTTGGAGTATCCGTGATTATAGTCACGGACCTGTTGCAAAATGATAATCAGTTCGATTATTTGTTAATAACAGAAACAGAACTGTTGCAAAATCGGTTCCATAATTGTTTTAATAACATAAACAGAACTGTTGCAAAATCAGCTCCATAATTTGTTAATAACAGAACTGTTGCAAAATTAGTTCCATAATTTGTTATGGAAACAGAACAGAAACATAACAGAAGCGTGGTGTCTATAAAACAGGACATCTCGAGAAACGATATATGTAAGATGCATTCGCCGCTGAAAACACACATGCTTACAATAATCACGATCTTGTTGCTATTGGCAATGACTGCGGTGTGGTTAAGGTCCCCACCCATCCCCATCAAACCCATCCCTGTCCCTCCTGACCCCAGTGCAAGCAGCCGCTCTGTCATCTTCGCGCTAACAAAGTGTGCGAGTCGCAGTCAAACGCTCACTTGTCGAGTTGCTCTCTACGTACGCTTCCTACGCCATCTCCTCGATCATCAGTGAGTTGGAGAAGATGAGGCTGCTGAGGAGAGCTCTCCGCGTGCTATCCATCACTCTCACCGCTATCTGAGGTGCACACAGCGTGGCAGACTCGACGATAGAGGCAACCTTTATTTAGCATATAAGTACAGTTATAGATGACATTGTATGCATTCATTATTGCATTATATATCGGTACGTTCTATATATTACCAGGTATCGGTAAAGATACATTCACTTTTAAGATTTCCAGATAATAACCTTTTGTGTCTTCATCATTTGAAGTAAATATTAAGTCAAAGACATTGCGTTTGTCAATTGGATTTTTTTTCAGTTCTCATTTCTTATCTCAACAGATTTTGAAATTTTGAAAGCGGATACGTTGTGGGAATCATGGTGTCATATGGCGCCTAGCGTACGACATAAGTTTCGGGCCTCTTCAATGGCCCATCAAAAGTGAGCAAACAAACTCGAAATTCAACCCAAGTGGTGGAGTTAGGGCCGGCTAAAAGCTCCTGATCTCGAGGCACCAGATCCTGTCTCTGGCGCGATAACAGAACTTCGCATTACATCTTAAAGTCTAGTTGGCAACCAGTGAATCGAAATAATGGTTGTTAAATATGGATGTCATCACTGAATGGAAGTCGTGATATTTCTAGCCATTTTATTTTGTACGAAGGATTTGTAATTCATGAAAATACATCATCGCAGAACTTCTGCATGGCTATCGTGTATCTTAATCTTAATTTTTACGTATAGATCTATATTTTGCCTGACTTTGGATATTATCCTAGCACTGGGATATTCTCTATTCGCACAAACAAGCTCATTGTAGTGAAATACTTCTAAGTAGAAATATTATTTTTTGCGGCATTCAGCCTTTTGTACGAGATACAGTCTGTAACCGATTAGTTCGCCCAAACATATTTTTATGTATTGGCCATGTTAACAATCGGAGGACATCAAATCCATGCACATACAATCTATGTACAAGGAAGGGGATTTTGTTTTTGTTTTTCATGAGCCTTGTTAGAGAATCGTCAGAGTAAGTCTGAATTGGCATTGAACCTCTTTACCATATATGTCTTTAGCACAACATCCTTGGGCGCTCTGATACCTTGTACAGGGTTAAACAATACAAGCGTAGTCCTATATTTTTCTGCGTATATTTTTCTGCATTTTTTTCAGCACTGTGTTATACCTAAGTACTTCTTGTTGATTAGTCATGTATGTCTATTGTATATTGTCAATATCAATGCACAACAAAAACACATCGACCGTCTCTCCTGAATACAATATGTTGTTATTTATTCGGTCTGGGGATTGTTTTTGTACTTTTTGTGCCGGACTTTCTGCAGCAATGAAATAAATCACATATTTTCAGTTTGACATAGTAGATGCATTAATTATAGATGTATTGTTACTCACAGTATGTGTCTTAAAACTCAATACTAAACTCATCCGAAATGCACAGACTCAGGCATGTAGTCTGTGGACATAGATAAATAGTTTATTCGAGACCATCATAACAATATCATACAGTTCATACATATAGTTAAGAAATCAATGGTCCCAGGTTACAAAACGAGTCTAAAGACTGTAACAACCCCTAAGGGCTGGTTCTGTAACCTGTATTACAGCATCATTATTACAATTTCTGGCATTACAAATACATATAACAGTTTCCCATATAATACCACAATGACAAAATATGCATACACACAATATAATGACACAATACTGGAGTGTAAAAACACATTGTCCATCATAGGTTGGTTTTCCTGGAATCTCTATTCAGATATTTGTACAGTTATTCACTGGTAACCATGTAACAGTGATTTCTTCAATTTGGACATAAAACATTTCATACCGACAAAAGAAACAGGATGATCAATATCATTTGACATTCTTAGATATAACATAGGCTTGATATTATTCCATATTTTAGGTCCCATACTACTTATACATCTTGTACATAAACTTGAACGAACCCTATGTAATTTCAGTTTACATGTTCTTAATTGCCGTGTATAATACAAGGTTCTGTTCCCAATTGGAGTAAAAATATTCCCTAAACCCTTTGGTAGTAGCTCTTTGAAATACGAAAACACAAATTTTGATACATACAACTTGTATACATCATCAATCTTGAGTATACCAAGTGATTTAAATAGGGGTTCAGAATGTGCATCATACTCAGAGTTCATAATAATTCTTATTATTTTTTTCTGAAGAACTTTTAATTTATTTAAATAAACATTGAAAGTACTTCCCCACAATATAATCCCATATGAAATATGAGGATACACAAATGCAAAGTAAAGTGCCTTAAGATGCTTTCTATTCAGAACATGTTTGGCTTTATTGATAGCATATAATCCACATGATATCTTTTTTGAAATAACATAAATATGTTTGTCCCATTTAATTTGATTATCCATGGTGATCCCTAGAAACAAGATATTTTCACAATACTATGATTTCCAATTTGTAACTCATGAGATGTTATGTCAGTTTGCTTCGACTTAGTAAACAACATGTGATAGGTTTTTGAGACATTCAATGATAACATGTTCGCCTGAAACCAATCTGCTAGCATCAAAAGTTCACATTCTACATTATTATATAATCTAGTTATGTTTGTATCATGGTTATAAATTGTGGTATCGTCAGCGTACAATATACTCTCAATATTTACTACATTATCTGCAAGATCATTCATATATATAATGAATAAAGTTGGCCCGAGCACAGACCCTTGAGGTACCCCTAATTTCACATTATACAAATCGGATATACAACCATTATACTCTACATACTGGCGACGGTTCATCAAATAACTTTTGAACCATTCAAGACAATGACCACGAACACCATAAAATTCGAGTTTACGAAGATCATGATTAATGGTATCGAAAGCACGTGATAGGTCACAGAACACTGCTAAAACAGACTCTCTACAATCAAGATATCTGTTCGTATCAGAGATAAATTTAGTTACAGCATCAATTGTACTATGTCCATATCTAAATCCAAATTGATTATTACACAACAGATTGTTCACCTCAAAATAAGATTGTAACCTTTTATTTACCACCTTCTCTAGTACTTTAGAAGTAACTGGCAACAATGACACAGGACGATAGTTTGCGAAATCATCTCTAGACTTTGCCTTAAATATAGGTACAATTTTTGCTAATTTTAGACTGTTAGGTACCGTACATGCTGATATAGATATATTAATTAAAATGCTAATTGGATACGATAACTGAAACATGCATGATTTCAGTAATTTTGGTGTTAAACCATCATGGCCAGAACTTGTCTTTGGCTTTAAACTATGTATAATATTCTCAATTTCAGCTGGATCAGTAGCAGTCATGTACATTGACGTCTGATAACTTTTACATTTAGGTTCCGAGAACAGTCACCATTAATACGAGACTTGGGAATGCCATTTGACAGATCACTACCTACATTATTGAAAAATTTGGCGAAACCATTACTTATCAACTTAGTATTAGAAGTTTCTAAACCATCAACAGTAAAAACCTGAGTTATACATGATTTATCGGTATCTTTACCTATAATTGTGTTTATTGCTTTCCATGCTAGTTTTGCATCTGTCTTATATTTGTCAAATAATCCTTTGGAATATGCTTGTTTCTCTCTTCTTTTTCTGTAGTTATATTCGTTTCTAGCCTCCTTATAATTCACATAGGCTGCACTCGATTTGCTTTTCTCAATAGAATTGAGATACATTTTAGATACCCTGCGTGACATATTTAGAATTTCCTTTGTCATCCAAGGATCCCGTAATGTGTTTTTTGAACTTATTTTAACCTTATGCAATGGAGCCGTCATATCTAGGACAGTGTTAAGTTGATTATCTAAACTTCTAAATGCTTCTTCCACACTCAGTTGATTCAAGTAATCCCAATTTATCTTTGTCAATTTCTCTTTAGTTGCTTCAATTGCTGCATCATTCAAGCGCCTACACTCTCTAAAAACATGTTTAGGAATAAGCTTACTCTTCTTACCTGAGGTAATCACACAAAATATGGGAAATTGATCGGAGATGTCCTCCGATAGAATTCCAGATTTTATGTTAATTCTACTGGACATATTATTAATATATAAATTATCAATCAATGTACTCGAGTGATCAGAAACTCTAGTGGGCTTAGTCATTAATGGTATGAATTCATTATTCACAAAGCTATTGAATAAATGGGATGTATATTGGTGGTTTTCAATTTTCAACAAATCAAAATTTTGGTCTGTACCAAGCACTACTTGTTTTACACCTTTCAATTTCTCAAGTATGCACTCAAAATGTTCTACAGAATTACGTGGATTACTGCCTGGCGTTCTATAAATTTCACCCAATATTGTTGGTTTATTCAAGATATTAGTTTCTACGAATACCGATTCAAAGTCGCCTCCAAAAAAAATGTTCAGGTCTGTTCTTTCTCGAAATTGATGAACCGAATTCATATAAATAGCGACACCACCACCTTTCATCTTACTCCTGTTTTTGCACATCAAGTTATAACCAGAAAGGTTACTAGTATACAAATTTTCATTACCCGAATGTAGGTACGTCTCACATAACATTATTGCGTCTAGGGTGATATCCAGTTCATGTAATGATCTTAACAGATCCTTTAGTTTCTCAAATTTGGAGGGGAGGGACTGAATATTTAGGTGCAACACATTCAGAGATTGTTGACAATCTATGCTATTTTTCAGATAAGCATGTAGATTATCGTATCGAAAGTAATTACTTTCAGTTAAAGTGTCTTTCAAAATGTTATTTTCATCCTGTTCAATGTCTATCGAATAATCATCCATTATATCCTTCAAGTCCAATTTCTCATTCATTTCTCTCAATACATTCACAGAGTCATCCATCATCTCTACCAGCGAATAACAAATTTTCCAGTACGACCAAACACTTTGTTATACAACATATATCCAGACATTGACATTCCAACATAGTATCAGAGAAATTCAAACAGAACATGGTTCGAGTAAAATTCACATTAATGGATAATACATGAGAAAACCATATACGTACGGGAAATACAGTATAATTGTTTAATGAGCTTACTATCAACTTGAAAATTAGTAAACCAATCACCAACAGGAATAGTATTTAGCACTCCAAAAGGAATCGGCTCCCCGGCCAAACATGGAACATAAACAAAATCATGAATATATTAAACAGTTTACATACGGATAAACTACGGAGCCGCTGAAAGGACATGGAAAAAATATTTTTTGACATACGGTTATTGCGTTCCCTCGCAATATTATTGCGTTCCCTCGCAATAATATTGCGTTCCCTCGCAATATTATCGCGTTCCCTCGCATTCCGGATCGCGTTCCCTCGCGATCTTATTGCGTTCCATCGCAATCCGGATCGCGTTCCCTCGCAATCCAGATCGCGTTCCCTCGCGATATTATCGCGTTCCCTCGCGATATTATCGCGTTCCCTCGCGATCTTATTGCGTTCCCTCGCATTCCGGATCGCGTTCCCTCGCGATCTTGTAGAATAACCTTCTCAGAAGTCATTGGCGTCAGCACAATGCGAGGGAACGCGATCCAGAATGCGAGGGAACGCAATAAGATCGCGAGGGAACGCGATCTGGATTGCGAGGGAACGCGATCCGGATTGCGAGGGAACGCAATAAGATCGCGAGGGAACGCGATCCGGAATGCGAGGGAACGCGATAATATTGCGAGGGAACGCAATATTATTGCGAGGGAACGCAATAACCATATGTCAAAAAATATTTCTTCCATGTCCTTTCAGCGGCTCCGTACTAACAGCTTCTGCAGCCTCTACTATATAATCAAACCTCGCAGGTCCCAGGTGCTGACCGCCGTACCACCTGCTGACGACAACAAGCTGATCAGTGACGTCTTTCGACTGTAGCAGGTCCAGCAGCTTTCGTCCCGCGCCGTATTCTCCATCGTCCTCGTAGTGTTCGGTGATGTCAGATCCAGACTTGATGCGGTACGCATAAATGTTGTGGGTGGCTCTGGCAACTCGCTGATCAGCATGCATAGACTGCGTATAGGGCAGGAATCACGTCATCTGTACATTTGATGTTGACTTTGGAACCACGGAAGGAACTTCCAGAGTAGGACTTTGGGATCGAAGCCTTCACCTTCATTTTCATGGCCCTGTCAGTAGTGTCAGTGTTGATATCCTTTATTGTGTCCTTCTTTATCTCTATGACTTTGTCGTTCACTATCAGCTTTTCAGCGGACCACTTAACCCCTTTAACCTTGTTTTTGCGTAGTTGTTTGTACTGAGGAAGAAGTCTCCTTTTCCGATCTGCCATGGTAAGTGACTGAAGACGTTCACGTTGCTTCCTTTTAAGTTCTTTGTGTGCTTCCAAATTTCCTGGCGTCCGTCATCATTAATCGAAGCAATAATTGGTCTGGCTCTGTGTTCATTCTTGTTTCGGCCTTGTCTATGAACTGAGTGAATTGCTACCACTTCCAGACTGTCTTCAGACATTTGCAAGTCCTTTGCCATGACGTCATACAGGAGATCCCTAAGTGACAGGTCATCACTTTCTGTTTCTTCTATGTTATGGAAAACGAGGTTGTCCCGCATTGCTTTCGCAGTAGCTTGAATAACTTCCTCGCGAAGATCACATATTATTTTTTCCTGTCTGGTGAGGCGACCCTCAGCTATTCTGCAGCGTTCCCTCAAACTTTTGTTATCTTTGCAAACCTCTTCAATAACTGATTCTTGCCGATTCAGAGCCTCATCCATGCCCTCTATAGTTGTTTCAAGAGCCTTGAGCATTTTCACCAACATTTCTTATGAGAAGTCAGGGTTTTTGTCAAGAGATTTCGAAAAGTCTGACAGTGGAGACATAGCTTTTCTCTTCTGGCTTGTAGTCCCCATAGGCGTTGGGATAGATTGCCCGGCATATGCATACTGTGATAGTTTGTCTTTTAATCCATTTGTATCGTCCATTTTCAGTTAATCAAAAGCAGTGTCAATAAAAGCCTCACTGGAGCACTCCTCTGTAGCCATGCCTGCACACAAATGCAATGTGCCACAGAAACAGTCACTGTCTACACACTCAGCTCATACACCACTGGCACTGAAGATCACTGGGACGGAACGCAATGGCTGTATGCTGCTACTCCACTGCATAAATGGCCCAAAAAATACAGCCATGAAATCCCAGATATTAGAAAGTGGCAATTTTCTCACATCTGTCTGTCCCATGTGCATTCATCTACATTTAGATCTACATTTACTACATTTTCTGGGGAGCCTCAGAAGGGTGCTATACACTCAGCCAGCACATGCTATCAATCATTACTCAAATATAACGCCTCCGCGATGCCTCAAGGACGATTCACGAAAAAATCTGAGATTTTCTGGGTCGAAGGTCGATCGTTCAGTGTGAATCGACTTTCGAATCAATGATACACAGCCATTATAACTTAATACTTTTTAGTTATGAACCATTCCAGAAGCGAAATCGAGACCGGACTCAGAGACTACAATTGAACCGGATCCCACCGAATAACTCGGATTACTTCAGATTCTAGCTGTAAGCCCCTAGCTCAAAAAAATATTTCCGATTTTTTCAGAATACCTCTTGCTTTAATTGGTTGGAAATAAAAGTATGATCCCATTATTACCTATTTGGGGTAATAAAATAGGTAAAATAGGTAAAGTTCACACCCATGGGTATCATTCATGGGTATTGATCGAAATTTCAGGGGCAGCCGTGGAGTCTATAATCGAAAGAAACACAGTTCTGGGAGAAACAGTTTACCTCCAGTGAATTTATGAAAGCGACACCTGTCGAATAGAAGAGGCGTTCACGCCTCCTGGTGAACAAGTTTGAAACTAAAAAATAGGAATTTCCCAGGCCACAAAAACATGTGATAATGTTTCTTTGAAAGAATCTTCATTTTGCGATAAATCTTTGGTAAATTCACCATACTAACGATAAAATTATATATTTCCCGTTGAAATTAAAACTAATGATTCAAAGTTGCCAAGAATTTGAAGCTGTAATAACATGAAATTGGCCTTATGAATTGTATGTCTTGTATTATCGCTCACTCGACCTGATCAGTTTGACCGCCCTGGTCAGTTGGGGAAAGGGGCAAATTTGACAACTCTTGGGGAGTTGTTAAATTTGACAACAGTACCCAAATTTGACAACTGTGGGGTTGGTAAACTTGGGTACTTAAATAAACTTATCTTTTTTCTGGAGTAATCGGCGTTTGGTGCATTTATACATGTTATACGTTCTCCCTTTCAACTAAATATACTGATCCAACACCTAATAATGACAGGAACATCCCAGGTTTTTGGTGCAGCGTTGGACGCGCCTGAGGCTCAGAAATTTATTTGCTACTTCAAATGAGATAATCTTGCAGACAATATACACTTGCAGAAGACTTCATTTTGTCAACTTCATTAGATGTCCATTGGTAATGATATAATTTAGGTAACATTTTTTGGGATATCAAGAACTCACCAAGGCTTAAGATCCTTATGGACAACTCAGGGTCATAAATCTACTAGGTTTCCTTGTCGAACACCTTATGCCTTGGGCAATATTTTACCTATTTTACTGCCAACATCATTTTTTTATGAATCATCGTATCTTGTTCAATACTTGTCAACACCTCTACGACTAGTAGACCCCATGCAGCAATCATGATTATCACTGTAAAAAAGTGCCCACAAGAGATCTCTCTAAGACAATCAATATAATTAGGCTGAAATCATATGTGGAGGTGTAGACTGTGGAATTAGTCCGAGAGACTAGAGCTCGCTTATCTGGTTTGGGATGAGATGCTGACAATTGAAATGTGGCTATTTAATTGACACTGAGTTCGATGATACGTTTTGCCCAATCCTTTATAGTGGCCTAAGAGAAAAAAAACACTCCGTAATTATATTTCTGGTTATTTCCATTTGATTCCAGTAATCCACATCCCTCTGTAACCTGAGCACTGAATATTGTTGCTCATTAGCTCGCCTGCAATACTATATTTTTTACAGAACTGTGTAAGGCGGAAAGATGAGGAAGAAAATAGACAATCGTATACGGATAGCAATTGAGAATGGAGTTGCCACGAAACACCGAACATTCTTTGTCATCGTCGGTGACAAAGGAAGGGACCAGGTTTGTGTCTCATGTATACATGTAGGCTGCATACATATATCATGTTTAAATTACTGAGCTCATTTATAGTGTCAATAGAAAAACCCTCGTTATGTTTAAATTACTGAGTTCAGTTATAGTTCAAATAGAAAAACCCTCATTTGTTAGTGATGAAAATTTGTGAACTGAAAATTAAAAAAATGTTATTGAAAATTTAACACTATTATTAATTTGGACTGCAAGTGTTTCTTCATCTTATATAGGTTGTCATATTGCACCACATGCTAACAAAAGCCACGATCAAATCTCGACCGAGCGTGCTCTGGTGTTACAAGAAAGAGTTGGGATTTAGCAGGTACATGTATATAATGGTATACATGACTTTGTATTGGATTTCCAAGCAAGTGATGCAAGCTTCTGAATTTACTTTTTTCAGTCTACGAAACTTTTTCTGTAGATCTTTTTTCCGGCCTGTTCTATTCATCATCACCATGATTGAAAACAATGCATGTTCTGTCCAACAGCCATAGAAAGAAGAGAATGCGTCAGCTGAAGAAGAAGATAGAGAGCGGGAAGCTGGACCTGAAGGAAGACGACCCATTTGAGTTGTTTGTGGCAGCGACAAACATTCGATACTGCTACTACTCGGAAACTCACAAAATACTTGGCAACACCTACGGGATGTGTGTGCTGCAGGTCAGTGATTCATAACCTGCAGACTTTTACACATTCCGATGTGGCATGCAAGGTGCATACACATATTTATTCCAAGGTTCCTGAGAACATCACATTAATCTTGTGAAGTTTGGTGAGCACGGAGATCAGGACCACTAGCCTAAATGTATATGCAAAAATAAAAGATGACAATACAAAAGAATTTCCTCAACACAGCAAGGCAGGTTAGTCACATGTATGTTTTGTATCTGTCAGGATTTCGAGGCATTGTCCCCAAACCTGCTCGCCCGTACGATGGAGACCGTGGAGGGCGGAGGGATCATCGTGTTACTGCTCCGGAGCATGACCTCACTCAGACAGCTCTACACTCTCAGCATGGTGAGTCACTCACAGACACCCCTGCCAAAATATATCGTATACTGGTCATGTCTGTGAAAGGCGTATCGTGTGTCATGATAATATCTCACTAGTATATGATGTATTGCAGGATGTTCACTCCAGGTTCAGAACAGAAGCTCATCAGGACGTTGTCGGCCGCTTCAATGAAAGGTATTTTATATTGTATTACAGCTAAATCAGTGTGTGGAGAAATAAAATCTATTTGAATTCATAGTGTTGTTGCCTATATATATATTTGACATGTATATTTAGCTGGATACACGGGTACATTTATACATCATGTCTCAGGTTTCTCCTATCACTGACATCGTGTAAAACCTGTCTTGTGATTGACGATCAACTTGAAATACTGCCCCTGTCCTCACACGCATTGAACATCACAGCGGTGCCGCCTAAATCATCTGTAAGTAACCATAGTAACAAGTCATGTACCTGCTTACATTCTTTCTGACTGCTGTCTGTGTACAAGTGCCTCAACCACAATAGAGTATACATTCTGATATATATTCACAATTATATATTTGTGTAAATATTCCCTACATTGTAAGCTGTGAGCTTTGAAAATACTCACAGTGTGGAGTTATCAATGGAGGTCAATCTGTACGATGCCACTGACTGCATGATGTATCATGTACAAAAAAGACATTTTATTTTGACCTCTCCAAATGGAGCAATTTTGCTGATATTTTTCATTTTGATGACATTTCCCCAGGACGACCCTCCCAGCCCTGCTGAGGCTGAGCTGTCAGGCCTCAAGGAATCCCTCCAGGACACACAGCCTGTGGGGGTGCTGACCAACTGTTGTAAGACCCTCGACCAGGTGCTGTTCCACTCATTGTTCACACCCATCAGATATACATGCTACTTTAATAATGTAATCATCATGACAGTGTATCCTAATGGCTCAATACTTGTATGCTTACAAAGCCTCTGTGTACATGTACATGCGTTGACTTCTAAAGTCATACAGATAATGACTCCATTATTTCAGGCTAAGGCTTTGTTGAAGTTTATTGAAGCGATATCAGAGAAGACGCTTCGAAGTACGGTTGTCATGACAGCAGCCAGGGGGCGTGGCAAGTCTGCTGCCCTGGGATTGGCTATGTCCAGTGCTGTTGCCTTTGGTTACTCAAACATCTTTGTCACTGCACCAAGTCCGGAAAATCTCAAAACTATGTTTGAGTTTGTCTTCAAAGGATTCGATGCTCTAGAGTATCAGGTAAATCTTCAAATGATATACATGTATGCTGAAATATACATCTTCACATGTGAGCAATTCTTCATGCCCCAACAAATTCTTGTTGTTGTCTTTACCAGGAACATTTAGATTATGAGTTGGTGGAGTCAACAAATCCAGAGTTCAACAAGGCTATCGTCAGAGTCAACATATTCCGGGAACATCGGCAAACTATACAGGTACTCTCAACTTCATAGCGATACCTCAGAACTTTTGGCACATTCGTTGAGAACATCTTGAAATTTAGATACCAAGCTCCAGTAGATTGGAAATAAGTGACTGACTGGATAAAACCCAAAATAATGTCTGTGGAAGATAATACCAAACATGATCAATCTCATTCCCCCCCCCCCCCCACCAGTACATACAGCCGACAGACGCCCACAAGCTCGGGCAGGCGGAGCTCGTGTGTATAGACGAGGCGGCGGCCATCCCTCTACCTCTCGTCAAACAGCTGCTGGGGCCATACCTCGTCTTCATGTCCTCCACGATCAATGGGTTAGTCAGGCGGTCTGCTTGCTGAGAAATTACTGTTGTCATTACAACTAAAGATTCACATCAATTATGTCAAAGTTGTTATATAATGAATGGTTACTGGAAGAGTCCAGGTTAATGCAAACTAACCTCAGGAGATGCATGTATCTAGACTTCAGACATAGCGTTTCGTTATTAGGTATGAAGGCACGGGTCGCTCGCTGTCCCTCAAACTAATCCACCAGCTCCGGCAGCAAAGTATGACACTCGGGGGCGCTGTGGTCGAGATGAAGAAAGCCGCACAGATCTCTGCCAAATCTGACAACCAGCCATCCGCATCGGGTGAGAGAGTGTCCGAGTAAAATGTCATGAATAAATCATGGTTCATAGATATGCGGCTACTAGATTTTGAACAGGACATGTTACATCTGACTGTATCTCTACTAGTATCTGAACAAGCACTCCCTTATACACTCATAACAGCACACCAGGCATTAGTTACGTAATTTTCATGCCACAAAATTCAATATCCAATATCTTCCCTCCGAAGGTCGCATCCTACACGAGGTTGTGCTGAGTGAGTCTATCCGGTACGCCAGCGAGGACCCGGTGGAGCGGTGGTTGAACGGCCTCCTCTGTCTGGATGTGTTGGACGTGCCACGAGTCCTCTCCGGCTGTCCCGTCCCAGCGTCATGTGACCTGTACTACGTCAACCGCGACACACTCTTCTCGTACCACAAGGCCTCCGAGGCCTTCCTCCAGCGGCTCATGGCCCTCTACGTCGCCTCACACTACAAGGTGGGAGGGGCTTGCTGATAATTGTAGTTGATCGCCTACAAATGTGTAATAAAGTGTACTTCAGTCATCTACACTAGACAGCAGTCTGTAGACCTACAATAGACAAGATGTCTGATTTATGGACTGTGCACAGTATGACTGCACCACAGGGTGAACTGCAAGGTGTACGAGTCCAATGATAAAACAAAATGTACTCACAACCGACACCTCCCCCCCCCCCCCCCCCCCACAGAACACACCCAATGACCTACAGCTGCTGTCTGACGCCCCGGCTCACCACGTGTTCTGCCTGCTTGGTCCCGTCGACACCAACTCTACAGCCCTGCCGGAGGTCCTGTGTGTGCTTCAGGTAACCATGGCAACTACTGGGGACCGCATTCTGCAGTCATTATAGACAGCCTTGAAACTTGGCTCTCACTCTATCCCTGCTGTGCAATACTGACACTGTTTTCCCAATTTTGTCGGTTGTAACAGATAATTTTGTTGGTTGCTACAGATAATTTGTTGGTTGCTATGGATAATTGCTATGGTTGCTATGGTGACAGGTTTGTCTGGAGGGAGAGATCTCCAAGCAGTCTGTGATGAACAGCCTTAACCGCGGGAAGCGGGCCTCGGGAGACATGATCCCCTGGACAGTGTCACAACAGGTGTGGGGTTGACCGCATGATATCAAGTCTTTTAAGAATGCTAGTTTGTCTATGTTTGTACAAATACAAATGTTTGTACATGGTCACTAGTTCAAAGATATGAATGTCATGTTACAGTTCCAAGACCATGATTTCCCCAGTTTGAGTGGAGCTAGAGTTGTTAGGATCGCTACCCATCCAGAATACCAGGGGGTGAGTGTTGAAAGTTTGTGGAATATGACTCCGTTATACCAAGGAGTGAATATGAACTATCAAGTGTACTCCAGTGTAGTCTTGTTGTCGCTGACTGAGGAGTTGATTTTGATGTTCGCACAATGCACAGTTGCCAGCACAAGCCCCTGAGACTCGTGTATTTGCAGATGGGGTACGGGAGCCGTGCGCTCGAGCTACTGCAGAAGTATTACGAGGGTCGAGTAATCAGTCTAGTGGAGACGGACAACATTCCCCAACAGGCCGCGGAGACCGTGCCGTCAGAGGTATGACCTATATCTAGATCGCTCTGAGATTTTCTCGCTTCTGCGTACTGAGCATGATATGTGTATTATATGTTTTATGTTGTGATATGTTGAATATGTTCATCACTGTATTCAACTTCTCAATGTGGGCAACTGAAGTCTGAAATTATAAGTATATGTATGTATTTAGTGTCAATATATGTGTACTGTACATACACTACTGGTACTCTAATGGAAACACTTAATATTTATATATGTAGTCTCTAACCTACAATATTTAGACTTTTCAGCAGTGTCACACTCTATTTCTTTGTAGGATCTGGGTCTGTTGGAGGAGCGGCTGACCCCTCGCAAGAACCTGCCCCCGCTCCTGCTGAAGCTGTCAGAACGGCCACCGGAGAGACTGGACTACCTCGGTGTGTCATATGGACTGACGGATCAGCTACTCAAGTACGTCAGAGAGTATTGCAAAAAATATTCAATTTGTATTTGGTGTAAATACTCTATTTTGTATAGGATAGTTATGGAGTGCTTTTGAATATATAGATATACAGTAGATAGAGAGTGGCACTTTATTTCCAATAAATCATACAGACAAATTTATTTCCTCAATATATGAGCTGGCACGTTTTATTCCTGTGTTAATCATACACAGCAGAGATCTGCACGTTACCTGCTTGTTACACTAGGTTCTGGAAGAGGTCGGGATTCACTCCTGTATATCTGAGACAGACCGCAGTGAGTATAGATATAAATCCTCAGAACATACACCACCCATCTCCTTATAACAATTACTCAGAACATAGCTGAACCAATAGGTCGGGATTCACTCCCGTGTATCTGAGACAGACCGCAGTGAGTATAGATATAAATCCTCAGAACATACACCACCCATCTCCTTATAACAATTACTCAGAACATAGCTGAACCAATTGCATGATTTTAAGAAAAAAAACCACAGATCCCCTGCAAAAAAAAAATACAGTTCTACTTACTGTATATGAATTTAACATGGCACCAGTATCACATCAGATATATTGTGCAGTTATTACATGTACAATGCCCCTGTACTTGTATCTGTAAGTATCAATGTGATGTATACCAACTATCATGAACAGATCACACAATTATTGATGCTGTATTGACCTCGTGTTCTGTTGTCCAGAACGAGCTGACCGGAGAGCACTCGTGTATCATGCTGAAGGCTCTAGAACACGACGAGGCCGACAGCGATACAGAGGACGACAACACGACCTGGCTCAAGGCGTACTGGGCTGGTAAATAGTCATAGTAATGGAAATTACGACTGCAGAAAGATGGTAGTCTCTTGGAAACTTCATCTGTAAACTTGTGATTTTGTTTTGCAACAAACATGATACAAACATTACTCAAGTTTGCATTTGAATACCGGGTCTATTTTCTTGTTTTCTGCTACTCAAGTCTTGAAGAACTAATGATATGTGTGTGTATTTTCAGATTTTCGCAGGCGGTTTGTGTCTCTCCTGTCTTACCAGTTCAAGGAATTCAGGCCATCTCTGTCCTTGAGTCTTCTGCAGCAGAAGAAATTCAAAGAACCCCCAAAAGGTATGTTACCTGTATTCAGGACCTTTAGCAGTATTGTTGAATGTTTTTAGGAAGAGCAGAGCTCTTCCTCTATGGTGTTGGTTTTTTTTGGATTTTGGAGAATTTTCCTTTGTTTACATTTCTGAAAGTCCGACTTGGAGCCAGAGCAGACCATTCAATTGTGGCTAATTAGGAGGGCCTGAGGCCAGTTGGAAGGAATATGACAACCGTGTACCCAAGTATGGTTACTGTAATAAGTTATAAGCAATAATAGCCACAGGAGACGTGTGTTCCGACCGTTTATTTTTTTGTGTGTGTCACCGTTTCATCACCCATCACCACTCCCGTTTTGATCTTCTCTGAAACAGGGCTTCCTTGTATCAGATGCACTCAAAATTTTGCATAAACATTCCACACTACATAGATAGTACATAAGCTATTGCAAAAATGGAGAAACGGCTTGATACGGCAACATAATAATTGAAAACTTGTGGCAAGTGCTGGTATGTCCAGTAGGCCAAATGCAAATAAGCGTGGCCCCTATAGTGGTTGCTCGCGAGGTAGCCAGCCACACTCAACCCGCTTCCTCCCCGTCCCCCCCCCCCCCCCCTCCCATCCTCGTGAAGACGTCGGACTACGACCCAATCGTGATAAATGAAAGCTGGCCCGCACCCGGGTAAAAATCAGGTCTGATGAATGATCCGATGAGTTTTCTCGCATGAATATATCGCTAAACTATCTGCAAGATCGCGATCGGCGATTACTGATGCATTTCAGAAATATGATCCACCTCGAGAGATCATATATGCCGATGACAACAAGTTCACTTTCTTCACGATGCCTCCCCCCTCCTCTGCCACCTAAACATCGCGGTGAGCGTGCCTCATAGCCTAATGAATGTTTAATGAGATGACATCGCGAGATACTGCAGCACTTAATACAAAAATAAATCAATTGATCATAGCTTATCAACCATCTTTTAAAATCGATGATTGTTGGTTGAGTCATGTTTCAAGCACTCGATTATATTGTGCATGATAGGTAACTAGTAATTAGGTTACTAGAATCATACACAAATGATCAAAGCAAAAATCGCCAGTCGAGTTCGTAATGCAGCAATCACATCATCACGTTTATCACAAATGACAGTTCTCATCATTATGAACCGCACAACTTTCCTGTAGGGGCCTACTGCATGCTGCAAGAGCGCCATCTGTTGAATGTCACGTGATCAGATAGGCCTGTGATTGCTACACCACTATTATTGGTTGCATGGGAATCGTGATGTGGCATTCTGAGCTGTGTAGTTTAGACATATAACATGTCTACTGATGGAGATAGAAAATAAACCGATGGGTAAATACTAATTAGGTCTATTATTGACCACAGTAAATTTAGTTAAAACATAAAACATTTATTTTTGGGCACAATAAGGTAAAGGTTGTGTCCACTACATATTTCATGACTGTAACCGAATAGGTTAACATTAACTTTCCTAGTTGTGTCTATTGGGGCCTATTGACCACAATAAAAAATAGTTAGGACACGAAACATTGACTATTAGGTTCAAGATAAAGGTTCTGGTAAATATAAATTTGATGCTTGTAGTGGTTGTCATATTATGAAAATAAGTTAACATCGATTTTTGCTAGTTGATTCTATTAATAGTTTGGGGGGGGGGGGGAGTGATTTTTTTTTTTTGGGGGGGGGGGGGGGCGTGATAGGGCTACGGGAGATACACTCCAGCAGTCGTCAGCGACTGGAGAACATCTAGTTTCGAAGATGGGAGCAGATGGGATGGTATCAATCAATTTTATATTAGGCCAAATCAACATTGATTGGCCAGTTGGTACAATATCATGGGCTACAGTTACAATATGGCCACAACATATATGTACCGAATAGGATACAGTATTCGAGGGTTTTGAACTAGTTCTGTGCAAACATTTTCAAAGCTCTTCCTTTGAGGCCAGTGGCCCTTGTTTATGTCATATTCTACTTGTATTGAAGCAAAGAGAGTTATCATGCATATTAGATTTGATTCATACATATCATAATGATCTCCTCCATCAAAATGTAAATGGAAAAATCCTACCTGCAGCGCTGTCGGCGGATGAGTTGAAGGTGCATCTAACCCCATATGACATCCAGCGATTGGAGTTGTACTCCCAGAACATGGTCGACTACCATCTCGTCATGGACCTGTTGCCGACCCTAGCAAGGCTTTACTTCCTACAGCGGCTAGACATCGGGCTCAGCGCTGCACAGGCTGTAAGTGTCTGTTTGTGTGTGTGGGAGGGGCAGGGGAGTTTATGAGGGCATCTCTCAGTTGATCTTGCTCACAGAGTGTTTATTATAAAGGTAGATGTGTGGCAATAAATATCTGTAATTATTGAATCTCTCAGTTGATCTTGCTCACAGAGCAAGATAAATATCTGCAATTATTCAATCTCTCAGTTGATCTTGCTCACAGAGTGTTTATTATAAAGGTAGATGTATGGCAATAAATATCTGTAATTATTGAATCTCTCAGTTGATCTTGCTCACAGAGCAAGATAAATATCTGCAATTATTCAATCTCTCAGTTGATCTTGCTCACAGAGTGTTTATTATAAAGGTAGATGTATGGCAATAAATATCTGTAATTATTGAATCTCTCAGTTGATCTTGCTCACAGAGCAAGATAAATATCTGCAATTATTCAATCTCTCAGTTGATCTTGCTCACATAGTGTTTATTATAAAGGTAGATGTATGGCAATAAATATCTGCAATTATTGAATCTCTCAGTTGATCTTGCTCACAGAGTGTTTATTATAAAGGTAGATGTATGGCAATAAATATCTGACATTATTGAATCTCTCAGTTGATCTTGCTCACAAAGTGTTTGTTATAGAGGTAAATGTGTGGCAATAAAAATCTGACAATGTTGAATCCCTGAGGTAATCTGGCTCACAAAGTGTTTGTTATAGAGGTAAATGTGTGGCAATAAACTTCTGATATTATTGAATCCCTCAGGTAATCTTGCTCACAAAATGTTTGTTATGGACATAAATGTGTGGCAATAAATATCTGATAATATTGAATCCCTGAGGTAATCTTGCTCACAAAGTGTTTGTTATAGAGGTAAATGTGTGGCAATAAAAATCTGACAATATTAAATCCCTGTGGTAATTTTGCTCATAAAGTGTTTGTTATAGAGGTAAATGTGTGGCAATAAATATCTGATAATATTGAATCCCTGAGGTAATCTTGCTCACAAAGTGTTTGTTATAGAGGTAAGTGTATGGCAATAAATATCTGACATTATTGTATCCCCCGAACAAAGTTCGGCGGATACTATGGATTTGGCTTCGTCATCCGCGTCCGCGTCCGCAGAGATTTTCTTGTGAACGCGCTACAGGCCGCAATTCTCACCCGATCACCATTATTTTTTGCAGGCACATATATAATGGTAAGATCCCGACACCAATCGATTTTGGTTGCCGTGGCAACTGAATTGGTCGTTTGAGGACACATTTTGCATTGAAAACAGCCTGTTTGAGACACATGGCTTGTGAACGCGCTACAGGCCGCAATTCTCACCCGATCACCATTATTTTTTACAGGCACATATATTATGGTAAGATCCCGACACCAATCGATTTTGGTTGCCGTGGCAACTGAATTGGTCGTTTGGGGACACATTTTGCATTGAAAACAGCCTGTTTGAGACACATGGCTTGTGAACGCTCCTGATGGCAATTTTTGACGAATCTCGATAATATTTGCAAGTTTCATTGGGAAGGGCTGTCACACGAAACCAATCGTTTTTTAGAATGATCATATAAATATTAATATGTTAACAGCCTAACTTATTACAGAATTTGGAAATATCCATTTTGACATGTGAGATCATTCCAATAGCCTGTACAATGGAAGGTAATGACACTGGTATCTTGTTCATAATGGAGAACAGGACAATATTACTGAATAAGTTAACATTAGTTTTACTAGTTAAGTCTATTATTGTCCACAATAAAAATAGTTAAGACGAGAAACGTTTATTATTAGGCTCAACAAGGTAAAGGTTTTGTCCAGTACAGATTTCATGGGTGTAACTGAATAAGTTAATATTATTTTTAATAGTTAAGTCTATTATTGACCACAATAAAAATAGTTAAGACAAGAAATATTTATTATTAACCTCAACAAGGTAAATGTTTTGTCCAGTACAAATTTCATTGGTGTAACCGAATAAGTTAACATTATTTTCACTAGTTAAGTCTATTATTGACCACAATAAAAATAGTTAAGTCTATTATTGACCACAATAAAAATAGTTAAGAGGAGAAATATTTATTATTAAGCTCAACAAGGTGAAAGTATGTCCAGTACAGATTTCATGGGTGTACTGAATAAGTTAACATTATTTTTACTAGTTAAGTCTATTATTGACCACAATAAAAATAGTTAAGACAAGAAATATTTATTATTGGGCTCAACAAGGTAAAGATTCTGTCCAGTAGACATTATATGTCTGTAACCAAATAAGTTTTTTTTTTTTTTGCTAGTTCAGTCTATTATTGACCTCAATAAAAATAGTTGAGATGAGAAACAATTATTATTGAGCTCAACAAGGTTAAGGTTTTGTCCGGTAGAAATTTCTGGGTGTAACCAAATAAGTTAACATCATTTTTAGGAAGAGCAGAGCTCTTCCTCTATGATGTTGGTTTTTTTTGGATTTTGGAGAATTTTCCTTTGTTTACATTTCTGAAAGTCCGACTTGGAGCCAGAGCAGACCATTCAATTGTGGCTAATTAGGAGGGCCCGGGGCCAGTTGGAAAGAATATGACACCCGTGTACCCAAGTATGGTTACTGTAATAAGTTATAAGCAATAATAGCCACAGGAGACGTGTGTTCCGACCGTTTATTTTTTTTGTGTGTCACCGTTTCATCACCCATCACCACTCCCGTTTTGATCTTCTCTGAAATAGGGCTTTCTTGTATCAGATGCACTCAAAATTTTGCATAAACATTCCACACTACATAGATAGTACATAAGCTATTGCAAAAATGGAAAAACGCTTGATACGGCAACACAATAATTGAAAACTTGTGGCAAGAGCTGGTATGTCCAGTAGGCCAAATGCAAATGAGTGTGGCCCCCTCCTAGTGTTTGTTCGCCAGGCAGCCAGCCACACTCGACCCGCTTCATCCCCATTCCGCACCACCTCTCCTCACCACCTCCCCCCCCCCCCCCCCCCCCCCCCCGCCCTCCCATCCGACTACGACCCAATCGTTATAAATGAAAGCTAGGCCGCACCCGGGTAAAAATCAGGTCTGCTGAATGGTCCGATGAGTTTGTCGCATGAATATATCGCTAAACTATCTGCAAGATCGCAATCGTCGATACTGATGGATTTCAGAAATAAGATCCACCTCGAGAGATCATATATGCCGATGACAACAAGTTCACTTTCTTCACTATGCCTCCCCCCTCCTCTTCCACCTAAACATCGCGGTGAGCGTGCCTCATAGCCTAATGAATAATTAATGAGATGAAATCACGAGATACTGTTAATACAAAAATAAATCAGTTGATCATAGCTTATCAATCATTAAAATCAATGATTTGTTGGTTGAGTCATGTTTCAATTGCTCGATTATTTTGTGCATGATAGGTTACCAGTAATTGGAATCGTACACAAATATGCAGCAATCTGAATCACATCATCACGTTTGTCACAAATGCCAGTTCTCATCATAACGGACCGCACATCTTTCCTGTAGGGGCCTACTGCATGCTTCAAGAGCGCCATCTGTTGAATGTCACGTATGATCAGATAGGCCTGTTGTTGCTACACCACTATTATTGGTTGCATGGGAATCGTGATGTGGCATTCTGAGCTGTGACATTGTTTAGACAATTAACAAGACATATAACATGTCTACTGATGGAGATAAAAAATAAACCGATGGGTAAATACTAATTAGGTCTATTATTGACCACAGTAAATTTAATTAAGACATAAAACATTTATTATTGGGCACAATAAGGTAAAGGTTCTGTCCACTACATATTTCATGACTGTAACCGAATAGGTTAACATTAACTTTACTAGTTGTGTCTACTAGGGCCTATTGACCACAATAAAAAATAGTTAGGACATGAAACATTGACTATTAGGTTCAAGATAAAGGTTCTGGTAAATATTAATTTGATGCTTGTAGTAGGTATGGTCATAATATGAAAATAAGTTAACATCGATTTTTGCTAGTTGAATCTATTAATAGTTTGGGGGGGGGGGGGGACTTTTTTTGTGGGGGGTTGATAGGGCTACGGGAGATACACTCCAGCAGTCGCCAGTGACTGGAGAACATCTAGTTTGGAAGATGGGACTAGATGGAATCAGTACCTTAATAATGGTATCAATCAATTTATATTAGGCCAAATCAACAATAAGCAAATGATTGGCCAGTACAATATCATGGGCTACAGTTACAATATGGCCACAACATATATGTACCGAATAGGATACGATTAGGTTTTGAAATAGTTCTGTGCAAACATTTTCAAAGCTCTTCCTATGAGGCCAGTGGCCCTTGTTACAAGTTAAGTCTATTATTGACCATAATGAAAATAGTTAAGACAAGAAATATTTATTATTGGGCTCAACAAGGTGAAGGCTTTGTCCAGTAGAGATTTTATGGCTGTGACCAAATAAGTTAACATTATTTCTTGCTAGTTAAGTCTATTATTGATCACAATAGCTTTTTATGAAAACATTGATCAACCTTTACTTTGAATTTCAACTTGAGACCATGATTGGCACAAATTATGAGTTAAAATATAACTTATGGTGAAAAATTCGATCTGGCTCCAATTTCTTCATCTTGAAATGCAGTTTTGGTCAACTTTTACTTTGAATTTCAACTTGAAAGCATGTTTGGCACATATTATGAGTCGAAATATAACTCATGGTGAAAAGTTCGATCTGGCTCCAATTTCGTCATCTTGAAATGCAGTTTTGGTCAATTTTTAGTTTGAATTTCAACTTGAAACCAAGTTTGGCACATATTGTGAGTTAATATATAACTTATGATGAAAAGTTCGATCTGGCTCCAATTTCTTCATCTTGAAATGCAGTTTTGGTAAACTTTTAGCTTGAATTTCAACATGAAACCAAGTTTGGCACATATTATGAGTTAAAATATAACTTATGACAAAAAGTTCTATCTGACTCCAATTTCTTCATCTTGAAATGCAGTTTTGGTCAACTTTTACATTGAATTTCAACTTAATACCAAGTTTGGCACATATTATGAGTTGAAATATAACTCATGGCGAAAAGTTTGATCTGGCTCCAATTTCGTCATCTTGAAATGCAGTTTTGGTCAACTTTTAGTTTGAATTTCAACTTGAAACCAAGTTGGGCAGGTATTATGAGTTAAAATATAACTTATGACGAAAAGTTCGATCTGGCTCCAATTTTGTCATCTTGAAATGCAGTTTTGGTTAACTTTTACTTTGAATTTCAACTTGGAACCAAGTAAGTAAAATATTCTGAGTTGAAATATAAATAGGTGAAAAGATTGATCTATCTGTATTTTCGTTATTTTATCAAACATGTTGAAATGGAAATTCATATAAAGAGATTTCAGTGGTGATTTTGAATTCGACCTTCAATAACCTCGGAAGATCAGTGCAGCAATTTTGGTGGGGAAAAGAAAACAGTTGTGACTTGAGATTTAACATTTCTCTGGTAATCTTTTTTAGCCCTTGCTCTAGTTTTTCACACTTGACAGTGATATATTTGGGGCAACAGAGATGATAGGGCTACGGGGGATACACCCAAGCGGTCGTAGGCGACCGGAAGCGTCTAGTTAAATCCCTGAGGTAATCTTGCTCACAAAGTGTTCGTTATAGAGGTAAGTGTATGGCAATAAATATCTGACATTATTAAATCCCTGAGGTAATCTTGCTCACAAAGTGTTCGTTATAGAGGTAAGTGTATGGCAATAAATATTCGACAATATTGAATCCCTGAGGTAATCTCACTCACAGAGTGTTTGTTATAGAGGTGAATGTGTGGCAATAAATATCTGACAATATTTAATCCCTCAGGTAATCTTGCTCACAAAGTGTTTGTTATAGAGGTAAATGTATGGCAATAAATATCTGACAATATTGAATCCCTGAGGTAATCTTGCTCACAAAGTGTTTGTTATAGAGGTAAATGTGTGGTACACATGTTTATTACAAAAATGTTTATTTTTGACCTACCATGAATTTATGGCAATAAAAAAACTGACATTTTTTTAAGACATCTGACATCTTTCAGATGATCTTGCTCGATAATCTCGCTCGCAAAAGTGTCCATTATAGATGTAAACTCTGAAAATGAATATTTTCCATTGTTGCATGCTTTGGGCTAGTGTCCCCAAAGTGTTTAGGTCATGGTATGACAATGAATATCTTCAGAAATCTCTCTTTATGTATTTCTGATATCTCCTATTACTTTACTTCCGAGACTACCTTGCTCCCCAGCATGTTTATCTTAGAGGTGAGACTATCTGACTTTGAACCCCTCAGGCTATCCTGCTGTCGATGGGGCTCCAGCACAAGACAGTGGACCAGGTTGAGAAGGACTTGGAGCTTCCAGCCACCCAGATCCTAGGACTCTTCAACAGAGCCATCCGCAAAGTCAAACAGGTGAGGTCATCAGTAGCTATCTGCTGTATGTATGGGGAATACTCTATTCAACCATATACAAATATTTGGCCTAATTCTCGTGGATACTCCTGAAATAGTGTGAAATATGTGATGTAAAGTTGGGGACTTGTGTGCCATCCAGTCTATACTTTGTCCTTCTGCAACTTAACATTTCCCATTGTCATACAGCACCTGAGCGGTATCCAGGAGGCTGCCATGGAAACGACCCTGGCTGACCGTAAGGAGGTTACCATGGAACCCTCAAAACAGACCCTTGAACAGGACCTGGTGCGTAGACACTAATATCATGGGAAAGTAGCTTGGAATTTTTCAACTGTTCAAATTCTCCAGGCCGACATCACTGTAACTTGTTCCGTGACTCTCACAGACGGAGGGTGCAGAGGAGGTGACAAGAGCACAGTCAGCCCAACTCAAAGTCCTACAGACGTCTGACTTAGCACAGTACAGTATCCAGGGCTCCGAGGCCACGTGGGACAAGGCGCTTAAAGGCAGCTCACAGGGTCTCGTTAGTGTTAAAAGGTCAGTGTGGTGTGCGCTCTTTGGTCATGACAGTATATAACAGTATATTGTGGAAAATACTAATTGATGGAATACATTTCTCATTCATACATTTAATTATTTATATTTAGTTCATTTGGATTTGAGCAGGATACAAAGTTCTTGTCTTACATTCACAGTTCACTGGAGAAGAAAAGGAAAGCAAAGGAAGATGGACAAAATAGTAGCAAACATAAGCAAGGCAAAAAACATAAAAAGTTCAAATCTCATAATGGAAAATAGATTATTGTTTACAGTATGTATTACTTTTATTGTTGTGGATAAATGGGTCATTAATATACATGTGAATATCAAGCGTGTGTTTTATGAAATATGTAAAGTTAATGGTGAATAAAATTGTATTATGAAAACCGTACGCTGTAGTTAAATGTTTGAGGATTCCAATTGATTGATGATTGATGCAGACATAGATGCTTACATTATACATCATAATGTATCCAACTACTTGTATTCGCCATGTTTTCCTCGATTTATCTAAATTACAACCACTAAGACCCAAAGCCTTCCATATTTTTAGGTTACCGGACCTTTGGTCCGATAACCTATTGGCATGGCGTTGCGTCCGTCGTCCGTCCGGCGTTAACATTTTTATCTTTAAAGTTAACGATCGAATCTTTCTGAAATTTTGCACAAAAATGCCTAAAAATATTTTGAGAAGGAGGTATTTTTTTGTTTTTTGATTTTCGCATTTTTTTCAAAATGGCGGCCGTTTTTGTCGAAAAACGCTAAATTTTGGACTTTGACGGCCATTTTCTCAAAAACTGTCTGATCAGTTTTGAGTTTTTGGTTTCAAAAGATTCCCCTCATATACCTCTGTGATATGTATAAGTTTGGTTGCCCTAAATCTGCCGGTTTCCGTGTGGCGGCCATTTTGAATTTTTGGCGGGTCGGCGTAAAAAAAAATTTTCGCCCCAAATCGCATTACTATCCATTTTGGGCCATTTCTAGGGCAAAAAAAAATTTTCACCCTTTGAAAAAAAATTTGGACTTAGAAAATTTTCGGCACTTTTTCCCTTCATAATGGGAGCTGTCCGGACTGTACTCATAGAACGCTTGAAGATAGAGCTTAGAAATTGGCACTTTCAAATGGGAAGTCATATATGGCGACTTGTGTGGTGACCTTGAATTTGACCTTGGATGACCTTGAAAGGTCAAAACAGCCATTTTTGGGTCGAAAAACGCTCAAATTTGCACCTGGTCTGTATTTTCTCAAAAACTGTCTGATCAGTTTTGAGATTTTTGCTTAAAAAGATTCCTCTTATATACCTCTGTGACCTGTATAAGTTTTGTTGCCCTTGAATCGCCGATCTCAGTGTGGCGGCCATTTTGAATTTTTGACGAGTCGGCGAAAAAAATTTTCTTCGCCCCAAATCGCATTACTATCCATTTTGGGCCATTTCCAGGCAAAAAAAATTTTCACCCTTTGAAAAAACTTTTGGACTTGGAAAATTTTCGGCACTTCTTTCCTTCATAATGGGAGCTGTCAGGACTGTACTCATAGAACGCTTGAAGATAGAGCTTAGAAATTGGCACTTTCAAATGGGAAGTCATATATGGCGACTTGTGTGGTGACCTTGAATTTGACCTTCGATGACCTTGAAAGGTCAAAACAGCCATTTTGGGGTCAAAAAATGCCCAGATTTGCCTCTGTAGATGAAATGCTTGCAGATAGAGCTCATGTTCGCATTATGAACATATAGGAAGACATACATGGCACAACTAATGATGACCTTGAACTTGACGTCAGATGACCTTGAGTGCCAAATGTCTGACTTGGAATGTGTAAATTGACCTGAGCGGCCTAAACGATTCCACCCAACATATAGAATATCAAATGCTGCACACATACATGTAATGGTTACATCGAAGTTCATACGGATGACCTTGATTGGTAAATCCCAAGATCATATGTTTACACTGCGAACCTTGATTGGTAAATCTCAAGGTCTGTTACCTGCCAATGCTGCCATGGCCAAACCAAAATTGTCCGGTAACCTATCTTAGCCTTTGGGCTAATTTTTAGGAAGAGCAGGGCTCTTCCTCTATGATGTTGGTTTTTTTTGGATTTTTGAATTTTTTCTTTTGTTTACATTCTTGAAAGTGCCACTTGGAACCACAACAGGCTATTCAACTGTGGCTAATTGGGAGGGCCCGGGGCCCGTTGGGAGGAAAATGACGCCCGTGTACCTAATCATGGTTAATGTAATAAGTTATTAGCGATAATAATCCCAGGAGACGTGTGTTCCGACCGTTTTTTTTTTTGTATGTCACCGTTTCATACCCATCACCACTCCCGTTTTGATCTCCACTGGAACAGTGCTTTCTTGCAATCATATGCACTCAAAGTTTTGGATATACATTCCGCACAATATATAGATACAGTATGGTATTGCAACAATGAAAGACAAGTTGATACGGCAACATAATAATTATGTGTTAGTGGTGGTATTCCATATTCCAGTGGGCAAATTCAATTCTCGTGTGGCCCCGATAAGCAGTCACGGCAGTCGGCCCGCCAGAGAGTCACTGAATTGTCCAATCGGGAAGCTTTCTTGGCGGACACACCCACATGTTTATGAAATACACGTGGATATAATGATATGCAAATGATCACGTGAGCGAGTCCCGCCAATTAGCGTACTGCCCCAAAAAATTGCTGCAGGGTCAAGGTCAAAATGCCAGCCGCCAAGAGATCGTCCAACCATAGAACTCCCAACTGAGTGCGGTATTTGTGGAAATACTTGTTACGACCCAAATAAATGGTCTTTTCTATGACTCTTTCCTACTTCACTGGTAATACTTCATAAAAATATCACCACCGAAAGCTTGTTTATGGGGAAATCTAATCAGAATTGCCACTGAAGTGAAGCGAGATTTCAACGAGATTTGACTAAAAGGAACAGTCGGAAACAAACAAACAAAACTTGGCAGATTTGCGGAGCTTTTACATGGGAAAAAATTTGGGCAAGGAGAAACATGATCGCATTGATGAAAAAAGCTTTCATACATGTCATGAATTATTGGAAATGCAGACAAGTTACTGAAATGTCTCGATCTGCAGTACAAATCAAAACACTGAAAAAAAATCCATAAAGAAATTTAAATCTAAGACTAAAGCTCAAAAAACATTGTGCCTCCTAAATCAGAAAAACATAATCAGAACCTTGAAAATCTTACACATTGGTCCCAAAAATAGTCGGGTGATTTTTAAACGTGTTCAATAAGGTAAAGCTTCTGACTTGTAGAGATTTCATGGCTGTAACGGAATAAATAACATTAGTTTTATTGATTAAGTCTTATTGGCCACAATAAAAATAATTATTACAAGAAACATTTATTATTGGGTTCAACAATGTAAAGGTTCTGGGGCCCAGACGAGTCGACAGGTACCCAAATTCGGGGCGGGTCATACAATTACCTGGATTGGAATTTTGTTACTCGTATTTGAGAACAAATAAAGATATAGTTTTGAATATTTGTGATAAACACTAGTAAAATCACAAGAATGACAAGGAAATCATCAGGAAAAAAAACGATAGTTTTATGAGGTCATGACATTGTGATCTTTCTCAAACTTGAAAATACTGGTAATTACTGACGAAACAAATAATATGTGTCAAAGATCAATGTCTGGCGTTTACGTGTTACAAATTGCTTCAGTGAGTATCATTCAAATTTTGCTATATATTTGGACGGGTCGGGTCAGACGACACAGGTACCCGGTTCGGAAATTTCCGACTCACTCGGGCCCTAAAAAGTTCTATCCAGTCATGACTAACCGAATAGGTTATCATTAGTTTTACTAGTTAAGTCTATTATTGACCACAATAAAAATAGTTACATGACAAGAAAATAGTTACATGACAAATTTATTGGCCCAACAAGGTATAGATTCTGCCCAGTAGAGTTACAATATGGCCACAACATATATGTACCAAATCAAATACAATATTCAAGGGTTTTTAAATAGTTTTGTGCAAACATTTTCGAAGCTCTTCCTTTGAGGCCAGTGGCCCTTGTTCAATCATCTCATTTACAGATAAAAAGAATTTAAAGCACGCAATGCGTTTTTACCACAATAACCGAGGATAATTAAGAGTCATGCTCAATGCAGGTCAGGAATGTTCAAAAACAACAAAAACTGGACATGGTTCTGATATAAGTCATTTTATTCTGATCAAGTTTCATGTACAAAGTACTGTATGTGCACTGGTACACAAATGTCTAGTGTGTGTTGGAAAAATGCAGTCTGTTCGAAACATAAACCCAGGTGTCCCACTCTCTCGAAGGCGCACGAGAGAGTGGGACACCTGGGTTTATTCAAAACATTGATGTACACAAACGAATTGCTCACTGTACAATATATCACAGTTACTAACTATATTGTAAAACATGACTAATTGTGACGAATTTCACCACTTGTCATATTATTTACTAATTTTTTGGGCCAGTGGATGGAAAATTGAAGAAAGTCATACAGAAATATACAACAACAGTACTAGTATGTTATTATACTACTGTACACAATGCACATAATAATTTACAATCGCTAAGACGATAATCCAGGTTACATAAATATCAGATGCGTACATGTATTCACCCAGCCCAGTAGTAAACTACACGTGGTTCAGATGTCGCCGTCCTGTGAGAGCGTGGTGTCCTCATGGACGAGCATGGTGTCCTCAAGGACCAGGTCTGGGAGAGTATTGGGCTTGCTCAGGTTGAGACGGGCGCGGATTGACGTTGCTGTAGTTGGACGAGCGACTTCGGTCGTGGCTTTCTTTAGCGCCGCAGCTTTACCTGGGTCCGCCCACGACACTTCGGGCTCCTCCTCAAAAGCTTCGTTGTCGTTCCCTTGTAAGCTATCTGGTTTCGAGGACGTATCATCTTCAATAGATGATTTGTCGTCCACGGGTTCAGCATTGCTGTCTGGCTCGGAAGACTTCTCTGCTTCATCTTGGGCATTGTCGGCTACTTCTGTGGCTTGAATATCGTCAACAACTTCTTTGAATTCGTCACTGGTACTACCATCATTTTTCGCTTGATGACTCTTTCCGTCGTCTGTTACCCTCTCTGGTATCTGTTGCATCTTGGGCTCGAGTTCTGACGTTTTCCGGGAGGGCGCGCTCTCGGTCTCGGGTTCGAAGCCCATGCTGTCAGTGACAGAGGACCTGAAGGTCCTGCCCTTTGTGACAGGCATCACCGTGGGTTGAGGGCTGTCCTCGGCCGACAGCTCCTTGAAGTCTGGCAGGGTCTTGGTATACCCCTCCCTCGCCACCAACCAGTACGTGTTGACTTTACCCAGGCCCTGTACAATACACACAAGAATTTCTGCAAGGTTTGCCAAGTCTGGACAATACATATAAATGGCGACGACTCAATCGTATTTCATGGCCTATAGTCAGTTTTATTTTCGTTGGAGTTCATACCGTATGTAATATGATTGAGATATTGTTAGGGTATTGTTATTTGTGCTGCAGTATTCATTATCCAGAATAATGATATCGAGAATCTAACCTTGACGTCAAGCGGGTCATTTCTTGATGCGATTGTGTAGCCAGAGAACTTCTTCAGGATCTTGTAGGTCATCTCACTCAGGTGAATCCGCATTGCTGGAGATGTAAATGAAGTAAACACCCATTCACTAGTTAATATTAGTTCATCAATTAACATAATTGAGCGCGAAATTGTCCTATATACATGTATTATGTCTACTCACGCATGCCGCCCGATTCCATGGTTTGAGCGATGGTGACCGTGTTTCCGAAAAGACAGTACCGGGGCATAGTGATCCCCACCACACCTGCAACGGTCGGCCCCGTGTGTAGACCTGAAGGGGAGACAAATTAAATCATTTGACATCAAAGTAAATCTGGGTCTTATACCACAGCCACTTACCACATAATAATTTATATATGCTTTCCTGTCTTGACTTCGACAAGGTGTTATATTTTCCACCAGTGAAGCATTCGGCATTTTTCCCAACATAAGCTCAAACTAGATATAGATATCAGATGCGTACATATGTATACGAATTTACATTTCGGATTACTATGACTATGTAAACCAGCTCTACTCACAGATCAAAGTATATACTGACCGATCCTGATCCTGAGGACGTAGTCGTCTGGCATGTGTGCGACCTTGAAGCCCATGATCCCGCTGAGGAGATCCATGGCGGCATTAGCGATGTCCACGGCGTGGTTGTCGCCGTTACGCCGCGGCAGACCGCTCGCCAACATGTACGCGTCCCCTATCGTCTCCACCTTGTACACGTCATGGCTCGCGATCGCCGAGTCAAAGATCGTGTACAGACGGTTCAACAAGTCCACGACCTGGGAGGGGAGGTGGGGAATGAAAAAAAACATGTTCAGTGGACATTGAACGTGTTACAGTTGAACTTCGAATGCGTTACTTTGTATGAAAGTAGATCTATCCTGTACACTGATAAACGAGTTTTAAAATATGGAACAAATATTGTTCATATGAAATTCCTTGATAAATATATTATTTTTGCTTACATTTAAAGTATGATATTATTAATGATGTTTTTCCTCGGAATAACAGAAGAATGAACATTAGTTGTACCTGCATGGGTGTGCTCTGTGCGGACAGACTGGTGAAGGACACGATGTCAGAGAAGTAGAGACTGACAGAGTCAAAGGACTCGGCCTCCACCGTCTTCCCTCGCTTCAAATCCTCAGCTATAGGCCTGGATTAACACAATACACATCTATAAATGCACATTGAAACAGTTTGTATGTTTATGATAAAAAAAATGCGACCTACAACATGGGATACAAAATATATCAACCACACTAGTTTCAGACTGCCAACTAAGAATCGTTCATTGTACACAATGAGCAGATGAGTACGCTTGTGGATATCATCACGATTCATGAATTCCCTGTCGTTAAAACAGTACAGTTTTCCCATCCATCTAGCTGCTATCGAACAGTGAACACCCGACCGAGCACACGTACTTTGGCAACATGCGGAAGAGGAGCATCTCTGACTTTTTCTTCTCCTCCTCGACCTGCTGAGTCCTCTCCCCCACCACATCCTCCAGATGGTTCGTGTACCGCTCCATCATCCGCACCATGTTGTCCATCACGTTCGTCGACCTGCACACCGGGCGAATCGTACGCGGGGATTTGTTACAGGTTAAAGGGGAAATTGCTTAATTTTCATCCAGTAAGATATTGGTCGACTTGCACATGGATATCAAAGCTGTTTAGGCCTGTGGTCTCTTAATTTGTTTGTGTCAATTTATTACAGCTAATACAAAAGCATGATCTTGATGATGACAAGACAGAACCTACATATAGCATCAAACACTTTTGGAATAAAAACAAAGCCCAACCAAACATATAAAAGACACTGGCGTCATCAGAGGCAGACAGTGTGTAAATATAGTTGTTCCTGCTGTACGCCAGATCGAATTAGTGCACAATTGCCCAATAACTAGTCGGTAGAACTGCAGATAATTGTCAAGATGGAAAAATATACTCATGTCGGTGTGGAAATGTGATGTCAAATTTGAAGTGCTATCAATTGCAAACATGAAAGAATGTTTCAGAATAACATACTTGTTAGGGTTGATCTTCTGTATGTCCTTGATGACATGGCTGGGGCTGGGTCGGTCTTGGGGCTTCTCACTCCAGCAATGTGTCATCACATCCATCAGCTTGTCTGGACATTTACCCTTTGTCTCTGATAGATCTGGCCGAAACGGTGTCCCACGGGGTATTCCTTTCACCTTGTCAATGATTTCTGTCAGAAAAAAGTAATGTCATCAATAAAAGTACAAGTCACGTTGTCAAAAAGTACAACAGCACGAAGTTGTCCAGATAACGTTTCAGTGTAAAATTCTTATTAAACCACAAAGACAATGCTACATACCATCAGGTTCCATATCGTCCTCCAGTTCTGTGTATGGACCATTCCTGGCAAATATCTCCTTGAGAATGATTCCTCCAGCATAAATATCCGCCTCCTGACTTCGAAATGAACTCGCACCATCGTGCTGCTTTCGTAGAACTTCTGGTGCCGTCCAAAACATACCTGAGAGGAAACAACAATGTCATCTAGGTAAACCAGACAGTTAACGTATATTTATTCATATCAATTATAAATATTTAAACGTGTTTCACTTCACAAGGACTGTACTACCAAATGGAAGCTTAAAATACCAAATGAAATTTCTACTGATACGTTCGTTTTTGGTGACAGTTGTGAAGAACGTTGCACCATTTTACTTACGTGAATAACGTGAGAAATCCGACATTTCAGGATCCTCCGTAGCTCCATCTCTGAACTGGAACAGGCCATAGTCTGTAAGCTTGCACGTCCAGCGGCCGTCAATGACACAATTACTGCTCTTCAGTTTGCCGTGTATTTTCAATGGACCGTCGTGTAGGTATTTCAACCCCTATGAAAAATACATAGATACATCAATTGGGTCTTTTAGCTTGGAATAGCTTGAATCTCTCCCAAGAGCCGAAGATTCATATACATATCGCATCTACTTCTAACCTTGAAGATATCAATTGAAATGGAGAACTTGAACATGTCGTCAAGGCCAATGTTGTCATTCCAGATGACGTCCTTCAGGGAAAGTAAGGAAGTGTGATATAGTTATAGCAATTCATGATAATAGATACATTGAATACATGTACGTGTACTCTATAGCCTCACAAAAGGTTGAGTCCTATTAAAATGTGTATATTGCATTCTGTGTACCTGCAGACTTCCTTTGGAGCAGTATTCCCACACCTCCATTATCTCGGGTGGATCTGTCGTCGCCCCAATCATCATTGCCAGGTTGTTGTGTTTTATGTTCGTCATCTAACAATAACGCTTCCAATATAGCTTTGACCGACATACCCCGGTAAGACAGAATTGTGGCTATCTCATCTATACAATATACATTGAAGACGCACCAATGGGTGATGTAGTTGGAAATATCATGTAGTCTAACAAAGGTCACCTACATTTCGCATTTCGACCAGCTGAGCTCTGTCCAGTTTCAGTTTTGGCTTCCTGACATGCTTGACGGCTACGGTTGCTCCACGATACTGCGCCACGTTGACGAAGATCTGGGACTTGTCCTCGGCAGTAGAGCTGACCATGCTGGCCGAGGCCGAGTGTTTTCCCATACTAAGCTGGGACATCATGCCATGTGCATAGGACGAGGCGCGGGAGTGAAGGATACTGGAGGCCTTGGAGCCCGCCAACATCTGGAGACACGAGAGGACTAAGTGCGGATCTATCTACAAGTACGTTTACTGGTACATGCGTTTGTAGGAATGGGTGAAATGTCTTGATGACTCTTGGCAATCGATATCACGACACCGTCTGGGCCGGACGGATGGAAGATACGCAAAGAGGTTGCTACATGCGCTTGTACAAAGAACATACGTACCACACTGAGGTGGTCTTTCTTCTTGTTGGTTTTAAGTTCATTGCGATCCAACTTCCAAGCCATGTCCTTGATACTCTTTTCAAACTGGATTCGCCTGGGGACATCAGCAACCATGGTTCAGAATTCATGTTCCCTTATTTCTTTTGTAATAATTTTTTACTTCAATATTTAGTCACTTTGATAGTATTTTCATCCACTTTATTTGGTTCCACTGTATGAATGTTTATATGACAATATTTTTCATAAGATTTTCGCGTGTTTATTAATTGAAGGGATTATCGGTGAGACCAGGTGGCCCTACCTGTGGATGAGGTAGGCCGCTACTGCTATGATGATGAGAACAACAAACACACAGGCCGGGGCGATGTACAGAGTGAGATTGGGACAGTTCTCGTTGTCATATCCACATACAGGATCAGTGGGAGGTGCGTTCTCCACCCCAGAGCTGCCGTCTCCCCACACCACCGGGGCAACCTCCTGGACAACCTATCAGCAGGAGAGGGTACAAAATATTGTTTTGTTATTAAAGTGAGCACTATCAGAAATTTTATGGAAAATGTGTAATTTGGTAGTACAACAGACAATTAAAAGCAAATGTCCCCGTCAGGCGTTTGTTGTCAATGTACGTATTGAAAATGTTAACAAATATTTGCGAATTTGTTGTATTCACTCCCATACCATTTGTATTTGCCCGCCAGATATGAAAGTTTCAGTGATATCAGCCAAGGTGAAGCGGTCCTTGTCCGCCAGATCGTACAGCGCAAAATTCGGACGCCTGTCTGCATTCTCATCCAGTACAATCGGTGACGTCACATATCCTGAAGAAGAATGTCAAGGTCAAATATAAACATTAAAAGAATACTGTTGCAAAATTAATGTGCAGTGGGGTTAGTACGATTACCACGGTTTTATCAATTGGCGTTGTTGGCTCAGTAAATCAAGAAACACAAATTTCCTCAGAAAATACTGGCTTTGGTTGCGAGGTGTATCTGGATGATATAATAATTTTATCCATTAGTATGTATTCACATCTATCTTATGCAGTGACTCTGGACTGACCTGCTCCGTTGAAGGTCCTTCCCTTGGCCAGGTCAAAGAGCACCTGTCCATCTGTGTAGTCCAGTCCCGCCTGGTCAGCCTCCTCGGCAAGCTGCGTGTACAGCTGCACAGCATCATGCAGAAACGGCGCATATTCATCCGCCTGGACAGTATGAAAAGTGGATAAATCATGTATGTTCCTTTCATACAACTGAATCGGTCGAGTTGTTCTGTCAGACTGGATACGAACACGCTATATGTAGCTATATAAATATGAAATAATGGTGCACTAGGTTGAGGAGACTTCGACCTGATTCAACCCATCATGTTATATCATTATCAACACCTATAAGAGGTCCCGGATGCTTCCTATTCTTTTGTGGCACATTGGTTCTTGTGCACGGCACAAGTTGAATTAATCGTAAAGCCTCTACGTTAAATAAATGTAGCGCAATTGCACTTGGGCGTAAAGGACTAGAGATGTTTGTATCCCTCACCTGTCCGTCCCTGATGCCAAGGGAAGCTCCCCATGCCACCCCAGCAGTGTCAGCCTTGTCATAAAACGTTGAGTCGCCCTCTGTCGGTCGTGGTGTAAACTAGGTAGAACAGTTGAACTCTTTGTTGTGACTGCATACAGTTATTTAGATTCAAAACTGTCCAGTGATAGGTTATCTACGATAATAGCTGTACTGAGATAATAATGTGACCAACTGACTATGAGCAGGTTTTCGAAAGCGCCCTTGGCCTTGTTATCATCGACTCCCGTTCGCCAGATGGCGGCACTGGTCAGCGTGTTGATGACGTCATTGGTTGGGTGATCACTGTTGACGTAAATAAAGACGTAATCTCCGTCCGTCATGCCGCTGTCGGCGGCCTGTAGGAGCCACGTGCGCAGCTCAGACCGCGGCACTACCAGAATCACAACTGGAAGTGTGGGACATTGTGTTATTATTATCTTCGGATCATAACGTCAGCAGTGGAGGACTGTGGTGTGTTATTATTATCTTCGGATCATAACGTCAGCAGTTGAGGACTGTCGGCCCTACTCTTGTTGTCTTGCCGACATTTCAGTGAACATCATTTCAACAGATGTAGTGAACATATTGAAGGCCTCATATGTCAGTAACTTTATTCCACAGATGGATATGTTAATTGATGCCACATGTAGTAGTGGTATTTGAAAAGTCGTAGCTCTACTCACTCCGAGCCTCCTGTTTGAGAGTTCGGTAGACAGCCTTCAAGTCCTCGCTGGTAGGGTCCGGGGACTCGGTCACGGACCGCGTCAAACTGATGTCTTTGTGTGCCTCGAAAGCTTGCTCAATAGAGTAGGCCACCTGTTAGTGTGAGTAACACAGCAACATTACTATTTATGAATGCTTTATTGTTGATATCGATGCTGTTGTTATCCGAAGAGGATCACATGGGCACTGACTTCTTGGTAAGGTTCCGTGTTGGTTGAGGCCAGGAAAGCCTTCGTCCACTTGAATCTCGCCATTGTCTCCATCAGTCCAGGTCCTGAAAACCAAATGGTAGGCTGCTTGTGTGTGAACTTATCGCAGGAAATTCTAGGCACATTCGAAACGATAACTTATTATTTAATATGGTGGTTGCATGGTAATCATGTAAGATAGCCTTGGTAGGCAACATAGGCTAATTATGTGCTATATATATAATCTATGTATACACGACATGCTTATACTTAGGAGACATATGAATCGGTGTTGCAGGTGATAAATAATGTGTCCGCCCCTCTGCATGTCCATGACAACGTCGTGAAGGTACAGAGTGAAGGCTGGTGGTTGTCTTGGTGGTACTGACCGACTGTGTTGATGGGTGGAAGGACTCGTATCAGGGTGTTGTAGACGGCTTTGTTCTCAAATGTCGGACTGTTAGACTGCCAACCAACTATTGGTAAATTACGATATCCCGCCAACTCAGCAATGAACTTCATGGCTGGAAGGGAAAAAGGTTTCACTGTACACATGATCCAGTTCGACTCAGATCTGTGATCAATATTACTAGATCTAGCTAACTCAGAGTCATACAACTAGAGTCATTCTAAAAGTAGTTTGAAACAAACGTTACATTGATTCGGGACTGTGACGTCATATAACCTATAGCCAATAATACACTTACACGTGGAACACGGAGGTCCGATGATAACGTGGGGATTCCACTGATCCCGGACTATGACGTCATATACTCTAGCCAGTGACACATTGCTTTTGCAGTCTGAGTCTTCCCAACGAACACTGATGGAAATGTGAGAAAAAAAGTGTTTAAGGGGCACAATGTGTTCTTGGAGCGTTTACCACCACGAGGTCGAAAATACACGTGTACAGTATCACGTACAGTTCAGACCACAAGTCTAAATTACATGTAGATCCAGACTCACTTGTAAGTGTGCGATCCAAGGGTCGTGAGGTCATCAATAGCCAATCCAAGGCCTCCAACACTGGAACCCGCTTCCAGGTTGCCATAGCGACTCTCTGGGGCCAGCCACGCCACTCTGAACGTCAGAGGCACCGAGCATCTTACAAACAGCCCCAGAAACAGCAGAGTCACACAGATCACATCTCGCAGTTCCATTTTGTCCCTGTGAGTAATCAGGGTTCTGATCAAGGTCAGCAAATGTACATACATAAAAATACATATTATACTTAAATTGTGTACTTATCCGTATAATACAAATGTATGTACATAGGTATACATATTATACGTTATAACACCTTCATGAGAATAACCTGAATCTGTATCAGGTAATATAAACACACATTTCTTTCGTTTACCTGATGATGTGCTCATTACACATAATATTGTGAACCCATTTCCTGATTGACTCAATAATGGTGTTTAATGTAACCAATATTTTATCTCAAGATACCAACACAGCTATGATTTATAAATGGTATAATATTAACACGTGTCTACTTTTTATCCTTCTTCTTGTGTTGCCAAAACTAATTGTCTTTTTTATACA
Organism: Terebella lapidaria; assembly: GCA_949152475.1. NCBI lineage: Eukaryota > Metazoa > Annelida > Polychaeta > Terebellida > Terebellidae > Terebella > Terebella lapidaria. The sequence goes on along the minus strand of OX424565.1, from coordinate 38,441,164 downwards.
GTAATCTTAATATACTACATTGCCATTGTGTGTATTTATTTGTAGTTATTTGTAAAATCTAGTTGTAAGATCACTGGGTACCACATGGTACTGGTAAAGTCACAAGTTAATACATCTACTGGGGTAACCTGTGTTTGTGGGTTCCCACCGTGACGGATCTTGTCAGAAAAATAATGTTGATGCAGGAAATAGGCCCAAGTAATGTGCTGCCCCGTAATACAAGAATGGTATTAAAACTACCTGTTATGTCTCCAAAAAGAATGACAATGTATGAAACGTTATTAACTTACCACGCCTTGTGTACTTAATCACATCGCGAAATATGAAGCCACTAATCCTCTCAATGTTCCTCGGTGTTGTCGCTTGGATTATTGTGTATTCGTAAAATGCGATTAAGAGCGAATTAGACAAATCCTCCGGGAGATGGCGTTAGTGACTGGTCTCGGATAGAGTCAGTGGACCGGGTAAACATTCAACATTTCTCCACAAACGTTTCCAAACAGACCGTGGAGGGCTTTGCATTGACGAGTGACACTCCCTGTTTGGCAGCACATGCCCCGCTGATCAATGCCTCGAGAGGCGCGAATCTGCGTCGTCTGCTTCGAGTGGCTCTCGGGTATCTGCGGACCGTGGGACGTTTTTGTTTCTCTCTCGGAGCGGCCGGCTGAATCGACAGTCCGCGCGCACACACGGACTTGGATCGAGCTGTTTGATATAATTGATGATAACTCGCGACGATTGAGCAAATAGTGTGCATGACTGAGCCAGGTTTACACGACAAAAACACACGTGTTATTTTGTGTGTGTATTGTGTCATTTTTTCCTCTCTCTCTCAATTACTGACCAGATATCTGATGCATCACACTTTTTTTAGAAACTATATGACCGTTTAATAACATAAGGACTGATTACTGTTAATATGCAAGTGGATGAATAGATAAAAAAAATATAATATACGAGATTTTATCGGTAGACCTATTATAAAATACCTTTTGCAGGCCTATGTAGCAAACTTAACTAATCAAATGCCATGTCCATGCAAAAATCGACATTTTCAATACCAATCCTTCACAGTTGCCACTACCGTTATACCTAAGCTATCACTAATTGATATTTAATTTGCAACCATGTGTAAAATACATGAGTTGGTAGGTTTCCTGGTTGAATGTGTTCTGTGATGCACAACTCCACTTGACGTAAGAAAGCCTATTTAGTCTATATATGAACATTACGCTGAGCCATCTGAGCAAAACAGAGCACGCCACAGCAACATCAATACAAATTGCGTGAGGATTTCTCGCTGGCGAGCAGATGAGTGATGAGCGAGCGAGGTTATGGAACTGAACAAAAACAACAATGTTAGTTGATTGCTCCTTCAGAGTGGCAACCAATGTCGGTGTTTTAGCGGGATGACAAAGAATTATTTAGGTATTACGATATAGATCCAGTGTGTGCATCCATGAGCTTTATACTGTAGTCAGTTCATCATCATAGATGTAATAATCTTATCGTACATCACTGGTCCATCCACATTAGTTTATAGCTCATCATGTGCGCAGGAAATCACATTTGTGACTGGCCAACTGTGCTGTGTCATCCGGATGACGAGTGTAGTTACTAAAGTATGTAGAATGTCGTTCGTGTTGATATAACGTTGAACAACAATTGTAAAATAGGTACACATACATGCTATATCAAACATTTACTTGAAATCAGGACTTGCCTCCGACATGACAGATAAATCCGATGTCCCTGAACGTGTGATTTGTTTAAAATTATCTCATGCGCTCTCCTCAACAGTTTTGTGGAGGATGGCAAAGTTTCATAGTAGTAATTCAAGAAGGATTGCATGCTCGAGGTCATCTGAGGTCATGCAAGTTAGATATTTTCACCAAAAACCGCATTTTCTAGAGGATCAGAATACAAACCTGAGAACTTTCTTCACAGTTTTTGTTTCTAAGTGACATGTACATGACACCTTGAGACAATTTGAATGTGACCCCGAAGTAAACGTTCAAGGTCACCAAACATGCGCTATATGCCTCCATCCGTGTATGCCCTCAACACAAACCTATAGGTTATATCTTCAAGGCTGTTATCCCAAAGAGCAATGTATACATATTGTGAGGAATACAACCTTGCGCTTGATAAATCAAGGTCATTTGAGATCAAATTGACGGCACGATTAGTTAATTGACATGAAGCTGATACCAATAAGACATTTCGAATTACATGTGAGTGTCTGAAGGACTCCAGACTTCAACAGTGCTCGAGTTAGTGTAGATAATTGTATAGTGGAGCCAACGATAGCCATTTCCCAACATTGCTATAAATATATAATTGATTGGAATAATCATCATGTTTTGTATTGTCATTTTACTCTGATTCGTGACCCGTCGAATGTGACGTGACAAACATTTGTTATTTTGCTGTACCCTATGACCTTGATTGTGCCTCCCAATGTCAATTATGAGCGTTTTATAAGGTGTATAGAATGACCTTGGTTCTATCATAGAAAACCTATTTTGCGTTTCGCAGTATAGATCTACAAATATGTATGTTCATTAATGATTCAGAAAGATACTGCTATATGCATGTAGTGTTTCATATCCACTTAAATTGATCTCATGGATATGTCATACCATGTAACTGTATCGTCCAAAGGCTCACGATAGACCAAAGACGCCATAGCGTGATCAATTTGACGCCTCTCTCCTGTGTCATACAGGTGTCCTTTTCAGGTCTTATTAACAAAATAATTATTGATTCAATTTTGAAATGACGTTTGTGTTTAATTTCTGACAATAAATTGGTCATAACATGTTCATTACATAAATGCTATAGCTTCGATCATACTTTATGTAACGATTTTGGGTGTGAACTACTAGTACGTGTATGACTGACTGTTTGCAATGTGATCACTAGTTTACCGGACATGAATGGATAACATTCAATGTATATATCTGTAAATGTCCAATAAATATCGGTACATTTAAGTCGTGACCTTGGCATCAAAAACAGTCTTAAGAAAGTGAAGAACTCGACCCGTGTTTGCTTAGCTAAAATTTGTTCCGCATGTCAGTTTCAAGACCAGTGAAAGTCGTCCAAGTCGAACTGAAGTTTACCAGATCGATGACAAACCAGTCGCCGCTAATAGCTTTATATGGCATGGATTTTTAGCTCGAATATCATCGATAATTCTGAGATGGCCTATACGGGGCAATCAGCGGGTCCTAACTGATCGTACGGGTATTTTTTGTGTGTTCTATTTGCTGTGACCATGGCAACTTGAAAACACCAACTTTCAGTGCTTGGATTCGCAAACATTGACCGGACGTAATTTCTAGGTTATTATCGGGGTGCCTCTTCTATCCTGTCCATATGTTCGATTGCTACATCATCCGGAGCAATATCGTATAATTAAATAGACCTGGTTTGATATTTAGTAATAAATTGCCATACAGTAGATGTGTCGCAAAATGGCAAGTTTGATCTTGATGAAATGTATGTATGTTATACTAGTAAATGTAATTTTTTTTTCTAATCATAATGTAAAATGTGACACGCTGTATAATTTCTGGTATAATCTATTGTCAGAGTTATATCCAATAGCAAAGGTATTATTGTGCAACAATATAATTTATTGAATGTACATGTACAGTGTATACATAGACTATCTGTGACTTTCTGAGTCTCATCCACATCCGTGTAAATGTACATATACGACCGCGTCTTCCGCATGGCAGTCTCGCACCTAAAATTATTTTATAAATATACATTACTCACAGTCTATGAGTCTGGATTGGAAGGCGACTTTGGAAGACTACACACGGGGCAAGTGATTACTATTCCTGTTAAGGGACTCTACAGAATTGTCAGTGAATCTTCATGGAATGAACTATACGTACTATCTTCGTGTAGTGGAGGTGAATACGCCCACAAATAGTCCAAATACAGCCCACACTTGTCGGCACTGTGTGTTCGGATCTTACGAAAGACTCTGTGTCTATCGAATGCACATATATATACACGTTCAAACTATCAGTTTTGATGTCCATGACTAATGAAGAAATAAATGCTTCTCCAGGTTTGTACATTATAGAGTTATTATATCGAATAGCATACAACCTTTATATGCGTGTCAACAATCATGTGATATAGCTTATGATTTCACTAATACATAGAAAATAGCAATAAATAAAGTACAAAATGTGCATGATTATTTGTTAATTGTTGTGTATTGTACAGAAAAAAATTGTCTTGTATTTTGAACAATACATGTGTCTAGAGTATTATGTTTACAAAGCACCAGCGGTCAAAACACACACATACACACACAACCATTGAAAAACGAACTTGGCATTTCCCATAAAATAACATTCTTCTGCCTAACATTTTTCTCCAATCAACGAATTGCAGACTAATGTGAAATTGTAATTTACACACTTTCCAAATTATTCAGTATTTCTATTCCACTGTTCGTCCATTATTTATCACAGTAACGCAAAACAGGGCAAAGACAGCACTCCAGTCAGGTTTCACTTCTTTCCAGTATGACGTCATTGCGAAGTGTCCACAGCGGTCAAGCCGCCGTTAGCTGACGAGTTAGCCGGCTGTTGCGTGTGTAGTGTGGTGGATTCTTTGGTTGATGCCCCTAGCGAGGGGGCGGGAGACGCCGGGGACCCATCAACATTAGGCGCGACGTCCACCACCCTCACCTCAGGCGGATCTACTTCTTGTAGCGGAGTGATATCTGACGTGACGGACGGGCGTTGTGAGGAGGTCACGTTGCTGATACTGGACGTCTTGCGCGAGTCGCTCATGTCGACGAAGCCGCTCTCGGTGCTGGGCCGGAGCACCTTGGACGAGGCCGTCTTGCCCGCCGTGGTCGGCATGAAGCTAGGCTTGGGACTGTCCTTGGAGAGCTCACTTCGGTAGTCAGGCAGGGCGTTCTGGTAACCTTCCTTCCCCATCAACCAGTATGTGTTCATCATACCCTTGCCCTATAGACGTGCACATCAAACATTAACTGCACATTGACATTAGCACGTGCACTATTAGCAGGAAATCCATAATCATTGAAGCTGTGTGTCCTCAATTTTATATAAAGATCAGATAACGATACCAGGATGATCATTAAATATTCATTAAACGGCATCAATCAGACAAACGTGAATGAAGAATCCATTACATGTATCTGCGACTTTGATAGACGGTGGACCCAGCACACTCCATTATTTTATTACCCCCAATTACCAAAGAAGCTACGCTAATATCTAATTCAGAATCCCAGCACAATAAGTATGACTGTAGTTTGTACTCGCCTTGACGGGTATTTCGCCCCTGTTGGCGAGCTGGTACCCCTGGAAGGCACTGAGAGCATTGTACGTGGTGGGACTCAGGTGTATCCGCATGGCTGTCAACAGAAACACGTCACACAATACGTCAAAAAGTCAACATGCAGGTGCGCTAACAGGTGCGCGTTTGTCAGACGAGTTAACGTTAATATTGAGGTTGATACTATACATAGTAAGCATTTGTAAAGGTAGCTGCGGACGTACAATGGTCGTGATGTTAGATTTCCACATTCACATCACAGTTTTCTTTGCAGGTTTTTCAACAATTGAGCACAGTTGAATAATGATTTTTGTTACAATAACTTGTGGACCTAGACCCGATATTTTTAAGTCAGTGTGCCTAATTGAGATGCCCTTGCGCCTGTTAGTCAGTTCTACTCACGTTTGCCGTTAGACTCCATTCTAGATGCAGTATTCATGGTGTCCCCAAACAGGCAGTAGCGCGGGTTTGTCAGCCCCACAACTCCCGTCACTATCGGGCCTGTGTTGATACCTGGTGGAAGACAATTATTCGAATATATTGTGCTGTATATTTTCCACGTGTTTCTTTTTTATGTACATACTTCCAATCAAACACGTATTTACTTCATTTTGGCCAATAAGATATAAAAAAGACATTTCTGTTAGAACAAGGTTCTAACAGTTTCCACTCATGCCGAGTAATCTTGGCCTAAATCATTCTGGAATTCATCAAATGTAACAACACCCGTTGTCACTAGGCGCTGTGCATGTACCTATCCGCATGGCGAGCTTGCTGCTGGGTCGGTGCGGGACCTTGAAGGTCATCATTTTACTGATCAGGTCAAGGGCGCAATTGACGACTTCCATCACGTGACGTGCGCCATTACGTAACGGTAACCCGGATACCAAGACGTACACGTCACCCACCGTCTCCACCTGGTCAAGGTCAAGGTCAAATACTTCATTCATACCAGGTACAACAGGACACAATGGTGATATCTATGTGAATTGATAGTGCATCGAGATTAATGTAAATACTGATGAATTAGGGCCTACATGACTGATATCGTATATACAGGTAGAGAACATTCTGATATGCTATTTTCCAGAATAACTGAGACAACAAACTCTCGCTCTCAATCAATACTGTGATATCTGTATGATGGAGTATTTGGGAATACCAGTGAACTAAATTATTCTGTTTTCATTCGCTAATGGAAGTATTTGGTTGCCTGAACGTGACACGTGAATGATATCGGTTAAGGGGGTCCAGTGGAGGATGACAGAGCCTCCAAATTATTCAATGATGTCAACAGTACATCACAATAGGCTACAAGTCACATATGAACATTACTACATGTACAAGGCGCTAAAAACTATAACGGCAAAACATACATGTACTTTACAACCGACACCTAGCAAACTATTATTTATATTGGAATGTTTATGATAGCTATATATATAAAAATATATAATTAAATGGCAAGTACGATTGCGATAAATCCTGATAGTACAACATTTTTCATCAAGTCGGATAACGGTCGGCTCCACAGGTCTCTATATAAACATGTAGCTTATTGTGATTGAGGATCGTACATAACAATTAACGGCCGTAAATACAGCTCTATCAGGAGATGAAGCCAAGTGGATAGAACTGCTGCTGTAGCCACATAAGTGATATACTTAGGCTAATATATTTTAACACTCATTATATTCACCTTATAGACGTCATGGTTGCCAATGGTTTCATCCATCATGCCATATACACCATTCAAGATATCAACGACCTGAAAACGATAAACAGAAATAACGTCGTTTCGTTTTGCATCACGGGGTTATGTTTTATGTTGCTAAATTATAAATAATTGCGTTTCTTTTAACTTTCACCAGAATCCCTGTTGATAGGGAGCAGACATGAAATAAAGACCGATGTGATTCCGGGTTAATGAGATGCCGGGCACATCGCGGGATTTTTCTTTGCCTCACGAGCGGACATCGATCAAATCCCGGGAATTGACAATCGAATCGTCTGCCGGGGTTTTTCAATTATCGCTTACATAAAGCTTGAACAAAAACACGACGACTTGTGTAAGACACCGCCACTTCGGTTTCGGGGGATATTGATAGCCATTACCCGGACACAAAGCGAAGTATTGATGGCTTTAACAGGTTCCCTTGCCCCTGTCTACACCCGAGCGCTGACAAGTCTGCAGCCTTCGTCAGGCTGAAACGGTGTCACAGGACTGATATCGCAATCCTTAAGAATTCTCAGAAACATGACCGCCAAAAGATGTGGTCAAATTGTAAGTGGAATCGATGGCAAGCGACAAACCCCTTTATTTGTTCTCAATTAACGCCTCTTCCTGACGATAACAATACACCCCATGCATTCTTCTGCCGGTTGCAGTCCCGAATAAAATGCAACATTGTAGTGCATGTAGTTCGTTTACTTCATTGTGGGTTTCGTGCGATAGATGTCTCAATATCCGGGTTTTTGTGAGAAGAAAGCTGTGTATTTCGTATTTTAGTACAATAGCATTGTTCCAGCCATAGGTTAATGGCTGTGGACCCAAAACAACACCTACTCCGGAGTCCGGGATCGTTTGTGAAAACACCCCGACAATGGCAACTTCCCTGGAAAACGTATCGTTAATTGTCGCCATAGATCTCAGAAACAGAAGTTAGGGAAAGTACAGAAAAAGAGAGCAACTTTCACCCTTTAAACTACATATAGGAGCAACGTGTACTTTGCAATGGAATTTGTGTGTTTTTCGAGTCCCAATGCGTGATGCAGAAGGGCACCTGAAGTGTTCTCACCACTGCGTGTTTATTTCAGAACCAGCTATTTGTACTTGTAAATAAGACATGACTTCAGCAGTGATCAATGCCTGGGTATCTTATTACTGGGGGGCACGTAGATACACAGACAGACAGACAGACAGGGAGACAGATGTTCAGTATCGCAGGAATGAATGAATTACAATTTTGTGTGTTTATAGATGTCGACGATAGATCACGCATTGTCCAAGTGTAAATCGACATCATCCACTTCATCCCATTGTACAGGTTGTGTGCACTACTTGCCTGACCAAACCAAGGCATTGGGGGAATGAACTCATGCCCACATAAACCAAATGAATCAAGCTCAAATGAGACGGCACATAGCAATGGACTAAAAATAACGATCATACATGTACACGGCCCCTCGATCCATAACATTGGCTTCAGCGCGTTTGATCCCCGCATCCTAATAACCTAATAATGTTGTCCTTGGTGGAGGTTTTTATAGATCAACAAGACGATGTTTTATGTAAACAGCGGCGCAGTTCCAACACACTGCTCTCTCGTGTCCGTCAATAAAAATGGATACACGGATGTTTGTCCCTTCGAAATCCCCCCGAGGTGTAAAATCTCTAATGTGTGACGGGTAGCGATCGACAGTTTCTTATAAATATGTAAAAGAAGTATGGCCGTATTGAACGAAATATCGTTATATGTACATGGCAGATAAATCTGTGTTTTCCCAACAAATACCCAGGTATTCTTACATGTTAAATATTCAAGTTAAAACCCAGTGAGAAGTGACACTTGCACAGAATATCCGCTTATTGTGTTTCTATAAAGCCGCACAAGATGTTGCAATAATTCATGCCGCCCTCACAACCCTTTGTTCAAGCTCACAGTAGGATCGTTGTCGCGTGTTTCAGGTATTCACGACCCAGTCAGAGGGGCAATGTAATTATAGCGTCTTGCGTGATCGCATATCGATAAGCACGATATATTACAACGATCAAATATTCAAGGGACGCATCAATCATATTTACGTTATTGCAGGTGCGTGTATCCGTTTGCAATGCATGAATATACACAAGTTTTCTATACCACAGAAGCTGAGGATATGATAGTATTAAAAATATGCAAGACAGACATTTGCAGTTACATAAACATTATCGGGCTATCCTAAGCGCCTTTCAACACACTAGGTTTTTCGTCTTCCGCCAGTTACTCGAGTATTGACAATCACACGGTAACGATGCGTCCAATCACGGCCTACATATAAGATGAGCATGGTAACTGTGTCACAACTAACAGTAACACCAAATATACCGAGTTATCAAATTTATAACTCAATGAACCAAGACAAACCTCACCTGTAAGGGCGAACACTCAGCAACCAGGCTCGAGAACCCAGGAATATCAGAGAAGAAAATCGTGACGCTGTCGAAAGATTCCGCAGATATGTTCTTGCCCTGCTTCAAGTCTTGTGCCACCGATCTGAAACATACATCGTCAATATTTCTTCAGATCATCACAGTAACAACAAAAAACACAAGTCAATGCCAGTGAGTTTATTTGAATAGTGTCAATTAAAGGGCGATTCTTCGTTGTTGGAAAAACACCACTTACAGGAACTTTTCCACTCGATTTATAAGAACATTTTTTCATCATTGATGAATCTGAGAGCGAGCCCTCTCGCTGAGAGTCACGCGATCGCTCTAATGTACGTACTTGGGGAGCATCTTGAAGAGCAGATCTTCCGTCTTCTTCTGCTCCTCGACCAGCTCCAGTGTCCGGTTTGCCACGATCTCCTCTAGCTGTTTCGAGTACTTCTCCATCATCGACACCATGTTGTCCACCACGTTCATCTTCCTGCCAGGGCAAAAAACTCGCATTAGGGCGCAGACAGCACATGTGGATATTATTAGATTTGTTCGTCACAGGCATGACATATTGAGATAATCTCATTACATCACATACGCTAAAATGTTAACTTAATTCTATCGTATCACTGGCAGCACAAGCTAATAAAATAATGGTAATAATTATAGACATAGATCTTGTTCATATGTAAAAATCAGTGTCTGTCTGTTCGGCAAGGTATTTTGAATGTAAATATTACTTGTCCTGCATTTGATCAGCAAGTTACATCCGTGTTTCAGGATTTGGCGCTTACTTGAATGGACTGATCTTGGTGAGTGTTTTGAGGAAGTGCGATGCTGTGGGCCGGTCCTGAGGGGTCTCAGAGCAGCACTGGGCGATCAGGGACTGAAGCTTCTCAGCCACCTCCTTGGAAGACTCAATATTATTCGGCAGCTCGCTCAGTGACGGACGGAAGATTCCCTTTTCAGGAAACATGATCTTCCTGATGATATCTGTACAGAGAGGTGGAATACTCGTAGATTCTCAGGTGCATGTTAACACATATTTTCTGCTTTTGCAGCTCTCCTAGACCGTAAGAACGTACATGTATTGTAGTCAGTAGATGTGGAATAGGCATGAAGTACAGATGTACGCAATGGTATTGCTGCTATCAGAACCAAATGCATACCAACACTACGAGTAGAATACTGGCCAGTGCATTACTCAATGCACAAAACTACAGTAGACCCCTTTAACCTGACAGTAATAATTCAATTTCAAAAACGAATTCGGCGGACAAACGAGTTACACAGTTTGCTCTACTGGTTATCGATGCATCATGTTGAAATCACCCCAAAAAACATATCAAATTGCATTATCTATGTGAAAGTTATGGGTTCCATCTGACCTTTGGGCTCGAAGTCATCCTCGATTTCCTGGTAGGGGCTGTTTCTGCAGAAGGTCTCCTTGACGATGATGCCCACGGAGTACATGTCCCCGGCCGGGGTGGTGCTCCGGGCCGTGTCCGCCAGCGACTCCATATCATCCACCTCGCAGGCCTCCCGCAGCACCTCAGGCGCCGTCCAGAACAGCTCTGTCAAGGTCAAGGGGCGGGGTCAATTTCATGTAGGCAGTTGTATGTATTAGGTGACTAATTTTACATGTATGACAGAATTCACCTCTAAGAACAATGCCATAGAACGATTTCCTATATTTATAATCTTTCGCCAATTCTTTCAATTTGACACCAAAGGACTTCAGCCACGTGCACATTCATGTATACGAGTCAGTGACAGTATTGGGAACGTACTGGAGTACTTGGCGTGGTCTGATTGTTCCGGATCTGGCACCTCCCCGGCACAGAAGTGTTCCATGCCGTAGTCCGTGAGTTTACACGTCCAGCGGCCGTCTATGACAACGTTACTGCTCTTGAGCTTGCCGTGTACCCGCAGCCCGCTCTCGTGCAGGTAACTCAGACCCTGCTCGAAAGAAACAGTTACTGTCAGTCTCTATATCTGTGGACCTACACATGTTGAAGTATGTGAGTTAGAAATTGCGAGTGTTCATTACTCTGGGTTGGTGAAAGTTCCACATGAACATGTTCTTACTTCTACGTAGATAGTGATGTCTCAAAAGGCATGAAGCATGAGGCAAACTGAATTTTTATGGGCATAACAGGTTAAATTAAAGTACCTGTAGCATCAAAGAGAAATTCTACCATCCAATGTACTGGCAAATTCAACGGAAATACATGTACATGTGCACAATGGCTAATATAATGTCCCGCGTACCTTGATGAGGTCGACAGCGATAGAGAACTTGAACATGTCGTCCAGGTTTATGTTCTCGTTAAAGATGACATCCTGCAGACTGCCCTTGGTGCAATACTCCCAACAACAACACAGCTGCTTGCTGGGGTCTATACACGCCCCGACAAACGTGTTCATGTTCCCGTGCTTGACCTCAGACATCTGGGGGGGACATGGAAAATAGAATGTTTGAGTTTCATGGCATACTCACCCCCGGAAATGATCTCTGATAGATCTGACTTTGCTTCGACAGTAGATGAACCCCACAACTACATGTACATGTTGAGTAATGAACTTTTAGTTTCTTTTATAAATATGTGCGATGTTATATAAAACCTGATTGCCAACTATCAGCTACGTATTTTACCAACTATCTGTATCAGATGATGTTTGTTAATTACTCCACTCATCGACCTGGACCTGTTTCATTCATGTATATACTAGTAAATTACACATGTGGCTGCTGCTCGAGAATCGGGATGCGATTTTTCAAATACATAGTAGTGTAAATTGCATGCTTCGAGGGGTTAGCCCCATGAAGCTTCTGGGGAATGACTGTTCGAAAATATGCATTTTCACATACATGCAGTGTTTTTAATATCTCACCCGCTTCATCTCCTGCAGCAGTTCTCTGTCCAGTTTGATGCCCTGGGGTTTGTCGACCTTGCGAATGGCGACCATAGTGCCCTTGTAGTTGGCCACGGTGATGAACAACTGCTCTCCAACCAGCGAGTCAGCCACGGAAGCCTTGGACTTCCGCAGGTTGGTGCTCTGCGCTCGCAGGTTCATCTGGAATATTAGGGTTGCTGCATGTAGTTGTATCTTTACAATTAGATCTATATTATTGATGAATTTTCAACATCATATGCCTTCTCTCCCAACTCTCCATAACCACAAGTTATAGCGACTCTATATCACGTCTCTTTACATCTATATCCAAGTCAACGACCATATATCACGTCTCTTTACATCTTAACCAAGTTAACGACCATATATCACGTCTCTTTACATCTGTAACCAAGTTAACGGCCATATATCACGTCTCTTTACATCCATAACCAAGTCAACGACCATATATCACGTCTCTTTACATCTTAACCAAGTTAACGACCATATATCACGTCTCTTTACATCCATAACCAAGTCAACGACTATATATCACGTCTCTTTACATCTATAACCAAGTTAACGACCATATATTAGTCTCTTTACATCTATAACCAAGTTAATGACAACATATTGCATCTCTTCACAACCATAACCATATTGAGCGACAAACTCGCGTGATTCCTACCCGTCATCTTGGTTTCACAGCTATTATACATACATGTCTGTTTTCATGATACAACTGCCTAATACCTGACTGCCCGGCAGACGGTTGCCCATGAACAGGGACATATCGTCATAGTTCAGCTTCCACACCAGATTGTTCAGGTCCTGCTCATACTTCCATTTCCTGTATGATCAAATTAATAAGCAAACTATTTGACACCAAGTAATGTACATTGCAAACTTGTCTATATATTCAAGTATTTTGTTAGGTTCTGTTGCCATATATGATTGCCTCCCATTCGTAAGAGGCGATATATTTACCGTCCCTAACTATAGGATAAGATCAACATTATCCCACTTGGACCCAAGTATACTCAGTACTATCAGAAATACATAACGAGAGACTCGTTATGTATTTCTGGTACTATGGAATGAAGACCTAATTTCTTCAGATGCCAATTATATAATTCAAATATTTCCTTGACACCGCTACTCTCTAATGGTATATCACACACCTGTAGCGGACGACTGCCACGGCGGTGATGACAATAAGGACCACAGCTATCAGTGGTATGCCCCACTTCAGTTCTGGTGGAAAGTTATCTGGAAGGAATGAACATCCGTCCCGATAAACAATTAGGCTGTACATGTGTCTAATACCAATAATCACTAAGCGATACATGTACATTTCATATTACTGCATGCAAACATGTCATGCAATCTTTAAAATGTATTATTTAAGCTGACACATACATGTGGTACATGTAGGCCTATTTATAACAATATTCATTACATATAATACATATAATATTCTGAGTAATACATCATTCACAAAATGTTGTTTCATGTGGCTTGAACATACACGTACATGTATATCAGAAGTAACTGGTGACAGTTAACATTGCTTAAGTACGCGCATTATATACTTTGTGACCAGCTGATAGAACTTTAGCAAGTTACACAGTGTAGTACAGATATCGTGTCGTACCACACTTCTCGCCGTGGAAGCCACACTCTGGTTCGTCCACAGGCGCGTTACTCAGCCCCACGGAGCCGTCAATCCAGCGGAAATCGTCCTTGATCACCATTCTCTACACGGGGGGGGGGGGGGGGGGGGTTCTAGTCATTACTTGTGTAATTATACTCTCCAATGTGTTCACATATTACGTAGGTTAAATGCACATGACTTTGTTTACATAGGCCAAAATGTGACATCACAAATTTGCGAGAAATAAATCTTAAGTGACATTGTTAATACATGTAAAACAATGTCAAATTATATTCTGTTAACCCACATTAAATTGAATTCGAAATTGAATGGAACTGTAGGACTTTTCGGCACGGACCTGTGTGATGGTAGTACCGCTGAGAGAAGACTGAGTCTCGGCAGCTATCGTGAATACGTCATCCGGACCCATGTCAAAGATCCAGTAGTCAGGGATACGGTCACACGTGTCACTCAGGATAATGTCGCCCGTCGCGCCATCTGGAGCATTTACAAACATGTAGGGACTACGTCAGTATCATGTGGAAGTAAAATATTTGTCCCATCATTATTGTCCACGGTTCGTATTCCCGCATTTTGTGAAGATAGACATCTCACTTCCCTCGATATGTTATATTCTAAAATTATATTCAAATTAAAATATAAAATTATATAAAATTATATCCAAATTGTAAATCAACATTTTTGCAGAGCATTAGTCTAATTCTTTTGCAGGGCACCTATAATAATAGGTTATTGTCCCTGGTCTATCCACGTTTAGCCACAGAGCCGACATACCCTCGGTAAGACTGGACCTGGCGGCGTCAAACAGCACTTGGCCTTTGTCGATCTGACCCGTAGACGTGGCGAACCGAGCGTACACCCGGAGTGAGTCGTACAGAAACAGGGAGTAAAAGTCCGGCTGGGAACGTACAATAAAACGGCAATAAAAGGTGAGAAACAACAACTGCGATACATAACACATGAAAGAAATATCTAGGGCATAATTGTGAATCCCAATGATCCATCTATATCTGTATATTTCTGCATGTACGTACGTGTATTTGAAAAAAAAACTCCATTGTGTCTTACCGGATATGGATAAACAAGAAGGTTGTTGGAAGTTCTAACGGCTCCGGCAAAATTGGCCAAGTACTGATTTGTCACGGAGAAGTCTAGTGTCTTCGCGAATATCTAAGGAAAGAAGAGTGACGGGGCCTTTTACACGAGAAAACCGCTGAAAAACAATAAGTTCTTACTGCCAAGATCACTGAAATATGGGCCAAAGCCCTGTAATGAAATATAATCCCATGTATGATAAGTAGCTATAGAAGTGTTCCACCGCAGGAGCACATGATGGGGTAGATGTATTCCACTGACCAGGATGAAGTTCTGGAACATCTCCTTGATCTCTTGGTCCCGACCGTCCCCCTGTTGCCATAGCGACTTGCCGGTCATCAGGTTGTAGAGGTCCTCGGTCAGGGTCTGTTGGTTCGTGTAAATGAAGACGTATCGTCCATCTGACATCCCACTGTCCACCGCTCCCAGAGTCCAGTTCCTCAACTCATCCTCAGCGACCGCCAGAATTATAACTGGAGCGGGAAGCCATCCGATAATGTAACATTATACTGCATATACATACATGTATACCGCCAGGATTATAACTGGAGCCGGAAGCCATCCGATAATGTAACATTATACTGCATATACATACATGTATACCGCCAGGATTATAACTGGAGCCGGAAGCCATCCGATAATGTAACATTATACTGCATATACATACATGTATACCGCCAGGATTATAACTGGAGCCGGAAGCCATCCGATAATGTAACATTATACTGCATATACATACATGTATACCGCCAGGATTATAACTGGAGCCGGAAGCCATCCGATAATGTAACATTATACTGCATAGGTCCTATACATACATGTATACCGCCAGGATTATAACTGGAGCGGGAAGCCATCCGATAATGTAACATTATACTGCATAGGTCCTATACATACATGTATACCGCCAGGATTATAACTGGAGCCGGAAGCCATCCGATAAAGTAACATTATACTGCATAAATATAAATGTACCGCCAGTATTGAATTGAAATATGATGCTTATGTGGTGTAACAGTTGGTAAATTCACATTAGCCAAATGCAGATTGGCTGTCGTGTATGAATAAATTATTAAATGCGCTTTCATTAGTACCAATAATCATAACTGTGAGCTCGTGTAAATTCCATCAAAACACTCTACGTAATACAAATACAGAATTCTCTGGATATACTGTAGTTCGAGTGACTCTTGGGAACCCCAGCTATGGACATACTTCTGGCCTCGTTCTTGACCTTGTCCAGAGCCTCAGTGATGACGGACTGCGAGGGGTTCCTGTCTACGTTCTCCACGGAGCGCTGTACGGTGAAGTCGCCCTCCTCTAATATGTCCTTGATCGTGTTCGCCAGAACTCCGTAATCTCCGCCCCCGGTCGATATGATCGCCACGTGATCCCAGTTCGCTCGGCGGCACATGATCGCGATACCCTCGGCTAATCGAGCAGGAAATAAACTCATGTAGGGCCTACACTATACACAATATTCAGCGTTTTTCCGAATCTTGAAATTAAACATTCACATTAGGTCTTTGGAAATGTCACGTTATATCTTGGGAAACTATTTTCACTCATTACTTAATCCGCGGTGCGTAGGGGCAATGATATATACATAAAATGTGCTTATGTTCATTCAGAAAATGATCTCTTTGTCTGGATAGCGCAAGCGTAATCAGCAAGATATATGGAAATTCAAAACCAAACGCAGGGGTGTGGGGGACGTACCGATGTTGTTGATGGACCAGAGGAAGCGGACGAGGGTGGAGTAGAGTTCCTTGTCTGCCAGGGGCGGATCTGACGAGATCCAGCCAAACACCGGCAAGTTCAGGTACGACGCCAGCTGGGCCACGGGAGCCATGGCTGCAAGTTCAAAGGTAGGGTCAGAACTCAAGTGCTAATTGTTCATGGTCGCACGGTCAGAGGTCACATATTAGTTGTCAAGGTCAAAATCGCACGGTCAGAGGTCACGTGATAACTATGCAAGGTTACACGGTCAAAGGTCAAAGGTCGGTCGCGTGCAAAAAATCGACATGAGTCGTGGTTCTAAGACGCTATGCGTATTGCAAATACAGCACTACATGTACGTAATACAAATACAGCACTACATGTACGTAATACAAATACAGCACTACATGTACGTAATACAAATACAGCACTACATGTACGTAATACAAATACAGCACTACATGTACGTAATACAAATACAGCACTACATGTACGTAATACAAATACAGCACTACATGTACGTAATACAAATACAGCACTACATGTACATGTACGTAATACAAATACAGCACTACATGTACGTAATACAAATACAGCACTACGAAATACAAATACTGTAGAACAGTAATTGCGTCAGTTCATACGCCAAAAATGGATGAGGACTCAGAACTACACGTAAGTTGACGTAAGTGTAACTGGAATTCAGGAACATGTATACTTATTTTCATGACAAATTAAATGTCGTGATAAAATGTCACCTTTGAAGGTCACGCGATACACGTGTGAGAAATAGCGGGCGTACAATGTAGGTATGCCGAATATCGGGGATCCCCGTATTTAAGCCCTGGGCTTATAAATGGGGAAAGGGTGTTGTGTCGAATGAAATTTAATTCCATATATAGGCCCATGGGATTATATTTGGGGAATAATTATTTTACGACTTTGTTTTTGCACGCTTGAGTTTGCAATGGATTAGACGGGTTTGCAATGGATTAGACGGGGAATCAAAATTTTATTCCGTTTATAAGCCCATGGGCCTATACAAGAGTAGTAGTCCCCTTGTATTAGCCCATGGGCTTATCAAAAGAGGGGCTTAAATATGGGGATCCCCGGTAGCAGTTGATTGTGGATGAAATTATCCGGCATTATTTGACTTATCAATTTTATGTTAGATGTACAAATTATATTAACTTGTGAATTATAACCAATCCTTACCCCCTGAGCAGATTGGCCCCAGGATGAGATCTGGTACGAAGCTGGTGTCCTGGACGTACTCAAACATTGCCCCGACTGCGGACTTGCTGTTACATCCCGAGTCCTTCCAACGGATGCTGGAGGGGGTGGGGGAGGTGGGGGGGGGGTAGGAGACAGGGACTGGTCAGTAAACAATTGCACTACACATACCAGGGCTGGGTGTCAATTGACAAGTGTGTTAAGGCTTGTTACATGCTCCATTGAGGGAATTTTGGCTGGAAATCACTCAAAACAAATTTGGGACGGAAAATTTTTTTTTCGCCGACCCGTCAAAAAATCAAAATGGCCGCCACACGAGGACCAGCTATTCGAGGTCAACAAAACTTATACATGACGCGAAGGTACATAAGGAGAATATTTTGGAACAAAAATCTGAAAATTTTCTGAACAGTTTGTGAGAAAATGGCCGCCAAACTCAGAAATTGGCGGGTTTTTTTTAAAAGGCCGTTTTGACCTTTCAAGGTCATTGAAGGTCCTATTCAGGGTCACCACTGAAACCGCAATATATGGTTTCCCATTTGAATGTGCCATCATTAAAGCTCCACCTTGAAGTGTTAGGAGTTTACTCTTTACAGCTCCCATTATGAAGAAAAAATTGGGCGAAATTTTCCTAAGTCCAAAAAATTTTTCAAAAGGGCAAAAAAAGTGTTTTGGCTGGAAATCACTCAAAACGAATAATAAATTGATTTGGGACGAACAATTTTTTTTTCGCCGACCCGTCAAAAAATCAAAATGGCCGACACGCGCAGTCCGGAGATTCAAAGGCAAATGAGAAAAGTTTTGAGAAAATGGCCGTCAAAGTCCAAAAATGGCCATGTTTCGTCAAAAATGGCCGCCAATTTGAAAAAAAAAGTGAAAAAAAAAAAACTACAAGATACCTCCCTCTTGAAATATATTTGGGTATTTTCGTGCAAAATTTCATAAATTTGCCATCCAAATGGGATCTTGGATGGCCATCTGGATGGCAAAAACTGGATGGCAAAAACTTAGGCAAATTCGGAGTTTTGCCGACTCAAAAATCAACGAACACAAAAAAAAACATTTTAAAAATAATTGTCTTTCTCAACAACTATCTGATCGGTTTTTAGATTTTTATTTCAGAACATGCTGATTGGGATATTTGGTATTGCACTAGAAGATTGAGCGCCTGTAATCACTCATAAGGCCCGATACATAGGCCAGAAAGGCACACAGATTTCACGTTTGTAAAATGGGAAGTCTTATATGGAACATCTTTTGGTGACCTTGAAATTGACCGAAGATGACATTGAGTGGTAATTATCGAAGTCACATTCAACAATAATGTAAATTGACTGATACAGACAGAAATTTTAGGTAGATGAAGCTTATAGATTTGTATCAAGTGGTTCTTTAGGTCACCTTGAATTAGACCTTTAGTAAAATTGATATGTCAAGGAAGCAATTTCACTGAAAAAGTTTCATGTCTAACACTGTGCATTTCTTCGGCAACCTATCTAGGCCCTAGGGCTAATATTTATTATATTTTTTTGTATTGGCTAATGTATGTAATTATAATCATTGTTGTGATTATGAAGGGTCCTTGAATAGATTAGTGAACAAATACAGATAACATCAATCTTGGATGCCTTTTTGCTCTGGCTGGCTGCCGCTGATCCCCATTGCCTTGGAAATACAATATTGTGCTAAGCGCTCACATATAATCCTGTTCTAAAATCCGATTGGCAATCAATCACGAAACGTTGATTGTGAGAAATAATGAACTTATATTCAAGGTAATATCATGTACAAAAAGGTAAACTTGTTTTATTTGGTCATTCATGAAGAATATAAAAAAATAATATAATTCATCTACAACCATGTACCAGAAACCCGTGAGAAAAAACTAATATGGGTTTCTGCATACACACATATCTACAAATTGAATGTATATGGACTTTACTGTTGTTGTTGTTGTTGTTGTTGTTGTTGTTGGCACTCACTTGAACGTTTCCCCAGGGAGTAGGGTCGGATCAGCTTCAATGACGTTTTTGGAGTAGAGCAGAGCGCCCTGAGCCGTGGAAGCGTTGAAGAAATAAGTGAACTCTGCTACTGCCATCCATGCGACATTGACAGTGGTCCCAGGTGGGACACTCAGGAGACACCCCAACACAACCACCGTCAAAACGCCTAACGTCCTCATTGTGTCTCGGCTATTGGCCGTGCAATAATTTGTTATCCGGTGATGAACGATACGTTATTATTATTATGTGACATCCGACGTTGTAATGGGTCGCCACAATCACATCGATGGTTACTCTATTGTTCATCCAAGTGCTGAGACATCATATTCCATCATTGCTGTTCCCCACACGTAACCGTCCGTCCAGTGGGTACATATGTTTGGCGGCCCGTGGGAATTCCGTCATGGTGACCGAGTTGTCACTCCAACATATATGTCACATTGCCTAACTTATGGGTGGGGTGGTGCTTGTGCCGTGAGGGGTGAGGGGTGCGATCTAACGGGCACTCTCACGGTGCTGTGTGGTCCGAGCTATCGACCAAATGCTTCCATTGGTGTCGGCTGAGGGGTTTGGTGGATTAATGAGTGGGGGTAAGCTTCGAGGGTCTGGTGGGGGGGGGGGGGGGGGGAGGTGAGATTTGTATTTGCCGGTAAATCGATTAGTATTCTTCCGACATTTATGCACCTATTATCGAGATCACAAACTACATAATGAACTTGATTCGTGTAAACGTTGAAGATGATTTGACGTGATTTCAGCGATATCGATGTATGTAAGTAGTCACCCCCCTTGTTAGCCAAGATTGGGGCGGTGGGGGTCATTCTGCAAATATTGACCTGTCAAACTTTGTTCTGTGGACGTCAATGCTCTGCTGGAACTCTGTTGGAATGTTTGCACGTTTGAGGTGCAGGAAAAACTTGAGGAACGGTCTCGATCCACTTGGTATTTTGTTATGCCATAGACATTCTACAAGAAAACACTCGAGGAGACCGTTTTGTTGAAAGCAAGTTTTTGATGCCTAATGCCAAGAGAGTAAACGCAAACAAAATCGCATTTGAATAAATCGAATGAGCTGAAGACATTCGATGACTTTGTATCAGCGGAGTACGGTTATACAAGTCTCTATGTGTTTAATCTCTTGAGATGAACTGAAGACGAAGTACGTTATAGACCTATTGCTTAGATCAGATTCTAAGGGCAGTGTTTGATTTAATTCTTCTTTTCTTGCTGACTTCACAATGCAAAGATCGTGAAGATCAAACCACGAGTTCGATCACGAGCTGATGTGGCTTCTATGGGTCCATGTAACGTTGATGTCTCGAGTGCTAATTTCCTGGGCTTTGTCGTGGATTATTCGCACTTTGAAGGTCCATATTGATAGTATTGCATCGGGCGGTGAAGATAGCTATCCATTCATTACATTGATCATTTTCATAGTTTTATTTGCATCGCGAATTCGCCATAGCATTGTTCCCTCTTGAAACCTTAACTTATTCATCACTGTAGACACACCGAGAAAAAAAATGCATTAACTCACGCTTCGCAGATCGCCGGCTTTTCGTTTGTATTAAAAAAATGAAAAAAAAATAATAAAACGCTGCTTTCCGTGGAGGCATATTATCGATTTGCCGGTTACTAGTAAGTGTTGCAACATTGTGCCCCCATAAGGACTGGTTGACGGAGTTAGGTTGCAAATGGATCTCTGTTAACTCAACACCCGATATTGACAGGAGTACATGAACAGGTTACATTGCTCTATGTTTTATCAAATAAACAAAATTATAAATTTTGTGGAAACACTCTTAGTTATTGATTTCACTATCTACCATGTTTTGGCATATTCACGAAGTATTTGGTAGCAAAAAATTGTACAAGAATTTTGTAGTCCTAAATCATGACGGATCTTTGAATACATGAATCTTTGAATGTTTTATATTTACTCAGAAGGCCTGAAATCATAACGTTCAATAGGTGCATCAAGGAAATCACTCGTCATTTAATTGGGGAGATTGGTGATAACGTTATATGATATCCTCATAATCATGATAATAAAACCCTTATCATGGTAATAAATATTTTATTTGACTTCTATGCTTTTGATGGTTTAACCCATCATCTGGTATCAGATTTGCTGTTTTTTTTTTCTGCAGAAAGTTGCAACTTTTCTCATGCAGCTTTCTCTAACAGCCTAATACATGTAATAACTAGGGTGGCTCATATTCGTCAGACCGAGGCATACAAAATTTATTTTACAGCGCTATAACGCTGTAATAGAGTGTTATGACGATGTAAAAAAAAAAATTAGCCCAGGGGGTAAGATAGGTTACCGGACAATTTTGGTTTTAAGCATTGTAGGGGACATATGACTGAGATTACCAGTCAATGTCATATTTGTGAACTTTAATGTCCCCATTAGGTATGCTGCATATGACTTCATATGTTCATAATACATACATTTAAGCTCTATCAACAAGTATTTCATCTGCAGAGGCCAATTTACACATGTCAGGTCAGGCAAGATTTTTGAGATTTAGCCTTCAAGGTCGTTTATGGTCAAGTTCAAGGCCATCAAAAAATGTGCCATATATACACGACTTTTTACAGGCTTATACACAATCCTGACCTGTACATGTATGTGCAAGTGTTCAAGCCTCAGAGGCCACCTTACAGATTTCACGTCCGATATTTAGCACTCAAGGTCATCCCAGGTCAAGATCAAGGTCATCATTAGTTGTTCCATATGTGACTTCCTATATGTTCATAATGCAAACTTAAGCTCTATCTACATGCATTTCATCTGTGGAGGCAAATTTAGGGCCTTTTTTGACCCAAAAATGGCTGTTTTGACCTTTCAAGGTCATCAAAGGTCAAATTCAAAGTCACCTCACAAATCGCCATATATGACTTCCTATTTGAGAGTGTCAATGTCTAAGCTCTATCTTCAAGCGTTCCATGAGTACAGTCCTGACAGCTTATGAAGGGAAAAAATGCCGAAAATGTTCAATTGTTCTGAAAACAATTTTTTTTTTGTCTATAAATGGCCCAAAATGGATAGTAACACGATTTGGGGCAAAAAAAAATTTTTCGCCCACCCGTCAAAAATTCAAAATGGCCGCCACACCGAGACCGGCGATTCAAGGGCAACGAAACTTATACACATCATAGAGGTACATGAGGGGAATGTTTTGAAACAAAATCTCAAAACTGATCAGACAGTTTTTGAGAAAATGACCGCCAAAGTTCAAAATTGAGCATATTTTAAGGTATCTTTTCTCAAATTTTAAACACTTTAAAGATAAAAATGTGGACGGACGGACGACGGACGCAACGCAACGGCAATAGGCACCTGAAAATGCATTCCTCCATCTGGCAAATATGAGCCACCGTAAATAACCCCCAAGAGAAGGTCAAATACATCAACAAACATGTTTCTTCCCTACTATGTATATGTGCATCAGATTTATTTGCAAAACACAATGTGCAGCATGTTCACAATCATCATTTATTGATCATTCTAGCATACATCATACAGGTATTGAGAAAACAAGATTTTAAAACTACATGTAGCAAGATAACTCTACATTCAAAATATATCCAGGTTTATATCAAATGAATGTCTTGAATGTCAGATACATTGGCAAGGTTAATGGGATATACTAAACCACGCTAATTCACAAATTATACAAAATCAATCTACCGGTAATCGGGTCTCGCATTCCTTTTCACAAAAAATAACCAATACATTTATAAAACTTGACTACATTGTAAAAGCTAGTCAGATATGACAGAAAATCACATATTCATAAACTCAAGTTAGATTGATGTTCAACATTTACATTCATGTTTTCTAAGTTTTGTGTATGGTGTATATGTATCTGATTGAGTAGATAGGCGTCTTTGAGCAGACTAAATCTATTGACGCCGTATGAAGTATGTGGCATGTTGTCCCCAGGAAAGTTTCTCCACTTTGGCCAGGATCAGCACAACTGTCTCGTTCTTCAACTGTCCAACATAGATATTCTATTTCCGATTCAGAAAGTACACTTTTATTTTGCTCTCAGACTGGAAATTTAAATGACACATACCTTATATTTACTACGGACATCACTGATTTTCTCGGGTAGTTTTTTCTTGTAATGATAGGCTGTTGGTTTTCCGTCTTTTTCGATCTTCGCCAACACTTCCACTTCACTGCAAACGGGAAGAAACACAATTTTCTCAATGTTTTCATACGGACTAATATGCCCTAGCAATTCACTTTATGGAAGTCCCAACGAACAGGATGAAAAGACCAGGCATGAAATACATGGATATTCTACTTACAAAATTTATCTCCATGAAGTGAAATAAATTCAAGTCGCGGTTTTGTGCAAAAACTCACTCAGGCATGACTGTGACCTTGCACTCGCCGTTGGTGACCGTGGCAACCTTGTCAAACAGCCCTTTCTTTGTTTTCATCCCAGGTATCGTCATGGTGATGGAGAAGTACCCTTTGCTGGGGTCGTCATCGCTACTGACGACTGAAAATATCACAAGAAATTCATGTTCATTTACTGAATATACTATAGAAAATTCAGTGATCTTTCTCAAGTATCCTAAATACAGGAAGTATGTGCTTTGCGAATAAACATCCACAACAAAAATTGTATTTACTAGTACGGTATTCTATGATGTACTGTGAAAGTAGATTATTTTATGGAATGTAAGAAAAAGATCATGAAATTCATAAGATTTTAAGTGTTTTTTAAAACCCTTGCGGATTTCATGATTTTTTTACATGAAATTAAAACTAAGCGAATATTTTGCTGAACATCAAAGTTCAAGTACATTTGAACATCAAAGTTCAAGTACATGTACTCACTCTCTGGAGGAAACTTTCCCTCATCCTCCTGTTTGCTCTCAGCCATCACAGCAGGCTACAGGCGGTCGCCGTCATACCGCTCTACGGGCTCCCCACAGCGCACTGAACCTGTGACACGAGACGAAACACACCACATTATGACAGCCATCACAGTGGGCTACAGGCGGTCGCCGTCATACCGCTCTCCGGGCTCCCCACAGCGCACTGAACCTGTGACACGAGACGAAACACACCACATTATGACAGCCATCACAGCAGGCTACCGGCGGTCGCCGTCATACGCGACTGAACCTGTGAGAGGAGAGGAAGCACACCAGACTGCGACAAGTGTGTTTCTGTGGGGAACTGAATTTTTGGACCACCGGGTACTAGTAACTATAGAAATGAGTTGCTTTTTCCCCACCCAGTTTAATTACCAGATCTAAAACAGCCTCAGATTTTCAGTTTCATGTGACCATACATCATACATGTGAATTTGCAACTGTTAGAGCTGTGTTTTGCAGCAACAATTTTCCCAACAGAGTGCACATATATTACTGGTATACAATGAAACAATTTACATGTACCCTATAGTTCCCAATTAGAAGAGCACTAATAGAAAATGGGGGGGGGGGGGGGGTGAGGGGTTGGATCAAAGCCCCTACAACATGTAGAATATCGTATGTACCGTATTGGTCCCCCAATAGTAGCATGCCCCCCTCTTTCCCCGAAGAATATTTGATTTTCGTAACCTTTTAATTCATTTAACATCTTCCTAATAAAATCTTGGAGTATTCCAATCCACTCATTTATAAATGTATTTTGAATCATAATAACGGGGATTGAAGGCTATAGGTATATTATTCAGTGATTTTCTTAAATCTGACATCAATTTTGACCTCATTTTTGCGCGCGCTGCTGCAGGAGGTCCTGCTTTGGCATGCCGTGCTACAATTATGACCAATATCATTAGACAAGCATCTCAATTAGCCTTGCACTTGAGTACTGAATGTCTATTGGGAACTATATGGTATGTGAAATGTACTCAAGAAAGTTGTTATTGTGTTTCAAATTCAACAGACATTGAATTTCAATTTGAAGCAATGTTGTGTGCTTGATAAATTTTTAAAAGAACAGTGTCCTCAAAAGAATTTGATGCACAAATTTCGGCAATTTACATTGATTCCGTGAAAATTGAAACACAGCTGTGCAATTGTCACGCGGTGTGTACGAAGGCAAACCGATGTTTTCTCTTATTATCGCCCATGCAATTTTTTTTTTTTTTAGATCTAGTGGTTTCGTTCCAGAAGTTTACCAATAACTTTACTATCGCTAAATTTATCCACGATACGCATTTCCAAACATCTGATATCGGGTGCATCAATCCTCGAATCGATTTGTGAACATTTTATGTGTATTCCAACTCACGGCTAAATTTGTTGTGGACTTTCACACTGCGGTAGTCCTATCTGCTGATCTGTTACGCTGCGGAATTAACACTGCGGTAAACTTGATCACTGCGAGAAAGCTGTATTCAACGGTAACGTCTTTGCGACACTCAATTTCTCCGATATTGTTACTTGTGTACATGTAGTTTTAACTTTTATTCTACCTTTGATACAGATGAATCTACATATAACCTACCGTAGTTAGTTATTTGCCCATGAACAAAATTTAGTGATTCGAAATATACTGTCAAGTGTGAAGCTAGCTATATGATCGAATGAACCGTCGTAAGCGTGGCTAGTGTGAAGTATAGGGGTCAAGTACAAGCCCTTCAGCCAAGATCTTTTCGCATGATCTTGGAACATGTATCACTAAATTCATCCACAATGCACAATCATGCTTCATGTAATATTGGTGTTGGGGGTGAATTTATTAGTTTGCCTAACAGACATCTAGAGGTGATCTCTACATATATGGTTTCCCTGTACCCACTGTGTGTTTGGGACCACTGGTATGTGGAAGTTCTTGTCAATATATACTAGTATTTATAACATTACGAGTAAGATCTCAAAGCATGTATAATGCTACCACACGTTATTCAAGCATTGAGCATGAATAACATGTGTTATCATCATACATGTGCACATACACATACAGTACATGTACTATACATAAACGTACCAACACTGATTGTGGCCAGACCCCAGCC
This sequence comes from Terebella lapidaria, assembly GCA_949152475.1. Taxonomy (NCBI): domain Eukaryota; kingdom Metazoa; phylum Annelida; class Polychaeta; order Terebellida; family Terebellidae; genus Terebella; species Terebella lapidaria. The sequence goes on along the minus strand of OX424565.1, from coordinate 38,414,071 downwards.
AGACCTCATGAAAGCATGTTGACAGGTGATTTTTTTTATGTTTATTTATACCATTTAAATAAATACCGTATTGGTCCTAATAGTAGCACGGTGAGCCAATATACCTATAGCCTTCAATCCCCTTTATTATGATTCAAATAACACGAATGTGTGGATTAGAAAGATATGAAGTGAATTATAAGGTTACAAGAATAGAACATTTTTGGGCAAAAGAGGGGGGCGCTCTACTATTAGGGCGCGTGCCACTATTAGGACCAATACGGTACATGACCCAGCATACTGAATAACAATTGATTGACAATTCTAATCCGGTAAAATACTGGCCTCTAAAATGAGTAAAAGTTGTTCTACACCTGTAATTCTGAATGACAGACGGTGTATTCAATAAAAAGTTCAACAGGGAGAATCTATTCTAAGTTCTCTCAAAAGGAACTAACTACACTAGAGATTATAGAATCTAGGAACCATGTCTAAGCACATCTATAATTTGTATGGACACAACACATTTTCATGACCATCACATTGACATATAAATCATCCTTAGCTATAAAACTTTAGCTATAAAAGGAAAATCCCATGTAGATCTATTTTCATGTAAATACAATGTAATGTTTTTTTTTTAAAAAATCATATTATATGGATTGGATATAAATGTATAGAGAATTTGAATGAATATGAAACAAAAAGTGAGACATGGGCAATATTCCAAACACATGTTTACATTGCAAGTATTCAAATATGCACAGACATAATTTGCAGCTGAGACGTGTTACACCATTTCAACAGAAGAGAGTTATGGATACCATGGGTACATCAACATGTACACAGAACATGGCAGGATACGTACAGTAAGTCTAATCTAAAGTCAGTGAAATTTCGGTGAAAATTACCGTGGTACCCAATTAAGACACACACAATTTCAAGTTGGTTCGATTATCCAAAACAAAACTACGGCCAAAAAGCGTGTTTCACTGATAGATGAACTTGACTTTAGGAACATGATCAGTAGCTTAGATAGCCCATGTACAATCAATCCTTCATGAGATTTTAACACTTTTATATGTATCTACGTGAATTGGCAAATTGAAGGCCTCTTCCTAAAATACGCCTCATATTTTCCCATTGAGATATTTTCCATTTTCGCCAAGATTATGATGACTTGCTCATCCTTCAACTGGAAGAGAACAATATTGTGATTGTGAGTACATCATATGTATATCCAAATGCATTTTATGTCTAATGAACATGTAGCTCAACAACACTTGAAAACACATTAACATCAGTTGAGATTCATATAAAAAATACACATACCTTATATTTACTCTGTTTTTCCTTGATCTTTTCTGGCAGTGTTTTGTCATATGCATAAGCTGTAGTTTTTCCTTGGTTTTCCACCTTCACAGAAACTGACAGATTCCTGAAAAAAATGCATACTATAAAACGACTAACTTTGGTGGCTATTAAATTTGGCGGTTGTGAGCTCCACGTTATTTGGCGGAGATTTAATTTGGCGGTTTTAAGACCACTTACATTTCTTAACATATAGCTAGTTAATTTGGCGGACGATTTAATTTGGCGGTTTTTCCCCAACCGCCAAATCCGCCAAATAAATCGTCCGCCAAAATTAGTAGTTTTACAGTGATAGAAAATTATTCACGTTCAGGCAAGAAAAATTCACAATCTTTGTCGAAATATATATTATGATCATATATATACATGTATACATTTGTAATGGTACAGGTTTTTCGAATTTCAGAAGGTAATGGTGAAAATATATACATTTAGTGTGAACACAATATTTCTATCTGAACATATATATTCCATAAAAATACTCACTCCTCAGTGATCTGCACCGAGCACTGTCCATTGGTTACCGTGGCAACCTTATCAAACACACCCTTCTTCGTCTTCATGTCTGGGATGGTGAGGCGCAGGGTGTAGAAATCTTTATTTGGATCCCTGTCACTCAGTATGACTGCAGCATTACATAAAATACACATAGTGAATTCAGTATTGAACATCATTGCCTGATAGTCATTCAGATGTCAAGGATATGGCTGGCATCACTGATAATCTGTGACCTAACTCCATCATGTACCTGTATGCAATAGCAAAAGCGTATTCCTGCAGAAATACGAAATATTGTATTCAAAACATAGAAATACGTGAAACTGTATTTCTGTTGTCCATACAAAATACACAATATCATATTTGTAAACTCTGAAACCTGTAAATTTTTTTAGCTTTATTACACATTGTCAACACTAGCAACCTATCCTACTTGGCAATTTAGGTGTGATATCACTTGAAGGACCTCTCTTTCAATCCGTATCAATCCGTATCCAACATTCATGTTGAAAAGCTCTTTTAACCACTTGCTTACTTTCTACAGGGAATCTCTCCTTGGGAGCCTCAGCCATGATGCTCGGCTCTTGGAGTCTGACTGGGATACAGCTGTCTAGGTCGGCCAATACATCTATTCTGAAACAAAAAGAGATGAATTAAACTTACCCGGTATGATTTTTTATACTAAGGCCTGCATATAATAAAATATCCTACAAAACTACTCATCTAGACCCAAGTACATTTCCAACTACTGTTACGTCGTAGAAGTATTGGTAGGCCTAACGAGAATCGGTCTTGATGTGATCTCGCCGATAACATTATAGATTAATAGAGTGATTGGGCTGCCATCTTCCATTCTGTGTTACATTGACATTGGTGGTCCGCCTATCCGATGTCTATGAATGTGCCAAGGCACAACCTGAGCTTTCGTTCAGTTGTGGAAGATTTTGATTTATTTGTGAAAAAGATGTTCATTCGTAGGCATAGCACAAACCTTAGGCCCTAAGCTAAGGTAGGGCACAGTTCCTACCGCTCAAAAACGTACTCGTTTAGATTTGGTTTTCCAGGACAAATTTATCCTGAAAGATACTATGTGTCATCGTTACGAAATGAACAGCAAACAACTGCTGAAATGGAGTTTACAAACCATTTTTGATTCATATCGAGAGAGTTTAAAGAGGTTATCAACAGACTTTTAGCGGCTATTGCTAAAACCACGGCCCACGCATGCACAAAACCTTGTCTCAAGCTATGCATCATTGCATGTCTACAGCCACGCGAGTGTACTATCAGCTGATATTGTCATCAGTTGGCTCATTTCGCCGTTAGTCATTTTTGCCAAGTCCAATCGATGTTCGGCCCCGAGGTGAGTATGACCATCTCAGACGCTCCGCGTCGGTAAGGCTGTGCCATGACCATGGCCCATTGCACTGGGCAGTCGTATACTGATATAGGCCTACGAGTATATGTATTGCAATCAGCTTTTATCAGATATTCTGCTGAATAATAAATCCAGGCCCGATCCGAATAAGTAACCAGTCAATGAAATCAATATTGATCGAGAGTCAACTTTAAATAGACTACATCTACGCGAAGTCGAAACCACAGGCTAACAAACCTGTTCTGGTTACATTTTGCTTTTGACAGCTCTGGTGGCTGATACTCGGAAATTCCCAAAATACACAACTTCCGGTTTCGATTTTACATACAGCATTCTTTTATCTCCCCCAAGTTGACGTTCGTGTGTCATATCCTTATCCGACACAAATTTAGACTAGATGCTTCTAATTTCTAGATGCAATTAGACCACAGTGCTTACACAGATTAAGGTACCGCGCGGTACCTTAATCAAAGATGGCGGAAGGTAGGTTATGCTTCAATCTTTTACCGATTTCTTCTCCCTCAAATTACTCGCGACTGCCAGTATAGCATCTCTTGTAACTTATCCACAGTGTATATGATGTAACTCCCTCTCAGAAACCACACAAATATACGCGCATTCCTAATGTATATGCTAGAAATCGCCGATGAAAGGTCGAAGCATAACCTACCTCCCGCCATCTTTGATTAAGGTACCGCGCGGTACCTTAATCTGTGTAAGCACTGTGTAGACGGCAGTTTGACAGGTATTCTAAATCATCAGAGAGGGAATGGGGGTGTGAACATAGATCTACAGCAGATATAAACCTCTTTCGAAAAAGACGGAAAGTCATGAACCCCTCTTTCAAAATACGATGAACGTTCCTTCCTTGTTAGCCTCAAACCTCAATGATCTTCTTCTAAAACATATACTTTGTTACTTCACTTATTTGGACATATCCCACACCTCTCCAATAAGGGTATATATTATTATGATTAGTTTTTGTCAAAATTTGAGGTATTAACCCAAATCACATAGCAAACAGTAAAGTTCAGTTTGTGGGCTTTGAGACCAATGTCCAAAGGTGAAGGTCACCCACGCCAAACATGGACGCCGCCGGTGATTTTGCAAGCCAAGTCGGCAAAATTTTCCTGTCAAACACACTTTCTTTAGGTGTAGGAGCAGGAACGATCGCTGTTCTTGCCTTCCTGAAGAAAACTGGCCTTCTTTACCGTATATCGCACAAGGTAATTTAGCGTGACAGTCCTGTCAAGCCGAATAATAACACAAAATAAAATATACGCTCGCTCTTTTCATTTACATCAACTCGAAGGTGCTCATAGCGAATAGGCCAGTTCTTTGCAGATTAGGGCAGATGATATACTTACAGTGACATTGTCGATGACGTTCCCGTACACGTATGGATTTCTAGGAGTCCCTGTTAATATTATGGCTATAAGTACTATCGTCAGAGTACCTAATCATCGACCCTCTCCCTAATCTTCGACCCCTGCAAACGGCTGGGCAAAACTTCAATAAACTAAAATGTGAAGTGTGCTGAAATGTGTATTAGAAGTACTTTCAATCTGATTTTTGTCAGATGTCTGTTTTGCACAGCTGTTTGGCAGTGTTTGCAGGGGTCGATGATTAAGGACGGGTCGATGATTAGGTACCCCGACGATAGATGGGTCCCCCCCACCCCCTAGCCCTAATTGGTTGTCAATATGAAAACATCAAAAAAAAACATACAACCAATTAGAAGGTCATATTTAGGGCTAACCCCCCCATCTGCTGAGGCCCCGAGAGGGGCGGCAGGACGCTGTGTGCCTGTTAGTGTTACAGTGGCCTACTGTAACTGTACTGTAGATCTGGCCGAGATGCCCCCGGGATCAGCCGAAGACGACGAAGTTAGTTATGATGCTAAATCATTTGTTCACTCCTGTACCATGTATCTATATTTTCTATATTTGTATTGCCAGGTTGATCCTAAATCTACACGTCACGGTGGAGAATTAGTTGCTGAAGTTCTCAAGGTAGGCTGGATCTTAAACAAAGAATGTGAGTACCATTCCTGATTTTTAGCCAGTTGGAGCTTTTTTTCGTCAGAAACTCAGAAGAAGACGATATATTGTTTGTCTAGCTGGAACTGTTCTGCACATCCATGCCAGCAGCCATATGGTTCATCAGTTACATGACATGTGCATGCATACTATTTTATTGCGTGTGACTATACTTTCAATGAATCTTATCACAAAAAACACTGTATTTATTATCAAAATAGGCCCATGGAGTCAAGTATTTATTCACACTGGCTGGCGGTCACATCTCTCCGATACTGGTGGCAGCGGAGAAACTTGGCATCCGAGTTGTGGATACAAGACATGAGGTCTGTGTCGATTAATGTGAGAGTGATGTCAAGAATACGAATGTGTATTCAAAAAAATATGTAATTGAGATAAACTCTATACGTTGTTCACTGTCCGGCCTTGAATGTGATGACTTCGAATAGCATTTTATTTCAGACAGAGTGTGTGTATGACTGTATGTACCGTAGCTGTGGACCAGTCCAATGGTTGCTGAAGTTCTCAGCAACCAAATGGAATAGTGCCAAATGGGAGACAGCTTCAGGCTAATTTGGTCCCTCTGTCCTCCCTATTATTTTTTTTTTAAAAGCCAATACATTAATATCTAAATCAATTGTATCATACATCTATAAATAATGTGAAAACTGAAAAAATTCTATCCTATCCTATCTGTTGGCAGGTGAACGCTGTGTTTGCGGCGGACGCGGTGGCGCGTATGTCGGGAACAGTAGGCGTGGCAGCAGTGACAGCGGGCCCAGGTCAGTCACAACACGAGTGGGGTAGTCATACGTGAAGTCAGCAGTTTTTTGCATGTTATTCTTACAGCGAATGCAGTGGCGAATTATTATACTAACTACAAAGAAACCTCACTTATTACATGAAATAAAATTGGATATTATTCCTGATTTCATAAATTGTGAAATATGTTACCAAGTTACCAAGTTCCATTAATATGTGCCAGATGAACTTTGTCACTTTTATTCCTGATTTGGTATGTGTCCTTTCATCACCAATTGACCGAAAAAAAATACCACTGGCATGTTTGTAATGTATCAAGGTCTGACGAACACTGTGACAGCAATCAAGAACGCACAGATGGCGGAATCGCCAGTACTGTTGATGGGAGGAGCAGCCGCCACACTGCTCAAGGTACCTGGGCAGATAAGCAGATAATTGTCTCATGAAAATGCCCATGGTATGACACTTTGATTGGTGATACCTCAAATTGTAGATAGTGTAGCATTAGTTACATGTAGCAATATCTCTATTGTACAATGATGTAATGTTTGCTCTCTTTTCAGTCTCATACAGTCAAGTTACATGTTCATGTGTATCATATGTATCATTCAATCTGTGCATTACAGGGTCGAGGAGCTTTACAAGACATAGACCAGATGTCCCTGTTCAAACCTCTGTGTAAGTTTTGCGCCACCGTGTCCCACGTACGTGATATAGTACCAACAGTGAGGCAGGCTCTACAGGCTGCACAGTCAGACACCCCAGGTATGTATGAACTTGAAAAAAATAAGTATTCGTCAACTAAATATCAAAACTTGAGGTATTTGCAATGCAACTTCCTAAAGGAAACCTCACATGCAAAATCCTAAAGTAACTTTATTTGTTTGCAGGACCTGTGTTTGTGGAGTTCCCTATCGACGTGCTGTATCCGTACAGTGTGGTATCTAAAGAACTGGGTGTCAAAGGTCAAGGTCGAGGCCTCATGCAGCAGGTTGTCAACTGGTACCTGAGCAACCATCTGGCTGACTTGTTCGCCGGCGCATGGGAGAAACGAGACCTATCCCCGCTGCCCGTCCATCGCCCCACAGCCAGCCAATCACAGCTCAGCAAGTGTGTTGAGCTGCTGACGAAAGCCAAGAAACCATTGATACTCCTGGGCAGCCAGGCCACACTGGCACCGACACCTGTAGACGAGCTGAAGAAAGCTCTTGAGGTAAGGAGTTAAATCGGAACATCAGAAAATGTGTGATGTTATGTCAGTACTTACAGATATATACCTGGTGGCTTTGGGAGATATTTACAGGAGTTTCAGTAGTATTCAAAGGTTTTCTTCTAGTTGCCAACCTTTTCACTAGTGTATGTGCGTGCCTATTTTTGGAGGTCTAAAATGTCAACACAAGTGCATGTATTCCCATATGTGAAATACTGTAAACGTACAAAATTTCGCGATGTATTAATTTCGCGAATTTCGCGTTTGAAAAAAAAGCACGAAAATAAATACACGCAAAAATATGGCGATAATAAATACATATGCAGACCACATCACGCTTGAAATCTTATCAAAGATTTAATGTGTTCCGTCCGTGCTGTCGCTCACCAAAAAAGGCATTTGTGAGACAATTATCGCCCATAGGTCGCTGAAGATGTCACGTGTTACTCTTACAGTGGGATCGCCACCGTTAGTTCATGTGCTCTGGCAGAAATAAACAATGAGTAGATTTATTGAGTATTGATCGTTTGTGTTTTTTTCACTGTCTGAACATACTAGTATGCTAGTATAGCAACATACTAGTGCTAGTATAACATGAACATACTGTACAAGTATTGTACTACTAATCATTTGCAGTTTATGGCAAACATACATCTGTGATCGATAATATTTGGGCCTTGTGTATTAAATTGGTACAATTACTTACCAATTTAAAATACCTGATCCCACACCCAACATAAAAACGCGAACTTAAATCCACGCGAACCTGTTGAGATGTTGAAAACATTGATACACGCGAATTTTTATACGTTTACAATAATCTGTACAATATTTATAAATGTACACCGTACATGTATTTATTACCTAATTATCCTCGTGTGATGTTGCCTGTGGCCTTGTGTATTATGATGACTTGAAGTGATCAAAGTAAAAACATAAAGAGGAAATAATTGTCATGAATAATTGAAATAATTGATTAATCACGATACCCGGCAGTCGTTAGGTGTTCCATGTTTCCTGGGCGGCATGTCCCGTGGCCTGCTGGGTCGGGACAGTCCTCTCCACGTTCGTCAGAGACGCCGAGACGCTCTCAAAGACGCCGACCTGGTTATACTGGCGGGTTAGTGTCTGATACATGTATAAAAAATACAGTTCACATTGCAAATATATCTGCGTAAAATCCTGAAATTTTGAAGTCTCATGCAAAGTCATGCAAATGATAGTAATTCAAGTCGTATTTTGCGGTCATTTACATGTACAGTGCTTCCCATTGATATAAATAATAGGACTTGTATCAGAAACCATTTATAAGAGGGTTGCTGCTTGTGCACATGTAGACACCAGTTATACAACCAAGACAGCTGTAACCATGGCAACTGTATACACAAGAATGTTGTTGTTCCAGGCTCGGTATGTGACTTCCGTCTTGGCTATGGCAGAGTTCTCAACCGGCGCTCAAAAATCATCGCCGTCAACCGCAGCAAGGAACAGCTTTACAAGGTGGGTTGTGTGACGGGAATGGTACATCATAATGCTACAGTAACCCCTATTACAGTAACGAAGCACAATGAAAATTTGGTGCAGTGGTCTTCTGCTTTGCAAACCAATATATCCTTTATGTTTTTATTGCTATGCAGTTATATTGGTTAATAATCCATTGTGGTTTAAATTTGTGTAAATGGACCAGTAGCACATTCAACTCCATAGAACCACCTCGGGTGTTCACTAAATTATGGGATGTTATATGACTACAGTGGGGACTCAGTGGGGATGACTCATAAAATATTCTCTGAACAACTACTCTCAAAAACTCCAACTCTACATGTAGATGTGTGACTTCATGTAACCTACCCGTCCCGCCCTCCCTCAGAACGCAGACATGTTCTGGAAGCCGACGGTGGCTCTGCAGGCGGACGTGGGTGACTTCCTGGTGCGGCTGGCGGCAGGCACACGCGGTTACAAGTGTTCTAGTGACTGGGCTGACTCACTGAAGGCCAGGGACAGGGAAAAGGAGGCAGCTGACAGGTAATGTGGCTCCTGGAGCCTTGCTGTCTCTCCAGTGACCCCCAAATGTATTTGTTGGAATGTTATCGGTACTTGTAAACATGGTAAATGTTCCATTGCCTTTACCTTGACCAATCTATTTTTTGTATGCATCTAATCAAAATCTCATCAAGATCGCATGGAGTTCATGAGTTTGAAAGCTACATGTATTTAAGTCTCCTAGTATCGTTCATTAGTGCGATGGCCGCCCAGAAGACGGACATCCACGTCAACCCGCTGAAGATTCTCCAGCAGCTGGAGTCGAGTCTGCCGGACGACAGCATCATTGTTGCGGACGGTGGGGATTTCGTGGGGTCAGCCGCGTACATCCTCAGGTGTGGACAGTGTTTAGGGCATTGTGGGCGAAAGGGGCTCTGGGTTTGGCATTGGAATGGTCCTGAGTGGTACTCGTCAACACTAGAATCCTGGGCTTGTTTTCTCTGATTCATGTGAATGTGCCGTATAACGATATATTGTATGCTTTACAGACCACGAGGCCCACTACGCTGGCTGGATCCAGGAGCGTTTGGCACGCTGGGCGTGGGAGGCGGCTTTGCTCTAGGCGCCAAACTCTGTCGGCCTGAGAGCGAGGTCTGGATCGTCTACGGCGACGGTTCCCTTGGTTACAGTGTGGCTGAGTTTGACACTTTTACAAGACACAAGGTTTGTGGTAAACTTCCAAGTCTTCCCCCATCCCCCCGGTGATCCATATTTTTACACCTCAGTATTTGGATCTCCAGACACACATTCTCCACATTCTATCCCCTGGACAGGTGCCTGTGATCGCTCTGGTGGGTAACGATGCCTGCTGGACACAGATTGCGCGAGAACAAGTGCCGATGTTGGGCAGCAGCGTCGCCTGTGATCTCGCTGTGTGTAAATCACGCTGTCTTTGTCATGATGTGAACAGAAAAAAAGTCATAAATTGAAGTTCAGACTTGAATAGTCAAACTAAAATGGGAAAAATATACATTGTAGATATCTCTGGAACTGTAATGTGCCACTGAAAAACTTGTTTTTAGGTTACCGGACCTATGGTCCGATAACCTATTGGCATGGCGTTGCGTCCGTCGTCCGTCGTCGTCCGTCGTCGTCGTCGTCGTCGTCGTCGTCGTCGTCGTCGTCGTCGTCGTCGTCGTCGTCCACATTTTTATCTTTTTTGTTTACAGGCGAATTTTTCTGAAATTTTGCACAAAAATACTTAAAAATAATTCAAGAAGGAGGTATTTTTTAGTTTTTTGATTCTCGCATTTTTCTCAAAATGGCGGCCGTTTTCGACGAAAAATGCCTGATTTTGGACTTTGGCGGCCATTTTCTCAAAATCTGTTCAGTAACTTTTTTTCTTTTTGATAAATAACACTCCTCATATGTACTCCTATGATGTCTATAAATTTCGTTGCGCTTGAATTGCTCAAAGTGGGCCATTTTGGCCCAAACTCGGCTCAAATGGGACTTTCCCATGTTAAATTCTCCTATGCTTTATAATGGGACACATTATGCCTAATATCTCACTTGATATTGAGATTAGAGACTAGGAATCAATTGTGGACCTATAGGAAATGATATATGCTGAATATTCTCGTGACCTTGAATTTGACCTTTGACCTCACTTTCAAGGTCAGAGCACAAAATGGCTTATATCTCGCTTATTATCGACTCTACAGCTTAGGAATCAATTGTGGACATATAGGAAATGATATATTCTGAATATTCTCGTGACCTTGAATTTGACCTCTGACCTCAGTTTCAAGGTCAGAGCACAAAATGGCTTATATCTCGCTTATTATCGACTCTACAGCTTAGGAATCATTTGTGGAAATATAGGAAATGATATATGCTGAATATTCTGATGACCTTGAATTTGACCTTCGACCTCATTTTCAAGGTCACAGGACAAAATGGCTAATATCTCGCTTGTTATCGACTTTACAGCTTAGCAATCAATTATGAACATATAGGAAATGATATATGCAGATTATTGTCATGACCTTGAATTTGACCTTTGACCTCATTTTCAAGGTCACAGGACAAAATGGCTAATATCTCACTTATTATCGATTTTACAGCTTAGGAATCAATTGTGGACATATAGGAAATGATATATGCTGAATATTCTCGTGACCTTGAATTTGACCTCTGACCTCATTTCCAAGGTCCAAGGACAAACTGGCTCATATCTTGCTCCTCTATTGACTGTATGGCTTGGGAATCAATTGTGGACATGATATACATGATATAGAAAATGATATACACTGAATATTTTGATGACCTTGAATTTGACCTTTGCCCCTTCATTTTCAAGGCTACAGCATAAAATTGCTAATATCTCTCTGATTATTGAACTTACAGAGCAATCAACTGTGGACATGATATATGCTTAATGTTATATATGCTGAATATTCTCTTGACCTTGAATTCAACCAGTGACCTGGCTAACACCTAAAATATTAAACATTGTCCGGTAACCTATCTTTGGCCCTTGGCCTAATTTTTTGAAAAAATGATCTCCATGATTTTTTGGACTATGGATCAACCACACTAAGTGTATTGATTTTTTTGTGCTCAGTTCCTGAACTACGAGACAGTTGCCGCGGGTTACGGAGGCCGGGGAATCCTTGTGAACCGTGACAACGAGGACCGACTGGCCGAGGTGTTCCGTGAGGCACAGGAGGCGTGTCGAGGCGGTCAGAGTGTCCTCATCAACTGCCTCATCGGCAAGACAAAGTTCCGGGAGGGAAGCATATCTGTCTAACACTGAAGAGAACTTGCATAGATGGAGTGAATGTTAATTGCAATGCGTTCATCATATTCAGTGTGATCTAGTGGAGCTACTTGTCATAAGTATTTTATTGCACAATGATAATGACCACAAGTATCCGGAAGTATTCTGTATATACAGGTACCGGTATATCAGCTCTCTGATCATATACCCAGGTATGTTTTGTTTCATAATGATATATTTGTAGAATTATTGTATCCCCCGAACGAAGTTCTGCGGATACTATGGATTTGTCTCCGTCGCGCCGCCGCCGCCGCCGTAGAGATTTTCTTGTGAACGCTCTACAGGTTGCAAATCTTAACCGATTCTAATAATTTTTTATACAGACACATCTTATGGTAAGATCCCGACACCAATTGATTTTGGTTGCCATAGCGACCAAATTGGCCGATTGGTGACACATTTTGTGCTCAAATTAGCCTGTTTAACACACATGGTTTGTGAACGCTCTACGAGTGGGAGTTTTCATTGAATGATCATGAAATCGCACAGGCTCGATGAGAAAGACCATCACACGAAACCTATTGTTTTTCAGAATGATCAAATAAATATTAATTAGTTAATGGACTAACTTATTACGACCTTTAAAATACCCACTTTGACATCTGTGCTCACTCCAATACCCTGTATTATGGAAGTAAATGGCAATGGATTCTTGTTCAGAATAGAGAACTGATGTTTTGGGTGAAAACAGAACAATATTATTGAATAAGTTAACGTTAGTTTTACTAGTTAAGTCTATTATTTCCCACAATAAAAATAGTTAAGATGAGAAACATTTATTATTAAGCTCACCAAGGTCAAAGTTTCGTCCAGTACAAATTTCATGGATGTAACCAAATAAGTTAAAATTATTTTTACTGGTTAAGTCTATTATTGACCACAATAAAAATAGTTAAGACAAGATATATATATTATTGGGCTCAACAAGGTAAAGGTTATGTCCAGTAGAGATTTTGGGGATTTAGCCAAATAAGTTAACATTATTTTTGCTAGTTAAGTCTATTATTGACCTCAATATAAATAGTTAAGACGAGAAACATTTATTATTGAGCTTAACAAGGTAACGGTTTTGTCCAGTACAGATTTCATGGGTGTAACCGAAAAAGTTGACATTATTTTTACTAGTTTAGTCTATTATTGGCCATAATAAAAATAGTTAAAATAAGAAATATTTATTATTGGGCTCAACAAGGTAAAGGTTCTGTTCAGTAGAGGTTTTATGGCTGTAACCAAAGAAGTTAACATTATTTTTGCTAGTTAAGTCTATTATTTACCTCAAAAAAATAGTTAAGACTGGAAACGCTTATTATTGAGCTGAACCAGGTAATGAAATTTCACATTCAAATCTAATTTGGAACATATTTCAGGTGAAAATAGACCTTTTTGTGAAAACATTGATCTGGCTCCCATTTTGTCATCTTGAAATGCAGTTTTGGTCAACTTTTAATTTCAATTTCAACTTGAAACCAAGTTTGGCACATATCATGAAATAAAATATACGTTATGGTGAAAAGTTCGATCTGGCTCCAAATTTGTCATCTTGAAATGCAGTTTTGGTCAACTTTTAGTTTGAATTTCAACTTGAAACCAAGTTTGGCACATATTATGAGTTAAAATATAATTTATGACAAAAAGTTCGATCTGGCTCCAATTTCGTCATCTTGAAATGCAGTTTTGGTCAACTTTTAGTTTGAATTTCAACTTGAAACCAAGTTTGGCACATATTATGAGTTAAAATATAATTTATGACAAAAAGTTCGATCTGGCTCCAATTTCGTCATCTTGAAATGCAGTTTTGGTCAACTTTTAGTTTGAATTTCAACTTGAAACCAAGTTTGGCACATATTATGAGTTAAAATATAACCCATGGCGAAAAGTTCAATCTGGCTCCAATTTCTTCAACTTGAAATGCAGTTTTGGTGAATTTTTACTCTGAATATCAACTTTGAACCAGGTTTGTCAACTATTCTGGGTTGACATATAACTTCAGGTGGAAAGATTGATCTGGCTGTAATTTCGTTATTTTTTCAAACATGTCAAAATGGAAATCCATATGCAGTGATTTTGGAGGTGATCTTGAATTCGACTTCAATAATCTTGAAAGATCAATGCAGCAATTTTGGTGGAAAACAAAACAGTTGTGGCTTAAGATTTTACATTTCTCTAGTAATCTTTTTTAGCCCTTGCTCTAGTTTTTCATACTTATCAGTAATATATTTGGGGCAACAGGGATGATAAGGCAACGGGGGATACACCCAAGCGGTCGTAGGCGACCGGAAATGTCTAGTTTTTTTTCATATTTTAACACATACATTGGCCGAATATGCAGTTTATATACTTATTCTGAGTTTTGATATGACCAATTTTTTGTTTATTTGATTAAGTTTTTTGTATATACATGTATATATAGAAGAATGAAAATATGTAAATTTCACTCAGGAGCAAAAAAGAAATTAATAAATTTTATATTGTAGATAGGCTTGCATTTGTGAACGTTGCGTGAACAGAAAGATGACAAAATATATTCTAATAGTTAATTGTGTACACCACTGAACTATTACATGCTATATAGAACTGTAAGATGCTTCGAGTCTGTCAGACTCCGACTTTCTGTTGACCATAGAGGTAGGGGTCCCATCAACATCGCAGGCCACTCCCTGCTTTGGCCTGTCCCTGGAGTTAACACTGGATATGGTTAACATGACTGTGAAATACAGTCAAACCTCCATTAGTGAACACCTCCGGTCAGTGAACAACTCCAGTTACCAGTTAGTGCACACTTTTTCCCGGTCCTAAATGAACGCCTATCTTTTAACCTTAAGGTTCTCTCCAATTGGTGAACACCTCTATACAATGAACAACTTTTCCCGATTAGTGAACACCTCCATAAAGTGAACATTTTTGCTGGGTCCCAAAGGTGTTCCCTATCATAGGTTTGACTGTATTTCTCTGTACAGTTAATGGTGGCCTTTGGGGGTCCTATGTTGCCAGGAGTTTCAGCCCTCGTTGGGCGTGGGGATTCTGGTAGGTATTCTACAACCACACTTTCCAAGCAGGAGACGCTTGCCTCTGCTGCCAGTGGGTGCAGTAAAGTAAATACATTCCTCTGAGCAAAGTAAATCTCTAAGCAATTCTTCTCTCGTTCTCATGAAGCCGGCCTCAGAACCTTGGCAGTCTCTCTGGTTTTGGTCGAGGACGATGGACACAAGAGACGTCCCCGTCCTTGTCCCAGTCTGTGGCCATGCAAACCATGTCCTGGAATTGTCTATGCATGCATTGACCATGCAGTCTTTCAGTACGCGGTGCAGACAGGGTCTGGCAGTCCATCGGGCTATCCCAGGTTCTACGACTTCTATCCCTGTGATGATCATCGGCGAGGCCGTACGATTGACATGCCCACTCATGTGCTGGGAGTCTACGGGCAACCTATGCTATAGTGAGTATAGTGAGTCATATATGCTGGATCTTTCGATGACCGTGAGGCTGACCTCAGAAGACCTTGAGTGGTAAATATCAAGGTTGCGTTTGACCTGATATATGTGAGTCTCTGCAGACCAAATGCATGTAGATAACACTACAAGTAGGTTTGTATTGTGAGCATATAGGAAGTCGTATATGTTGAGTCTTTTGGTGACCTTGAACTTGACCTCCGATGAGCTTGATTGGTAAACCGTAACGTGTGTAAATTGCCCTGTGCAGGCATTAATCATTGTAGATAGAGCTTAGGAATGTATTATGAGCATTTTGGAAGTCATGCATACGGTGGATCTATTGGTGACCTTAAAATTGACATCAACTCTCAAGGTCACATCTAAGCTGAAATTTGTGAATTGGCCTAACGCTTGTGGAAAGTGCTTGAGTTTGTATTGTTGCACCTTGATATCAATGTTTAATCTCCAGGTCGCACTTAACATGAACCGTTTGTAAACTGGCGCCTCTGCAGAATAAGTGAGACAGATGGACCTTATGGTTGTATTAGGGTCATATACATATAGGGAATCATATGTGCTTGGTCTGTTGATGACCTTGAACTTGACCTCATACTATATTACTATATTTACTATTATTAGAGCTCAATAGCATGCTTTCCGGTAAGCTACATCACCCTTGGTGCTTTGTGTAAAATGTGTGATTTTCTCCATATTCACAAACTTCACAAGTCTGTATTTCTGTCCAGGACGGACTAGCCAAAGCCAGTCGGCCTGGGTTCTGTGTTTGCACAGACAAAAACGATGTGGATAGTCTGGAGTCAAATCCAAAACTGCCTTGCTGGTAGGGCCCGGACGAGTCGACGGGTATCCGAATTCGGGGCGGGTTATACAATTACCCGGGTCGGAATTTCGTTACCCGTACCCGAAAACGACAAAGATATAGTTCTTGCATTGAAAATTAGCAATAAACACTAGTAAAATCACAAGAATGACAAGGAAATCATCGGTAAAAGATCGAAGTAGTTTTACGAAACAAATAATATGTGTCAAACTACGCCCTCTAATCCTCTTATCCACTATACTGAACACTGGCTGCTTACGTTTGTGTGTTATGATGTGATGTATGACGGCCGGACTCGCTCCGGACGGACTGTAACCTGGTTGCAGTATTAGTAGAGTACCACCCGGCGCCCCACGTGCGGGCATCAAACTTTACATTGGTGCCGTGACCAGGATCAGTCCGACGGCGTCCCATGGCAGCCTACCGTCGCAGTGTCTTGCTACCTCGTCCCTGGGGACCGTCCGCTCCTCCGGGACACTCCAGAACAGAAGGAAAACACAGAAAAAATGAGTGAAAACGATAGTGTGGCTCAACATACTCGCTCCCAGGTCATCCGGGAGCAGGTCCGCGGTGGCTCCCGCTCTGCGGAAGGGTGTCCGGACGATCCGCAGGACCGATCCCAGTCCGCGGACACGTCCCCGACGTCCTTGGCTCCGTCTCCGGACGTAGAGTCGAGCCCTGCGGGGCTGCAACAGCAGTTGCCTTCGAGGCTGAGCCTCGATGTTTTAGGTGCTATGGGCGGAGCTGGAAACGGCTCTACTCCGCACCTACCCTCGTCCGGACGTCCGTCACGGCCGCTACTCTTCCCTGGGATGTCTCCAGACGTCCGGAATCGAGTGCCGGCTACCACGGTTAGCTCCGGATGGGCGGACAGGCTTAAACCGGCTACCACAGCCGGCCGGGTTGACTCCCTCGAGAGTCCCCGGCCTGGATGTCAGGCAATCTGTCCAGAATGTGATGGACCAGCTCACCCACTCACTCAATTAGCTGGCCCCCACAGGCCGCTATGACCGCGGCCGGCCGCCCCAAATTGGGTGACCTGATCGTAGGACACATTCGCATTTTCCGCGATAGCAGCCACCCTCAGAGCAGCTGACAGAGAGGGAGCGGCGGATAGGCGCTGTCAGTCCGTCGCGCCGAGCGTGAGTCCTGCGACCCCTTTCAACCCAGGGATGACTGGTCCGCCGGTCCTCCCTCAGGTTTATCCAAGTCCGCAGGTGCCGGTAACCCATGCTATGGGACCCGCGCCTGGTCCGAGGCTTGGAGGGACCACGTTGGCCACCGCTTGCGCTGCTCCGGCAGCTGGAGCCATGGCCACGTGGACCTATCCTGCCTCGCACAGTGCTCCAGGAGCTAGCTGGCAACCGGCGGCCTCGGCCTTGAGCTACGCCGGCTACCCTGCCTCGCCTGGTTCCTATCCTGTAGGATCGGCAGGGGCTCCGTCCGCACTTGGTCTGGGTGGGATGTCCGTGGGTATGTATCCGGCGGCGAGCGTGAGCTTCCCAGCTCCCATGTCCGCGGCGTACGGGTCCGCTCCGGTGGACTCTGCCGCGGGAGCAGGGAGTGCACGGACTCTGCCGTCTTACACAGCCGACCCCGGAGCTGGCTCCGCCAACCGGGCGTGCTCTCCGTGCGACGGGAGACCAGACCAGACGTCTTGACGGAAAAAGTTCAACGAGGATAACGCCGATCTGGAGGACTATTTACTCCAGGTATGGCGGACGGCCGTGTATGAATGATGGACCCAGGAGGAAGCTGAACATATCCTCTCGGGGAACCTGGAAGGAAAGGCCCTCCGAGTCATGCAGTGTCTGCCGGTGGGGACAGCTACGTTCGGCGAGGTTACTAAGCAACTACGCCTGCTGTTCACGCCAACGACCAACAGGCGGATGTTCGAGCGAGAGTTCAAAGCTCGGATACGCCTACCGACTGAGTCCGTTACTGAGTACGCATTCAATCTGCGCGTACTCGGCCGGAGAGCCTATCCGAACATGGAAGCCAGTCGGTTTGAACTGATGCTGATCGATCAATTCATCGATGGCCAGCCATACCACATATCATACGGGCTGGCCACCCATGAAAAACGATCGATGGAGGGGGCAATTAACTCCGCCCTTGCAATAGAGGTAGCTGTCTGTCCCAGACAGATGCTTCCGGCCCCGGCTCCGGCTCCGGCTGTTCCTTCGCAAGCGGTGGCACCTCCGGTCAATGCATCGCAGGTGGCCCCATGGTCGGCCCTGGTTCCCCGGGAACCAGCCATGGAGCCCAACCCTCAGAGGGTTGGTACGCCGGCGTCTCCCCCGGGGATGCCCGTACAAGCGGCACCAGCTGTCGCGTCGTGCTCGTCCTCGGATGAGTACGACCAGGAGGAATACGAATTCTGTGCAGCGCAAATGATTGCGCACTGCGCAGGAATTGATGCTCCGGGACCCACGGAATGCTGTGCGTTCACGTCCGGACCAGCCCAGAACCGTCCCTGCTACTTCTGTGGAAAACAGGGACACTTTTGGCTTAAGTGTCCAGAGCTAGTGGAACGCCTGCAGGCACGCGGATATCACGGGAGTCTCCCTGATTCGCGCCGGAGAAATTCCTCCTTTCGAACCGTCCTCCGCGAGAGGGAAACTGAAACCGGACGTAGTGGTGACCAACACTGCTTCCGGGGACAGTTGTTCAGTGGCGCCTGCCGCTGCCCCCTCTGCGGACAAGCCGGACGACCCTCAAGTAGATATGACTTCTCCAGAAGTAGTCCTTGAGGATCCGTCTAGCTCCTCCGCAGCCGAGGCAGATAACGAGGACTCCGTAGCTGAGCCCAGTGCTCCGGGTGATTCCGATCATCCTACGTGCACACTGGTGAGGGACCCCTGCTGGTACCTGCCCCTGTCTTTTGGTCGGAGCCGGTCCGTTTCCTCGTAGACTCTGGCTCGGAGGTTACCATCGTAGCAACTGGAACATTTAAGCGTGAGCCAGCGCTCCGTGACATGGTGTTGCGGGATCCCGGGCGTTACACACTCCACGGAGCGGGTAACAACAGCATCCGTATCCACGGTATCATCGATCTGCCTATTACTCTTGGGGACAAGGTGTACATTACAGAGGCAATCGTTGCGGATATCGGAGCGCCTGGGATCATTGGAATGAACTTTTTGCGGATCCACCGAGTCATCGCCAACTTCAGCGCAGGCGAAATCCGAATGGGAGAGGACACCCATTTTCTCTTCCGAGCCGGTCCGGCTCGTTCATTCCAACTTCGGGCGGCGCGCACTACGGTAGTGCTGCCTGTGAGCGAGATGATCATTGACGGGAGGCCGCGTCGTCCCCGCATGCCCCTTGATGGTCGTCCGTGTATAGTGCAACCGGTGAGCAATTTTGCCCGAGAGACCGGACTCGTGCTGGGTGGGGCTCTGGTCAAGTCCAACACCCGCGTGATGCCCCTTCTCGTGGTGAACCCCACGTACTATGGCGCGGCTGTGTGGCATCTACTGCTACACTCGCATCGTCTAGTCGGGTTATCCCTGACGATCCTGTCTGTCATGCTGCGTGCGCTGCGGCGGTTGCCGGAGATGATCCGTACACCCTGCCGGACCATCTGGAATCTAGAGTTCCGAAGGACCGGCTGGATGAAGATCAGCGTCAAGCTCTCCGCAAGCTGCTCCGGCAGTATGCGGATGTGTTCATGGGTCCGGACGGTGCGGTTGGCAAGACATACAATGCCAAACACCGCATCAACCTCCTGAACGAGCGTCCTATCAAGCAGCGTCTACGACGAGCAGCGATCGTGCACCAAGAGGTCATAGACCAGGAGGTGCAAAAGATGCTCGAGCTAGACATCATCAAACCCAGTGATAGCCCTTGGGCCAGTCCTGTGGTTATGGTGAAGAAGAAGGACGGCTCGTGGAGGTTCTGCGTGGACTATCGTAAACTTAACGATGCCACGCGGAAGGACTCATATCCTCTTCCACAAATCGAGGACACCTTCGATGCCCTGGCCGGATCGCACTACTTCTGTGCTCTGGATCTGGCCGAAAACTGCCTTTGTTACCAAGAATGGGCTCTACCAATTTAAGGTAATGCCGTTCGGGCTCTGTAACGCACCAGCGACGCTCGAGCGCCTGATGGAGATGGTCCTCAAAGGGTTCCTCTGGAAGCGATGTATGGTCTACATCAACGATGTCGTCGTGTATGGCCGGTCGTTCGAGGAAACCCTCACCAACCTCCAGATGGTGTTCCATCGCATCCGCGAAGCAGGCCTTAAATTGAAGCCTAGTAAGTGCGAACTTTTCGCGCAGGAGATCCTGTACTTGGGCTTCATGGTAACAGGCACCGGAGTTATACCAGACCCTGCAAAGATAGAGGCCGTACAGAACTGGCCTCGACCTTGTAACGTGGCGGACGTGAGGTCCTTCTTGGGCTTCGCGAGTTACCACCGCCGGTTTATACGAGGCTTTGCGGAGATCGCGCGCCCCCTTACTATCCTCACGGAAAAGGGCGCCGATTTTGTCCGATAAGCTGAGCAGGCCATCGCCTTCTCGGAACTCCGGCAAGCTCAAGTAGCTGCCCCGGTGCTGCGGCACCCTCGTCCGGATTGTGAGTTCATCCTGGACACTGACGCGAGTAACTTTGCACTCGGCGGTGTCCTCTCACAGATCGTGGATGGGCAAGAGCGGGTAGTAGCTTATGCGAGTGTGTCTCTGAGCCGCTCTCAAATGAACTACTGTACCACTCACCGCGAGCTGCTCGCGGTGGTAACCATGACCAAGCGTTTCCGGTACAATTTGTTGGGACGCCATTTCCGCTTGAGGACTGATCACAGTTCGCTGAGATGGCTCCTAAAATTTAGTGAGGTCGATGGCTTGGTGGCCCAGTGGCTCGTCAAACTCCAGGAGTATGACATGCAAATTGAGCACCGCGCCGGAAAGCTGCACGGCAACGCTGACAGACTGTCACGTTGTCATAAGTGCAAGAACCCTAACTGTGTCGGAATGATTCCATTCCAGCGCATTGGGGATTCTTCCTCAGACTTGGAATTGGACCTTCCGGGAAGGCCGCAGGCCGCCGCCCCCTCTAACAACACGGCGGCCGGAGCCACAAGAGTCCACCCCCGTGCGAGGACCCGCCGTTACCGGCGTTGGCGTCCCGCGTTTGAAGCGGAGGTGCGACTCAGCTCCAGCGAGTCTTCCTCGAGTCTGAGGGTGTACTCCTCGTGGGTACCCTCTGCGTCCTCGGGTGAGTCTGAGTACGAACGGTCCTTACCCCGGTGGTGATGGCCGCTCGTGCACAGTTGGACGAGTCGGATGAGGAGCCGAACTACTTGGGCAGTTACTCTCCGGCACAACTGGCTGCGAAGCAGAGCTGACAGTGCTCTGGCCCCGGTAATAAAAGCCCTTGAGGCCGGCCAGAAACCCTTCAAGGATGAGCGGAAGACCTACAGAGAGGAGACCCAGTCTCTCATCTCCCAGTGGGAAAGACTCTCTTTGAGGGATGGCCTCTTGTGCCGGCGCTATGAGCCACCGAGCCCACTGCCTTCCATTTGGCAGTTGGTGCTTCCGGCGGAGCTGCGCTAAGATGTGCTCCATCAGTTGCGTGACCTCCGGGTGACTGGTCACCTGGGAATCCGGAGGACCGTCCTTAGGCTACAACAGCGCTTTCACTGGCCTGGTAGCAGTTTGGACGTGCAACGATGGTGCGCAGCTTGCTCTCGGTGTCAGGCTCGCAAAGGAGTTCCGGCTCCTGGCCGCCACCCCTTGACCACGGTTGAAGCTGGCGCGCCTTTTGACCGGATCGTCCTGGACATACTGGATACCCATCAGGTCACCCCGCGTGGTTTCCGGTACATCCAGGTGATCTCGGACTATTGCGCCGCCAGACTGCGGGCGAGGTAGCTCGGTTGCTGGTGAATAGGTGGGTGATTTGCCATGGTGTACCTAAGCAGGTACATTCGGATCAGGGCACGCAATTTGAAAGCAACATGTTCCGGAACCTAGCACAGATGCTAGGCAGTACCAAGGTGCGGACCACCCCCTACAGGCCCCAGTCTGATGGCCAGGTCGAACGCTTTAATCGATTGGTTCTCAATATGCTGGCGGCCTTTGTGAACGATCGTGCGAATGATTGGGATGACCACCTCCCGTATGTCTTAATGGCGTACAGGTCGTCGGTCCACTATTCGACCAGAGTAACTCCGCACGCGATGTTGTATGGCCGGGAACTCAATCTGCCCGTGGATATAATGTATCCAACTGCGGCAGAAACCGGTGCAGTACCCCAGTGCGGTCCGGAGTACGTTGAGTGGGTTCGCCGCGCCCTGGCGAACGCCCATGATGTGTGGAGGGTGGATGTGTGGAGGGCGAGCGCGCCTGGACAAGTCGGCCATTCGGCAGAAGCGTGGCTATGACGCCCATGCTAAGGGCAGGCCTGCTTTTACAGAGCGCGATAAGGTGCGCTATCATTATCCACCGCTGAAGCAAGGTAATAAATTTGCTAAGCCGTGGATAGGCCCGTTTACCGTGCTGAAACAGGTGACAGACGTGGACTACCGGATCCGGAGGGATTCAGATCCGGAGAGGGTTCTGGTGGTCCATATCGACAACCTGAAGAAGTACGAGGGCCCGCTTGTCATGGATCCGCTCATACAAGATGCAGAACCGGATGATGCTCCTCTTTTGGACACTCCCGGTCAGCATCCGCGGACCCCGGACGAACGTGTGCGCCGTATGGTGGGTCTTCCGGACCTCTCTGATCCGTCAGATGACGGTCCGGACGACATTACACCTGATCTCGGCGATCCGCAGGTACCCCCAATCCCTCCAACGCCTGCGGATGAACGGCGGCCACGCCGGAAACCCTGTGCGTGGACCCGATATGGGTGGGATTAACGTTCCGCCCATGCGGATGCGTATGCGGTACCCATCTATCACACCAGGGATGGATTTTGGGTTGTTCCGTAGGGATCCGCACGACTTTCCTCCGTGAGCAGTCACTTTGTGGCTATCTCCGGAGTTGAGGTCCGCGGATATCTTTACGTCGTAACGCCGCCGCTCCGCATTCGCCCTCCTGTAGTTTCTCGCGCAAGGGACGTACGGCAAGCCTATCCACATCATGTGGACTGCTGTCCAGCGTAGTTAACACAGCGGCTGTGTTAAACTATGGATTTGGCTGTGTTAAACTATGGATAAACTATGGATTAACTATGGATTTGGCTTCGTCGTCCGCGTCCGTGTCCGCATCCGCGCCCACGTCCGTGTTTGCGTCCGCGTCCGCGTCCGCAGAGATTTTCTTGTGAACGCGCTACAGGCCGCAATTCTCACCCGATCACCATTATTTTCTGCAGGCACATATATAATGGTAAGATCCCGACACCAATGGATTATGGTTGCCGTGGCAACTGAATTGGTCGTTTGGGGACACATTTTGCATTGAAAACAGCCTATTTGAGACACATGGCTTGTGAACGCGCTACAGGCCGCAATTCTCACCCGATCACCATTATTTTTCGCAGGCACATATATTATGGTAAGATCCCGACACCAATCGATTTTGGTTGCCGTGGCAACGGAATTGGTCGTTTGGGGACACATTTTGCATTGAAAACAGCCTGTTTGAGACACATGGCTTGTGAACGCTCTACAGATGGCAATTTTTGACGAATCTCGATAATATTTGGAAGTGTTGTTGGGAAGGGCTGTCACACGAAACCAACTGTTTTTTAGAATGATCATATAAAAATTAATATGTTAACAGCCTAACTTATTACAGAATTTTGAAATATCCATTTTGACATGTACGATCATTCCAATAGCCTGTACAATGGAAGGTAATGACACTGGTTTCTTGTTCAGAATGGAGAACTGAAGTTTTCAGTGAAATCAGGACAATATTACTGAATAAGTTAACATTAGTTTTACTAGTTAAGTCTATTATTGTCCACAATAAAAAATAGTTAAGACGAGAAACGTTTATTATTGAGCTCAACAAGGTAAAGGTTTTGTCCAGTACAGATTTCATGGGTGTAACTGAACAAGTTAACATTATTTTTAATAGTTAAGTCTATTATTGACCACAATAAAAATAGTTAAGACAAGAAATATTTATTATTAACCTCAACAATGTAACTGTTCTGTCCAGTACAAATTTCATTGGTGTAACCGAATAAGTTAACATTATTTTCACTAGTTAAGTCTATTATTGACCACAATAAAAATAGTTAAGTCTATTATTGACCACAATAAAAATAGTTGAGATGAGAAATAT
Source organism: Terebella lapidaria (assembly GCA_949152475.1). NCBI lineage: Eukaryota > Metazoa > Annelida > Polychaeta > Terebellida > Terebellidae > Terebella > Terebella lapidaria. Next base: position 38,389,490 of record OX424565.1, on the reverse strand, counting down.
TTATTATTAAGCTCAACAAGGTAAAGGTTTTGTCCAGTACAGATTTCATGGGTGTAACTGAATAAGTTAACATTATTTTTAATAGTTAAGTCTATTATTGACCACAATAAAAATAGTTAAGACAAAAAATATTTATTATTAACCTCAACAAGGTAAATGTTTTGTCCAGTACAAATTTCATTGGTGTAACCGAATAAGTTAACATTATTTTCACTAGTTAAGTCTATTATTGACCACTATAAAAATAGTTAAGTCTATTATTGACCACAATAAAAATAGTTAAGACAAGAAATATTTATTATTGGGCTCAACAAGGTAAAGATTCTGTCCAGTAGACATTTTATGTCTGTAACCAAATAAGTTAACATTTTTTTGCTAGTTAAGTCTATTATTGACCTCAATAAAAATAGTTAAGATGAGAAACAATTATTATTGAGCTCAACAAGGTTAAGGTTTTGTCCGGTAGAAATTTCTGGGTGTAACCGAATAAGTTAACTTTATTTTTACATGTTTAGTCTATTGTTGACCACAATGAAAATAGTTAAGACAAGAAATATTTATTATTGGGCTCAACAAGGTGAAGGCTTTGTCCAGTAGAAATTTTATGGCTGTGACCAAATAAGTTAACATTATTTTTTTGCTAGTTAAGTATATTATTGATCACAATAGCTTTTTATGAAAACATTGATCAACTTTTACTTTGAATTTCAACTTGAGACCATGTTTGGCACAAATTATGAGTTAAAATATAACTTATGGTGAAAAATTCGATCTGGCTCCAATTTCGTCATCTTGAAATGCAGTTTTGGTCAACTTTTAGTTTGAATTCCAACTTGAAATCAAGTTGGCCAGGTATTATGAGTTAAAATATAACTCATGACGAAAAGTTTGATCTGGCTCCAATTTTGTCATCTTGAAATGCAGTTTTGATTAACTTTTACTTTGAATTTCAACTTGAAACCATGTTTAGCACATACATGTATTATGAGTCGAAATATAACTTATGGTGAGAAGTTCATTCTGGCTCCAATTTCGTCATCTTGAAATGCATTTTTGGTCAAATTTTACTTTGAATTTCAACTTCGAACCAAGTTTGTAAAATATTCTGAGTTGAAATATAAATAGGTGAAAAGATTGACCTATCTGTATTTTCGTTATTTTATCAAACATGTCGAATGGAAATTCATATAAAGAGATTTCAGAGATGATAGGGCTACGGGGGATACACCCAAGCGGTCGTAGGCGACCGGAAGCGTCTAGTTTTTTTATGGACCGGCTGTTAAGTCCACACGTGCGGACCAGCCGCGGCAGCGGGTGACGCTCATTTTTGTCCAGATCGTATCTTACAATACATGGTCCGTCCGGAATGACCGAAGCCCCGGCCTCCTTCCGAGAAGGGGGTCGTATTTTACATGCGTAGCATACATGTGGTTTTTGATCCCTATCAATACCATCGGATAAGGTCAATATGCCATGTTATGGTGCTTGTTTGGTTCTGTCCGCAGGCAGTTCCGGATGAACGCCGGCTATTGATTTCATCATGTTAGGGATCCTCTAGATTGGGCGCCAGCATGAAGGGTTCGCCCCCTAACCATTGCGGTTATGGCTCTGCCGGCACCGCGTCTAATCTATTGGTTCCGCGCTCCGGTGGTCGTTTGTTTGGGCTCTGGGTTTGGTATTGCTCCGTGGCCTTATTGTACATTGGGGTTGCTAGTGGGCGCGTCGCGAACGCCCACAGGGACCAGGTGGTTTCCGCTCTCAAAAGAGGGGTGTAAGGTGTTGTATTAATTTTGACAGTGACGGTGTGATGTGATATCTGAAAAGTCTGGAGAACGGCAATTTATTGTTGTTTTCGTCTGACATAATCGAACAGCCACAAGTTAGTGGTTACTGTCAATTGATCAATTTCTACCTTGCTGGGGTGATTTATTTCACGTCATTGACTGCCAGTGCGGAAGCAAAAGCTAATGACTGATTTCGATTACTGTATGTTATTTGCAAGGTTCCCCGGGATAGAAATTTTCATTTTCTACCCATATCCACGGTTTGATTTGGAGTCACCGGAGGGAAATGACTGCCCCTGCATGAGTTTTATAGTGTTTGCATTTTGGTCCGGGCAGTGTGTCATTGTGACCGGGGACAGAAGTTTACAGCCACGTCGTGTGCACTGCTGCGCAGGCAGAATAGCTGTCAATATTGTTGCAAGTATATATGTATTTGCAATGTCGTACCCGGATTTTTATTAATCTCCAGATGTTGGCGCATTTATTTTGTGCCACTCGCATTTCATCCGCTGGTGCGGCGCCGGATCCCGAGGGGTCCGGCGTGGCCGGCTTTTGGGGTGCGAGTGATTTTGCTAGTGTGTACTCCCCGCGCGGGTGGTGCCTGGGGATGTGTGGGTGGTCGGGCGTCTGCATTCATTTGTAGATGTCCGTCCGTCCATGCGTCTCCGCACCGGCCTGCCCAGGTTGTAGTATACAGATACTGGCAGTCAATGCGGCTTGCTGCATTTGGCTTTGATAGCTGTCCGAGACAGCTGTCCGCGGGTGCATTTATGTTCGCGCGGACTTGCCGGAGCTGCTTCCCGCGGCTCCGCCCTGCCTCGGGCCTCTCTGCAGGTTCGAGGAGCCAGCCGGCCGGGCGGCCGGCAACCCATTTTAGAGGTACTACCACGTTTTGATCACTCGGTGTGTCGTTTTACAAAATTTCTAAATTTAAAGTTTAACCATAAAGATATTCCAAAGACTCGACACACCGTCCCTTTCGGCGGATGACCTTCCAAGGTCATCATCCTTTCTGGAACACCTCGTTCAAAATTTTAGCTCGTTTATTAGGGTTTATTCAAAATTCAGGAGCGCGTTCAGTATAGTCCGCAAGTCCAGGGGTCGTTCCCCATTCTTCCAAAAAGGACCCTTAAGGTCCTCGTTTTTCTGCGCCATGACTTTCGAGTGTCGGCACCTTGCTTCCTTCCGGTCCCTGCAGGCGATGCCTTCGTCGTGTTTCCCAGTTTTGGGCACGGGCGGAGCATGTTGGGGACCAACATTGTAAGAAGGGGGTAATGTGGCGATTTTGCCCAAAGATCGCGGCAGGCGTCTTTGTTAAATACTAACCAGTTTTACGGTCTATTTTTGGATGCTTCAGCTTGAAGCACACGTTGCCCCGGCAACGCCCTCTAATCCTCTTATCCACTATACTGAACACTGACTGCTTACGTCATCTCTCGTGCTCTCGCCTCTAGCATAAATACTGTGGTCACATTCTGTGTGGCTGGAGTTGTCTCAGAGACTGAGCACGACAGGTGAGCTCTCGCCATGGGCTCCTTGTCTCTGATTACGTAAAGGCCCGTTGGGCCTCAGGGACGACTTCCATAGGGGGCCCGGGCTGAGGGAGACCGTTGCTGACTCGAGGGCGCAAGCCCTGTGGATCACCGGTCTTTTCCCACCCGGGATAGTGCGACACAGGCTCTGGCAGACCCTTGGGCTGACCCAGGGTTCTATCCCTGTAGTAGTGTAGTACCAGCTAGGGTCCCGCCAGGTGGCGCTACGGTGCTCACCAGGGGGCGCAATGGCGTCATAACGTTTGCCCTACACTCACCAGGTGGCGTCATAACGTTTGTCCTATAGTCGCTAGGTGACGTCATAGCGTTTGCCCCTAGACTCGCCAGGTGGAGTCATAACTTACCCATAAATAATTGGAAAATCATAACGTACCCATAAATGTTCTTAAAATCATAACGTACCCATGAATGTCTGGAATATCATAACGTACCAATAAATGTTTGAATAATCATAACGCACCAGTAATTTTTTGGAAAATCATAACGTACCCATGAATGTCTGGAATATCATAACGTACCAATAAATGTTTGGAAAATCATAACGTACCCATAAATGTCTAAAAAATCACAACGCACCCATAAATGTCTGGAAAATCATTATGTTCCCATAAATGTTTGGAAAATCATAACGTACCCATAAATGTTTGGAAAATCATGTATTAATTTTTGCAATATTTTTAAACATTTTTTCAAATAAACTTTCCTTTTTATTCAAATTATAAGCATCATATTAAAACGAGTCTATACCATTTTCTCAGGTTTTTTTATTTCACAGCACACATCTACTATAAATACAATTTCTACACAATGGCCTATACATGGAGGCTGAGGCTGCTGAGGCTGAGGCTGTGGCTGCCAAGGCTGAGGCTGAGGCTGAGGCTGTGGCTGAGGCTGAGGCTGTGGCTGAGGCGGCGGCGGCAATGGCTGTGGCGGCAGCGGCAACGCCTGTGGCGGCGGAGGCTGCCAAGGCTGAGGCTGCTGAGGCTGTGGCTGCCAAGGCTGAGGCTGAGGCTGTGGCTGAGGCTGAGGCCGAGGCTGAGGCTGAGGCTGTGGCTGAGGCTGTGGCGGCGGCGGCAACGCCTGTGGCGGCGGAGGCTGCCAAGGCTGAGGCTGCTGAGGCTGAGGCTGTGGCTGCCAAGGCTGAGGCTGAGGCTGAGGCTGAGGCTGTGGCTGAGGCTGAAGCTGAGGCTGAGGCTGTGGCTGTGGCTGTGGCGGCGGCGGCAATGGCTGTGGCGGCGGCGGCAACGCCTGTGGCGGCGGCAATGGCTGCGGCGGCGGCAATGGCTGCGGCGGCGGCGGCAATGGCTGCGGTGGCGGCGGCGGCAATGGCTGTGGCGGCGGCGGAGGCAATGGCTGTGGCGGCGGTGGCGGCAGTGGCTATGGCGGCGGTGGCAACGCCTGTGGCGGCGGCAATGGTTGCAGCGGCGGTAGTGTAATTACTTGCTGCAGCTTAGTTGTATCGTGTACGGTAAGCATATGTCGCCTAACATCATGGGCTCAGGAAAATTTCTTCAGACATATAGAGCAGGTATCCATGTTCACTCTTCAGTTGTATATTGCACATGCGTAGTTTAGCGAACCAAAAAATATAAATTTTTTTAAAAATACAGAAAAAGGAGTCCATGTATAGGCCATTGTGTAGAAATTGTATTTATAGTAGATGTGTGCTGTGAAATCAAAAAACCTGAGAAAATGGTATAGACTCGTTTTAATATGATGCTTATAATTTGAATAAAAAGGAAAGTTTATTTGAAAAAATGTTTAAAAATATTGCAAAAATTAATACATGATTTTCCAAACATTTATGGGTACGTTATGATTTTCCAAACATTTCTGGGAACATAATGATTTTCCAGATATTTATGGGTGCGTTGTGATTTTTTTTAGACATTTATGGGTACGTTATGATTTTCCAAACATTTATTGGTACGTTATGATATTCCAGACATTCATGGGTACGTTATGATTTTCCAAAAAATTACTGGTGCGTTATGATTATTCAAACATTTATTGGTACGTTATGATATTCCAGACATTCATGGGTACGTTATGATTTTAAGAACATTTATGGGTACGTTATGATTTTCCAATTATTTATGGGTACGTTATGACTCCACCTGGCGAGTCTAGGGGCAAACGCTATGACGTCACCTAGCGACTATAGGACAAACGTTTTGACGCCACCTGGTGAGTGTAGGGCAAACGTTATGACGCCATTGCGCCCCCTGGCGAGCACCGTAGCGCCACCTGGCGGGACCCTAGCTGGTACTACACTACTCCCTGTGACAGTGCCGTCGGCGAGGCTGGCCAGCAACATGCCCACGTGCGCGAGTTCTGTGGTGCCGCTCCCATGGCATCTCAGGCTCCGCACACGGCTACATCACCATAACTATGTAATATGCATGTTGTATATGATGTTGGTGATGATGATGGTGATGTGTTATGATGTGATGTATGACGGCCGGACTCGCTCCGGACGGACTGTAACCTGGTTGTAGGACTAGTTGAGTACCACCCGGCGCCCCACGTGCGGGCGTCGAACTTTACATTTTATTAGTGTATTTGTGTGACAAAACCCCGGGAAAATAAATCTAAAGCCCATGGCTTTTTACGACAAGCCCATCGTTTTTTATGATTTGATACAAAGTGCCCATGGTTTTCTTCAACTTAGAATAAAATGTAAATGAAATATGATTGCTTTTCAGGACCAGTTCCGGTGCTATTACTGCCATCACACGTTGTTCCAATGCCCTGAGATTATTTGGTTATATTAGTACATTGCACCTAGTTCCCTCATCTGAATTCAATAATTTGAACACACCATGTATATAATGTGAAGCATGATTAAAGTTAACAAACAAACTTATGAATATGGACATTCCGTTCTATGTTCCTTGTGTGTATTTTTGTTTTATTTATTATTTTCTGATATATCTTATTATACAAGTTATGACTCGCTCAACCCAATTTAGTTTATATATAAAAAATATTTTCCCCCGTAATTACGTTTTGAGCCAACAGTCATTCGGACTCTTCACTCATGACTTTAGACTATGTACATAATGTATCTACGTCTATCGCAATGTATCATAGTTCTGAAATGATTGATTGATTGATTGATTGATTGATTTGATCAAAAGGTCGGGGACATGACCACGACAGCAAGGCACTGTATGGAGGAACACAAACTGCTGCGGCCAACCATTGTGTCTGGCAGAAGCACATTACCAATCTATACCATTAAGATTTCCAAAACTTACTGCTTACCACTGCCGGCATTAGGGTTATAACACTCCTTATAGGGACTGCATGAAATTACACGGGCCCCTAATGGCAACATAGGTATATACCAACATTCTATCAGGAAGTTTTAAAAATTAATTAGTAAGTAAGTGTTATCAGTGTAATTTTGATGACAACATTTTGATACAGTTATCACACTCAGTTTGGATAACTGCCTTAGACTTTCACATGAATAAATATTGTCCAAGGACAAATAAGTATTAATAATCAACCACGGACATCTCACTGACTAGTGCAATGTGAAACAACTTTCTGATGCATATATGCCGTGTTTGTGTACAATATTCATTGCAAATAATATTATTATCACAAATAACTTTATCCAATAAGTCCTGTAATAAGTGGTAACACTATATAAAGCAGTTATATATTTTTTTTCATGCTCCAGGATCACCTAAAACCAGCTAATGCTCGTAATTCATGGGTTTATACTTTTTTTCAAGTCGTAAAAAACCATGGATTGGTCGTACACTAATCATGGACCCATGATTTGCCGCCGTCAACAACCATGGGCTTTCTCGATTATAATTTGCACTATTGCTGGTTATTTCAAAGAAACTACTACACAATTTATGTTCAACAAGTGACATCACTTAGTTATCTACACACCATGTCCGCTATACGAATTGGGAAGATCGAACTGTGGCCTAACAAAGCTGGTGAAGTTGTCACAAGGGTTTCCCTTCGTTTTGAGTTCTTATCTCAGCACAGTTACTTCTAAACTGACAACAACCATTTGGTATAGGGCCTACACTTTAATTGAAACATAACACGAGTTCTCAGCAGGTTGACTTTCGATTTCACTGATATTGCTTTAGAATGACACCAATTGCTCACCATGTCTGTGTACCGCTTGTAGAAAACCATGGGCGTCGTCGAAAACCATGGACAGTAGTAGAAAACCATGGGCAAAAAGTCGTAAAAAACCTATTTATGCAGGGGCAGGTGCGCCCCATTGTACATGTGTACTTGACAGGGGCACATGTCAACATGTCTACATGACATGGAAGAGCAGATGGCCCATCCTGATTACATTTTCTGATAATAATTAACGAACATTTTGAACTGAATTAATTACTGTAATGTGGATCTTACATTTGTTTATTGTTGATATTTATAGATCCTCTGTTGACTATAAATATAATCAATAAAGACAGTCAACAAGATGTCATGTCATATTTAGTTACATGTAGTATCTTGGCTAATAAGGGGCCGGCCATTATTTACTGGGTGGGGGGGTTGGATGATTTTTCCGAGAAATGAGTTTTCAAAGTTTGACCCCCCACCGATATCGAAAATCAATCTGTGACCCCCCCCCCCCCCACCAAGATCCAAAATAAAAGTATGACCCCCCCAATCCCCATGTATGAATATAGGCTATGCTTCACAATTGATGACAATTATAACGCACCAGTATCATACGATACTTGAATGCTTCTTACGCTTTTTTTACATTTCTATTGAAACAATTGTGACTTTTGTCGCAAATTTATGATACTATAAGGTCGGTGAATATTATCATTTGTGCTCTTCGTGTATCCACCATTCCTTCGCTTCAAGTGTGAACGCCATTACAACAATTATTACTTGTATGCATACTATATATGGGCACTTAATTATGACAGGTGTTTGAGGGCAAAACCAGACTCCAGGAAAGGTCAATGTCTTTTACATGGTGGTTTGTGATAGTCCTGAGGTCTTCATGGATTATCCTCAGTGGGGTGTGTTGACAAAAATTTGAGTGGAAAACCGGTCTGTGGTTCTGACATGCTAGTTCGGGTTCATCGAAAGGGATGATATGTTGTTCAGGGTGGTATGACTGATTGATCTGTGGTTTGTTTGTGACCGGACCCTGCTGATCTGGGTTCGTCCTTGCTGGCACCGTGTTCAGCTGTAGTGCTGCTCCGTTAGGTCCAAAATTGATTCTTGCTGACAATGTTTCAATCTGAGTGATGAGCGTTGATCAATGCACATCAGGGCTCAGAATTGCCACTTGGGAGTAGCCATGAATAGGCCCATAACATTTCAGATTTGCTCCCAGGCAATAGAGCTCTCGAGCCAATTGGCTGATGAAAATCTGTAAAGTAATATTGAAATATGCTTCTAGAAGCCAATTGGCTCCTAAAAATTGTTGAATAGGAGTGAAATAGGAGCCTTTGACTCCTGGATAAAATTATAAATTTTGAGCCCTGATGCACATGGATTGCGGCATCTCTCGATGTTGGTGTTCCTGAATGGTCCTCTGCGGGATCCGGTTTCAGTGAATTTATGGTTTTACTGAAAATGTTATGAAATTCCATCGCGTACTCCAATCAGTCCATGTACTGATATTGAGTGGATTGTTTCCACGTAATTATTTAACTATTTTACTATTCAGATTTTCTCAAAATAACTCAATTTCAAACTCCGACCCCCCCAGTCCCATCGAAAATAAAAGTATGACCCCCCCCCCAATAATGTTGAAAATGAAAGTGTGACCCCCCCAGTTTTTACCCAACCTCCCCCCCCCCCACCTGATAAATAATGACCGGCCCCTAACAGCTGTCAGTTGAACTTTTCCGCAAACCGACCCGAGGCTCGGAAATTCCTACAAGGAAAATCCACATTTTGCAGAAAACCCCAACGATAATCGATACGACTTTGGAAGAGAATTTGGAATGTACGCATACACGCGCCGAATAAAGATTAAGAGTAATAAGACCGTGAATCAACTATGAAAATGCACAATTTTATAGTTCAAACAGATAAGGATAATTAACATGGCCTACCAATAAAATTCTATAGGCCTACTAGTATGTTTTTTTTCACGACGGTTGTTGATAATGCTCGCTAATTAGGTATAATATAGCTCTCTGAGCAAGGCTTACGTTTTGACGAAGTGTGTATTACGTAAATTCTACTGCACTTCAGCCGTAAAACCACGCGCAGGCCTCGATCTAGGCCTATGTGTAAACGTGTTTCGCTGTGTGCAGCGCTCTTTCGCTGAAATATCTAAATTTCACAGATCTATGTCAGAAGTCTGTCATAGGCCTATGAATATTTGACATAAATTCATAAGCTCACTGAGTGTTGATGCGTATGGGTGCGTGGAAATAATCAGAACATCAAGGTGAGTACGATATTATAAGTATCAACATGCTTTCATTGTTTTCCAATATTTGTATATCGTAAAGCGGCCCATACACTAGTCCTATCTCTGAGACAGTGTTACGCTGCGGAATTAGCCCATACACGATCAATAATATTGTGCAATATTATGGTGTTATTATATTGCACAATATGCATGCCCCAACACACACGGTTCAATAATATTGCGCAATATTTTTTGAATAAATCTCATTGCCTGGATTTTGTGATTTTTATTAATCACAGCATGCCTTCATGTATATTAGCGTCTGAACATTTCGCATTATTATCCCGGTTTTCAAAATCAACGCATTATTATTGACGTACCGTCAATAAAAATCAAATGATTTTGATGTTGTCAATATATTGCGCAAACCGTCAATATTCAACACACACTATCAATAATATTGCGCAATATTAAATATTGCACAATATTATTGATCGTGTATGGGCCGCTTTACGTATTGATTTCTACGGTGGCTGGAATCGGACATAGCCTGAGGTATAGCCACGGTAATGGTGGGGGTCGACCTTCGAGAAATCGTGGCACGCGCAACCTAAGACTGTATCTCAGTACTACCGGGATCCCCGAAATCGAAAACTATATTATAACTTCATGCTCTTTGGACATAAACTAGATCTACAAGATAAATTAATTACCGATAAATTTTCAAACATAACTCTGGGTGGGCATGTGATTAATCGTGTACGAAACGCGAAGTTTCCGTATTGAACACATTGGAAACAAAATTACCACAGGCTCGTATGCAATGAATGCTGCTGAAAAATTTCGAACAACTTCTTTCGAATAAACCTGAAAACAATTCATCACAGTTTAGTTCACTCGAATTTATTACATGTATATGGATCTATCCTTTGGATTTCTGCAACTCAAAATATGGATTTATAACGAGTTATGATCAGTGGGTTAAACTGCGTCATTACGTGAAAGTGTCACGGGACTTGGTTACAACAATGCGTATTGTGACGTGGCACGCAATGATTTGTTTTCTATCATAAATTTTTTGTCGGTAAAATTCGCAGTTTTGATTGGTTGGTGAGGTCACGCGACCCACTCCCGAATAAATACAGCTGACTTTAGGGAGTCAGCGCCTTTTGAGTCTTGGACGTCAAAGGATTCACACCTCTGGTACCGGCCCGAGTTCAGCCAAAACGCCGCGGTGAGAGCAAGACGACACTAGCAAGACAACCTAGAAGAAAAGGTCGACCACATCAATCGATAATCAGAGACCCTTACTGCTGGCATACGATCGATGACGGGAGGCCTGACCACGCTACCAACCGAGATGGTCTGCAGACAGCCGAAGAGACGTCCCCAGCCGAGAAGCTGACGTCAGCCGAGCAACTGCCTGCAGCCGAGGAGTCGAACTCACATGAGCAACCGACTTAGAATTTTGAACCTACACCGAAATCGTTGTAAACCAACACCGAAATCGTTACAGTATGTTCTCAGGCCACGTCTTCGTCAGATCACCAGGTCTTGACGTCCACCTGCCACTGTTTCGTTCATCTATATTCATTTCGATTTTGTAATTATTGTATGTTCATAATTATAGTGGAATATTGGTTTTACTCACCGACCCAAATATGAACTACTTTCTAAGCTAAAATGATTATGTCCTGTTCATTTCAACAATAAACATCTAGCAGGGATCGACATTAGGCATATGACACTAGTGGCCCCATGGGGCCAGTAACATCTGGAAGTTACTGGCCCCATCAATAATCTACTGGCCCCACTTTCAAAGTTCACTAACAATCAGTGCACACTTGAATATCAAACACTGATTCATTTTCATAAAGAAGCAACATGGAAAGGCTTTCAAAGGAAGTGAAATATTGTGAAGTAAAATTCAAAGAATGCAAGATTTTATACTGGCCCAGTGGGGCCAGTGACTTAGGAAATCTAGTGGCCCCTACTGGCCCCACAGGCTCAAAATATGGTGTGGGGCCAGCGGGCCAGTGTTAATGTCGATCCCTGCATCTAGGCACAACAAATGATGGATAATAAAGTTTCCACGACGAGAGGTGTCCAAAATATCAGGGTATGCCAAAGTGGGAAAAAATTATTGGACCAGTAAACATTTCGATATTACCAGCCCAGAGCAATTTTACTGGCCCAGAATTCATAAGTCACACCCAACAAAATAGTGGAATTGAGATATGCATGGCGATATGTAGATACGTTGTAGTATATTAAGCAAATAAATTTACGTCAGCTTGAATTGTGCATATCATTTATTTCCAATCAGCCGTCTTACTGCCCCCATGCCTCAAGCTGAGGCGTATCATTCTCATGATTTGAAGATCCAAGATCTGGTTGAATAATATATTACATGTACTGACAAATGAAATATTTTACTATATTACGAATTTATTTGTTATGAGTTATGATATTTTTGCTGATGAAAACTTTCCGGCCACGTGGGTCAGTGAAACTGTTATTATTACCAGCCCAGGATGTTTTTTATCAGTCTTGGGCTGTGGGCTGGTGACTTTGGCATACATGTACCTTGCAAAATATGTGGTATTCTTGAAAACCCTGACTGGCACTGTAACTGTAACAGACATGTAGGTCTATGTGAATGGTCTCGGATGCTTGTGCCACACCACAGGCTAAAGTTGGTATTATGATGATTGTAGCTCATCATGTAGTACAGCAAACTCTTGAACTTTTCACCTGCTGTGCACCCAAATGTACATAGCCTGACAAATGTATGAGAGCAGAGTAGGCCTCCGTTGTACCAACCCAAAACGACGCTAAATTATTGGCCTACTTCCAAATAAGTATTTGTTTGAATATGAATGGATGCGGTGTGTTAAACTCGGCACAGACTTGATTATATTAAGATGATGTACATGCACATGTAACAAGGAAGTTACTTGTGCATGTAAGTATCTCAAACTGGTGTATCGCTATGATGAAATATTGATATGCATTAATCCCGGTACAGGTGCACCATGGCCGGAAGCCGTACACAGTTCAGACTGGGACCTGAGGACAGCTCTGCACGGCTGTGTGCAAACCCTCAGTGTACCAACAACGATCCACAGCAGTTCACAGAGAAGGAAGTCTGTGGCGAAGACGAAACTTCCACCATCATGGAGTGTCTCACGTGCAAAGAAGAGACTCCAAAGGACCAATGGAACAATTGGCCAATGGAACACAAAGAAGTCTCCAAAGAATTGCTCACTGCAACTTTAGCTGCTGAAATAGACGGCCAGAATGTGGACATACCATCGGGAGATACGAAAATGAGTATGCTTTATGATGTCAACAGAACATCTGGGTCTGAGTTTCCTGGATTGTCTCTAGACGAAAGGGCTGGTGGAGATGTTGATGACGTCACAGCAGCAGTAGCTGAGTTGTCTTTGCCAGAAAGTGGTCACATGTCGAGAGAATTTAGCACAGATAGTATCGGGGAACTCATTTCCCTGACACCATGTACGACGTGTAAAGAGCCACTGGTCAAAGTGTCTGGGCGCGATGAGCTGACTCTTTGGCACTGTGCCAAATGTGATGCCTACTATGGTGTCGATGATTCCTTTACGATGATGGAGATGTATCATACCATGAGCCTTCTCTCGGAATCGTTGGAGAATGCTACTCTCCGCACCACGATGTGTCCAGGAGGGTGTGGCAATGATGACCCGGAGAAATTCGTGTTTGATATCATTGACGATGAAGTTTACCTGATCTGCAAAGTCTGCTCAAAGCCCCAGTTGATTCCTGTTGATAACGAGGAAAAATCAGCACCAAGCCCACAGAGTTCCGAGCCGTCACCAACCAAATCCATAACGAAGATCCAGATCCAGTGTGAATGTGGAAACGACCATCCGGAAGCTTTTGCTGTCCACTACGACAGTAGCGGAGAACCTAACCAGCTGGCCTGTCTTCACTGTGATAAGATAGTGGTTCTAGCAATGCAAGGTAGGCCGCAATCGGCAAACAATGTCACAGAAATGCCAGCCTTTAATGTCAGAGAGAATACAACGAGTCTAGCTGGTGCAGTTAGGGATATTCAGCAGAAGATCTTCGCCTACTTCTCTGACCCGAAGAACCAAGAGCAGGCGATGAGTCTGGTCAAACAGTACGGCCCTGAGATACAGAAGAAACTTCAGTCCGGCATATCACATCTTGGGAAATCTGTCATGGATGCTGCTAAGGACGACACGAAAAAGGTTGTGGCCGGTGTCACAGTAGGTGCCGTGGGACAAGCTGCGAAGTCGGTAGTCGCCAGGCCGACATCAAACGTTGTGAAGACCCCAGTTCCTAAGTCAGGTGCGAAGATGGGCAAGCTGGGTTATGCAGGGATAGGACTTGTGGTGACTGTTGAAGCTGTTAGCACTGGGGTGGACATTGGCAGGATGCATGAGAAGAAGAAACGTGGTGATATCAGCGAGAAGGAGTTTGTTCGCTTTACGGTGAAGCGCACCACACAGGGCGTGAGTGGAGCAGCGGGGGCTATAGCTGGTGGGGCGCTAGGGCAGGTTATTATACCAGTACCGTTCCTGGGCAGTTTCGTTGGGGCAACACTGGGAGGTTACCTAGGGGATAGATTGGGAGCTTTCACTGGGGGGAAAGTCGCTAAGAAGGTTGTTGAGTAAAATGGGCAGCATCAAATATTGTTATGAGTAATATCAAGTTATTCCTGTAGCGTTTTTTAGGTTACCGGACCTATGGTCCGATAACCTATTGCTATGGCGTTGCGTCCGGCGTCCGGCCGTCTCCAGATTTGAGATTTTTGTTTCAAAAGATTCTCCTCATGTACCTCTGTGATGTGTATAAGTTTGGTTGCCCTTGAATCGTCGGTCTGCATATGGCGGCCATTTTGAATTTTCGACGGGTCGACGAAAAAAATAGTTTTCGGCCCAAATCGCATCTCTGGACAAAAAAAAATTTTCACCCTTTGAAAAAAATTTTGAACTTAGAAAATTTTCGCCACTTTTTTCCCTCATAATGGGAGCTGCCAGGACTATAATCATAGAATGCTTGAAGATAGAGCTTAGACATTGGCACTTTCAAATAGGAAGTTATATATGGCGGTTTGGGAGGTGACCTTGAATATGACCTTTGATGACCTTGAAAGGTCAAAACAGCCATTTTTGGGTAAAAAAAATGCCCAAATTTGCCTCTACAGATGAAATGCATGTAGATAGAGCTTCAGTTTGCTTTATGAACATATAGGAAGTCATATATGGAACAACTAATGATGACCTTGATTTTGACCTTGGATGACCTTGAGTGCTAAATGTCTGGCTTGAAATCTTGAAAGTGGCCTCTGAAGCATAAACTTTTGCACATACAGGTTAGGATTGTGTATAAGCCTATAAAACAGTCATGTATAAATGACACTTTTTTTGGTGACCTTGAACTTGACCTTGAACACATTGAAGGGCAAATCTCAAAATCTGAAATTAGCCTCTACACACGAAATACTTGTTGATAAAGCTTATATGTTCACGCAGGGTAAGCGAGAATGCCGAGTTGCGCACAAAATACGTTGCTTTGCCGAGTTGCGCAGAAGAAATACCGAGTTGCGCACAGGAAATGCCGAGGCGCGCCCAAATCAGGCTGTGAGCACCACGCTTCGTGCGAAAAATACGCAAATATGGGTGTTTATGTCAACGTTATGGGATAAAATTCATGTCTATCCGGATCGTCTGATATGCCAAGTGCATACGCAGTTAGATGTAGAACGATCTGTAAAGAAATGATGAAGCACGATGTGAAAAACTTTGTCGCTACTTCCCCGATTCACCTATTATCGCCCAGTGCACGTTTCACAAGCTTATGGTGTCTCTTAGATAAATAAACGGACGTGTAATATTGTTTAATTGCTTTTGTATACATATATTAGAGCTATTATCGTTGTATATACAATCATATCTTGACTTATACCAACAATATATTGGTTTTCAAAATTAATTCCGTGACCCCTGCCGAGTAGCGCACGGCAAGGTGTTGGTAACTGCTGGGTTGCGCTCAGATAATGCGCACAAATAAGGAAATATACGAACTTTGCTCAGATAAAAGTATGAAACGTCCATTTGATTTTGATTACGTAATTATGCATTTTATAGTCAGATATGCGTTCGGACAAGAGAAAACCAGATCGTAGAACACAGTATGCCTGCTAGGTCTAGGGCCTAGCTTATAGAGAGATGGACCTTGTGTGTATCTGCGACAGTGGCATCCCAAACACACAGCAATTTCATTGCTCGTGTCTATAGTTATACCAGTGATATCAGTCACTCCATGCTCTTTCCCCAGACAATTCAAGTCTAGCTCCTTCTTACAAGACAACTTAGGCCTAATGTGACTTTATTCAAACGTATTCAGGACTGGTACAATCACCTAACTGGGTTGCCATGATACACATTTTAACAAGAATTGCCGTATGAGTCCAGTTCTTACACTAACCGCCCTCCCCACGATCCGGGCCACGACCCAGTTGGTGTACGAATCATTGCATGGAGCCCATGAAATATGGAATACATCGATATGTTCGAAATCACGCCTTATGTGAAATGTGTACATTCAAATGCAAGTTGCCTCGATGGAGCGCACGTTTGTATTGTGTACCAGTCACACCAAGGCCCCTGACGTCCCCGGACCAAATACTAAGTTCTTGCTGGGTCCCTGATGATCTTTGGTGATCCTGCATGGGTAATCCGGGACTATTTTTTCAATCCTAGGTAGTATGGGAAGGTTCGTTTTGGGTCCGGGACAATCCGGGAAAGTCTATTGACAACGTGTTGGATTTATATGGCCTATAGATTGGATCCTGCGCCCAAAACACTTGTACAAACATATATGATTTATTCAGGATTGTAATATAAGCATTACCCATATAGGAAGTAATATCTGGTGCATCGTTTGGCGATCTTGAACATGACTTTAGGTGATGTTGACGACTAAATATGGAGGTTACGTCTGACATAACTTGTGTAAATTGGCCTCTTGAAATTTTAAATGCTCGTACCTGTAGATAGAGCGTATAGTGTATTATGAGCATATAGGGAGTCATACATACATGTGGCACACCTAAAAGTGAGCTCGAACTTAACCTCGGGTTAACTTGTTTGCTGAACCTCAGTTTCATGACTAGCATGAAATATCTGAATTGTTATTTGCAGACAAAGCAATTATTTTATATTTGGGGTGCGCAACCGTGCAGTTGCCAGTGAGCGCGCCCGAGCAGTTGCCTATCGGATTTTGCCACTTCACACAAACACACATAAATAACCTCTCAAATACCATCAACATGATGTTGACAATAAATACTTATGATTGTTCGCATTTGATAAGCAAGTTCCATCACTGTCAGCGATAAAAATGACCGGCGTCGTGTCTCAATTGCTCAGTTCAGTGAGCGATATATGAAGGCTTTCACTGAAAACAACGATGGTCAGTCAAGTTTGACAAGTTTTATGAACTGCTCGTTGGTCAATTGACATTTCCGCGATCACCAATATTACTTAGGATGTTCATATATCCGGATAAGGCTTTTAATATATGCAAACCTGTCTTCCATTCTTCTCAAAATCTTGAAAACTGACAGACGAGAGTCCAAGAACAAAAAACTTCGGCGCGCCTCGGCATTACCTGTGCGCGACTCGGTATTTCTTGTGCGCAACTCGGCAAAGCAACGTATTTTGTGCGCAACTCGGCATTCTCGCTTACTCTGCGTGATGTTTGTATTATGAACATATGAAGTCATATGCAGCATACCTAATAGAGACATTGAAATTCACAAAGATGACCTTGACTAATAAATCTCAGAATCATATGTCACCTACAATGCTTAAAACCAAAATTGTCCGGTAACCTATCTTAGACCTTGGGCTAATTTTTTTACATCATACAAGTACGCAGATAAACATGCGTGACTGCCTCTCTGGATTCAGTGAAGCCGTTGATGTGTATGCTCTGCCATCATTTCTCAGCAGTTTCAATCACACCGAGCAATATATTATTGTGACCTGTTGACATTTCGACCTGTTGAAAGTCTATATATTGTACAGAACTGAATACCATGATATGTCATCAATGTTATATTCTAAACACTACATAATTGAATACATTTATATATGTGGCCGTGTCGCGCATTTGCTCACTATGCAATGATCAATGTTAAATTCCAAATATTGTACAGAATTGAATGTATTTATATATGTTATCAATGTTAAATTCTAAATATTGTACAGAATTGAATGCGTTTATATATGTTATCAATGTTAAATTCTAAATATTGTACAGAATTGAATGTATTTATATATGTTATCAATGTTAAATTCTAAATATTGTACAGAATTGAATGTATTTATATATGTTATCAATGTTAAATTCTAAATATTGTACAGAATTGAATGTATTTATATATGTTATCAATGTTAAATTCTAAATATTGTACAGAATTGAATGTATTTATATATGTTATCAATGTTTAATTCTAAACACTGTACATAATTGAATGCGTTTATATATACGTTATCAATGTTTAATTCTAAACACTGTACATAATTGAATGCGTTTATATATGTTATCAATGTTAAATTCTAAATATTGTACAGAACTGAATACCATATTGCACATAACTGAACACGATGGTTTATGCTAGTTATGTTAAATTGTGTATAATAAACTTAGATCAATTGGTGTTTTTGTGTTTCTCGTGAAAAGGAATAGATCCAGTAGTCGGTTTGACTATAGATGTACAGTATATGACAAGTGCTGTGCGTGATAAAACGCACAGGACGTGATAAAACACTGTGCTACATCTAGATTCTATTCAGGATTTGAATGAACTATCAGATACCTAGCTTGCAGTAGGTGCACATAGATATTCTTGATTCAGAAGTCTTCAAAGCAATCGTTCTCGATTACATGTACTTGTATACAAACACATTTCAGGGAACAAAAATAAGGCCTAAAGAAATTAATTTTCTGTTTCTCGTCCTCCTATTTTTTTCAAAACTGGGTAGGGAGGGACTTTTTATTTTTTATTTGGCAAAAAATACCGTCCTCAGCTCAAGAGAAAATTGGGTAGGGAGGCACTTTTTAGGTTACCTAACCTATGGTCCGATAACCTATTGGCATGACGTTGCGTCCGTCATCCGTCGTCGTCATCGTCTTGGCCCACATTTTTAGCTTACCGGCCCTTTGGGCCGATAAGCTATTATCGTGGTTTTTCGTCCGTCGTCCGTAGTCCGTCGTCCGTTCGGGTCTGTAACTTTTTTTTGGCATGATGAATTTCCCCATAAATTTGTCAGAACATACCTTAGGCCAATATCTAAAAACGTTTTTTAAATTTTTTTGATTGAATCGTTTTTGCTGATTTTGAACTTTGGTGGCCATTTTCTCAAAAACTGTCTGATCAGTTTTGAGATTTTTGCTTCAAAACATTCCTCTCATGTACCTCTATGTAATGTATAAGTTTCGTTGCCCTTGAATCGCCGGTCTGCATGTGGCGGCCATTTTGATTTTTTGACGGGTCGGCGAAAAAAAATTTTTTGGTCTCAAATCAAGTCACTATTCGTTTTGAGCCATTTCCAGCAAAAAAATTTTTTTTTTTTGGGCCATTGACAATTTTTTGGACTTAGAAAATTTCACCCAATTTTTCCTTCATAATGGGAGCTATGCAGACTAATCTCATAGAACACTTCAAGATAGAGCCTAAGTACTGGCACATTCAAATGGGAAATCATATATTGCGGTTTGAGTGGTGACCTTGAATTTGACCTTCAATGACCTTGAAAGGTCAAAACGACCTTTTTTGTCGAAAAAACGATGAAGTTTGCCTTTGGTGGCATGGCCAAGGTCAGAGCACAAAATGTCTATCACTTACTTTTTATTGACTTTACAGCTTAGGAATCAATTGTGGACATATAGGAAATGATATATGCTGAATATTCTGATGACCTTGAATTTGACCTTTGGCCCCATTTTCAAGGTCACAGGACAAAATGTCTTAACATCTCACTTATTATCGAATTTACAGCTTAGGGATCAATTGTGGACACATAGGAAATGATATATGCCGAATAATCTGATGACCTTGAATTTGACCTTTGACCTCATTTCAAGGTCACAGGACAAAATGGCTAATATCTCACTTATTATCAATTTTACAGCTTAGGAATCAATTGTGGACATATAAGAAATGATATATACTGAATATTGTCGTGATCTTGAATTTGACCTCTGACCTCAGTTTCAAGTTCAGAGCACAAAATGGCTAATATCTTGCTTATTATTGACTTTACAGCTTAGGAATCAATTGTGGACATCTAGGAAATGATATATGCCGAATATTCTGATGACCTCGAATTTGACCTTTGACCTCAATTTCTAGGTCACAGAACAAAATGGCTAATATCTCGCTTCTTAACGACTTTACAGCTTAGGAATCAATTGTGGACATATAGGAAATGATATACGCCGAATATTCTGATGACCCTGAATTTGCCCCTTGACCTTATTTCCAGATCATAGTACAAAATGGCCAATATCTCGCTTATTATCGATTTAACAGCTTAGGAATCAATTGTGGACATAAAGGAAATGATATACGCCGAATATTCTGATGCCTTGAATTTGACCTTTGACCTTATTTTCAAGGTCATACTACAAAATGGCCAATATCTCGTTTATTATCGACTTTACAGTTTAGGAATCAATTGTTGACATATAGGAAATGATATACGCCGAATATTCTGATGACCTTGAATTTGACCTTTGACCTTATTTTCAAGATCATAGTACAAAATGGCCAATATCTCGCTCATTATTGACTTTACAGGTTAGGAATCAATTGTGCACATATAGGAAATATTCTCATGATCTTGAATTTGACCTCTGACCTCATTTTCAAGGTCAGAGCACAAAATGGCTAATATCTCGCTTATTATTGACTTTACAGCTTAGGAATCAATTGTGGACCCATAGGAAATGATACATGCTGAATATTGTCATGACGTTGAATTCGACCTTAGACCTCATTTTCAAGGTCAGAGCCCAAAATCGCTAATATCTCGCTTATTATTGACTTTACAGCTTAGCAATCAATTGTGAACGTATAGGAAATGATATAATGTTGAATATTCTGGTGACGTTGAATTTGACCTTTGACCTTATTTTCAAGGTCAGAGAACAAAATTGGTAATATCTCGCTTATTTTCGACTCTACAGCTTAGGAATCCATAGTGGACATATAAGGAATGATATATGCTGAATATTTTGGTGACCTTAAATTTGACCTTGACCTCATTTTCAAGGGCAGAGAACAAAAAAAGTTAATATCTCACTTGTTAGGGACTTTACAGCTTAGGAGTCAGTTGCGAACATATTGGAAATGATATATGCTGAATATTCTCATGACCTTGAACTTGACCTTTGACCTCATTTTCAAGGTCAAAACACAAAATTGCTAATATCTCACTTAATATCGACTTTACAGCTTAGGAATCAATTGTGGACATGCTAGAAATGATATGGGCAGAATGTTCTCATGACCTCGAATTGACCTTATTTTCAAGGTCATGGGACAAAAGGCCAATATCTAAAATATACATTGTCCGGTAACCTTTCCTAACCCTTGGGCTAATTTTATTTTTTTGTGGGACATTTCATACATATGAAAATAAATTTGATTTATTGATTGATTAAAAAAAAACACTTGCGCACAGACGCATTCAAGCCCAAATAAATCGAGCCTTTTGAATTGAAATCATGTGTAACACATGACTTCAATGATTTCATTTCTAGAGGCTTGATTCATTTGGGCTTGGAACCTCTTGGCCGGGCACATTGGCACTACTGGTGTGCCATCACTATAGCAGTCAGCACAGACGGGATGATTCTGTGTAATAGTTTTATTATCAAAAACCGTCAGTTGATACTATATTTCAATGATGAGTAATTGTTGAGAAGCGTTCTATCAGTTAATATGTCCTTTGAAGTATAACATGAGGAATATAGTAAATCAATTCTTGATCACAATTGACCTATCGCCAAACCCATTTGTCCGAGTCTTTTTACGCCATTTACGACGCATTCTGCGATACGTTATCATTGGCCAAAGAGAAGTTTACCGACGTAATTTGTGAAACTCGGACAACTTTTGGGGGCTTTGGCGATAGGTCAATTGTATATGTATAATTACATACACATAACCACATAAAATAACTGTGTTTGAAAACTGGTAGCGTCTTTGTCTCATTTGGCGGAAACAAGGAGGTAAGTTAAATATATGCCTAAGTTGCATGCTGTGATTCGGTTTCTCGATCATTCACCATCCTCAAAATAGGGACGGGAACACTTTTTAGCTTACCGGCCCTTTGGGCCGATAAGCTACTATCGTGGTTTTTCGTCCGTCGTCCGTCGTCCGTCCGGGTCTGTAACTTTTTTTTGGCATGATGAATTTCCCCATGAATTTGTCAGAACATACCGTAGGCTAATATCTAAAAATGTTTATTTTAGTTTTTTTGATTGAATCGTTTTTGCCGATTTGGCGGCCATTTTTGACGAAAAATTGCCAATTTTGGACTTTGGTGGCCATTTTCTCAAAAACTGTCTGATCAGTTTTGAGATTTTTGCTTCAAAATATTCCTCTCATGTACCTCTATGACATGTATAAGTTTCGTTGCTCTTGAATCGCCGGTCTGCGTGTGGCGGCCATTTTGATTTTTTGACGGGTCGGTGAAAAAAATTTTTTTTGTCCCAAATCAAGTCACTATTCGTTTTGAGCCATTTCCAGCAAAAAAAAAACATTTTTTTTTTACCATTGAAAATTTCTCTGGACTTGGAAAATTTCACCCAAGTTTTCCTTCATAATGGGAGCTATGCAGAGTAATCTCATAGAACACTTCAAGATAGAGCCTAAGTATTGGCACATTCAAATGGGAAATCATATATTGCGGTTTGAGTGGTGACCTTGAATTTGACCTTCAATGACCTTGAAAGGTCAAAACGACCTTTTTTGTCAAAAAAAACCGATGAATTTTGCCTTTGGTGGTCATTTTCACGAAATCTATTCAGACAGTTTTCCTCAAAATCATGTATAAGATTCTCCTTATGTACCTTTGTTATGTGTACAAATTTTGTTGCCTTTGTTCCAAATCAAGTCACTATTCGTTTTGAGCCATTTCCAGCAAAAGAAAAATTAAATTTTTTTTTGGCCATTGAAAATTGTTTCGGACTTGTAAAATTTCACCCAAGTTTTCCTTCATAATGGGAGCTATGCAGAGTAATCTCATAGAACACTTCTTTGTCGAAAAAACGATGAATTTTGCTTTTGGTGGTCATTTTATCGAAATCTATTCAGACAGTTTTCCCCAAAATCATGTATAAGATTATCCTTATGTATGTTTGTGATGTGTATAAGTTTTGTTGCCTTTGAAGCGACTGTCTGCGAAAAATTGTCATTAACGAGGAAAATCTTTCAAGATGTAACTTGATTTCGTATTATAGTCCATACAGAAAATGTGTTTCTATCAACATTTACGAAGATGTTTTTAACATATAGATTTTAACATCAGTGTAACAATTTATATGTATTCAGTATTCTACGCAATTCACATGATTGCCGGTAAGCTACAGCACCCTTGGTGCTATGTTTATTTTTTATTTGAGAATCGCAAATAAAAAAATCCGGGAGGCTGCTTTTGAACACAGGCGGGCGGGACGAGAAGCAACTGAAAGCAAACCATGAATCGTGACATTATGAACATATTATGACTGTTTAGAGATTGGAGACGAATTTGTATAATTTGTTTTCTACTTCTACTATAGTTTTGCCTTTGTCAGTGTTGCACCATGTTGTACTTCAATGTATAAAACATTGTATATTGCCTATATACATACATGTATTAGTAACTATTTTTTTTTACAGAATTTTGTTATTATTGTTTTTATTATTATCACATTATACCGAGTAAAATCCTTCTTTCGGTATACCTAATGTTCATATAATCATCTTTCTGCTTGTAACAGTACGGACTTGTAATTAAGGCATTTCGGCAGAAATGCCTTTATGGTTTTAGCAGCAGAATTTTTTTTTTTTTTTTTTTTTTTTTTTTCTTCTTCTGCCAGTTTTGGTTTCCGGACGATAACTTTAGATTGCCTTGACGGATCCTCGTCAAATTTTCACCACAAGTCAGAAATGATATGTGGAAGAACCCTATTCTTTTTGAGCCGGATCCGAGGTCCGTGAGGTCCGTGAGGATGAAGTCAAGGCTAATTTTGAGACTTGGTTTCCGGACGATAACTGGAAAAATATTTACGCAATAGTTGCAGAACTCTGCATGGAGGTTCATATGCCACCAGGGAAGAACCCTATTGATTTTGGGATCGATCCGTCAAACGACCTTTGACCTAGAGGTCGAAATAATTTTTTGCTGATTCATCCTTGAGGCTTCCTGCATATCTCAGAAACCGTGCATCGTAGAGCGAAACGGACGTTATTTTCGGACTCGTCGGCCTAGACAAACATCTCTAGGGTGTATTATTTTTTTTTATCCGGCTTCGAGGTCCGTGAGGTCCTTGATGAAATCGAGGCTGATCTTGAAACTTGGTTTCCGGACGATAACTCGAAAAATATTCAGGCAATAGTTGCAGAATTTTGCAAGGAGGTTTATATATCAACAGGGAAGAACCCTATTGATTTTGGGATCGATACGTCAAACGACCTTTGACCTAGAGGTCGAAATAATTTTTTGCTCAGTCATCCTTGAGGCATCCTGCATATCTCGGAAACGGTGCGTCGTAGAGCCAAACAGACGTTATTTTCGGACTCGTCGCCCTAGACAAACATGTCTAAGGGGTATTATGGATGAACTTTGACCTTGACCCCAAATTTTTTTGCCGCGTCGGCATTTTTCGTTTTCGTCGATATCTCGGAAACGGTCCGTCGTAGAGCGAAACGGACGTTATTTTCGGACTCGTCGCCCTAGATTAACATGTCTAAGGGGTATTATTGATGAACTTTGACCTTGACCCCAAATTTTTTTGCCGAGTCGGCATTTTTCGTTTTCGTCGATATCTCGGAAACGGTGTGTCGTAGAGCGAAACGGACGTTATTTTCGGACACGTCGCCCTAGACAAACATGTCTAACGGGTATTATGGATGAACTTTGACCTTGACCCGAAATTTTTTTGCCGAGTCGGCATTTTTCGTTTTCGTCGATATCTCGGAAACGGTGCTTCGTAGAGCGAAACGGACGTTATTTTCGGACTCGTCGCCCTAGACAAACATGTCTAAGGGGTATTATTGATGAACTTTGACCTTGACCCAAAATGTTTTTGCCGAGTCGGCATTTTTCGTTTTCGTCGATATCTCGGAAACGGTGCTTCGTAGAGCGAAACGGACGTTATTTTCGGACTCGTCGCCCTAGACAAACATGTCTAAGGGGTATTATTGATGAACTTTGACCTTGACCCAAAATGTTTTTGCCGAGTCGGCATTTTTCGTTTTCGTCGATATCTCGGAAACGGTGCTTCGTAGAGCGAAACGAACGTTATTTTCGGACTCGTCGCTGTAGACAACATTTATCTTATATGTATTATGGATGAACTTTGACCTTGACTAAAAAATTTTTTGCCGAGTTGGCATTTTTCGTTTTCGTTGATATCTCGGAAACGGTGAGTCGTAGAGCGAAACGGACTTTTTTTTCGGACTCGTCGCCCTAGACAAACATGTCTAAGGGGTATTATTTTAACGGTAAATTTTTTGGCGGAGTCGACATTCTTCATTTTCGTCGATATCTAGTATATATTATAAATTAATCATCACACCGAAATGCCTCCAAGGCATCTTTAGGCCTTGACGTCTAGTTTGTATGTGTGCACTCGGGTCACGTCTTCGCCAGACCGACAGGTCTTGGTGTCCATCTGCCTCTGTTTCAGTTATCTACATTATTTTCTGTTTTGTAATTATTGTATATTCAGAATCAGAAATAGTGGCAGAATTATTGATCAGGTAGGCCCATGGCTCATAACTGGGGAAGGGTGTTGCATGGTCATAAAAGTTACTCCGTTTAAAGGCTCATGGGCTATACTAGTAGTCTAAGAATAGTTATTTCAATAGCCATTCAGAAGGCCTAACATGGGTCCATATGATTTATACCTGTAATATAGTGATACTGAATCAGTGAGAGTTTCAAAAAATCGAATTCACACAGATGACGGGTAGACGACAAGGATAAAAAAAAATGATGATCACGACAAATAAAAAAGCCCATCGACTCATCGAGCTAGTTCCTTAGGTAAAATGATTATGCCCTCATGTTTACAACAATAATACATCTAGGCACGACAACTAACTAGATAATAAAGTTTCCACGATGACAGATGTCCAAAATATATAGTATTCGTGAAAACCTTAACTGGTACTGCCCGGTGACATATATGCGTTAGAATATGCCCACAAAACACTAAGGTAACAAGATTAGATTTTATGCCGGGTCATTCGAATTATGTTCCACATTTCCCTTCCACCGATCGTAAACCGACTTATATACGTGGAGAAGATAGTCTCGACAATATATATGGAATATCGCTTTCCTAAAAATACCTTTAACGTTGTAAATATAATATCTCCCTAAATATAAGCCTTCGCGTCGAAAATTTACTCTGAATATAGGCCCAAAGGCTTGTATAAACACATGGGTGTAAATTCGCAGGGGCCTTACGGGGATCCCCGGTACTTTTTTAATGCTATACCATATCTAATTTCGCACTGTTTGGCGAAGTTCACCTAGATAAATGTACCTATGTGGCCATAGATCTATAACGTACAGAGAAAATCACAGAGAGTGCACTAGACCGTGATGGGGAGTTCATTGTACATTCTCGCGAATCAGGTCTCGCTTAATTATGACGAGGCTTGTAGAGTAAAAAGGGCCTACATGTGGTTGCTGAGGGTTGCATGCAGATGTGTTGTTTCATTGTCCATTGTGGGAATAAATTTTACTGTATAGGCCTATTATTCTCTGGAACGGTTGATGTAGGCTGGTATACCTGTCCCTGTAACCGATATGTAGGTCGGAGTGTGTGATTGATCTCAGATGCTCACCGACACCACAGGATGACGATTGCGCCTTATCCTGTGGTGCAAGATACACAGGAATGTTTCACCTTCAGTGCACTCAAATATACATGTAACTTGACAAATGTAGAGGGGTAGGTCACAGCTGAACCAGCCCAAAGCGACGCCAAGATGTTGGCCCACTTCCAGTTGTGTTTGAATATGAAATTCTACATCGTGTTAAAAGTTGTCACAAAATGGCACTGATTCTTTCACGTTGATTCACATTTATCACATCATGAATATCCTCTCAGAATCGTTGGAGAATGCTACTCTCCGCACCACGATGTGTCCCGGAGGGTGTGGCAATGATGAACCGGAGCAATTTGTGTTTGACATCATCGACGGTGAAGTTTACCTGATCTGCGAAGTCTGTTTGAAGCCCCAGTTAATTCCTGTTGTTAACGAGGAAAATTCTGCACCGAGGCTGCTGAGCCCTGAGCCACCACCAGCCAAATCCATCACGGAGATCCAGATCTGCTGTGTGTGCGGAAATGACAGTCCGGAAGCTTTCGCTGTCCACTACGACAGTAGCGGAGAACCTAACCAGCTGTCCTGTCTCAACTGTGATATCGTCGTGGTTCTACCAATGCAAGGTCAGCCGCAATTGGCAAACAAGGTCACGGAAATGCCAGCCGTTCATGGTAAAGAGAATACAACTAGTCTAGCTGGTGCAGTGAGGAATATGCAGCAGAAGATCTTCGCCTACTTCTCTGACCCCAAGAACCTATATGACCCACAGAACCAAGAGCAGGTGATGAGTCTGGTCAAACAGTACGGCCCTGACATACAGGAGAAACTTCAGTCCGGCATATCGCACCTTGGGAGATCTGTGACGGACGACACGAAAAAGGTGACCGGTCTCACAGCAGGTGCTGCTGGACAAGCTGCGAAGTCGGTAGGGATAGGACTTGTGGTGACTGTTGAAGCTGTTGGTACTGGGATGGACATCGGGAGGATGCACGGCAAGAAAAAACGTGGTGACATCAGCAAGAAGGAGTTTGTTCGCTTCACGGTGAAGCGCACCACACAGGGCGTGAGTGGAGCAGCAGGGGCTATAGCTGGTGGGGCGCTAGGACAGGTTATTATACCAGTACCAGTCCTGGGCAGTGTCGTTGGGGCAACACTGGGAGGTTACCTAGGGGATAGATTGGGAGCTTTCACTGGGGGGAAAGTCGCTAAAAAGGTTGTTAAGTAACATAGCCAGCACCAAATATTGTTGTATATCAAGTTATTCCTGTAGTAATTCTGATATCATATGCACGTAGGCAATGTGTGACTGTCTCTCCGGAATCAAAGAAGCTGTGTATGATATGATGTGCCTGCTTTGCCATCAGTTCTCTAGCAGTTCTGTGTCACATACCTTTCTGTTATTGCCTGTTGATATTTTATTTTTAATGTATAATACAGGACATTGCGTTCTGTATTTTGTATGTATAGTATTGTACACTTTTTAAATTATGGTTTTAGCAGAATTTTTTTTCTTCCGCCGTTTTGGTTTCCCGACCGATAATTTTTTCAGCATTGGTCAGACATATTATGAGGAAGAACCCTATTGTTTTTCAGCCTGATCCGAGGTCCGTGAGGTCCGTGAGGATGAAATCAATGTCATTTTTTGGACTTCGTTTCCGCATGATAACTCAAAAAGTATGTAGGCAATGGCTGCAGAACTTTGCATGGAAGTTCATATATCAACAAGGAAGAACCCTATTGATTTTGGGATCAATCCGTCAAACGACCTTTGACCTAGAGGTCGGAAGAGTTTTTGCCCAGTCATCCTTGAGGTTTCCTGCATATCCCGGAAACGGTGCGTCGTAGAGCGAAACGGACGTTATTTTCGGACTCGTCGCCCAAGACAAACATGTCTAAGGGGTATTAAGGATGACCTTTGACCTTGACCTTGAATTTTTCTGCCGAGTCAGCATTTTTCGTTTTCGTCGATATCTCCGTAACGGTGCGTCGTAGAGCGAAACGAACGTTATTTTCGGACTCGTGGCACTAGACATACATGTCTAAAGGGTATTATGGATGAACTGTGACCTTGACCTAAAATTTTTTCGCCGAGTCGGCATTTTTCGTTTTCGTCGATATCTCGGAAACGGTGCGTCGTACAGCGAAACGGACGTTATTTTCGGACTCGTCGCCCTAGACAAACATGTCTAAGGGGTATTATGGATGACCTTTGACCTTGACCTTAAATTTTTTCGCTGAGTCGGCATTTTTCGTTTTCTTCGATATCTCGGAAACGGTGCGTCGTACAGCGAAACGGACGTTATTTTCGGACTCGTCGCCCTAGACAAACATGTCTAAGGGGTATTAAGGATGACCTTTGACCTTGACCTTGAATTTTTCTGCCGAGTCAGCATTTTTCGTTTTCGTCGATATCTCCGTAACGGTGCGTCGTAGAGCGAAACAAACGTTATTTTCGGACTCGTGGCACTAGACATACATGTTCAAGGGGTATTATGGATGACCTTTGACCTTGACCTTAAATTTTTTCGCTGAGTCGGCATTTTTCGTTTTCTTCGATATCTCGGAAACGGTGCGTCGTACAGCGAAACTGAGTCGGCATTTTTCGTTTTCTTCGATATCTCGGAAACGGTGCGTCGTACAGCGAAACGGACGTTACTGCTGTGTTGACCTTGAAAACGGACGTTATTTTCGGACTCGTCGCCCTAGACAAACATGTCTAAGGGGTATTATGGATGACCTTTGACCTTGACCTTAAATTTTTTCGCTGAGTCGGCATTTTTCGTTTTCTTCGATATCTCGGAAACGGTGCGTCGTACAGCGAAACGGACGTTATTTTCGGACTCGTCGCCCTAGACAAACATGTCTAAGGGGTATTAAGGATGACCTTTGACCTTGACCTTGAATTTTTCTGCCGAGTCAGCATTTTTCGTTTTCGTCGATATCTCCGTAACGGTGCGTCGTAGAGCGAAACAAACGTTATTTTCGGACTCGTGGCACTAGACATACATGTTCAAGGGGTATTATGGATGACCTTTGACCTTGACCTTAAATTTTTTCGCTGAGTCGGCATTTTTCGTTTTCTTCGATATCTCGGAAACGGTGCGTCGTACAGCGAAACGGACGTTATTTTCGGACTCGTCGCCCTAGACAAACATGTCTAAGGGGTATTAAGGATGACCTTTGACCTTGACCTTGAATTTTTCTGCCGAGTCAGCATTTTTCGTTTTCGTCGATATCTCCGTAACGGTGCGTCGTAGAGCGAAACAAACGTTATTTTCGGACTCGTGGCACTAGACATACATGTTCAAGGGGTATTATGGATGAACTTTGACCTTGACCTAAAATTTTTTCGCCGAGTCGGCATTTTTCGTTTTCGTCGATATCTCGGAAACGGTGCATCGTACAGCGAAACGGACGTTATTTTCGGACTCGTCGCCCTAGACAAACATGTCTAAGGGGTATTAAGGATGACCTTTGACCTTGACCTTGAATTTTTCTGCCGAGTCGGCATTTTTCGTTTTCGTCGATATCTTCGAAACGGTGCGTCGTAGAGCGAAACGAACGTTATTTTCGGACTCGTGGCACTAGACAAACATGTCTAAGGGGTATAAGGGATGACCTTGACCTTGAATTTTTCCACCGAGTCGGCATTTTTCGTTTTCGTCAATATCTCGAAAACGATGCGTCGTAGAGCGAAATGGACGTTATTTTCGGACTCGTGGCATTAGACAAACATGTCTAAGTGGTATTATGGATAAACTTTGACCTTGACCTAAAATTTTTTCGCCGAGTCGGCATTTTTCGTTTTCGTCGATATCTCGGAAATGGTGCGTCGTAGAGTGAAACGGACTTTATTTTTGGACTCGTGGCACTAGACAAACATGTCAGAGGGGTAATATGGATGAACTTTGACCTTGACCTGAAATTTTTCTGCCGAGTCGGCATTTTTTGTTTTCGTCGAAATCTTGGAAACGGTGCGTCGTAGAACGAAACGGACGTTATTTTCGGACTCGTTGCCCTAGACAAATATGTCTGATGGGTATTAAGGCTGAACTTTGACCTTGACCTTGAATTTTTTCTGCCAAGTCTGCTTTTTTCGTTTTCGTTGATATCTTTGAAACGGTGTGTCGTAGAGCCTATGGTAAACAAGTTATAAATATTATAAATTAGTCTTAACACCGAAATGCCTCCAAGGCATCTTTAGGCCTTGACGTCTAGTTTTGTTTTGTTTTATTAAAACATGTGTTCAGACATGGTGCTTGGTTGTTAGGTTATTATTACTTGTTTGCATCTACAGTACAGATTTAACAAAACCTCACCAAAATACTCACGCTGAACCTGACCTTTAACACGTGTTAGCCTGACTTCGCCTGACGTAGCATCATATGATGCGATATGATCGAAAATATTACACTCTTATTGAGTGTAATATTTTTGATATGCTGACCTTGTGTGTGCGGGCATCGCCAGATGCTAGCATTGCTTCTTGGTACTGCGGCACTCTAAACGTATTTTGCATTATGCTTTTTTTCGTGAATGCGAGTATGTGCTTGCAAGCTCATAGTCGATGGTTTATAGACAGTCTTTACTATGTGCATAAGTTTGACCTTCAAAGACCTTGAAAGGCCAAAACAAACTTTTTTGTCGAAAAAACGATGAACTTTGTCTCTGGTGGCCATTTTCTCAAAATCTATTCAGACAGTTTTCCTCAAAATCATATATAAAACTCTCCTTATGTACCTTTGTGATGTGTGTAAGTTTTGTTGCCTTTGAGTCGACGGTCTGTGAAAATATGTCATTAACAAAACAAAAATTCAAGATGTAACTTGTTTTTGTGTTATAGTTCATACAGAAATTTGTGGAGCAGCGGGGGCTATAGCTGGTGGGGCACTTGGACAGGTTATTATGCCAGTACCAGTCCTGGGCAGTGTCGTTGGGGCAACACTGGGAGGTTACCTAGGGGATAGATTGGGAGCTTTCACTGGGGGGAAAGTCGCTGAGAAGGTTGTTACGTAACATAGCCAGCACCAAATATTGTTGTATATCAAGTTATGATGTGCCTGCTTTGCCATCAGCAAAACATGTGTTCAGGCATGATGCTTGGTGGTTAGGTTATTGTCACTTGTTTGCATTTACAGTACAGATTTACAGTACAGATTTCACAAAACCTCACCTGTGTGCGGGCATCGCCAGATGCTCATGCTAGCATTGCTTCTTGGTACTGCGGCACTCTAAACGTATTTTGCATTACCTTTTTTTTTTTCGTGGATGCGAGTATATGCTTGTAAGCACATAGTCGATGGTTTATAGACAGTCTTTACTATGTACATAAGTTCAGTTCATATTAGAGTCTGCATTTGCGTCCGAAATCAAGGATGCTCGCCTCTGTGCGAGACGATGCTTGCCAACCAAGAAGGCCGCCTGATTCGTTGCATCGCGTTCACTTGTCGCTCGGAGCGAGTTAGTGCCAGCATCAAGTCGCACTCAATCCAATGAGCTAACAAATAACATGTCACATTCACATGGCTAGTGAGGTTCGCAAAATTAGTACTGTGGATACCTCGATATATGTTATCATTGTTTAATTATATATATTGTACAGAACTGAATACTAATATATTATATGTTATCGATGTATAATTTGTGAATATTGTGTCACAGAAATGAATACCATATTGCACAAACTGAACACTATGATATACGTTATTTATGTTAAATTGTGTATACTAGTAATAAACTTCAATCAATTAATGTTGTTGTGTTCGTGGTGAAAAGGAGTAAATTTGGTAGTCGTTTTGACTGTACAGTATATCACAAGTGTGTACCAGAACGTGACAAAACGCTGGGCTATATTTAGATTCTATTTGGGATTTTAATGAACTATCACATACCTCGGGCTTTACATGTACATGCGTTTTCTCAATTCAGAAGTCTTCAAAGCAATCTGGACCACGTGTGTGCAAAAACTTAAAGGAAACAAAAATAAGCAACTGAGAGCAAACCGTAGACCGTGACTCCTTGAATGGATATGACTGTTTACAGATCGGAGACGAAATCGTATTTGTTTTCTATATACTCAATTCAGGGCGTATTTCGTACCTATCGCAAGATTTAGCTTGGTCAAGAATAGTAGACAATATGATTGTATGTGCTGAGTGTCATCGAAACACTTGGGGGGGGGGGGGGGGCTTCGGGGACTCGGGGTGAGATTGCGTATCATTCAAACGCGGAAGCATAATACTTGCTCATGAATATTGTTGGATATTACGATAGCATGGCATGTTGAAGCTAATTGGTTTCATGATAATAAATCTTTGAGCAACATAAGTATAGCGAAAAGGCTAAACGCAATATAGAAACTTCTACAATTTGGGAAATGAACTGGGTATTATTTGGTTGGAATGTTGAAGTTCGCATGTACGTGTAAATTTCATGATTCAAATATAATATTAATTCCCGGTACAGGAGCACCATGGCCGGAAGCCGTGCACAGTTCCGACTGGGACCTGAGGATAACGCTGTGCGACTGTGTACAAACCCTCAGTGTACCAACAACGACCCACAGCAGTTCACAGAGAAGGAAGTCTGTGGCGAAGACGAAACTTCCACCATCATACAGTGTCTCGTGTGCAAAGAAGAGATTCCAAAGGACGATTGGGACTACACCAAGATGGCACTATTCAAACATTTTGGCACTAGAACACCAGATGCTGGGAAATATGCTCAAGATGTGGACCAACCATCGGATGCTCAGAAAACCAGTCTACTTTATGATGTCAGAAGAACATCTAGCTCTGAGATTCCTGGATTGTCTCTAGATGAAAGGGCTGGTGGAAATGTTGATGACGTCACAGCAGCAATAGCTGAGTTGTCTTTGCCGGAAAGTGGTCACATGTCGAGAGAATTCAGCACAGATAGTATCGGGGAACTCATTTCCCTGACACCATGTACGACGTGTAAAGAGCCACTGGTCAAAGTGTCTGGGCGCGATGAGCTGACTCTTTGGCACTGTGCCAAATGTGATGCCTACTATGGTGTGGATGATTCCTTTACGATGATGGAGATGTATCATACCATGAGCCTTCTCTCGGAGTCTTTTGAGAATGCTACTCTCCGCACCACGATGTGTCCGGGAGGGTGTGGCAATGATGACCCGGAGAAATTTTTATTTGATATCATTGACGATGAAGTTTACCTGATCTGCAAAGTCTGCTCAAAGCCCCAGTTGATTCCTGTTGATAACGAGGAGAAATCGTTCCCCAGCCCGCCAAGTCCTGAGCCGTCACCAACCAAATCCATAACGAAGATCCAGATCCAGTGTGATTGTGGAAACGACCATCCGGAAGCTTTTGCTGTCCACTACGGAGAGCCAATCAAACTCATCTGTCACGTCTGTGATGAAGAACTACTGATTCTTGACCCTGGACTAACCAAAGGCAATGATTCCATGCTAGGCGACTTGGATGAAGAAACCACATTCCAGCCTCCCAAAGGGAGGACTGAGGTCAAAGATGTAAGTATGCTTAAACCTGGAGATCACATTGCCTGGCATCAGTCCCTAGCATACTGGCACCACGCTGTCGTCGCGAGTGTTGGCGAGATCTCTGGAAAGGTCAAGATCATCCACTACACCGGCCCAGACAAGGGCTACGGAGGTAAAGGCGTCATCCGGGAAGAGTGGCAGGATATCGATCTGAAGAAGGATGCCCTATATCGGATGGACTATCGAAGGTGTAACCCCCCAGAGGTGGTCCTGCAGAGAGCTCGCTCGCGACTCCTGGAGGCACAGTACTGCCTCTTCAACAACAACTGCGAACACTTCGCTCAGTGGTGCAAGACAGGTAAAACACCTTATCTCAAAAGACGATACTACTGATTCTAAAAGATGACATTTCATCAATTTAAAACAATATTAATAATCTTTGACCCTCCAGTTTAGCAGCTGAATTCGCATCATAGTAAATCTTGATGGTTTTCAACATTGCTCCAAATGAAGACAAAATTCTCCGAATAGAGATATGACTCCAAACCATTACCAAATTCTTCAATTTTGATTTTGTTTAAATGTTATCATGAGGATACGTGTATGACTGTATTTGATTGGGCAACTTATGTTTGTTGTGTCTTAACAGGTGTAGCACGCAGCATTCAAGTTGAGAGTTTTGCTGATACTTTGGTGCACATCAAGGATAGGATCGTGGCATACGCATCGAAGGAAAATGTCAGAACTGGGATCCGAATGGCGAAGTTTGCTGCCAAGAAGTATCGTGAAATGGGCACAGCAGCCAGTACAGGTCTCGCCAAAGCCTCTACAGATGTCGCCAAGTCAGAAGCCTCCAAAGCCGCCTCCAGTTTTGGAAAGTTGGACTACGCAGCAGTCGGTTTGGTCATCGCGATCGAGGGAGTCCGTACGTACAGGGACATCCGCAACATGCAACAGAAGAAGGAACGCGGAGACATCTCGCAGAAGGAGTTTGTTCGGTTCTCCGTGAAGCGAAGCGTGCAGGGCGTGGGCGGAGTAACCGGGACCGTAGCGGGCGGAGCCTTGGGACAGGTCGTCATACCCATACCGATTGTGGGCAGTCTGGTCGGCGCCACCCTTGGGGCCTTCATTGGCGAGGGTCTGGGGACACTGGTCGGCAGGAAAGCTGTCAGTCTCGTGGACGGCAAGTGAACATACATGTAGCCACTATAGCGGCTGGAATCATGACCGTTATCGGGTCTCAACAGGGGTTAATTATGTACGTACTCTCAGTTCATATTGTGTACGGAAACTGTAAACAACGGAATTGTTATTCCTGAATGCGAATTGACACTTTGATATTTATGGGTGTTGCTATTAACTCAATTGCCGCGTAAAGTTGTTGTATAGCTTTGTATAGGTTGATTTCCAAGCTGTTACATTTTCCGATATCCCCCATCTCGTTAGAAGATGAGTCTGTTGTGATCCTCAAAATTAAGACAATGTGGTTGATCTGGCCTTTATCGTTCCTTTACTGTGTCTTTCCGAAGAGTCTACATATGTACAATCGCCGCTATCACTGGGTGTAAACCCGATGTAGGTAACTAAGTTACCTATATCCCAAGATGGCCACGGGACAGAACGCTTCAAATTGGTATTGGCGATTACAGATTATTTACGAGGCTTTGGTTGAAGAACTGTGTATAATTACATAATATTGGTTATAGTTCTTGACATACAAGCATCGTTGTTCATTTAGTAAGCTGGAAACGTGCGTTTAGAGCGATTGTTTTTTTCGAAGGGATGTAGGTAACGGAAAAGTTTGCTAACAAGATGATGTAGGTAACGTTCTTGGTAAGATGTAGGTAACGGATTATTCACAAGGTGAATATATTGAGCGATAAATTCATTACACGCTGATTTACTACTGATTACTTTCTTCTCACATTAGCTGGTTCGACGACTTCGGCGATGCAGGCCGAGATTGAGGTAATTAGACAAATCATTTGTTATTAAACAGTGCATTTGACACATGTTTGCAAGGGTAATGCAAGTAAATCTAGGTGTAAGCCTATACTCGGATTTTTAACTCGTGTACACCGTTTTGGGGAATATCTCTGCGATGCTGCATAGTTTGGCATATTTCACATGGGAGTCAAGCGGCAATGTTCTACCAAATTTCAGAGTTGGCCATCTACCCCCATTTGTTCAATTTCAGCCCAAAACGGGATCTCAGGAATCTGGGCATATTTTCGTGTTTGGTCATGTGTACATCCACTAGGGATGGGAGTATTGTTATAATTTTGGACCAGACTGTACTCTACTAATACTACTCACTCGCTGAATGAATGTCATATTCAATCCGTCTGGCACATTTTTAATCTCCCCAGGTGGAATTCACTCTGAAAAGGTTGCATGTCAATAGGTGAATTGATAGGATGCAATTTGGGATGAACATGCATACTATGATTTTTCTAACTCGTTTACATCATTTTCTGCGGACATTTTCACGACGATGAAATGGTATCGTATTATAACTTGTCATATATGTTCTTCATCTGGGACTCAAACAGCAATATCCTACAATGTTTGATACTTTCAGCTCGAAAACATGCACAATTGGCAGTCTACCCATGTTGAAATTAGCCCTTCAAATAAATGTATGTAGAGCACTGTACTCCACTAATACACTCAGTAATACACTAATACATTGTACTACTCACAATTTGGAAGAAATTCAATGAAAATTCAAAATATTTCGACGGATCAAATATGACATTCATTCAGTGAGTTATATTAATAGAGGACAGTGCCCTACATGGGCTGGTGTTCGAGCTTTAAGCACACCTCTCAATGGAGAACACATGGATAGATTAGGAACTATCCCGATCATTTGGTTGATAATCGCGTTTTTTTTGCAATATAAGGAGTGTATAGAAACTACGCAATATAAAAGTGACGCATGAAAACAGCAGTGTTTTTTTCCGGGATTATTTCGTCAAGAATTCATGTATATCGGATCTATTTCTAATATTGGCAAGAGTGTAACAAGGTTTTAATTTTAGAAATGATTAGTATGTGAACAAAAAGTTAGCCTATTTGGCCTATACATAACCACGAAATAGGAAAACGATCGGGGCCAGTCCGCTGTCGATTTCACCAGAAGTTTACTATCGGCGAGACAGGCCAACTCTTCTATTTCGCATCCAATCTTCTTGAAAATATATCCCTATAGTTTGGCGGTTATAAGGTAGAATACCTATCAAAATTCCATCAGATTTTCAGTGTTTTTAGTGTATTTTCAGTGTTCTAATTTTCAGCCAGAGCACATGTTCACCAACCGTTACCTACATCATTAAATTTTGTCCGAGAACCGTTACCTACATCCTGTCGTTACCGTTACCTACAATCGCTCTAAACGCACGTTTCCAGCCTGGTGAACGATTAAGGACGATTGTATGCCAAGAAATATTACCAGTACTATATAATTATACACAGTTCTTCAACCAAAACCTCGTAAATCATCTGTAATCACCAATTGCAATTTGAAGCGTTCTTGCCCGTGGCCATCTTTGGATGTAGGTAACTTAGTTACCTACATCAGGTTTACACCCAGTGGCTATGACGCAAGTTGGCACCAAATTCTGAACGTTTTCAAAACTTCCGTAGCGAAAGATGCAGCTCCGAGGTTGATACATCGTCATGTACACGTAAGCAGTTCCAAAAGATCACGTTAAATGTTCGCAAAACAAGCTCCTCGGGACGGTGGGAAAGCGCGGTAGCAACATAAGATATCCGCACATAACTTCGGTGCTGTCGCCCGAGATGCTAAGAATATGGTTGAAAGAAGATTATCTAGCAAGGCGCACTGACAGCTCCGTTTGACGACAGTATCACTGATGGCTGTCATCACGCCTTGCTAGTGAGATGGCAAGAATACTGTATACATATAATCGGGTATGATACTGTGGTATTTATATTAAACTTATCCCATAGCATACAATGCAATGCAATGTACATATAGGTAATATATCTCAATTTATGCTAGTAGATAGTTCATATATGCGTGCATATCATATTTATCTGGATATTTATTTAGCATCATTTACAGCTTACATCGATCAAGACATATTACTTAGGGCAGTCAGGCAGCCAGCGGTGTGTGAACATAAACACTGATAAAGGGGAACATTACAATCCACGTACATGTAGACATATCATAGCGTGTGTTGACGTGGATAGTACCTAAAATCAAAATAACTATAGTAGTACGTGTAGTCGTGCTCATGGTAAAAGGTATCGAAATTTGGCCTCCCGAATAGCAGGAAATGTCAATATTGTTGTGTAGTGTATATATCAATTAACGTAACTTATTATCGTGTATACATGCCATATGTAGATGTTCTCAGCTGATAAGGTAAAGGGACCACACTCACGGAGTGGACAATGAAATAGTTATCTTTTGTCTTCAAGCGAATCAAATAATGTGTTACTCTGTTTACATGGAATGTTCATGTACGGTTATAATGTAATAATGAATCTTATATCATCACGTCAATTTTGTTCGAGGTGATATATATATTCACGGTTTTTCCGATACCCATTGAATGTACATGTACGTATGTGGCTTGGATTTATGTGTGCATTTTTTTATGTCTCGTGATATAAAAGTTCCTCACTGTGAAATTATGGAAGATTTACAAACATTATTGTCGTGTAGTGTTCGATGAACTTGTGTATTTATATTAAGAAATAAACATTATTAAGTAAGACTGTTGTCGTACATTATTACATTTGTGAATATTGGGTCATATTAGGACTGGCTTTATGAGTTGCCACCACGGTGGATATATTCAGCATCACATAATTTGAAATCAGCAGAAAGTATAAGAAAAATTAGCCCAAAGGCTAAGAAAGATTACCGGACAATATATCTTTTAGATATTAGCCTTTGTCCCATGACCTTGAAAATAAAGTCACTGGTCAAATTCAAAGTCACGAGAATATTTAGCATATATATCATTTCTTATGTGTCCACAATTGATTCCTAAGCTGTAAATTCGATAATAAGCGAGATATTAACCATTTTGTGTTATGACCTTGAAAATAAGGTCAAATATCACAGGCAAGGTCATAAGAATATTAGGCGTATATCATTTATTATATGTCCACAACTGATTCCTAAGCTGTGAAGTCGATATTAACGTAGTCCGCTACAAACAGTGAGGTAACGAAGAGTCAAAATTTAAAAGTCATTTCTTGAATGTTATCTCTTCAAAATGACATATTTTATAGAGTAAATGATCAGCATCCTAATACTGAAAAGAAAATAGGGGGTCACCGTGCTCGTTTCTCCTACATATTCGATCAAAATCACACACATTAACCTAAAATTACATAAATTATGGCATTTTGGCACATTTTTTTGTCCATATTCACATCTTGCATCGTGTTTTCCATGCGAACGGATACGGTGACCCCCTAGTTTCTTTTCAGTTTTAGGATGCTGAACAGTCATTCTATAAAATATATCATTTTGAAGCTCTAGATTATGTTCATACAGTTGTTTATATTAAAAAACGCTTTGACCCCCTACCCTCACTGTCTGGAGCGGACTACCTTAAGCGACATATTAACCATTTTGTGCTTTAACCTTGAAAATGAGGTCAAAGGTCAAAATCAAGGTCATGACAATATACAGCATGTATCATTTCCTATATGTCCACAACTGATTCCTAAGCAGACATTAACCATTTTGTGCTTTGACCTTGAAAATGAGGTCAACGGTCAAAATCAAGGTCATGACAATTTTCAGCATGTATCATTTCCTATATGTACACATTTGATTCCTAAGATGTAAATTCGATAACAAGCGTGATATGAACCATTTTGTGCTTTGACCTTGAAAAAGGGGTGAAAGGTCAAATTCAAGGTCACGACAATATTCAGGATATATCACTTCCAGTGTCCACAATTGATTCCTAAGCTGCAAAGTCGATAATAAGCGAGATATTAGCCATTTTGTGCTATGACCTTGAAAATGAGGTCAAAGGTCAAGTTCAAGGTCGTGAGAATATTTCCAAGTCCAAAATATTTTTTAAAGGGTGAAATTTTTGTTTTTGCCTAGAAATGGCCCAAAATGGATATTGGTGCGATTTGGGGCAAGAACATTTTTTTTCGCCGACCCGTCAAAATTCAACACGGCGGCCACACACAGACCGGCGATTCAAGGGCAACCAAATTTATAGGAGGTATATAAGGGGAATCTTTTGAAACCAAAAACTCAAAATTGATCAGACAGTTTTTGAGAAAATGGCCGTCAAAATCCAAAATTGAGCGTTTTTCGACAAAAACGGCCGCCATTTTGAACAAAATTCAAAAATAAAAAAAATTTCACCTTCTCAAATGATTTTTAGGCATTTTTTGTGCAAAATTTCAGAAAGATTCGATCTTAAACTTTAAAGATAAAAATGTTAACGCCGGATGGACGGACGACGGATGCAACCTTATGCTAATCGGTTATCGGATCAAAGGCTCGGTAACCTAAAAATATAATTTTTTTTATCGAAATCTGTTTAATAATCTTTTCTCCAAATGAAAATAAGACGTCCTATATGTAAACCTGTGATGTGTATACATGTGAGTTATGTTGCTCTTGCACCACCGGTGTGCACGAGTGTGCGAAAAACATTTTGTCCGAATCCAAGTCACTATATTACGCAGCCGCTGAGGTGACATACCGAAAATATTTAACATTTTAACAATAAGCCAGTTCGGACATGTTTCTAGGTCAGGTCAAATGGTATAAACAAATTGTTTGTAAGCACAACGAGAGTTACGACTCCCGTCATAAACTCGAAGTGAACAAATTTACTCAGTATCGTACATGCGGAATCGAGTAGAGTGTCAGTGATTTTGACTCGACAATGGTAGGGTGACAACACGAGGTGGCTTTGTTTATACCACTTGACCTGACCTAAAAACATTTCCGAACTCAGGTATTCGTGTGCACGAAGTAGTATTTCGTGGCCCCTGATTGGTATAACTAATCTGTGGGCACGAATTAGTACTTTCGTGCGCACGAAATAGTAAATTGTGCCCACGGATTGTTAATTCGTGGCCACAAATTGTTAAATTGTGCACACGAATTATTAAATCGTGCCCACGAATTATTAAATCATGCCCACGAAATGGTAAATCGTGTCCACAATTCGTGCGCATGATTTAACAATTCGTGGCCACGAATTACTAATTCATGCGCACAAATTAGTATTTCGTGGCCACGAATTAGTATTCCGTGGCCACAAATTAGTATTTCGTTCGCACGAATTAGTAATTCGTGCGCACGAATGGTTAAATCGTGCACACGGAATAATATATATTTTTTGTATGTCACCTCAGGGGCTCCGTACTATATGTTCCAGGCAGAAAAAGAAATATTTGTGTTCTCTCGCAATAGAGAAGGTTTTTTTGACTATTGGAATTTCCTTCACTTTTTGCTTCATGATTGAAGCTGTAAACTCACAGAATTCTTCAATATATATATTTTAATATTGGCACATTCAAATGGGAAGTCGTATATGGCGAATTTCAGGTGACTTTGAATCTAACCTACAATGAACTTTAAATGTCAAAACGGCAATTTTGCTGAAAAAAAAATTGTGGTTTAACACTAAATATTACTTTGGTAATGAATTAACTTGTTATTTTGAATGTTTACCCCAAAATGTTGAACTTCTGAACAAAAATATTCGAAAATAATTCAAGAGAGAGTAATCTGTTAGATTATTTAACTATTTTAAAACTTTACCGATAAGATTTTTGAAATAATTAAATACCTTCTTCTCCGAGATTGGAAAAAAATTTAACTTGATGAAATTTTTGGGATTATCCCCATAACTGATATTTTTTAGGTTACCGTATCTGGCCCAATAACGTATTGCCGTGGCGTTGCGTCCGTCGTCCGTCTACATTCTTATCTTTAAAGTTTACGATCGAATCTTTCTGAAATTTTGCACAAAAATGCCTAAAAATATTTCGAGAGGGAGGTATCTCTTAATGTTCGCATTCTTTCCCAAATGGCGGCCATTCTTGATCTTGTCTGATCAATTTTGAGATTTTTGTTTAAAAAGATGCCTCTTAGGCCAAAAAAAAAAGTATTATGGTTCTGGTAGGCGCGCGCATTTTAACCCTGCGCATCACGCATTTTTAAAAAAAAAAAAAAACATTAAAAAAATCGCGCGCATCACTTTTTGAGAGCTGAATTTCTTTTCTTTTTTCCAGTAAAATGACACACATACACCGATTTTTTGGAGATAATGATCAAGTAAAATGGTCCCGAGTGTCTTTGACATTGCAAAACTTGGTATATGGCTGGCCAAACAGGGCAAATTCAAACGGGTCGCTTATAAACAGCCACTTTTAGGGGAAAATGGCCAAATGGGCCATATTTGGCCGGATCAGTCATCGGCCGCCAATTTTAGCAACAAAAAAAAATTTTAAAAAGGGAATCGCGTCGTCACATCACTTTTTCGGGGACCCCAATAACCAGAACCATAATACTTTTTTTTTTTGGCCTTAGGTACCCAT
Organism: Terebella lapidaria; assembly: GCA_949152475.1. NCBI lineage: Eukaryota > Metazoa > Annelida > Polychaeta > Terebellida > Terebellidae > Terebella > Terebella lapidaria. The sequence continues at coordinate 38,346,592 of OX424565.1, read as the reverse complement.
GTACATAAGTTTCATCGCCCTTGAATCGCTCGAAAGGGCCATTGTGGCCGAAACTAGGCCCAAGTGGGACTTTCACATGCTTCCTATGCTATATAGTGGGGCACATCTAGCCATAACAATGACTGGCTTATTCTCTATGAGCGCCGAAGGCGCGCTCGGCGCTCATGGAGAATAAGCCAGTCATTGTTATGGCTAGGCACATTATTCCTGATATTTCACGTGATATTGAGCTTAGATATTAGGAATCAATTGTGGACATATAAGAAATGATATACATGAATGCTAAATATTCGTGTGACTTTGAATTTGACCTTTTACCTAATTTTCAAGGTAACAGGACAAAATGGCTAATATCTTTTTTCTTATCAAACTTATAGCTTGCGATAAAAGGAAATGATATACGCCGAACATTCTGATGACCTTGAATTTGACCTCATTTTAAAGGTCAGAGCACAAAATACCTCGCTTATTATTGGCTTTTATTTTACAGCTTTGGCACAAAATGGCTAATATCTGGATTATTGTGGACTTTACAGCTTAGGGATCCATAGTGGACATCGGAATTGATATATGCTGAGTATTCGCATGACCTTGAATTCGACCTTTGATCGTATTTTCAAGGAAAAAGAGAACAAAATGGCTAATATCTCGCTTGTTATCGACTTTACAGCTCAGGAATCAATTGTGGACATATAGGAATATGCTGAATATTCTCGTGACCTTGAATTTGACCTTTGACCTCATTTTCTCGTCACAGGACAAAATGGCTAATATCCCGTTCATTATCAATTTTACAACTTTACAAGAATCAGTTGAGGATATACAGGAAATGTTATATGTCAAATAATATGATGACCTAATTTTACTTCATTTTCAAGGCACAAAACAGAATGGCTAATTTCTCTCTTATCATTAAACTAGACATAAAAGCCTATAGGCTTTGTGGCATCCCCCAATTTGTTCTTATCATTTCAAATGGTCATACTGGACTGAGAAAAAAGGATACATAGGCCATTGTATGTGGGTAAGAGTGAGAGCTCATCAGACAGTTTCTTACCAGAACTGCTTTCTATCATCTTGACAACTTGGCCCACCAGACATTTGCCACCCAAAATGAATGGACAATTACCCAGCCAATATTCAGAGTACTACCCAGCCAATATTCAGAGTACTAGTATATTTAATCAGGATGTTCGTGATATTTTTCAGGTGCTCCTGTCAAATGTAAAATGATACGTGACTAAAAGAATGCTGTGTCATCTTGGCCAATTTTGTGATTTCAAAACTTGTATAATACAGCGGAATTTTCGCATTCACATTATAACCAAAGCCAAACATTTCCCAGCTAACTAAATCAATGATGATTTGGTCATTGCATGTGAAATAGAGTTGAATAACAAAATATTCAAACAATACATGTTTGTATAATATAAATGCAGACATGGCAAATCATCCCCCAAGCATGTTGTGTCATGTGTGTTGGCTTATTAACCAACCATTGTATTCTGTGGGGTGGAACTTCATTCTTTTACCATGTACACACACTAGTAAACCAGGCTTTGGAGGGGGGAGTGAGGGATTATGCATGGATATGAGCCTGGGGTCAAGTTGGACATGCTAGCTGTATCACTTGTCAGGCATGACTGAGCAGGGATGGCTGAGAGGGCAGAGCCTATTGCTGTGCTGGACAGAGTGGCTGATCTTGTAAGGCATTACTGAGCAGGGCTGGCTGAGAGGGGCGGAGCCTATCGCTGTGCTGGACAGAGAGGCTGATCTTGTAAGGCTTTTCTGAGCAGGGCTCTCATATACTGCACTGGCTGAAGGGGCAGAGCCTAGCCTCATGCTGGACATGCAGGTTGCAGTCAGTGAATACAGTAGAATGGCTCAGTTACAGTATTACATCTGCATGGGTGCAGGCGAGGGAAAAATTCTAAGTCCAAAAAAAAAAAAAAATTAGCCCAAGGGCTAAGAAAGGTTACCGGACAATATACATTTTAGATATTAGCCTTTTGTCCTGTGACCTTGAAAATAATTTTTCAACAAATATATCACTTCTAGTATGTCCACAATAAAGTCCTAAGCTGTAAAGTCGATAAAAAGTGAGATATTAGCCATTCTGTGATCGGTGATGTGACCTAGAAAATGAGGTCAAAGTTCAAGTTCATGAAAAGATTCAGTATATATCATTCCTCTATATTCGCAATTGATTCCTAAGCTGTAAAGATGATAATACGCGAGATATTAGCCATTTTGTTCTCTGACCTTGAAAATTGGATCAAAGGTCAAATTCTAGATCACCAAAATATTCAGCATACATCATTTCCTATATGATCACTATGGACCCCTAAGCTGTGAATTTGATAATAAGAGAGATATAAACCATTTTGTATTCTGACCTCGAGAATAAAATGACTGGCCTTGAAATTTAGGTCAAAGGTCAAATTCAAGGTCATGAGAATATTCAGAATAAATCATTTCCTATATGTTCACAATTGATTCCTAAGCTGTAAAGTTGATAATAAGCAAGATATTAGCCATTTTGTCCTGTTGACCTTGAAAATGAGGTCAAAAGTAAAATTCAAGGTCACTAGAATATTCAGCATATATCATTTCCTATATATTCACAATTGATTCATAAGGCGTAAAGTCACTAATAAGCAAGATATTGGCCATTTTGTCCTGTGACCTTGAAAATGAGGTCAAATTCAAGGTCACAAAAATATTCAGCATATATCACTTCCTATATGTTCACAATTGATTCCTAAGCTGTAAAGTCGATAATAAGCGAGATATTAGCAATTTTGTCCTGTGACCTTGGAAATGAGGTCAAGGTCAAATTCGAGGCCACGAGAAAATTCAGCATATATCATTTCCTATATGTTCACAATGTATTCCTAAGCTGTAAAGTCGATAATAAGCGAGATATTAGCCATTTTGTCCTGTTGACCTTGAAAATGAGGTCAAAAGTCAAATTCAAGGTCATGAGAATATTCAGAATAAATCATTTCCTATATGTTCACAATTGATTCCTAAGCTGTAAAGTTGATAATAAGCAAGATATTAGCCATTTTGTCCTGTTGACCTTGAAAATGAGGTCAAAAATAAAATTCAAGGTCACTAGAATATTCAGCATATATCATTTCCTATATATTCACAATTGATTCATAAGCTGTAAAGTCGATAATAAGCGAGATATTAACAATTTTGTCCTGTGACCTTGGAAATGAGGTCAGGGTCAAATTCGGGGTCACGAGAAAATTCAGCATATATCATTTCCTATATGTTCACAATGTATTCCTAAGCTGTAAAGTGGATAATAAGCGAGATATTAGCCATTTTGTCATGTGACCTTGAAAATGAGGTCAAAGGTCAAATTCAAGGTCATGAGAATATTCAGCATATATCATTTCCTATATGTTCACAATTGAATCCTAAGCTGTAAAGTCGATAATAAGCGAGATATTAGCCATTTTGTCCTGTGACCTTGAAAATGAGGTCAAAGGTCAAATTCAAGGTCACGACAATATTCAGCATATATCATTTCCTATATGTCCACAATTGATTCCTAGTCTCTAATCTCAATATTAAGTGAGATATTAGGCTTAATGTGTCCCATTATAAAGCATAGGAGAATTTAACATGGGAAAGTCCCATTTGGGCCGAGTTTGGGCCCAAAATGGCCCACTTCGAGCGATTCAAGGGCAACGAAATTTATACATGTCACAGAGGTACATATGAGGAATGTTATGCATGAATAAGAAAAAAAGTTACTGAACAGATTTTGAGAAAACGACAGCCAAAGTCCAAAATTGGCCATTTTTCGACGAAAACGGCCGCCATTTTGAAATAATTGCGAAAATCAAAAAACTAAAAAATACCTCCCTCTCGAAATATTTTTAGGCATTTTTGTGCAAAATTTCAGAAAGATTCGATCGTAAACTTTAAAGATAAAAATGTAGACGGACGACGACGGACGACGACGACGACGACGGACGACGGACACAACGCCACGGCAATAGGTTATCGGACCAAAGGTCCGGTAACCTAAAAATGCACCTACAAAATTTTTTTTCCTCTGGAAATTGCCTGAATCAAATTATGACATTGACAGGAATCGCCCGATTTTTTTTTCCAAAATGGCCGCTGGCGGCCATCTTGGATTTCGGATCTGGACGAAAAACAATAGGGGTTAGAAGCAAAGTATTTCGGATGAGCTGTGAAAATTTCGGAAAGATAGATCGAGGCGTTCAAGAGTTATGATCCGGAAACCAAACGGCGGAAGAAAAAAAAAAAAAAAAAAAAAAAGAAGAAAAAAAATTAGCCCAAGAGCTAAGAAAGGTTATCGGACAATATACATTTTAGATATTAGCCTTTTGTCCAGTGACCTTGAAAATAATTTTTCAACAAATATATCACTTCTAGTATGTCCACAATAAATTCCTAAGCTGTAAAGTCTATAATAAGTGAGATATTAGCCATTCTGTGATCGGTGATGTGACCTAGAAAATGAGGTCAAAGTTCAAGTTCATGAAAAGAATAAGTATATATATCATTCCTCTATATTCGCAATTGATTCCTAAGCTGTAAAGATGATAATAAGCGACATATTAGCCATTTTGTTCTCTGACCTTGAAAATTGGATCAAAGGTCAAATTCTAGATCACCAAAATATTCAGCATACATCATTTCGTATATGTTCACTATGGACCCCTAAGCTGTGAATTTGATAATAAGAGAGATATAAACCATTTTGTATTCTGACCTTGAAAATAAAATGACTGGCCTTGAAATTTAGGTCAAAGGTCAAATTCAAGGTCATGAGAATATTCAGAATATATCATTTCCTATATGTTCACAATTGCTTCCTAAGCTGTAAAGTTGATAATAAGCAAGATATTAGCCATTTTGTCCTGTTGACCTTGAAAATGAGGTCAAAAGTCAAATTCAAGGTCACTAGAATATTCAGCATATATCATTTCCTATATGTTCACAATTGATTCATAAGGCGTAAAGTCACTAATAAGCAAGATATTGGCCATTTTGTCCTGTGACCTTGAAAATGAGGTCAAAGGTCAAATTCAAGGTCACAAAAATATTCAGCATATATCATTTCCTATATGTTCACAATTGATTCCTAAGCTGTAAAGTCGATAATAAGCGAGATATTAGCAATTTTGTCCTGTGACCTTGGAAATGAGGTCAAGGTCAAATTCGAGGTCACGAGAAAATTCAGCATATATCATTTCCTATATGTTCACAATGTATTCCTAAGCTGTAAAGTCGATAATAAGCGAGATATTAGCCATTTTGTCATGTGACCTTGAAAATGAGGTCAAAGGTCAAATTCAAGGTCATGAGAATATTCAGCATATATCATTTCCTATATGTTCACAATTGAATCCTAAGCTGTAAAGTCGATAATAAGCGAGATATTAGCCATTTTGTCCTGTGACCTTGAAAATGAGGTCAAAGGTCAAATTCAAGGTCACGACAATATTCAGCATATATCATTTCCTATATGTCCACAATTGATTCCTAGTCTCTAATCTCAATATTAAGTGAGATATTAGGCTTAATGTGTCCCATTATAAAGCATAGGAGAATTTAACATGGGAAAGTCACATTTGGGCCGAGTTTGGGCCCAAAATGGCCCACTTCGAGCGATTCAAGGGCAACGAAATTTATATATGTCACAGAGGTACATATGAGGAGTGTTATGCATGAATGAGAAAAATAGTTACTGAACAGATTTTGAGAAAACGACAGCCAAAGTCCAAAATTGGCCATTTTTCGACAAAAACGGCCGCCATTTTGAAATAATTGCGAAAATCAAAAAAATAAAAATTAGGCCAAGGGCCGAAGATAGGTTACCGGACAATGTTTAATATATTAGATGTTAGCCAGGTCACTGGTTGAATTCAAGGTCAAGAGAATATTCAGCATATATAACATTAAGCATATATCATGTCCACAGTTGATTGCTAAGCTGTAAATTCAATAATCAGAGAGATATTAGCAATTTTGTGCTGTGGCCTTGAAAATGAAGGGGCAAAGGTCAAATTCAAGATCATCAAAATATTCAATGAATATCATTTTGTATATCATGTCCACAATTGATTCCCAAGCCATTCGGTCAATAGAGGAGCTAGATATGAGCCAGTTTGTCCTTGGATCTTGAAAATGAGGTCAGAGGTCAAATTCAAGGTCACGAGGATATTCAGCATATATCATTTCCTATATGTCCACAATTGATTCCTAAGCTGTAAAATCGATAATAAGTGAGATATTAGCCATTTTGTCCTGTGACCTTGAAAATGAGGTCAAAGGTCAAATTCAAGGTCATGACAATAATCTGCATATATCATTTCCTATATGTTCATAATTGATTGCTAAGCTGTAAAGTCGATAACAAACGAGATATTAGCCATTTTGTGCTCTGACCTTGAAAATGAGTTCGAAGGTCAAATTCAAGGTCATCAGAATATTCAGCATATATCATTTCCTATATGTCCACAATTGATTCCTAAGCTGTAGAGTCGATAATAAGCGAGATATAAGCCATTTTGTGCTCTGACCTTGAAACTGAGGTCAGAGGTCAAATTCAAGGTCACGAGAATATTCAGCATATATTATTTCCTATATGTCCACAATTGATTCCTAAGCTGTAGAGTCGATAATAAGCGAGATATAAGCCATTTTGTGCTCTGACCTTGAAACTGAGGTCAGAGGTCAAATTCAAGGTCACGAGAATATTCAGCATATATCATTTCCTATATGTCCACAATTGATTCCTAGTCTCTAATCTCAATATCAAGTGAGATATTAGGCATAATGTGTCCCATTATAAAGCATAGGAGAATTTAACATGGGAAAGTCCCATTTGGGCCGAGTTTGGGCCAAAATGGCCCACTTCGAGCGATTCAAGCGCAACGAAATTTATAGACATCATAGAAGTACATATGAGGAGTCTTATGTATCAAAAAGAAAAAAAGTTACTGAACAGATTTTGAGAAAATGGCCGCCAAAGTCCAAAATCAGGCCTTTTTCGTCGAAAACGGCCGCCATTTTGAAGAAAAAGCGAAAATCAAAAAACTAAAAAATACCTCCTTCTTGAATTATTTTTAAGTATTTTTCTGCAAAATTTCAGAAAAATTCGCCCATAAACAAAAAAGATAAAAATGTGGACGACGACGACGACGACGACGGACGACGACGGACGACGGACGACGGACGACGGACGCAACGCCATGCCAATAGGTTATCGGACCATAGGTCCGGTAACCTAAAAATACCTCCCTCTCGAAATATTTTTAGGCATTTTTGTGTAAAATTTTAGAAAGATTCGATCGTAAACTTCAAAGATAAAAATGTAGACGGACGACGACGGACGACGACGGACGACGACAACAGACGACGGACGCAACGCCACGGCAATAGGTTATCGGACCAAAGTCCGGTAACCTAAAAAAAAAAAAAACAGACAAAAACATAAGGCCTCCCGATTTTCAATCGGGATGCCTAATTAACAACTTAGCAGACAATTGTGAACATTTAGGAATTGATATACTGAATATTCTCGTGACCTTGAATCTGACTAGTGACCTTATTTTCAAGGTCCTGGGACAAAATAGCTAATATCTAAAACATATATTGTCCAGTATCCTTTCTTGGCCCTCAAACTAATTTTAGATTTTTTCCCAGAACATGCCAATTGGGATACTTGATATTGCTTTAATTGAAACCATAGTGCATTCATGACATAAGGTCCGGTGTATAGGCCATAAAAGCCCAAAATTTCCTATGCACAAATTGGCCCCTGAGGCCAAGACACTTGTACATAAAGCCCGGGTTTGTGATATAATCATATTGGAAGTCTCATCTGGGGCATCTTTTAGTGAACTTGACCAAAGATGACCGAAATGGTGAATGTAAAGCTCGCATTTGACATCAACTATATAATTGGACATCTACCGACAAAATAACTACCGATAGGTCTAATGTTTGTGTTACAGGCATATAGGGGATCCTATATGATTAAGCTGTTGATGACCTTGAACTGGACCTTCAGTATTATAGCTCAGTAACATGTTTTAGATGCAATTGTAGCCGGATGCTACTTCAATCAAATTAAACCAGTGGTCCTTAGAATGTATAAACTTATAATGTATAATCTTCCCGTAGAAACTGAATACACACAGAAAATCCAAACGCCAGTGCACGATTGACATATCACATTTTATTATGTTGCTAGGACACAAAGACACAAACAATAATATCTTTCTTTTTCAACCGCCCCAGATTACTGTCCAATGTACAATAATCGCTTGAAAGAAAAGCTTGTATTTTGTAATTGATACATCTGTTTACCGTATGATATATAGCGAGCAGAGGATCTATGCAGTGTTTACATAACGTTTTGTGTGGTAGGAAGCAGGCTGGGAGAGGGAGGTTCCTCGACAATGTTTGACTATCAAAAGGCGGCTCACAATACAGACTGCAACATAAATGAGGGCTCAGAGTCTGTCCATTGCCAGTGGACACTGAAGTCAGACAGGGCAATAAAAAAGCACATAGATTTGTATATTTATTTACTAGAACAAGCCCTCTACCACTGACGGAGACTCGCACAATGCACAAGTTTGTCCATTCCATTTTCACTTGCTTGTTCAATTTTGCCAAGTCCCACCCCAGTTCCCACACAGGAGCACGCACACCACATAAATATATAATCAATCTTCACTGTTTCACATTTTTGAAAGCGGTGAGTGAAATCTCACTACATAGCAAAACAATTTAGCATGTTATTTAGGTTGATAAATAGACACAGCAATACAAACAAAAGACTCACAACAGTTAAATACCTTTCACTCACTCCCTTACACGTGATCAGTCAGACACAGTAAGCACCGAATCCGCAACAAATACCCAAACATTAACATGTAATGCATTGAATAAACGTCAACATCTTGTGGGGGAAGACCCATAGTGGGAATTCCCTCCACACTGTTGTTGACAGTAGTGACAAGACTTTGATTGGGTGTGGACTGATGGAGCAGTCGAGTACACACTTCAGTCACGGCTCGCCTCACCCTGCTCTGTGTATACAGTTGACTTGTCTGTACATCACATACTCTCTCTGCTGACAGAACGCTCCCTGTTGTCGTGGTTACTTACATAGACAGCCAATCGCAGTGCCTCGATCTCCACGGTGACTGATCAGATGTTAGATCAACAAACCCTTACAACTTATTACCAGTTGAATTCTGTGACTGTTGTAGGCACACAATGCCTCTGTTGTGTTTCCTCAACCCGCACAATTAAATACAATGTAGAACGGTTTTGCCCAGAACAAGCACGCCAGTCTGATCTTAATTACATTGCATAATCAGAAAGTAACATGCTTTTCAAATGAAGAACACACGTAATTCAGCCCTTCTAGAAAACACTTCCAGAAGTCATATGACACAAGACAGATAGCGGACAGGCTGTAGCTAGGTCAGGTGCCTCAAAGGTAAATTTTCGTCCAGCAAAGTCTCCGCTATACACTAGCATGATGGCATGTGATTGATTGAACAACGTTTATGCAGGACGTAGTGCTTCAACAGTTTACAAGGAACAAGTAGTCAAACTCAGATCTAAAGTGCGCATAAGCAAACAGCGATTGACTTGACCATCGGCTGATGCAAAAGTGCAATTTTCGAGTTGAATTACCCAAAATTATCTCAGATATTGATAATGGTAGCAAAACATAAAATACTGCTTCAAGTTTGATCATACATATATGCATGGTTTTTCACATATACGGATTTGAAAACATATTCTGCGATGCCTTTTTTTACACAAAACAGATTTGGAGGGTCAATCATACAGTATTGACAATGCTTTGTCTGATTAACAATAACAGCTATCGACATTTTGTCATGTGACTAATTACAATCACACCTTTTGGTAATGGCTCTAATTCATATACCGGTAGTAATTGAAAACCATTACTTGCCTATGTGAATACAATAACTTGTTATTGATTTTATTTTGGGAAATTACAGATAACTCTCACTTACATCAGAAAACGTATTAATTTCAAACAATAACAGTTAAATGCTAGATCTGAATGAAACGCCTTGATAAATACTTAATTCATCAATACCAGCAATTTAGTACAAGACATGATCCCGAATATTTTACCTTCCAAACAATGAAAACTCATACTTCCAATAATTTTTTGGTATGCGATGAATAAGTTTTGATATCATACATGTAGTTTATACTGTATACATAAACCATGCATTTGTCAGGGCAAAGATCTGGAAGTCCTTGATGCGCGAAACTGCTGATTTTCTTACACACGATAAATATAAATCTGTTTCCATTTTGCAGTTACACTACAAACATTGGGCGATTTCTGAACACACCACACTGTGTTGTACATGTATATATCTCTAGATACTTCCGTCCGATTGGTCAGACTCTGTAACACACACTTCCATAAATAGACCGGTCACTTTCATTTTATTTTGTACAAATTCCCCCAAAATGCAAAAAAAAATGAACAATTTAAGAGACAATAACCTAGCTCAAAGTTCACATATCTCACCAGCGTATAATTTATGCTCCTTCCCTCTGCCGCTGTGTACATAAACAAGATACCAGTCAAAACTGCCAACTTACGGCAAAACTGCCGCGCCATGAATCACATGCTTGCAAACAGATTGGATGATTCAGAAAGCCGTTATTTCCTGTTATCCTCTGTTACCATGGTTACGGATGACCGTGCTGAGGTTTCAGATCGTGATGAGATCCTGCTGCACTCAATAACATAGCGTAAATTTCCACAAAATGAACACTTTCACGTCTTTGTGGAATACATTATCCAGTTGAAGCCCCGGGTTAAAGGGGCTAGGTTCCTTGCAGGGTGCCCTCGGCCGTGGGAGCTGGGCAGTTGGTGGGGTGGCATGTGATGTATGCTGTGTTGGCATGGTGACAGGGGGCAGCACTGGTGTTCCACCAGTGGTGTGACCTAAGCTCACAAGGGGGCAGCACAGCAGGCAGGAGAGATCAGGTGCAGAGAGGATCAGCTCAAAGGATGTCTACATCTGACAGTACGGCCCCTCCACCTTTAGGTACTGTAACAAATATATAAACACAGATAACATGATTACTTAACAGTATGGTATAAATACATTTGCCATATTTGCGTACCAGAGTGGACGGTGAAGATAATAAAGACGTTACATGTATGTTGTGAGAGATCATTCCACCGAGTCCAACAAGGCCTCAATTTTGAGAAGAAACCCTGCTTCATTTAACCACCTTCTATAGATCCCCCCCCCCCTCGTGTGCCCCCAGCACAAGGCCTCTAGCTTGTTCCCTGATATAATGACGCACGGAGACACTGACCTGTATGACGAGCGATGGACCGTGACTGACGATCTCTGCTGGTATCATTGACAAGGGACAGTTCTCAATGCTCATGATCTGTAGGTTAGCGCACAGAGCCAGCTCAAATGGAAGGTTGTGCAGGTTGGCGTTGTCGTTGATGTACAGTGTCTCAAGCTTCTCCAAAGTTCCTGAAGGCAGAATACAGCAACTTTACAAGACATCCATCATGACAAGTGAAAATATTCATCGGTCATTGATCAGTTACAAGATTTTATTGTGCGCATAAATTTTTTTTAATAAGATTGTCAATTAATTTAGTTATTGATTCAATGAACTATTTTATTGACATGAAATGTATATGAGCTATTGGCAATGTGTCTGTATACCACCAGAAACACATAGTCTCTTACGACGTATTCCTGGTACCATACGATGTACAAATAGTTTGTACATTCAGGATGTACATTTATTACATTTCAATGTACGCACAATGAAGCACATTGTAAATGCATTACCCATGTTGTACGTACCTATTTCCTGTGGGATGGAGGTCAGGTTATTCTCTCCTGCTCCCAGATACTGCAGGTTCTTCAGGTGCCTGTGAAATATCATAGAACATTATGATACATTTCATAACATTATGACATATTCTGGCATATACATGGGTACATTGTGCTACAACTGGAGATGCATTTTCATTGGAGACCACAGAAATTAAACCTAAAGGTATTTCAAAAGTTCAATTTGAGTAGTTTTAGTTTAGTTTATTGACATAAACAATCATACTAAACTAACTAAACTACTACTAAATTGCTGATACATTTGCTCCTACAAGAGTATAAATTCGCATTGTTACCCGATGGCCCGCGGTAGACTCGTCAGCTGGTTTGATTGAACTACGAGCTTCATCAGGTCTTTCAGCATTCCTGTAACCATGTTGATCACATCCATGATAAAATTCATCAGATTAATTTTGTCAAATGTTGAAATTTGTACATTCCAGATGATACACATTCATGTATAACGTAGCAGTATCCATGGTAATTGTACCACATGACATAGACTTACTCGTACTTGTACTGACCTATTTCATTGGGTAGAGCTTCCAGTTTGTTTTCTTCCAGATCCAGAACCCGCAGCCGCTGTAGCTTGCCGATACTCGCAGGTAACCGCTGGCAACACAAACATCAACTCTGAACATTCACAAGTTTCATGATTACTCCTTTCTTGTTTGTATCTCCTTCTTTTCTCCGACAGTGATGTTAATATTATTATCAGCAATACCATGAAATTCCATTTTACCAGTTCTTCCTAATCCAGACAAAATATGAAGAAGGAAGCACAAGAGGATATACTCCAATCAGCATGTCACCATGGTTACGAGAGAGTGACGTGTACTGACCTTGAGGGAGTTGTTGCTGAGGACGAGCACTTCCAGCTTCTCCAGGTTTGCGATATCGTCCGGAATCTTGGACACCTGGTTTGTGCCGAGGTTCAACTCAACCATGTTCACCCACGACCCAATGTCTGCAGCGGAGAGAGAGACTTCAGACTGACTTCGTTTATGCATCTTTCATTATACTTTGTATCAGGCATAACCATAATAACTCCAAAAGAGATTTCTATACACATATTCTTGGATTTGCTTGTAACATTATTCTGAAGGCTCATAAGGCATTCTTTATGTATTGAGACTTTGCAACCAAATCAAATGTATATATTGTGCATGCACTTGATCATGTTGATTCTGCTGAATAATTTTGTGCTATTTTTGACAATGACAGAGCAGCAGAATCTGCATAAACTGGCCAATCATGGACCTGATATCTGATAGTGGTGGTGTGTCGGGTCACAGAAAATTCATTATAAGATCGCCACTATGGACAGAATATCGATTTTTAAATCATCGATTTGTCAAGATTCCACTGTTTTATGGAAAACAAAATTTTGATATTATGCATGTTCATGCATCTGCCTAGTTTTCTACATTTTTTCTGTTATTTTTGACATGGGACTGAACTTATCTATGTGCCGATGACCGACTACTGACCAAGTGGCAGGTTGTTCAGCTGGTTGTCTCGCATGTTGAGTTTCGTCAAGCCCTGGGCCTGCGAGAAGATCCCAAACGGAATCTTGTTGATTTGGTTGTGCTCCAAGTTGATCGACTGCAAAACACAGAAACAAGAATTTCATCGTAAATTCATTGTAATTTCTTTCAGACGCAGATGTACAGTCATACCTGTATAATCTACATGAGGCCTATTTCACAAAGAATCAAAATCATTTATTAGTACAGCCCACTACTCCACTGCTAAATCATGTGAATGCTGAGACATGAGGTAAACCGAGTTGGATCAAGTAGAATTAGTAAATCTAGTCTTCATGAAATAGGCCCATGGTTGTAATCACAAGGAATAGAGACATGTGTGCTCAATGTGAGATTTGGATAGCACTGGTCATCATGGACTTGCAAATATTGTACATGTGACATAGAACACATAATAAAATACATTATGACACTTTCAATGATAGATTGAATTGTCATCATGTACCTGCAACATCTGTAATGATTTTAAACCTAGGAATATACCACACACTGTACATAGAAATGTGTCTACAGGTATGATGTATTCATGTACATACTGGATACATGTAATACCATGTGTGCCGGTGCCAATATTAATGTGACAGTTTTCATTGATTTAAGTACTTTGTATTCATGGAATTATCTGTATTATACTGCTATAGACACATGCAGACTGACTAACACTCTTTACATGTACACGATCTGCCTAACCATGCTAACCTAGTACATGTACTTATTCACCTTATCACACCATCAACACGATTGAACATGATTGTTTCAATTTTATTCATGAATCATTATTCATCTATTATCACAAGTATATGTGCTTGTACACAAGTAGATACACGCCCTGCTCCAAGGATCTACATGTATTGGCATTGCAATAAAACGTTTGTATCTATGTACTTGACCTGCACAATAATCGATGGAAACGATTATATACGGTCAATGCATTTATGCAATATAAAATACACCGACCTAGATCTCCATCATGAATATTACCTGGTTACATGAACAAAACACGCTCAAATTCATCATGTTCAGGATCTGCGCCACATATGCTCCAGCAATCATAACACAACCCCCAGGCACTGCATGGCTTGTTGCCATGGTGATGAGGAGGGAAGGGGGGGGGGGACATTAGTGCGAACACACATGTAGGGGGAAATAAATAGGTTAATGGGGCAACAAATGAAAGGGTTAATATTCTTCAAGATTTTATCCAATACCGGCAGCGTAAATCACCCTGGGTTTCTTTCTCGCACGGCAACCACAACACCCCCTCCCCCCCCCCCCCCATCCCAGCCATACCCAACTTCCCTTGTTCTGTGGGATTCCTCAGTTCCCACATCAGGTGCCTGGATGTTTATACGTCGAGAGGGGAGTCAGGAAATTCCGAATCACACAGTTACCTGCGCCTGCCGTTGCATATATCACTTTGGGTGGGGTACCTTCTGTAAGCCCGTTCGTCCATTCCCTTTTCCCTCCCTTTAACCCCTGCGTCAGCATGATCAGTCAGTGGCAATACCACCATCAGTCCGGTGCAGCAACCCTGGATATCAGCATCAATACGTGACAACAAACCCCGTCACGACCCTAGGAGCCTTTCAAATGGCACCCTCTCTGGGTATTTAGGGTAGCTTCCTGCACTGCAGGCAGATCAAGCTGGGCTCCAACACAACACCCCCACCTGCTTTCAGAAACCTACCCCTACCTCCCTCCCCCCCCCCCCCCCCCCACGCCAATATTGCCAACGAACCCTTCTACGTTATTGGAGATGGACACGGAAGATGAAGATGGAGTTTCGGGATTTGGGAAAGATGGGGGTAGGGGGGTGACAAGGAAAGTCCGGGATATATCCTTGGTTACCCTGGTAACCCAGTGACCTGGACATACTGCCCTGGCTAGATCGCCATGACGACAGACATTCTGACAGTCTGAGGTCGCTGGGTACAGGGTGGATACAAACTGGGACATTTATCGATCTGGCTGGGGGTAGGTATATACATGTAGACAGCAGATTTGCCGTTGTTTCACCGTTGTTGTTGTAATGCCAGCGTGTTGATGGTGGCTCGATGCTTAGAATGAACATGTAGATCTGCCTTCTGGCGTACAACACTGACTCCCTCTGACAGGGTCGGACCTATCATTTGAGATCATGGACAAACCACCTACTGATCTTCATATTATCGTAGATGTTAATGTGCATGTATTGGTCGTTTTGAATGTATACACATACACATATTTGACGTTGTTGGCTCTGAACTCAATTCTATCATTCATACACCAACATCATCATTACACATGGCCGAGCATCTAAGAGGATGGTGCATTGAGGAGGGTAGGCTGGTACATCATGTACATGGATAGGTCTGGGGGGGGGGGGGTACTGCCTGTCTGGTTGGACGAAATGGGCATGGCCAAGGCTGAAGGCATGGCTCAAAAGTGATACAGAAAATTCTAGAATGTAGTTACTACACAAAGCCCTCTCAGTCCAAGGCTGCCGAATAAAAACTAGACGTGAAGGCCTAGAGGCCTTGGGGCATTTCAATACACAACACAATCACAGGTGAACTGTTTATTACTGACAACTCTGAGGCCAAAATGATTATGTAGATACATCCATTTCAATCCAAGACGACGGATCAAGTTGACTCAACATACCCCTAAGACATATTTGCCTAGTGTCACGAGTCCGAAAATAACGACCGTTTCGCTCTATGACAAACCGTTTCCGAGATATCGAAGAAAACGAAAAATGCCGACTCAGCAGAAAAATTCAAGGTCAAGGTAAAAGGTCATCCCTAATACCCTTAAGACATGTTTGTCTAGGTCGACGAGTCCGAAAATAATGTCCGT
This sequence comes from Terebella lapidaria, assembly GCA_949152475.1. NCBI lineage: Eukaryota > Metazoa > Annelida > Polychaeta > Terebellida > Terebellidae > Terebella > Terebella lapidaria. The sequence continues at coordinate 38,330,268 of OX424565.1, read as the reverse complement.
TTCGGTCTACGACGCACCGAGATATCCAAGAAAACGAAAAATGCTGACTCGGCAAAAAAATTTCGGGTCAAGGTCAAAGTTCATCCATAATACCCTTTAGACATGTTTGTCTAGGGTGACGAGTCCGAAAATAACGTCCGTTTCGCTCTACGACACACCGTTTCCAAGATATTGAAGAAAACGAAAAATGCCGACTCGGCAAAAAAAAATTCGGGTCAAGGTCAAAGTTCATCCATAATACCCTTTAGACATGTTTGTCTAGGTCGACGAGTCCGAAAATAACGTCTGTTTCGCTCTACGGTGCACCGTTCCCGAGATATCGACGAAAACGAAAAATGCCGACTCGGCAAAAAAATTTCAGGTCAAGGTCAAAGTTCATCTATAATACCCCTTAAACATGTTTGTCTAGGTCGACGAGTCCGAAAATGACGTCCGTTTCGCTCTACGACGCACCATTTCCGAGATATCGTAGAAAACGAAAAATGCCGACTCGGCAAAAAAATTTCCGGTCAAGGTCAAAGTTCATCCATAATACCCTTTAGACATGTCTGTCTAGAGTGACAAATCCGAAAATAAAGTCCGTTTCGCTCTATGACGCACCGTTCCCGAGATATCGACGAAAATGAAAAATGCCGACTCGGCAAAAAAAATTCCAGTCAAGGTCAAAGTTCATCCATAATACAATTTAGACATGTTTGTCTAGGTCGACGAGTCCGAAAATAACGTCCGTTTCGCTCTACGACGCACCGTTTCCATGTTATCGAAGAAAACGAAAAATGTCGACTCGGCAAAAAAATTTCGGGTCAAGGTCAAAGTTCATCCATAATAACCCTTAGACATGTTTGTCTAGGGTGACGAGTCTGAAAATAACGTCCGATTCGCTCTACGACGCACTGTTTCCGAGATATCGACGAAAACGAAAAATGCCGACTCGGCAGAAAAATTCAAGGTCAAGGTCAAAGGTCATCTGTAATACCCTTAAGACATGTTTGTCTAGGTCGACGAGTCCGAAAATGACGTCCGTTTCGCTCTACGACACACCATTTCCGAGATATCGAAGAAAACGAAAAATGCCGACTCGGCGAAAAAAATTTGGGTCAAGGTCAAAGTTCATCCATAATACCCCTAAGACATGTTTGTCTAGGTCGACGAGTCCGAAAATAACGTCCGTTTCGCTCTACGACGCACCGTTTCCGAGATATGCAATGAGCCTCAAGGATGACTCTTCAAAATTGTTTTTGGCCCCTGGGTCAAAGGTCGTTCAAGGTATTGACCCCGTAATCGATAGGGCTCCTCTGCGACACTATATCAACATATATGTCAAGTTTCAGAATGGTAGCACAAGTACTTTTCGAGTTATCATCCGGAAACCATTTGACTCAAAATTCATCCTCACGGACTAACCGGACCTCGAAGCCGGCTCCAAAACAATAGGGTTCATCTATGTTATATATGTGATAACTGGTGAAAAGTTCTCGAAGATTCGTCAAGGCGTTCTTAAGTTATCGTCCGGAAACCGAAAAGTGAAAAAAAAAAAAAAAAAAAAAAAAAAAATGAAAAAAAAAAAAGAAAAAAAAAAAAAAAAAAATTCTGACAAAACCATAAGGACATTTCGTACGGAAGCGTATTAGGGCCACATGAGTTTTTTTAAAATTCAATTTGTCGACTTATTATCTCGATAAATCGAGTTAGTTATCTCGATAAATCGACTTAATATCTCGATAAATCGAGATATTATCTCGATAAATCGACTTAATATCTCGATAAATCGAGTTAATTATCTCGATAAATCGAATTAATTATCTCGATAAATCGAGATAGTATCTCGATAAATCGACTTATAAGACTCAGACATTTAAAGTACAAGTAAAATGAATATGCATCGACCATAATATAGGCATTCCATTGGTTTCCTTGTATTGGCAACAATAGGACAAAGAAAATATACTGATCACTCATATTGAAAACTTATGGAGTATATGATTAACAGTTATTACATTAATCTCTGAAATAATACCACACTATCCAACTGAAGAAGCCGCACAGATTTATAACTTTATGAATATACCTCATTTCATGTTTAATAGCTAAATAATTTCTAAAAAAACAAAACAATTATACCATTTTCATTCATGAAAATGTTGCATCTTTCTAAGAGATAGTCATATAGGAACTTCACTATAATTTTTAATTCGGTAGTTTGGTCTGTATTATTCAATATTTAATGTTGTGATGGTCCATCATATAACCCTATTCAACATAGTGTTCAATATGAATAATGTGACTCGAAACATATTTCCATTTTACTTGAACTTTAAATGCCCAGGACATAAGTCGATTTATCGAGATAATTAACTCGATTTATCGAGATATTAAGTCGATTTATCGAGATAATTAACTCGATTTATCGAGATAAATAACTCGATTTATCGAGATAATATCTCGATTTATCGAGATAATAAGTCGATTTATCGAGATAATTAACTCGATTTATCGAGATAAATAACTCGATTTATCGAGATAATATCTCGATTTATCGAGATAATAAGTCGATTTATCGAGATAATATCTCGATTTATCGAGATAATAAGTCGATAAATCGAGATAATAAGTCGACAAATTGAATTGAAAAAAAAGCTCATGTGGCCCTAATACGCTTCCGTACATTTCGTGCCGAAATGCCCTAATAATATTTGCCGCATGCACCTGAATGCTCGACAAGTTCTCAAGTTCAACTTGGCAAGTTTTGCGACGGGGCTGTGAATGTGATACATGTCCTTAATACTCCATTATATCAACGCAACATGAAACCAATTAAACCAGACAAAAGTCAACATGAGTTTGGACTTGTTAAACGTCCCTGAATCTATACATAAACAGTAGCCTGTCAGCTGACGGCACTGCTCCGGACAGTGAACTTTCACAGCTCAGCATCCTGGTGGGACAGCATGCAATAGGCAGCGATTGTCCAACAGATCACAAACGTACCAGATACAGGAGAACTGGGCTTGTTATAATGGCCTGACCAATGAAAGTAAACACTGCACTGGTATATTCACACTCAGAATTCACTTCTGAAACAATGCGGAATGATGTAATATGTGCTAGTCGGAGGTCAATGTCCCGTGTAACCGCGTCATGTTACAGCCGCTATGATCAATGCACAAAATGTCAGCGTGTCGCAAAACAAGCGAAAGCTGGGTCCTCGACTTGCTCATCCAGACAGCCACAGTAAATAGTACATGTATCATCTTAACACGGTAATACATGTACAGCTGTGTGTCACATGACACTAGATCATACACAATACAATGGAATATAAATGTATGCAGGGGAATTCATTTACTGTATGTGTGTACAACGCCCAATCCTGGCGAAGCTCACATTGAGCCAAAGAGCTACAGTACTGATTTGGCAAAACTTCACTACTGACGTGTTACCGTATTCGCGTGATTCAGTCGCATGTGCGTTTATCTGAAATTTGCTTGTTTTAGGCCACTTATAATTTGGAAAATATTTCGTACATACGCACATGTGCGATCGTTTTCGATAAGGGGTTGACTGCATATCCCTCTGATCAGGCTCAGATAGTTTGACAGTTATACGAGGCCGACACGATTGTCAAAACCGCCCGACTCGTCAATTGCAATTATATGGTTTGGTGCACAATGAATTCAGACATCGGTACTTGTGTTGGTGTATATGCATGATGTATAATCTATTGTTGTGTGAAGCTGTTGGGACTTCGGGAAACAAATAAAATTTGTTGTTTGGTTCGTTGCTATTTCAAAACAAATCCACATGTCACTTGGAAGAAGAAAGTGAAACAAACAGCCTGATTGGTGGGATTTTTATGATGTCATATCTGGCCTTTCACCATTGGCTGATTCGTTTTGAAAGGTAACTTTTGATTGGTTGGAATGTGAATCAGCTCATGAATATTAATGAGTACTTGCTAGAAAAATGGCAACTTCCTGCTGGGCGGCAAACGTCACAAACACGAACGAAACAAGGGCTTTTCAAGATGTTTATTCCACACTCATGAACAGAAATGACACATCCCGATCATAAGATGTCAAACGAAATCACAAGTGTCAATTACACTCAACCGTAATTAGGCAATCAACATCACAACTTATTTGACAGTTTGCAATCCATTGACCGCGGACACAGCCGCGATTGACACCAACTGACGAATTCACGATTGCATGAAATCAGTCAAGCACATGACATGGAACCGATGATCTTGCGATAAAAATTTTTTTACTGTCATTCTTGATTTTGATTTTTTTTTCAACCACAAGCACATGTGCGTATATTCGAAATATACGCACACCTTCGACTATACGCACATGCGACTGTATGCACGCGAATACGGTATAAATGTGCCAGGTGCTAGCCGGGGCGCATTGGCGATATGAGGCCAGTATCAATTCACAGCCATCTCACATGAGCACGCGCACACTCATAAACATCATGTAACATCTAGCACTTCCAGACTCAGGAATTCTTAATGTGAGGTGCCAAGATAGTGGTTTTACGATACATTGCACATGGCATTGACGCGAGTCTAGGGTCACCAAGGTGGATGCGTAGGCCTATGATCTCAATCCCTGAAAAGGCTGAATGCCTTTTGCCAAAATTTATAACATGACTGACCGATGTCATCTCCCTAACATTGGGGTCCTACATGTACAATGGCCCGTCGTCAAGGGCGTGAACTGCATCAAAGTAATTTGATGTTTTGGGAGATTGGCGGTTACTCGTTCCATTGTCTCGGCAAAAACATGTTAAAATCTTGTTTGATCCTAGGTGTTTGCGTATTGCCTGCCAGACACTCGGCCTAGGGACAGTCTCATGCAATGCCTTTGGCCGCAAAACCAGGATCAAATTCTTAGCAAAGCTGGCATCAGGCGCTTGCCCACACGAACGAGGCCAATATCAAAGCGCATGATGCTAGTTCAGGACAGGTGTGGCGTGATGCCTAATTTCAGCATATTAGCATTCTGGTGAAATTTTGCGAAAGCGGTACTGATATATGGAGTTCATTTTGGCTTTGAGCTGGGAAAGTTGGATTTGAAATGAATGTATCCCAACTCCTAGTTGGGAGTTTGACAACTTTCATACCTTATGACATGTATATTTCTAACAGACTGCAATCGTCACAGTACCTATTGAAAGAATGTGAGTTTCTGTTCTGCGTGTACAATACCGATAATGTGTGTGTCAACAAAATCGTACCATCATCAGATGGATATCGAAAGCACATCAGGGAAGTACTTGTACGTCTCTCACATCCCCCCTCCCTACCCCCTCTCACCAAGTGAGTCACACAGGACATACTTACGTCCACGGAGCGGAACTGTGAAGGACCTCCGACTGGGTACGATGCGAAGGAATTCCGGGAGAGGGACACTAGTTTCAGACTTGTCAGACTCGACAACAGACCCTCCTGTGGGAACAGAGAAATATCGCAATGGTTACCATGGCAATATTGTGTTAGGTGACAGATCTGTGTCAGGTCATCACGATCATGTCAACTTATCCCAGTGCTGAGTTTTTTCAACGCAGATGTAGTTGTAAAACTTTGGCAAAACATTTGATACAATACATATGTACACCATGTTCACAAACATGAATTTTTACACACGTCAAAAATTTAAAAGCTTGAAATGTCTGACCTTATTACTGATTGACAGTTGTACTGTTATCATGATTCATGACGTCGGTATGATTAGCACACATCAATCAAGCTAATTAAGTTGGATGTGCACCACAGTGCTACGGCAGCCAGGTATACCATGTACCATGTAGTTAGCGTATAATGTCATTCGGTATATTTAGATGACATAATATTGCTTTCTGGGAATTTGCTATGCATACTTTTATATTACTCTTCTGGGTAACCATATAGGAGGGTTGTATTGCAAACACTAACACAATTTGAGTTATATCATTTTATAAATGTCAAACCATTTTACGATGAATTAACTGCACTAACTGTAATATTTTATTAACATATATTTAGCGTGAGCCCTGGATTTCTGAGAAATACTTACAGGAAGCTGTGATATATTATTGTTCTCGACGCTGAACTCGTCCATCACGGTGCAATTCTTCAGAGATTGGGGGATGCTCGTTAACCTATTATACCTGCAAGTCAATAAACGATAATCATTAAACATGTCATCCTGGAGATTACTTGAAATCCATTCAAATATAGAGGATCTTAAATGAGTGCCCATTTGATACCAAATTTATTAAACGAGCCTGAGAACTTTGTTCTAATAAATTTGACATCAAATGGGCACAAACTTGATATCCTACATGTATTTATCATATGAAACATCATGTGGCCTTTTAACCACAACTTTACTTGATATACATCAGATTTGAGAATGGTTTTGCACTCGATTGGATTCTTGCAAGACGCGGCATTTATGTAATTTACCATGGTTATGCCATGATACGTGTTGAATACCGAAAACATTACATGACTTTGCATTATGTGATATTACGGCAATTATGATCAATACGAAAATTTAGGTATTTCATGCACACACATGACGTATAATACCTCGATCACAAGTGAACTCCACAAGAGAGTGATTCTATCAGCAGGTAACCATGGAAACTGTAACTGACCTAAGTCCGAGACGACTGAGGGAACGAAGATGTCCTATCGATTCTGGTATATCCAGTAGATCGTTATGCTGTAAGTCTAATGAGTTCAACTGTGTACATCGCCCAATTTCTGAAAGAGAAATTAGATAGGATCAATTGACCTATCCCAAATCCAGTTTGTCCGAGTCTTTTCACATCAAAACATCAATATTGGCCAAAGAGAATTTTCTGATGTATTCTACACACGTGCTCTCGTTAATCCTCGCCAGCCGGCTCGCTAATCAATTTTGCGTTTATTCGTCGGCTAGCAAAAGCTGGCTGACAATGGAGTCGGCGCGTTCCCGCTCGCTAGATATTTCTTGGCGAAGTCATAACGCGCACAAACCCGCGGACTCACAGGCCAGCGAGCTTAAACTCGCCAGTGATTTCAAAACTCTCTTCGGCCCGTTTTTATAAAGTGACACATTTGTAAACACGTTTGACTCGAAGAAAAGCATTTGGGCTCTGAATTTCCCGCAAGACACCAGTCTGTTTTATGCGCATATAAATGGCCTTGACCTTCAATTAGGCTGTGAAATACGTCACTTCCGGTTTCGAGTTTGCTTGATGTCATGGACTGACTGGTCACAAGAAGTTTTCTCAATAAAAAAAGTTGAAACTAATCTGACTCAAACAGAATGAAGAATCCTATTTATCGATGGTCAAAAGACTGAATCATGAAGACGTGGTTTTGCAAACTGGCTTCGGCGCACTTATGCTCGCCGACAGATTTCATGCTAGCGAAAACAAGCTTTGAAAATGTTGGCTAGCAAAAACGCGTGGACATAATTGCAAACGGGTTTACGCGAGCGTAAACGAGTTAGGTAAAATTTGGAGGCGGGTTTATTGTGGCCGGCTCCAGTCAACTAGCTTCAGCCAGTTTTAGCCAGCTGACGCTCGCAAAACTAGTGAGGATTAACGAGAGCACGTGTGTATGAAACTCGGACAACTTTTGGGGGCATTTAACTTAGGATCAATTCACATGAGCATTCATACATGAGCATTTTTGTCCAAATGACAATTTTGTCCAAATGTCTGATTTATAAAAATCTTATTTTGTGTTAATCATGTTAATATTCATTAAATGCATTGCCTGAATTTCTATTAAAAATGTTATAGATGTGATTGATTGACATTGATTGTTTGCTAATTGCATGTCGATCACTTAATACGATGCTATCTGCCTGGGAGGCGCATTGATTACACACAGGTGTGAACTAAACACAGTACTGCTCAAACTGTCAACTGACACTTGTAGCGCGAAGCCTTTCTGGGAAAGCACCGAGCATGTTTTCAGTGAACAAAATTGACTCACTGCTGTGCTATGTTTTTACTATATTATTGTATTCGGCTGTTACACGAGACGCATATAGGTTTCCAGGGAACTATAACATAATTTTCTGAGCTGCCATATATTACAAACTATTTCATTAAACAAAAATCATTTCTACGTTGCATGGAAAACTGTACACAACTACCCTAGGAGTAGATGAAAACACCTTGATAGATTTATCGTACATGTGGCTCACTGATATTTATAGCTTCAATTGATGTACGTGCACATGTAAATTCACTAATGTTTTGTGGTATTCTAAAATTGACTCACTGCTGTGCTATGTTTTTACTATATTATTGTATTCGGCTGTTACACAAGACGCATATAGGTTTCCAGGGAACTATAACATAATTTTCTGAGCTGCCATATATTACAAACTATTTCATTAAACAAAAATCATTTCTACGTTGCATGGAAAACTGTACACAACTACCCTAGGAGTAGATGAAAACACCTTGATAGATTTATCGTACATGTGGCTCACTGATATTTATAGCTTCAATTGATGTACGTGCACATGTAAATTCACTAATGTTTTGTGGTATTCTAAATATAGACACATGATCTTAAATTAGCTCAATGGTTAGAAACAGAGCATGGAAATTCAGTAGTGTGTAAATATGGATTACTTCCATTTTGATATTGCTACCTGTACTACATGTATGTAAATGTAATATCATGGTATCATAAGATCATATTTAGTATCTATTGCTGATCTACATACATGTAGGTACACGTAGGTTCAATTTTAACATTTTGTGTGTGTACATGTACACATACATGTGTTGACTGTCAACCATCAATGATCTACTGTAAACGAATGAAATTTCGCGGTGTATTAATTTCGTGAATTTCGAATTTGAAAAAAACCCCGAGAAATTAAGTACACGCAAATACACGGTTATTCAATCGGGGGGCCGACCATTCACAACAGTCATGAACTTAAATCCACGCGAACATGTTGAGATGTTGAAAATGCGAACATTGATACACGTGAAATTTGATACGTTTACATTATAACCACACACAGGTACCGAGGCTGACCTCACAGGTACCGAGGCTAACCTTCAGGTAGGTGTTCTAAGTGATTGTGGGACACGTCGAAGGTCGTCAGATTGACTAGCTCTCCGATAGAACTCGGCAACTCCCGAATCTTGTTCTCCCTCAGACTCAGGATGGTCAAATGCTGCAAAACCAGAACCAAACCGTATGACTGAACATGGTTATGAGTGACAATGAAAACATGTATCTGAACAGGCAGATGTAACTAACACTAAAATCTATTATCATGACTTCTGCATGACAAATTGGCACATAACCACAATTTGTGTTCATTTAAATTTGTAAGAACTACACAGTGGTTTGAACTACAATTGGTATATTTACATGTACTTGAAAAAGAACATGATATCATTGGTATTTATAAGTGCATGTCTTCATATCTTTGTTGATGTGCAGCCATCCGAAAGAAATGTCAAATGTCAGATCATTATACAGAAAATTTTAACGTGACTTACTTTTAGGTTGCTCAGGTCCTCTGCTACGTATTTGATTCTATTAAATCGGAGTAGTAAATGTGTCAACGACCTCAATTCATACACTACTTTGGGGATCTGAAATGTGAAACAACACACAGTGATGCAAAAATGTCCTGCACTTTTTATAATGGATGTATGATTGGTAATAGAACATCAAGTATGATCAAACTTACATGTAACAGATTTCATGTGCGCATTACACAATAATAAAACTGCATGTGTTTCTTCTATATTCTCTAACATTATGTCTGTGAACATGGTGAATATGTTAGAAGCAAAAAGTAAATATACATGTACAATGTACCCATTACTGTAACTGGGTAATTCTACCTGAAACGACTTGAGACTGAGAATTGCCTTCGTGGTATCTCTTCCTCACACACATGAATACACTTTGTGAAATACGTACCTCGCTAAGTTTGTTGTGTCGTAGATCGAGGACCTGTAGTTTTCGCAGGTTGACGAGTGAGTCTGGTAGGTTGACCAGCGAGTTTTCGTTAAGCGCCAGTCTTTCCAGCTGACCCAGACAACCTAGCTCCTGGGGTAGCATTGTCAGCTTGTTGCCATAGAGATATATCTCCCGTAGTTGTGTCAGCTGCGTGCGGACAAGGCTCAGTCAAATCATGAAACCAGTACATGTACTTCTGTGTCAGACCGATCACGCAGTTTGACAATATTATTGATACATGCATCACGGCAAAACTTACCTCTTTTACTGAAGCAGGCAGTGTGCTGATTTGTGATTTGGCCAAATCTAACCGAATTCCATTTTCGTCTTTGATTTTATTTAGTTCTTTTGTTATGTCCTGAAAACAAAAACAAGTCAACTTATTGTACAACACAAAGACTAGTCCACAATGATCAATGTCATAATATATGACCGGGTTGTACCGGTAATTGTTGTATATAGGTTGTAATCATACTAAGTATATAGCTTCCTGAGCCTGATATTAATGGTACATGTATCGGTTATTTACGATGTCTAGTTTAGGTATTTGGCATATTGACACAATTACTACGATTCTGCTAATTAATGACATTACAACAAATAAACATAATATACAGCATCTACCCTGATGCCTTGATACATCCAGTTTGTTTACAGAGCAATATATATAATACACAAAACAGAACATTTATGGTTTACAGTGTAGTTAGTAGACAGACGACTACTCACAAGTTCCTGTTTCTTGCGGTCCCGCGCTGTAGACTGAGCCGACCCTGTAGACTTGGGGCTCTTGAAGCCGGGGGTTTTGATTAGGACCTGGCGTCGGCTGCCGTGATCCATGACCGCAGTCATACTCTCCTTCTTCTGTCAGAGCAAAGGATGGATTTGTGGTCAACAACAAACAATATTATATGACATACATGTAGGCTAGAATACATCATTGTACATGTACAAAGCAATGCCAATCATGTCAACGGACAAAAAAATGTGCGATCTTTCTAATTCTGTTTTGTGCAAGACCAATTTCATATCCAAACACAACAGTCACTTATTTGGATGCAATATCTCAAATTGGTTAGAATGATTAATGACTCCCTTCACCTCGAACATTTTGAAGGTGCAACACAATATCAATATGGGAATGCTAAAACTGGAAACGATAGTGAAAATATTTAAAAATTGGAACATTTTGAATTTGATTAATAGCCCTTTCCCCCAATCATGCTAATAGCACTCAATGTCTATGGGGACTACATGCTACAAACTTGTCTACATACATCTTAAACACATGTTGAGGAAAACAACGATGAGGAAGTTTAGCTACATGTATTCATTATTCATTGACCAGTATTCTTTATAAATCAAGTCATTGAGACTCATTCCTGATATTTTCCCCGTTTCAGTGGCTTGCTGCTAGTATATGTAGTACTAGTATGTCATAACGCAACTGATTCACTCCTAGATAATATTATGATATTTTGGGCTACATACGTGTAGCTTTGAAATGAGGCACATGATGTAAGATGTATGACTAATGACTAGTCATGCATACATGTATATATATATATCACTATTTATATCATGTATACAGGCATGAAACATCAATAAAGGAATTTTGAATAGGTAAATTTGGTGTACCATAGACATGACAATAAGGTTTTTTGGATATATGTCAAAATTTCCCCATCAACATTGATGAAATATAATCTATGCCTACGATAACCATAGTACATACAATGTATCATTTGTTAACGTCCTCTGTTATGTACCAGTCAATTATCAGGTCACCATGGTTACAGTTCCTATTTCACTTAAGTTGAATTTTCCAGAGACGTGGAGATTTATAAATTGGAAAAACAAATTGTAATCATCCCGATCAAGGCTATCGCATATGTCATACTGTAGAGAACAGCCATGATTTATCAGGCACTACATGTATATATCATGGACTTTAATTACTGTGATCCCAAAACTGGGGAATTCCCAGAGCAACATAAAGGGGAGGCCCCTAATTGAATGCAGTCATCATTAGCTTTCAATTTACAAGTGTTGCAATCTTGTTGCCAGGTCTGCAGACAATGATGATTTATGATTGCAACTATTTTAACATGTTTGAGAACATTGAAGAACAGGAATATTTTCATTTCTTTGAGCATGATGATTAGAAATAAACATACTCCTGTAATCAGCCCAACATCATTCAAGTTAAAATCAGATCATGACTCAATACTTGGATCATATTGTGACAGTTCACGATACAGAACAGCAACAAACACACATGTGCACGAAACAATATATATATATCGATTGATTGATTGATTGGCTTTATTTGATGACTCATGTGCTGGGTGCACATCTGAAATCAGCATCTATAATTTATCCGAATAAGCTGTGGAATATTCCCATTTTAAGACACACACTGATGTCGGGCGGGCAGGCCAATGGGCACACGCACCTTGGCGGATTCCTTGGCGTGGCTAGCGTCTTTATTTGGTGTAGATGCGGAGGGGTTTGACGTCCCAGCCGACATTTCCTGAACTCCAATATTAATATCCGCTACATTTGGCATTGTTCGTGCCAGTCCACTGTCGGATTTTCCTCCACCGTTAGGCGAGGGTTCACTGTAGGCGACGCCACCTGCTGCAAGCAGAGCACCGGACGATTCGTACGAAGTTTCTTGTAAATCGTTGGGTGAAATTCCGGATAGCGTTGGCGAGTCGGTGTCGTTTTGTTTGAGGGACCTTGTCCGGATCATCTCCGTCGCTGCTTCATCTGGAACAAGATAGGAACTCTATATATCATCATTCAAAACACCTTAGACCATACATGTAAACATCACGGTGTGAATTCAGCATTTAAATTTGTATCATTATCAATGATTCAAATCATCACATCAGATTAGAAATGATGTCACATGTTTCTTTTTTTTCAATCCAAAACTGATTATGTGAAACACTGATGGGAAAAACATACATGATATAGATCTGGCTTTCAAAATAATAAATTTATCATGGGTCAAAATTTGGTAGCAGGTGATATAATGAACTTGGCCTATTCATACTCATCAGATCGACAATTGAAGCTTTTCCTAGACAAGGCCATTGTTTAGATAATGTCCATGTTCTTGACTGGTTTATACGTCAGTACTCTCTATCACAGAGTACAGTCATACAATGATTCATAGATAGGTGGACTTGTATAAATGGGTTCAACAAGTTATAACCGTGATTCACAAAATACAACCCACCTCATATACAAACAATCAAAGTATCACATTCACTGTCAACTGTAGTACAACTTACAACAGTTTTAAATCAACACAACTCTCCTTTGACAGGTAGATCTACCTAAATTCCTAAATGATAAAATATCTTGAGTTTCTCCTGTGATAAGCCCACGTTCTTAAACTCTGTATAATACTATTACGTCTGCCGTCAGAACGAGGCTCGATCCATTAAATGGCCACCGACCAAGAAAATAACAAAAATGTCAACTTAGACACCACGCCTCGAATATACAAGCACAGCGCAATTGCATTATGTGCAACATTTGCAAATATGATTCCGATTGCTTCTACGATAGCTAATCTTCCGGTTTGCACATTGCATTTACCTGGGCGGTTTTTATCCGTGTGGCAAATCTATCCGGAATTGTGGCAATTTTCACGAGACGTCATCTTTGTCCATGGTCCGACCGTCTATGCTGCGCAGACAGATGCACACCCCTAGATGTCGTCGTGACGTCATCGCCCGACCCTGGGCCACATTAGGCACTAGCGACACCTCGCGGGCGGTCCCACAAATGCCAAATGCGGTCAATAAAAAACGACGTCGTGACGCAACTCCGCCACCGGCGCGCGGTCTCACATCAGACGTGGGGACGTGGGCTTTGGGAGGGGGTGAGGATGTTCTGGACATGCAGTTCCCAGTCCGGTGTGTCGTGAATAGAGAAATATTGACGGGAAAACCGTAGTGGGAAAACCTTAAAATTGTTCAGATTTGAGAGAAACTGCGGTGCCATTGCCTGCAACACGATTGAAAAGCGACTAAACTCAAGTTCATCCATCAGTGAAACATACAGTGGCTCATATTCGCCAGATGGAGGAATGCACATTTTTCTTTACAGCGTTATAACGCTGTAATACAGCGTAATAACGCTCTAATTTACAGCGTAATAACGCTCTAATTTACAGCGTAATTACGCTCTAATTTACAGCGTTAATTCGCTGTATTACAGCGTTATAACGCTGTATTAGAGCGTAATTACGCTGTAAATCATAGCGTTATTACGCTGTAAATTAGAGCGTTATTACGCTGTATTACAGCGTTATTACGCTGTATTAGAGCGTTATTACGCTGTAATTTAAGCGTAATTACGCTGTATTAGAGCGTTATAACGCTGTAATTTACAGCGTAATTACGCTTAAATTACAGCGTAATAACGCTCTAAATTACACTTCCAGAGACATCATCGGACCTGCTGGTTCATCAGCTCAATCATATGTAGGGAAATCTCAAAATTACTCTGATCTAGATATGTTTATTATAAATCACGACATTGGAAATATGATGGGAAGGTGAACGATTTAAGTTAGAGTGTAATAACGCTCTAAATTAGAGCGTTATAACGCTGTAAATTAGAGCGTTATAACGCTGTATTACAGCGTTATTACACTGTAATTAGAGCGTTATAACGCTCTAAAAAAATTTGTGCTCCTCTATGTGGCGAATATGAGCTTCCGTAGAAACACGCTTTTTTGCCGTAGTTTTGTTTTAAATATTCAGATCAACTTGAGATTTTTTGTGTACATGTATTAATTGGGCATCATGCCGTAATTTTTCACAAAATTCAGAGTTCTATCTAAAAAGTTTACAAACATGGCAATCTAACCCAATGTTAAATTTCGGCCCCAACATGGTATTTCAGAGTCTGCACAAAAAACAACAACTTTTATTCGATGTACGAGTTATATATTGCTTCAGAATAAACATATTTACTTAATATACACCGACTATGCCCCCCGACTCTAAATCAGCGCAATAGGTTAATTCTATATGGGCATAAACCCAATAAAAGTCCTGAATTTGTTGAAATTTACTTGATCCTATTTCCGACTGAAATTTAACATTGGGTTAGATTGCCAACTTTTTCAATTTTTGAGGTAGAATTCTGAAATTTCTTGACAAATTACGGCATTATACCCAATTGAGAAACATTTCAAGTTGATCTGATTATCCAAAACAAAACTACGGCCAAAAAGCGTGTTTCACTTCTTTCATTTTTAGCAAACTTCCGAATTCGCACTCGCCCGATCACCGATTGACCACAGTTCTACACAAATTACATTGACATACATGTATCACACATTCATTTCCCTGACATTTCTTAACTTTTCTCCATTTGTTGTTTTTTCTTCTTATTTAATTTAAGTACGTTACCTGATCGCACCATCAACTACACGAGTTATCCTGGCATCAACATCTACCCATTGTATCATACATGTATATATATAGCCTGAATAAAGCGATAGGAACGGTCAACGGGAAAAGGTTTGCTCAAAAGACAAGGAAAAGACATCTGAATTCCCCAACTTCAAATGAAATGGGAAAACCTGGGAGTAGGACAAGGGAAAACCAGCCCTGAGACCTAAATCCGTGCATGATCTCCGCACATGAATCCACACAGACTCAATGATATAGATACAAATTGGGTAAAAGGGAAAAGTGCAGATTATTGACCTATAGATTACACTAGGGGAAATCTGGAATAAAATACGGACTGATTTGGACTTGTTTTTTGAAAAGATTTTCCAGGGGCGTCGAGTTAGACATGCCTGATCAATTATAACTATTAAGGTAAATTTCACAGCATCAATACAATAAACACGTACCACTTCGGGACTGTTTTGACATTTCAAGGTCATCAAAGGTAATTCAAGGTCACCAATCAAGTCCTCATACATGTATATGTCTTCCTATTCGGATATATTATGCCAATGACTAGGCCTATATGCCTACACGTAGGTCTATATCTCCAATAATGCAATGTACATGTAAATCTCCTTCAGAAGGATTTTCTTCTGCTTGAACTGGCTTGAAACACTGTACAGTACGGTGGCTGATATGTGACATCTAAATTTTTTTTTGCATGACGCCAAAAGTAAAAAGTAACAAAATATTCCATTCGCGAATAAAATATTCTATTAGCGAATAAAACTATTCTATTTGCGAATAAAACATTCTATTCGTGAATAAAACATTCTATTCGCGAATAAAACTATTCTGTTTGCGAATAAAACATTCTATTCGCGAAAAAAAAACATTCTATTCGCCGAATAAAAGATTCTATTCACGAATAAAACGTTCTATTCGTGAATAAAACATTCTATTCGCGACAGCATATATCACTTTCTATATGTTCACTATGGATTCCTAATCTATAAAGTCGATAATAAGTGAGATATTAGCCATTTTGTGCTCTGACCTTGAAAATAAGGTCAAATGTCAAGTTCAGGGTAATGAGAATATCCAGCATATATTTCCTGTATGTCGAGAATTGATTCCTAGGCTATAAAGTCGATAATATGTGAGCTATTAGCCATTTTTGGCTTTGACCTCGAAAATGAGGTCAAAGGTCAAATTCAGGGTCATGACAATATTCAGTATATCATTTCCTAGATGTGCACAATTGATTCCTAATCTGTAAAGTCGATAATAAGCGAGATAATAAGGTCAAAGTCAAATTCAAGGTCACGAGAATATTCAGCATTTATCATTTTCTTCATGTGCACAGTTGATTGCTAAGCTGTTAGGTCGATAATAAGGGAGATGTTATCCATTTTGTACTTTGACCTTGAAATGAGGTCCAATGTCAAATTCAAAGTCATGACAATATTCAGCATGTATCATTTCCTTTATATGCACAATTGATTCCTAAGCTGTAAAGTCGATAATAAGCGAGATATTGGCAATTTTGTGCTCTGAACTTGAAAATAAGGTGAAAGGTCAAATTCAAGGTCACGAGAATATTCAGCATATAAGATTTCCTATCTGTCCACAATTGATTCCTAATATCTATTCTCAATATTAAGTGAGATATTAGGCCAAATGTGCCCCCCATTATAAAGCATAGGAAAATTTAACATGGGAAAGTCACATTTGGGCCAAAATGGCCCACTACGAGCGATTCAAGGGCAATGAAAATTATACACATCACACAGATACATAGGAGGAGTATTATGCGTGAATAAGAAAACAAGTTACTGATTGAGAAATTAGCCCAAGGGCTAAGAAAGTTTACCGGACAATAAATATTTTTATATTAGCCTTTTGTCCCATGACCTTGAAAATAAGGTCATTGGTCAATTCAAGATCACGAGAATATTCAGAATATATCTTTTCTAGTACGTCCACAATTGATTCCTAAGTCCATAATAAGTGAGATGTTAGCCATTCATGATCTGACCTTGAAAGTGAGGTCAAAGGTAAAGTTCAAGGTCATGAGAATATCCAGCATCTTTCATTTCCAATATGTATTCGCAATTGATTCCTAAGCTGTAAAGTCAATAAATAAGCGAGATATTAGCCATTCTGTCCTGTTAACCGCTTGTGTGGCCGAGTGGATAGGACTCGTGGCTCTTGAAGCAACGAAGCTCACAGTGCGGGAGGTGCGGGGTTCGTGCCTCGGACCGGCACTTAGTAAGTGGAGTTTTCCATCCTGGTTAATTATGATTAAGGCTTTCCCTACTAAACGGTGCTTACCAAATTCAAAGTTTGTCACCCAACGTGAAGCTGTAAATTACAAGCCTCTGGTTTCCCACGATATACACGAGTGGTGGTTGCCCACGTTGTAAAAATTAATTTGAACTATTTGACTTTGAAAATTAGGTCGAAGGTCAAATTCAAGGTCGCGAGAATATTCAGCATATATCATTTCCTAAATGCCCACAATTGATTCTTAATCTCCAATCTCAATATTAAGAGAGATATTTGGAAAAAAATGTGCTCCATTATAAAGCATATCAGAATTTAACATGGGAAAGTCCCATTTGGGCGGAGTTTGGGCCCAAAATGGCCCACTTCGAGCGATTCAAGGGCAACGAAATGTATACACATCACAGGGGTATATATGCATCAATAAGAAGAAAAGTTACTGAACAGATTTTGAGAAAATGACCATAAAAGTCCAAAATTGCGAATATAAAAGACCTAAAAAAACCTCCATCTTGAAATATTTATAGGCATTTTTGTGCAAAATTTAAGAAAAAATCGATCGTAAACTTTAAAGATAAAAATGTAGACGGACGACGACGGACGACGGACGCAACGCCAAGGCAATAAGTTATCGGACCAAAAGTCCGACAACCTAAAAAACCATTTCACCAAAATGTCATGAACTGGTTGTAATATAGGCCTATAACGTACAGCATTTTTACGATGGGGAGTTATTTGGGAATTTATCTGGCTGATGGCCATGAATATTTGCGGCTTTTGGATACTTAATTTATCTCTTTGATCTTGTGATGTCCTTTATCGCGTGTTATTTGAATTTGACTGATAAAAGCGTGATAAATGCTATAACTATGAGATATGAGTTCATGCAAAAATGTGTCTAAATCCCATTTCAGGCAGGGTGTATGTTGTAACCGTCTGATATGTATACCGCTAATAAAAAAGGGTGAATGGGTGAACGTCGTTTATTTGTCGGATTAATACTGATAAAATACACCCAGTGCATTTGAAATGCATTCATGCAATATTGTTATTGGGATCAGATTCTGACGATTTAATCAGATACATATATGGGTGAGTGTGGTGTTGACCGGAGCGAGCCAGTTAACTACAGCTAGTGGCCTGGGGCCCTCACACCAGCACCGGAAGCCATAGTTTTTTAATATTAGACCTTATGTGGCAGCTTGTTAGCCTCTTTTGAGTAAGTTTAATTCCACACGAAATCACCCTGGTTAGGCCTAGGCCTTCCTAAGAATAATACACATTGCATAATCCACACTTCGATTCAATTATCATAGGCTACGGGATATATAATGTAATTTGTTCAACATGGATGCATGGTATTGGACACATCTAAATTTGTATGTGAGTTGGACATTACTTGTGATACCAAACATAACAATTAAGGCCAATATGCCTTAATTCTCTTGATTTCGTGTTCTTGTAGCCTACATCAAATATTTTTAGGTTACCGACATTTGGCATTTGGTCCCATAATCTATTGTCATGTCGTTGCGTCCGTCGTCCGTCCGTCTTCCGTTGTCGCCTTGTCGGTCGTCCATCCGTCTACATTTTTATCTTTAAAGTTTAAGATCGTATCTTTCTGAAAATTTGCACACACAAAATTCCAAAACGGCCAATTTTGGACTTTGTCGTTTTCTCAAAATCTGTTCAGTAACTTTGTTTTCTAAATGATGAATAAGACTGCTCTTATGTGGGCCTAACCCTGTGATGTGTATAAATTTCATGTGGTTGACTTTTTGACTGGTCGACAAAAAAAAAATCCGCCCCAATTACTACTTGTTCTGAGCCATTTCCAGCAAATGCCATTTTTTTTGCACCATTAAATTTTATTTGGGACCTGATTATGGGAGATATATGGAGTAAACTGCTAGGACACTTCACGATAGAGCCTATGAATAATGGCACACTCAAATGGGAATATATTTTTTTTTTTTTTACCTTGAATGTTAATTGACCTTCAATGACCCTGAAAGGTCATTGAACCATTTTCAGCCAAAAATAGGGGGTCAAGTAATACTATTATTCAAGAGCTCGAATTCTGGTTCATTTAAATTGGAAGTCATACTGTAGGCTATATATGGCGAATTTCAATGATCTTAAAAGGTCAAAAAGTACTTTTGGTGAAAATAAGTGGTGGTTTAACACTACACATTTCTCCGGTAACCCTCGGAGACCAACAAGCTATCGCAATCTTAGCGTTCTTAGACATTACCATAAGGTGTCGACACCTAGCGACTGTAAATGGACTAATGTCGCAACGGATTCAGTGTTTTGTGAACACGTGCTGCACCCGTCATAAATACACAACATGGCGGCAAATACAAAATTTTACTCTTGATTAAAGTTCAAATTTGTCCCCGATCTCTTGGGGAAAAGGCACTATCAATGTTAATCCGATGTTCGACAGACGTTGACAACAGATAATCAGGATGTCTCTGGGTTTGTCGGACAAGGAAAACCTTCCGCCTATACTAAAAGAGGACATGGTTCACGGCAAGGAGACCCCCGACTTGCCTCACGACAGAGACACCGACCCCCTGTCAGTGTCAGACCTGGACTCACTGAGTGCAGCCAACGACAGTCGTCACTCAAAGGTTTCTTGTCGGCATTCTCATGAAATGTGTCCCGCCACATTATATAAAAGAGGCTTGTTTAGTTAAAATAGGAGGATTGCATGTAGCATTGTAGGCAAACAATATCGTCTTCTCTGTGTTCCGCCCTCAGAAAAGACCATATTGTCTAGTAGCATGATGTCTTCTATTCCGACACACTCACCTATTTCATTAGTCGTAGGCCTAATTTCTTTGTTGAAAATGAAAACGTAAATGGAATGTTTTAATTTTTATTGGCATTTTTGTAATAAACTTAACTTGTTTCTTATGATTATTATACGAAAGGAATATGCTTTCGCATGAATTAAAATCGAACACGGCATGACATGGGTTGAGACGTGGTTTTGTGCATGCGTGGTTTAGCAGTGGTCGACTCGCTGGAAATATAACCTGTTTAAAATCTCTCGATATTAACGTTTTGGCAACCAAACCTAATTTGAAAATTGCACACAGAACATTTTTCAGCAGAACTTTGTTCACTGTGCCTTATATAGCTAAGAATATTTATTCTTGATATTGTGGTCCCCATCTCTGTTTTAATTTCCCCAAGATATCAGATTACACAGTACTCCCATCCCACCTTTGATACATGTTGTGAACAATATATCTCAAGCATTCCTGTGCCACGTGCTAAATCATGTGTAGTTCTCAGAGGCATACAACTACATTTCCTCTGTTTAATGCAAATTTGTAAGTTTGTACAGACTACATAACTTATTTTAATATTTGTGTGCTTTATTTTCCATACAGGTGCCGTCCATTCAGGACTTCGTGTTGCTGAAGCCAATAAGCCGAGGAGCATTTGGGTTTGTTCATGTCAATAGTCTAAGGGTTCAACTCCATTGTATTATACTGCTTGCATGTTTGTGATGTACTCTTTTGTCAACAGGAAAGTATTTCTCGGTTACAAGCGGAGTAAGCCATCCAAAAAATATGCCATCAAGATAATGAAAAAGGCTGACATGATCCACAAAAATATGGTCAACCAGGGTATGTAATTTATCATATATAATGTATATATATATATAGATATTTATATTATTATTTATTCACATGCATACATATGTTCACATGTGTACTCATGTGTGCATGTGATAATGTCTGGAGTCTGAGGAAAGACTCTCCATTTGACTACTAGTACCTGGTAAATGCTCCCCAGTCATTTCTAAAAGTCTGTATTGGTAAACAGACTTTCTTTTATGCTGTAAAGGAAGACTCCTCGGACATGTTATACTTATATCCCTGGCTTGACGGACACCAGCAATTTCATGCCTACTTTTTCATGTTAGCTAGACTACTTGTACTGTGCATGTATCACTACAACTTGTGTACAATAACAATATCAGATTCAGATTTACTGCACATAAAAACAAAAATTGTTACATGTTTTTTATTCAGTTATTGCTGAGAGGAATGCGCTGGCACTTTCCAAAAGTCCGTTTATCGTCAGACTCTTCTACTCTCTGCAGTCGAGGGAGAATATTTACCTGGTAAAGACTGCTGTCTGTTCCATGATGTAAATATCCGGTGTTATGCAAGTCGCAAGATCTTATTTTGGTGCGAATTCTAATTTGAATGAACATGATGAAGTAATTACTGTGTGAGTACCGGGTTATAATTGGAGGTGTTCAGAGTTATAATATGAAGCAAGCCATGAGATGGATCCAGACTAAGTAGTTGGTTTGACTTGTCTATGGCGTTTTATTGAGGTGATGGAGTACATGATAGGAGGCGACGTCAAGTCACTGTTGTCTATCTACGGGTTCTTTGAGGAGGAGATGGCTGTACTCTTCACAGCCGAGGTCATAGCGGCTCTCGAGTATCTACACAGTCACAGCATTGTACACAGGTATGTCACACACTCAGGGCTGAACTGTACTTCTGGTAATCTCTTGGACAAATACCTTGCACATTGGACCTCTTTTGATGTATTACATAATTTCCTGGATTGATTGCCCACTGGGCCAGTTTGTTTGTCTACATGTAACGACCATTCAATGTACAAGGGCATTCTACACTTCACAGCCAATGTAACTTCAAGCATCTCAAAATTGATTGTCTGTACATGTCACTACTCTGTAACATAAAAGTTCAAAGTTGAATGTCTGATCGTGACAGGGACTTGAAGCCGGACAACATGTTAATCGCCAGCGACGGACACATCAAACTGACAGACTTCGGCTTGTCACAGGTCAAACTCAACCGACGTGAGTTGTCATTCATTACATTTGTTACACTTGATGTTAACGTCCATATCATATTGCCTAGTGCTCATATTTTGAGAATTTTGAATAAAATTGGGGGTGGAGGGGGGGGGGGGGTGGTTGTGTCCATAACTTATCAAGATTATTGTAGATTGGTGATGTAAATCTGATTCAGTCAAAATGGTTTCAGAAACTATATTCAGTATTGCATATATATTCTCTGAAATATTTCCTAAAATTCCACTTTGGGTGCAAACACTGACTTAACCATGACACACTGCCATATAACTGTGTTCTGTTGTCCTAAATTATCACTCTTTGTTCAGAAATCAACATCACGGATGTCATGGAGACTCCGGGGATCAAGCGGGTCGCACAGACAACAGATTATCACCGGACACCAGGCCAGATTCTCTCTCTCACTTCCAACCTCGCCTTTGTGAGTCCCATGATCCACTAAAACTACAAAAGGATAGAAAATTCAGCGTTGTATATGTGAACGAATGTGTGTGATTCATGGTGAATGAATAAGTCGTGTTCATCATCTCAGGGTCCAACATCTAGGAAGATCTTGCAGCCGTCCAGCTCATCCAAGATCTTCCCCGGCAACAGTCCATTCATGAGTCCTCGGCCCAAGTTCCAAGGCTCCATGACGACCAAGACTATGGCAGCAGTACAGTTCACCACACCTCCACAGATTCACGGTCCTCCTCCCCCCATCCGCAGTCTCACCCCCACACTGAAGGAGTCCCAGAGTATCATGACCTCCATGAGCGACCAGAGCTCGATCTCGTTCGCCACTCGTGCCACGTCTAGAGCCTCCGCATGCTCCAAAGTTGACTCTCTTGTGATGGATGATTCCGTCTTCCCACCCAATTCCACAATGTCCACTCCCAGAAGCTCAATCCATGGCAATACGAGTTCGCTCAAGTCTTTTGCTGCGGAGAACATGAAGAGCTTACGCGAGGGAATGATCTCGGCAGAGATGCCGCCACCTAGTTGTGGTAGTCGGAACCTCAGCAGCACCAGTCACGATGAGGCCGAGAAGGAAAGTGACTCGTCTTTTGGCAGTATCGAGCTTCGTAGACGATGTGAGTCAAGTGGATCTCCGGATTTATCGTCAAAGAAAATTTGTTTTTCTGCTGAAGACTTGGAAGCAAACATCGGGCTTGGCAGTCGAAAGCGATCATTTCACTATGTAGAAAAGAGCCCTTTAGGGGATGATGGATTTATCTCGCCCAGTAAACACACTGGTTTGACCGGGGAGTTCTATGGAGTGTCACTTGGTGATGAGCACAGACTGAAGCGATGTAACATCTCAGAGATTGAGAGCAATTGTGATGAATCGTCCGCTCCAAGCCAACATCTTGACTTCTCCAAGCTTGATGCCTCGATTGGTGCTAGTGACTCGGGCGAGATGAACTCTCCTCCTGCCAACCCCGGGAGGCTGCCATTGTCACCCAACACTTGTAGTAACACCGTGGATAGACTGAAAAGCTTGATTGGAACACCTCCAGCAGCAGCCTTGGCTAGACAAGCTTGTAAAGACTCCCTGCTCTCGCCCAGTTTCCTGCGAGTGCCTCTGGGTCGAGATAAATCCATCAGTAATCATTCAGCGTCCAGTGCCGAGGCTCACTCCTTGCAGAGAACCTCCCAGAGTTCTGGGTCTGCCAGCCTCAGCTCCGATCTACACAACATGTCCCTGGACGACCATGCCATGATCTCACCTAACCGCCTGCTGTCGCACAGTGGGGACGGGTCGACAGACTCTGGCCACGAGGTCAAAAAGGTCCTGTCCTGTCCAAACCTCTTGGAACACGACAGAATTCGCTCAATTAGGTTTGCTGAGAAACAGTTTATTGCGATGCTTTCAGAGTCAGAAAACGACTGTTCCAGTCTGAATGATGCTGACGTTTCGAATTTATCTGGAGTCAGTGGTGCTTCTGTGTCATTCCGAAACAAACTCTTCAAGAAGCACTTGATGGTTGCCCGACAAGACATGAACCTTGACCAATCACTCGACACTCACCCAGAGGTCAAACCGCGCATGTCTCGTAAGTCGGAGGGCTCCGCCGTGGACGAGTGTGACAACGTTCTTCGAGTTCCGAGATTCGTCCGTACAGCACGTATGTCCCTATCCTGTCCCAAAGTATCTCGCTCCCTAAGTCTGCCGAATACAGTCACTGACACGGAGGCAGACACATCTGACATCTGTAACACACCAATCAGCCGTAACCAGGCAACATGCTTCCTCGTGAGTGATGACAAATGCTTTTGATCTGACAGTGAATATCAGATAAGATATTAGATATTTTATAAGGTTATCGAATTTTCAAAGCCATTTTTTGTTGCTTGTAAGATGCAATGGTATAAGAGAATTTACTTGAGAGCATTATAGATATACCAAGAATGGATTCCCTGGCTGGTATTCATGAAC
Source organism: Terebella lapidaria (assembly GCA_949152475.1). Lineage (NCBI taxonomy): Eukaryota > Metazoa > Annelida > Polychaeta > Terebellida > Terebellidae > Terebella > Terebella lapidaria. The sequence goes on along the minus strand of OX424565.1, from coordinate 38,305,276 downwards.
CTGTGTTTGTCACCCTTCCTGTCACTTGTGTATGTTTAATGCCCACACAGACCCCGGCTCGTGGCGTCTCCCACACACCGTTCCGCACACCGAAGAGTGTCCGCCGCGGCGCGCCCCTCAAGCCGCAGTCGGACAGGATTCTGGGAACTCCCGACTACCTCGCACCAGAGCTGCTTCTGCAGAAAGAACATGGTCAGTTACCATGGTTTCCACTCACTGTCAGGTGCCACAGGCTTCATGATGATCCATCAGCTGTCACAAATGTTAATGGTTCTGGATCCAGCTGCTACATCATCAGTGTTATATATAGAGTATTGAGTTTGCAATCTTACGAAATGTTGCAAAAATCATTCTGGCACTCACTCATGTACACATCTCGAGTGGAAGCATTACTGGTATACATGATACACTGACACATTTGCATACATTACAGGCGAGAGTGTTGATTGGTGGGCTCTGGGGGTGTGTCTCTATGAGTTCCTGACTGGAGTTCCGCCCTTCAATGACACGACTCCAGAGGCTGTCTTCCAGAACATTCTCAACAGAGGTATGTCTCAGAGAGACAACATACCTAACCTGGCCATGTTTCGTGCATGTTACAGGGTTTATTCCAGGCATGTTGGTTGTATTTAGGATCAGATATACCATATTTAGCAGAGCTGTTCTGTGTTGCAGACATGATCTGGCCAGAGGGAGAGGAAGCCTTGTCTACTCACGCCTCCAACGCAATAGAACAGCTCTTGGACATGGACGCCAGCACCAGACCAAAGGCTGCAGGTGCAAAACTAAACTGTACTTTTCTTGACAGCGATTTAATTTGTCAGTTTCTTATGTCCGACAGTTCCACCAAGACTACTTTTTTATGGTGTTATGTCCCTGCCCTACTGTATATTGTATATATACAATACACAGTACTTAATTTGAAATATATCTACCATAAAAAATAGTATGTTGCATTAGTGACAATTGCGATATACATATATTGATACAGCAAACTAGTACTGGTTGTAGGTACATGTAATAATAATAAAATAGCAGCAGGATGGTGATTGGGGTCTGTTTTAGTTTTTAAGTTGAGTAAGGGATGTCCCAAATTTTTCTGTCATTTAGTTTGTCAAAGCATTATATCTTCTGTTGCCATGGTTACAGAGCTGAAGCAGCACCTCCTGTTCCAGAAGATAGACTGGAATGACCTGCACGCAATCACGCCTCTGTTTGTGCCAACCCCAGACGATGACACAGATACGAGCTACTTTGATGGTCAGTACACAATTCCACTTGTCATGAAAACTTGTGTGCACAGAGTCATGTGGGCTGTGCATGCATTAAGTTTGTCAGATAAGATTCAGGAATTGCATAGAAGAACGGAGAATTTTGTAAATTTTTCAATTGATGTCCTGAATTTAAGCAGTTTCATGTCTTGAAACATTTTGTCTCTAAAGAAAAATGTTTTTATTCATTTCTGTTTTCAGCCAGGAACAATCTGCAGGACCTCAAGGTTTCAGCTGTGGATTTGAGTGTTTGACACTGGCTCCCTCTCTATAAATGACCCTGGGCTGTCATACATGGACTCTGATGAGGCGTTGAGTCTGATTATCCTTAAGGTGCTGCATCGGTCGGCTTGAAGTGCGACTACCGGTACATTACTGAGGTCATGTGATCGTGAACGCCACAAAAGGGACAACGTGATGAAGAGTCATGTTTACCTGTATCCAATTCTATCCATGGTCACGAGATACTAGTGCTTATGATGATGATTGTGACAAAATATGACCACTGTTTTGCATATACATGTACGATGTTAGTATTCAACCTTAGGTGAAGTGCCAGATCATGTCAATTATTTGGTAAATGTTTCATAAAAAATTTGGCATTTTATATTGTGTTGTACATAGTTGTATATGTTTTGTAATTTGGGGGGGGGGGGGGGGGTGTTTGGCCAACTAGTCACTATTGGTAGTTAACACACCACAAAGCATGAAAAATTGTGAGCATAGATTATGTTTTGTACAAATAACCACTTGATCGTATTTCTGCAGAAATTTTATCATCCCATCAAGTAGTAACTGTAGTAATGTACACAGAACTCGTACTAGTGCATGTATATCATATAAAAGTAGATTTTACTGAACTATTTATAATTTTATTTGAATCGAGAAAGTGATGTCAATGCTGTCTTCTTCTCGTGTCATCTTTTAACCCATCAATGTACTGTACGAGTTGATGGACATCAATTTGCAGTTATCAAAGATTCTGTGCATGTGAAAGAAGCTCAAATTAATTATTTAATACGTAGATTTGTTTCCTTTGTATAAATCATACATTTGTTAAACAACAACCCGCGTTGCTTGAAGGCTCACACACAGCAGATAAATTCATAAGGAAGTGGTCACTCCCTTCAGTATCAAGTATCCTAATATGCTGTAACTGTCATTGAATTACTTTGCAAAAGAAATTGAAATTTTGATGAATTACATTCAAAATTAATGTAACTGTAATAATTGTGATGAAAATGTACATGAAATCAGCCCAAAGCCTGATTACTCTGTCTTTCAGTACCTAGAAATTTCATTGATTGTACTCGACTAATATTGTAAAGTCCGACACAGTTGTCTGTACAGCATGTATCAGCGTTTGACTACATTGTACTTAGCTTGAGATACTTTCATCACAAAATTAATTGCACAGCAGATCATGCTTGTCACAGTAACCTGTTGACTGTGGTTCTGGTTGTCGGCTAAGTTTATGGCAATCATGAAAAAAACGGTAAATACATCAGTATCGACCAATAAATTACTTTATAGCATCTAAAATCTACTTGTTTCAATTATTTTGCAACAAGACATAGCCATAAGTACCAGTAGATGATGCGATTGGAGTAGTATATTTAACACACTGAACCATACAGTATAGTTGTATATAATTCTGTGCTTTTTAGTCTTCCTAGAACACTTGAAATTTCCCACACATGAGTGATAATATAATGATTGATATGAAAAAATAACAATGTTTTCTGTACATCCCTAACAATTTCAACTCTTCATTATGATCATCATACATCAGTCATTTAAGGATATGATCAATAATCCTGAGCTGGACAACTTGTTGAAAAAAAAATAGAAAGATAAACAATATACTGAATCTTATTCTTCTGAATGATCTGAGCCTGAACCAACAGGAGTAGATGTTCTCCCTGGCATATCGGACCACGTTATACAGGGCATCATGTCCCTATATTTTGGCCAGTTGCCTATATATTTATGTCCACACTTTGACCTCTATAATAAAAACTTGGGTAATCTTACCTGGCTTTCAAATAAGAGGGAAATCAATGCCAATAAAAAAATTATTGGCACATTCTCTTAAACTGGTCGTTCTATGCCCCTCAGACTCAGTCGTTCATAAGGGTTTCTTGACGAAACCTGAGCGAGTCGGTGGTCACTGAGAAATCTTTCTTGACGAAACTGTTCCCCGAGAACCGCCATTACGTTTGTCCCTGCTTCGTTGGAAGGACAAGCTTCTTACTCCTTGGCTTTCAATTGGAGTTTTCTCTTCACTTTCACGGATCTTTGGATCTCAGGATTGTTTCTACTGCTTTATTGTACTGTTTAAAGTAGTCTAGAGTAGTTTAGTTTAGTGTTTTTGGAAGGAAGTGGTAAATTCCTCTTAGGTTACTGTTTCTTCCCCTATTATCGCCCATCGCACGTTGGTTTGTGCTATCTTTATAGATGAAGTGCACTGGGTGCCAGCAGTTCCTCCCCAAGTGGGAACTACATCATAATTGCTGGATGTGTAGAGAATTATGCCGACCTACTGCCTGTTGCGGGATGTGCGCTTCTTGGGTAGTAGACGATTGGTCAGATTATCTCAACGGTCTGTGCCAGGTGCAACAAGAACGGCTGGCTAAACCTATACCCCCTCTCAGCTACTTCTAGTAAAAAGTCGAGGTACAAGCAGAGCGCGCAGAGGTGCGAGGAGCAGGATTTACGTCTACTACGTACCATTTCTGCTGTTAGTTTAGACATGTTTTTGTCTTTCAGCTTGCCGTTTTCGCGGTTCCCAGGACCCGGTTTGCCGGTTCCCAGGAACCAGTGTTGTACTGTTAGTACCGTGAGTTCTTCACATCAGCCACCGGGTTGATGTCGTCTTACTTCAGCCCTGTTCCGCCATTGGTTTCCAAGGTCTGACGCTGCAACATGCCTCTGATTCCTCGGTTTCCGGCTTTGAGCTCCGTTCGGATGCGGGTCCCGGGGTCCTTTAACCGGGAGTTCAACTCTGTTAACGTCTCAAATTGTGAACAGCTTCCTGCCGATGCCACAGGCTCCGAGGACCCTGTGGATCGTGCAGGTAGCACGGGTATGGGCTTTTCGGCTCCTGGGTTTCTGTCAGCCTTTTCTTTTGGGGTTCTGACAGTTCCCGGGAACCGTGGGCCAGTTTCCAGGAGCCAATTGTTGGTTCCCGGGACCCATTTTCCCGTTCCCGGGAGCCCTCCGGTGGTGGCTGGAACCCGGGATTCGCAGCCCGTACAGAGTTCAGAGTTGGGAGTGGGATCAGGGGCACGCTATCTTTTATCTCCTACTGTTATTGTGAAACATCCATTTCCTGGTGGCTTGTCAAAAACTGATGGTACTTCTTCAGAATCTGTTTCATGTATAAGTCCGTTTCATTTTCCTAAACGCCTACCTTTTTCCGCAAGTCGGGAAGATTTTGAGCAGGGCGAAGTCCCGGCGGATCCCGTCCTCATTTTTGACTCCCTGCCTACGACTTCGAGTGGGGGTTCGGTTGCTCTGCAGTTGACTACGGTTTCCAAGCCTCCGCAGTTGCCTACGGCTTCCAAGCCTCCGTCATCGGTCTCTAAGCCTTCTCCGGCTTCCACGGTGTACCATTCTGTGGCTGAATCCCCACCTTCGACTAATTCTAAGGAGGAGTTTAGGACGGAGATGGCTACTATGCGGGAGGACTTCTTGGGCAGGCTGGAGAGCCTTTTTTCACGGCCTCCTAGGGTCCCAGAGGTTCAGCGTTGTCAGCCGCCAGCTTTCTCTACGTCTTCTCCTTCGGAGAGTTCTGAGGTGTTTCCCATTTCGGTGCAGCAGGATGGCATTGTTCCTTTACAGGGACCTCAGCCGAGCACTTCTCGTTTACTGGTACCTAAGCGCCATCGCGATGAAGACTCGCAGTCGGCGGATGAGGAGGATCCCGCTAATCTCTTTAAGCGCCCATGGGCCGACAAGTTGGATTTTGTGCGTCGGTTGTCTGGAGATGAGTGGCCTCAGCCACGTTCTGATTCCCCTCCTCCAGCGAAGAAGGCGAAATCGTTCTCTGTTCCCAGGGTTCCCAGAGATGCCCTTAGGTTTCCCCTGGCACTTGGGGTTCGGAACTCGTTTTCTTCGCAGATCGAGGACACGGTCAAGAAGAACCGCACACATGTTGGCGCATATCCCTCAAGCCCCAGAGTGACGGATTTCTACACTTCCTCTTTGCTTGATGTAGTGCCTTCGCGATTTCAGGAGCAGGATGTGTTCGCTGTCCCGAAGTCGATTTCCCTTCCGTGCGCGAAGATTTTGGACCTGCAGGCGTCGCTGCGTTTGAGGGTTGCCGTAGACTCAGCTATGGACTGGTTGGTGCATGGCTCTATGTTGGCCCTCACGGCTTGTCATGACCAGGTATTGAATAATGAACAGCTGGATAGTTCCGACCTCGCTGATGCCCTCCATGGATCTATCAGCCTCATTCAGTCGATAGGCCGAGCCGTGGCTGATAAGGTGGCTCTCGATACCCACATGTGGTGGGTCTCCGAGTTATGGGGCAGAGATGCCATTTTGCAGAAGGCGGAATTCAAGATCTCGGACCAGTTGGTTCAATCCCTGAGGCACCATCACGTGCTTTCGCAGGAAGGGCCGGCTTCACCCTTTCTCTTTCTGGAGGGAGTCCATCGGGAGTTGGAGGAAGTCAAGACTCGGCAGGAGGATAGGGCGCGAGCTAAGGCCTCCTCTGATGCTTCTGTCCGTCAATCCCAGGTGCTGGAGCGTTGGGCGCGTATGCTTGCGCAGCAGCTGCAACGGAAACCCACCCAGCAGCAGCAACCGTCACAGCAGAGTCATGGGGCTTCCTCGGCGGGTCGTGGCCGGGTCGTGGCCCTGCAGGCGCGCAGCGAGGGGGGCAACGTGGTCGGGGTGGTCGAGGTCGAGGCCGTTCCTCCAGCCCAGCCAAGCTGGCAGGGGAAAAGAAATCAGGTAGGTGCCTCGCTGTTGTCTCCGGACCTTCCAAGCATGGTCGGGTCACCAGGCGCGGTAGGCTCCGTAAATATCGTGAGTACGGACGAGCCTGTAGGCGCGCGTCTGAGCAATTTCTGGGAGCCAGTCCCTGGATAGTTCAGTTTCTGCCGTTTCTGCCGTACGTCCATTTGGAAGTACCTCCGATTCTTCTATTGGGGGCCAAGTTTGGCAGTTTTGGGCGTTGCCTGTCGGTCTGTCCACGGTCCCCTGGATATTCACCATGTGCGTGCGGGAGCTAAAGGTCCTAGCTCATCGGAATGGTGTTGTCCTGTATCAATATCTGGACGATTGGCTAATCAGGCATCATTGCCCTCGGACTCTTGTTCGGCAGGCTCAGTGGGTGGTCGATCTTTGCCATTCCATGGGTTTCAAAATCAACCAAAAAAAGTCAGACTTGTCTCCTCGGCAAGACTACGTCTTTCTGGGCTATCGATTTCGGACTATCTCCGGATCTGTTATCCCGACCGAGGAGCGTCAGTTAAAGTTATCCGAGCAGTGCCGCGAGTTTTTGGATCACGTCCCTCAGCCGGCGTCTTGGTGGCAGTCCCTGATAGGCACCCTGGCTTCAACCGAGAAAATGGTTCCATTAGGGCGCCTACACATGAGGTCTCTTCAGCACCAGTTGCATTCTCAATGGTCCCAGGCGACCAGGGACATGTCTCAGTTGGTCCCAGTGTCACCGGAAGTGGTTCGAGATTTGCGTTGGTGGCTGGATCCAGTCAACCTGTTCCGAGGGGCGCCATTCCCCATCCAGGCATCTCTTTACAGATGCCAGTTTGGAGGGCTGGGGGCGCACTGGGACTCTCACGAGGTCTCAGGGCTGTGGTCTCGTTCGCAACAGGACGAGCATATCAATATCCTCGAATTGAAAGCTGTCTTTCTGGCGCTACAGCACTGGGAACGTCAGTTTTCTCAGGAAGTCGTGCTGACAATTCCACAATCGTGGCCTACATAAACAAGCAAGGGGGTACAAAGTCGGTTTCTCTGTGCCGGCTCGCAATAGACCTCCTCCTCTGGTGTCACGAGCGCCGAATTCTGCTCAGGGCTTGTCACATTCCAGGCCATATGAATGTTCTAGCCGATCGCTTGTCCAGGAGGGGACAGGTGCAACCAACAGAATGGTCCCTGTCTCCAGTGGTGTTTCGGGCTTTGTGCGACCTCTGGGGTTCGCCTACAGTCGATCTGTTTGCCACGAGGTGGAACACAAAGCTTCCAATGTTCAGTTCCCCTTTTCTGGACGAGCGGTGTCTCGAGGTGGATGCTCTGTCGGCGGATTGGGACGCCATGTTCGCGTAATGCTTACCCTCCGGCAGTGCTCCTGGAGAAGGTTCTGGCCAAGTTCCGATCACATTGCGCCAGGATGATTCTGATTGTCCCTCTGCTTCCCCAGAAGCCATGGTTCCCGGACCCTCTGGAGTTGTTAGCAGACGACCCAGTTCCGTTGCCGGATCGATGGGATCTACTCAAGCAGCCCGGTCCAACATCTTCCATCGAGCTCCGAGCACGCTGAAGCTTCACGAGTGGCTCTTGTCGAGCGATGTTTTCGAAAGAAGGGCTTTTCTAGAAAAGTGTCGACGAGGATCGCCAGAACTAATAGACGATTTTCTTTGGCAGTCTACGAATCCAAGTGGACGCGATTCTGTGCTTGGTGTCGTGGCAGGAAGGTTAGTCCTCCCAAGGCCACTGACCCTCTGATCTCGGAGTTCCTCCTGGAAAAGTTAAATGAGGGAAGAGCTCCGTCCACTCTTGCTGGGTACCGGACCACTATCGCGAAGACCCTTAAGCCTAAAACGGGGATCGATTTTGGTCAGGATGCGGGTTTGTCCGCGTTATTACACAGTTTTGCTGTCGACAGGCCTAGGACGCGAAATCCAGTCCCGGACTGGGATTTATCGCTAGTCTTGAATTGCTTACTTTCCGAACCTTTCGAACCGTTGGAGAAAGCATCGTTGAAGTTTTTGACTTTTAAAACGGTCTTCCTCCTGGACCTCGCTTCAGGGAAGAGGCGAATTGAGCTGCATGCTCTCGACTTTTCCAAAGTGCAGTGGAAGGAGGATGGCTCCGCGGTTAAGCTCGGGGTCATCCCTTCTTTTTTGGCTAAAACTCAGCTAGCCCAGACCCCGTCTATGACTCTTACCATCCCTTCCCTTACCTCTTCCCTAGGCCCGGGTTTGGAGGAGGATGCTAAATTGTGTCCTGTCAGAGCTCTGCGCATCTACGTCAATCGCACGAGGGAGCTTCATGTTGGGAAATGGTTACTTTTAGTTGCTTTCAAGAAGGGTTTTCAGAAAGATATCAGGGCCGCAACGATCTCCTCCTGGGTAAAGAAATGTGTTTTGTTCTGTTATGACAAATCCAACACCAGAACTTCGGGCTCCTTTCGAGTGAAGGCGCATGATGTGCGAGCTCTGGCGTCATCACTCGTGTTCATGAATAATGTTGCCCTTGCCGACGTCATGAATGCCTGTACTTGGGCCTCTAACAATACTTTCGTCTCTTTCTATTGTAGGGAATTGACGTGGTTTGACGGCGACCACTACCACCTAGGACCCGTGGTAGTGGCGCAAAGCAAGGTCCGCCTGTAGATACTGTTCGATTGGGAGCACATGTACATACGCACAGATTGCCAGACAGATGTCGGCTCGGGGGGACGGGTTTGTCCCTCTTATTTGGTGGTAGAAGTTTTTTGGTTCGCCCGTCGTCAGCAAGCGACTGCCGGGGGTCCCTCCTTCGCCGACGACCTTCTCTTACCCAGGTACTATTCAGTTCTTGTTTATGAATATTTGTCGTGAATAGAATTAAACCCTCTCATTAATTCTAGTCCACTTTAATTACTTGCAAGTAGGTTTTACTCGCAACCCTGAATTCATTAAACATCTGAAGTAGTGCGTTCTATGCCTCTATGATGACATTGTGAGGGAGCGGTTAGCCCAACTCCTGTGGTTATTATGAGATAACCCAAAAGTGTTTATTATAGAGGTCAAACTGTGGACATAAATAGGAAGTTTTAACCTGTTAAAACCGGTATTTATTACACACTGACCTCTATAATAAACACTGTTACGTATCCCAGATTCACCTTTGTCTATTCCGTATTTCACCGCTATTGCACAAGAACTAACAACAACAAACCTGTTTAGTTTTAGAAGTTTTAATGTAGAAATACTATGTACAAAATAAAATATACAGAATCCAAATGTCTGATGTTTCTTGGTCGGTGTCCAGCTTGTGTCTGCCAGCGCGGGTCGCCTCCACGTGGATGGTTGTACACTTGAGCTTTACTCATCCAGCCGTCTCCAGTCACCTGAGTCATCTCGCATCTGAAAATACAATACATAAACAAAACCATTCCCACACTGTGCAATCAATTACCCCGAAACGTGTCCCAACCCAAAGATAGTAGCCTATTGGTAACACTCCCCCACTTAGAAGAACTCTTCTAGAGTGATCAAACATGAAACGTTCTGGGATAAATTATATTCACACCTAATACCTAAATGCCTAACTATTCAAGTTAAGACGTATCTACTCTAGATAATGCATCCGCGACCACATTTTCTTTGCCTCTGATGTGCCGGATGTCTAAATGATAATCTTGCAAAAATAAAGACCACCTAAGTAATCGCTGGTTTTTATTCTTCATTTTACTGATGAAGACCAGTGGGTTATGATCCGTATATACAACCAATGGAAATGGTGAACTGGTGACATACACCTCAAAGTGGACTATTGCCATGACTAACGCCAACGCTTCCTTTTCAACAGTTGAGTAGTTACACTGGTGCTTACTAATCTTCCTTGAGAAGAATGACACCGGGTGTTCAAAACCCTCACCACCTAACTGAAGAAGGACTGCGCCTATGCCAAAATCACTAGCATCAACTTGGATGATAAACTGCTCATCAAACTTCGGAGCAGCAAGAACTGGACTGTCAATCAAAATGGTCTTCAGGGCTTTAAAAGCATGATGACACGCACGCTTCCACACAAAAGCTACATCTTTTTTCAAAAGATTAGTCAGTGGAGCCGCAACTGAAGAAAAGTTTTTACAGAATTTCCTGTAATAACCAACCATGCCTAGATAACGCACAAGTTGCCTTCTACTCGTTGGTAGTGGGAACTTTTCTATCGCTTCAACCTTCGCCTTAACCGGACATACCAAGCCCCCTCCAACTACATAGCCAAGGAACACAACAGTGGCTTTACCAAAATCTGTCTTAGACAAATTTACTGTCAATTTAGCATCTGCCAACCGTTCAAACAGTGCTTGAATACTGTGTACATGATCTGGCCAACTCTGGCTATAAATGACTATGTTGTCAATATATGCGGCACAATTATCCAAGCCACTGATTACAGTATTTACCAAACGTTGGAAAGTAGCTGCCGAGTTCTTCATTCCAAACGGCATGACCAAATACTGGAACAAACCGTCTGGGGTAACAAATGCAGAGACTTCTTTTGCTCTCTCAGTCAAAGGCACTTGCCAATACCCCTTAAGAAGGTCGAATTTCGTGATGTACACTGCATGACCGACGTGGTCTATACAATCGTAAACTCTAGGTATAGGATATGAGTCAGTCTTCGTTACGGCATTTACTCGTCGAAAGTCCGTACAAAATCGGTAAGTCATATCTGACTTCTGCACTAAAATGCAAGGAGAGCTCCATGGGCTGAAACTACGTTCCACAATATTGTTCGTAAGCATATAGTCAACTTCCTTACACAGCTCCTCAAGCTTCAAAGGGTTCATCCTGTAAGGATGCTGCTTAATGGGACCATTGTTGCCTACGTCAACATCATGATGGATTACGTCTGTACGACTGGGAACGTCAGGAAACAGAACCTCATATTGATGCAGCAACGTCTTAATGTCACTCTGCTGATCCACGTTAAGATGACTCAACTTTTGATCAATGCTAGACAACATCTCAGAGTTTTTCAACCTGGCCTGACAATTAGATCTGTCCTTGACCAGAGCTTCAACAGCGTGATCCATACCAGAATCATCAACACCTGATCCCAATGCTACAGATGCACGTGGCTTAACATCAGCTTCACTTCTACCATGATAAGCCTTCAACATGTTCACATGACACAGTTGATGAGACTTACGTCGATCTGGTGTCTTCACAACATAGTTGACATCACCAACCTTGCTTTCAACTACATACGGTCCATGATACCTAGTTTGAAGGGGTTGTCCCAACACCGGAAACAACACAAGTACCTGGTCTCCAGGGCTGAAATTGCGATTTTGTGACTTTTCATCATACCTAGATTTCATCTTGGCTTGCGCCTGTTACAGATTTTGTTGAGCCAACTCGAAGGCTCTACTGAGCTTAGTCTTAAGTTTTGCGACATAGTCTATCAAGTTGACCTCAGCATCCTCATTCAGCAACTTTTCTTTGAACAGCTTCATGGGTCCTCGGACGTTGTGCCCAAAGACTAACTCATTCGGGGAAAACCCCAAAGATTCTTGACTCACTTCTCTAACAGCAAACAGAATCAAATGCACATATTCATCCCAGTCCCTCTCATTCTCATGACAAAGCGTTCTAATCATAGTTTTCATGGTCTGAAGGAAGCGCTCCAAAGCTCCCTGTGACTGGGGATGATAGGCACTTGATGTCACGTGATCAATGCCCAACTGATTCATAGTCTGTTTGAACACCCCGAGACGTGAAATTAGTTCCCCTGTCGGACTGAATCACTTTCGGTAGTCCGAAGACTGAAAAGAACTTTAACAGTGCCTTTGTTACTGTTTGTGCAGTTATCTTCCTTAAAGGTATAGCTTCTGGGAACCTTGTGGAACTACACATGATCGTGAGTAGGAACTGATTTCCTGATCTAGACTTCGGCAAAGGACCTACACAATCAATCAGCACTCGGCTAAAAGGTTCTTGGAATGCAGGGACAGGTTTCAAAGGTGCTGGTGGGATAGTCTGATTTGGCTTCCCAACCATCTGACAACTATGACAGCTCTTACAGTATCGACTAACGTCCTTTCTGAGACCTGGCCAATAGAAATGATGCAGAATCCTGTTACAGGTTTTCTCAACACCAAGATGGCCTGCCATTGGTGAATCATGGGCCATACTGACTGCTTGAGCACGGTACTGTGGCGGTAAAATAACTTGATTCACCACACGCCACTCATCACTTACTAGAGCATCAGGAGGTCGCCACTTCCTCATCAACACGTCTGACATCATGTAATAACCGACTGGAACTTCACTGATTTCCTTTTCAGACAAAGCCTTATCACGCAACAGCGATAACTCAGGATCTTGTTTCTGACGGAGTATCAGATGTTGTCGGGACAAAACAGACTGTGATAGATCACTTCTTCCATCAGTATTTGCAGCTTTCACCATAGGAACGAGGTAGTCTTCTTTAAACTGATCCCCGATGAAAGTATCAGCCAACACCACATTATCATCTACCTCACTGTCTCTCTGCTGTCTCGCTTGAGAACGTGTAACCACACACGAGGGAAAAATACCTGGGAACTCAACTTCCAAATATTCAGTAGCTTCAGACTCCTGAGGCTTTTCAGTCATACATGGCACAGGAACAACTTTATCACCAGCAATATCATTGCCCAAAATTAGTGATACACCCTCAACAGGTAAACGAGGTCTCACCCCCACCACAACAAGATCAGACACTAAGTCTGATTGCAATTTGATCTGATGTAGAGGAACATCCACAGTGCCCATTTCAACGCCTTGGATCTGAATACTCGAATCTGATTCTTCACTGGATAGAGGCAAAACTCCCTCGAGCAACAATGACTGAGCAGCACCAGTGTCTCTAAGAATCTTAATGGGATGAGGGTTCCCACCAGACGGTAGTGTAACACTGCCATCAGAAACGAAAGGTTTGAACTCGACGGCAATATTATTTTTAACGCCATGAAGAACAGGATAAAGGTCTTCACTGAAAAAGTGCTGTTTTGCTGAAACTAACGCGTTTGACACCTTGCTCTTCTTTTTCAGCAATATTGGACAATCTTTTGCCATGTGGCCACGTTTCTTGCAACAGAAACACATGACATTACTGCTACCTGCCTTTTCAGGATCACTTGATCCGTCTTGCTCTGAGGTGCTGGAAACATCTTTCTCGACTTGAGTGCTACCACTTTGTTTTCTGTCAACACCGGACTGTTTCCTCTGAGACTTATGTGTGAGAGCATATTCTTCAGCCAACACAACTGCTTCTTGAAGATTCTTGGCTTTCTGTTCAATCAAGTAAGAGCTGATATCAGAACGAATAGAACGCCTGAACTCCTCAACCAGGATTAACTCTCGTAATTTGTCAAAATCCTTGCTCATATCAGTAGACATGCACCATCTATCAAATAAAGTCTCTTTCTCCCGAGCAAATTCCATGTAAGTCTGTGAATCTTGTTTTTTCCAACGACGAAATTTCTGGCGGTAGGCTTCAGGGATTAACTGATAAGCATGTAGTATCGATTGTTTAACAAAGTCATAATCTTTACTTTGTTCAACACCAATCGATGCATAGACATCTTGTGCTTTCCCTACCAATGCACTCTGAAGTAAAATAGACCAGTACTTGCGAGGCCAATCAAAGCTTTTAGCCACCTTTTCGAAATGGAGGAAAAACTTGTCAACATCTTTCTCAGAAAATGCTGGAACAAATTTCACGTACTTAGCTGGATCAAATTGAGGCTGGGAACGTAACTGTAACTCTTTAACCTCGAGTTCCTTCAGTCGAATTTGACCCTGCAACTTCTCACGCTCCAGCTGCAGTTTAAAGTCATATTCCAACTTTCTTAACTCTCTGATCTCTTCCACGGAGAGAGGATTTTCACTACCAGAACCTGCACCCACTAAGCCCTCATTGATCAGATGGTCCAACACCAGTTTCTTAATGTCCGCTTTCTTAGCACCACTTTCCAAGTCAATCTTATAATACTCAGCAATCTCAATCAAATCAACTTTCCTACAAGCGTCAAGTCGTTTCAACGATGGTCCAGAAACAAATTCTGTCAAACTGAACGACATAGTGAATTCAAAGAACTACATTATATATACAAACAAGAATGACATAAGCCGCCACCGTCACGAGTAAGATTGATATAACACAGAGCTGAGCTGAAGCAACGGTCACACACAAAATATCCACTTCAGTGAGGATATTACCTACACTGACAAATGAATAACAGAACGCAGTTTTATGCGCTCTGGTGTAGATAACAAAAACACAACATAAGCAAAATGGATTAGTCTGGCTGCCAAATTTACAAACACCAAAGGAAAAATAACAAATGACAGCAAATACCAATGACAGTATGACTACAAAGCTGTCAACAAATTGTTCTTTCAAGAACAGTTTTGCTTATTAGCAACGTCGGTTCATCGCTTTGGGATGTTAGTCGACCAAAAATTTCTTGACAATGTAGTTTGCCTACAACCGCCTATATACAAATACAAAACCAATGTATAATACAAAAGTGCCACGACAAAATGACCTAGCCGACGCAGTATTCGACTTACAGCCAAATTTGAAACAATTCGTAGCTACAAACAGTGAAGCAGTCTGCTCACCTAAAATAGTACGGTTTCAAGTCATAGAAATTTACCGATTAAACCAGAAACTATCTGTGCACAAAATGAACGAAATGCACAGAACTGCCCGAGGCAGTTAACAAAGCCGCTTTGGCAAAAATACAAAGTTCAATGCATGAACTGTGAGACACAAGCTGGAGACACTCTTGTGAAAGAAACACCCTGGTGCGACGCGAGGCTTGCTCGATATATAATTTCCAAACGTATATCTTATCACATACAAAACTTACACAAAGTATGCAGGTATGTAACAAAAGCCGCGTCACCCAAAGTATTTCCAATAAGTAAATTGTATAAGTTCCGTTTTGTAATTAATATTGAAATTTGTACCTTGAATAAATTGGCGGGCAACTTAGAATTACAAATACTACGTTAATATTTTAGTTTAAAGCTAATAACAAAAGGGATAAGTTCATGAATTTAGTAGTAAGTGTATTATTATGCTGTCAATTCCTGTGAAAACAGACAGTGAATACGGAAATATCTGCTCAAAGACAAAGGACCTATAGAGCCCCCAATTTGTTACGTATCCCAGATTCACCTTTGTCTATTCCGTATTTCACCGCTATTGCACAAGAACTAACAACAACAAACCTGTTTAGTTTTAGAAGTTTTAATGTAGAAATACTATGTACAAAATAAAATATACAGAATCCAAATGTCTGATGTTTCTCGGTCGGTGTCCAGCTTGTGTCTGCCAGCGCGGGTCGCCTCCACGTGGATGGTTGTACACTTGAGCTTTACTCATCCAGCCGTCTCCAATCACCTGAGTCGTCTCGCATCTGAAAATACAATACACAAGTAACCTACAGTGGAGAGAATTATTTTTGTGGCCAGCGGAAATATGTTGGGATGGAAAGTTTATGTGATTAATAACCTTAATTTATTGGATTATATTGGTCATTATTCTCCATATAATAAACAAAGAAGAACACATCTATCGATGTATATCCGAGCACAGACATTCAATGGTTTTAATGTTGCCCGATGTTTTGGATCAAATTGATAGTTTATGCGTCTATTTTGATGTTAAAAAAAGCAATTGTCATCACATTTTATCACTTTTATATCTTGAACTTTATATCTTGAACTTTCGTAATTGTTCTGTCAACATCAGAAATTTAGCTCAATATTTTTGTTGCGCTACTGTATGCGTAGGTATTACGGTAAATCAACAAATATCGCAAAGCTCTCACAGTATTTGCGTTTATTCACAAGATTAAAATGTAAAACCTCATGGAAACAATCAGAAATATTATTTTTGAAAGTGATGTGATCCTTTTGTTGAGATTACTGTATTTAACAAAGGATAGCAGCATGAGCAGGACCGGGCCCACTCATATCTACCCTCCGTGGGTCTCATTTTAGGCAAACTTAGAAGACCAGCGCGATGCGCTGGCCAATAAACAAAACCATTCCCACACTGTGTAATCAATTACCCCGAAACGTGTCCCAACCCAAAGATAGTAACCTATTGATAACAACACGCTGATTGTCCCTCCCGCCTCCCCTGCCTAACTATCAGGGACAAAGTAATGGCAGTTCTGGGGGAACAGTTTCGTCAAGAAAGATTTCTCAGTGACCATGGACTCACTCAGGTTTCGTCAAGAAACCCTTATGAACGACCGAATCTGAGGGGCATAGAACCACCAGTTTAAGAGAATGTGCCAATAATTTTTTTTTTATTGGCATTGATTTCCCTCTTATTTGAAAGCCAAGTAAGATTACCCAAAAGTGTTCCTTTTAGAGGTAAGTGTGTAATAAATACTGTTAAAACTTCCTTTCCCTATTTTTCAGAGAAATTCCTATATTTTGCATGTGTGGTCCATCATTCACATTTTATCTTCAAAGTTTACAAACAAATCTCTGAAATTTTGCACGAAACCACCTAAAGTATTTCAATAGGGAGTTATTTTTTATTTATTTTTATTTTCATAATTTTTCAAAATGGCGGTGGTTTTCAACGAAAAACTGTCTGACAGTTTTGGACTCTGATGCCCATCAAATGGCCAAGCATAAATTTAAAAACAGACTAAACAGTTTTTTTTGACATTTTTTTCCCCCAAATATTCCTCATATGCAGATATAAACCTTTGTGGTGTGTATAAGTTTCCATCTGATTTTTTTTCTGATCTGCGTGTGGCAGTCATATTGAGTCTCAAATCAAGGCACTCTTTGTATAGAGCCATTTCCAGCAAATGTGAATAAGAAATTTGCCATTGAAAATTTTTTTTGTACTTTGAAATTTAATCCACTTTTTCTTTCATAATGGGATATGTATGGAGTAAATTTGTATGGAGTGAATTTATAGAGTAACACTTCCATAAATATTCAGCATATATCATTTCCTATGTTCACAATTGATTCCTAAGCTGTAAAGTCGATAATAAGCGAGATATTAGCCATTTTGTGCTCTGACCCTGTAAATATGTTCAATGGTCAAGTTCAAGGTCATGAGAATATTCAGCATTTATCATTTCCTATAAATAAACAACCTATTTCTACCATGTAAAGTCGATAATAAGTGAGATATTAGCCATTTTGTGCTCTGACCTTGAAAATGAGATCAAAGGTCAAACCAAGTGTAAAGTTATTGACTACCGTCCGCTCTTCGGGATCCTCGAGGATAGTCCTCTCTCATCCGAGTCCTTGCGGACGCGCATCCGCTATTCCGGATCCTTGCGGCGGGGCCGCTCACCGGAGGTCGCGGCAGACACGGTAACTACTTCAGCATTAACGGTAACCAGGTAACAGCCCACCCGACACTCCCAGGCCTACGGACACCGTTCAGAAACTAGTTCATCCCTACGGTGTTAACTGGCGGGGCCTGGCGAGCCGCGGTCTGCCTCGGGGACGGAACCCCGTACAGTCCGACATGCTGGCCAGAGCCTCTGTCACACGTCCCGGGAAGGGAGAGAACTGGCGATCCACAGGGCGTACGCCCCCGAGTCAGCAACTTGTCTCTCCCAGCCCGGGCCTCCCCATGGAAATCGTCCCCAGGGCTCTAGGAGCCCTCTACTCAGACCCAGGGAACACAAAGCTCATGGCGAGCCTCGTGTGCGTCCTAGTCTCGATCTCTCGGACAATCTCCTCGATCGAGTCGCTTCCAGTGTATATATAATACACCACAAGCTGTAGGACGCACGCGAGGTCTAATCGATCCATTGTTATAGTTTACTGGAGCGTAAATTACAATGCGTCGCCGTGGCAACGCACGCTCGAACGGAGCGTGTCAAAACAAGGCCAAGTACGAAAAGGCCACATAAATGGCATTTATGTTTACAATCACCTGCCGCGTGCTTAGGGCGAAATCGCCACATTACCCCCTTCTTACAATGTTGGTCCCCAACATGTTCCGCCCGCGCCCAAAATGCTCGAAACCCGACGAAGGCTTCGCATGGCGGGGGCCGGAAGAAGGCTAGATGGCAATGCCCGGAAGTCACGGCGCAAACACTTGGACTTTAAGAGTCCCTTTTGGAAGAATGGGGAACTACCCCCGGACTTACGGAGTAAACTATAACGCGCTTTGCAATTTTGAATAAATCCTCATAAACAAGCTAAAATTTTGACCGAGGTGGTCCAAAACCGTGTGATGACCTTGGAAGGTCATCCGTTATAAAAGGACGGTGTGTCGAGTCTTTGGAATATCTTTAAGGTTAGACTTTTAGAAATTTTGTAAAACGACACACCGAGTGATCAAAAGTGATAGTACCTCTAAAAATGTTGCCGACCGCCCTGCCGGCCGGCTCCTCAGATCCGCAGAACGGGTCTGAGGCAGGGCGGAGCCGCGGGAGCGACTCCGGCACGCCGCCGCACAAGTGCAGTGACGAGGCTAGTGCCCTAGCCTTCCTCCATTGTCATAGGCTCCTCATCCGTGCAGCCTGTCTTGGGGTCTGGCGGCGGTGACGAATCCCTACGCCGCGGAAGCAGCGGAGCCGGCATAGAGAAAGCCGGCTGCACGGGCGGATGAGGCAGGCCCGGTGGCGCTTGCAGGGGCTTCTGCGGTGAGCCCTGCGATCCGGGTCCTGACGGAGCCATCACGACGGAGGCCAGTAGAGATGTCGCGCCGAGATCTGCAATGGCGCGGAACATCTCTACCGTATCGCGGGTGCGCTGTGGACCGGCCGTCCGTTCTCCCCACACCTGGACTAGGTATGGGTAGATGGCCAGCTCCAAAGCGGCATCCGCCCGCCGGAGAGCCGCCTGGTTCAGGGCGGACAACTCGGGGTCATCGACGACCTGGAGTAGGCGAGTCCGAGCGGCCTCGGCTTCGTCAAGACGACGCCTTAGCTGCTCATTCTCAGCCTCCAGGTGCTCCATCCTAGCGGCTACCTCTGGGGCGGGGGCGGACGCCCCGGACTGCTCGGCAAGAGCGGCAGTCCGACCCTGGTCGAACGCGCTTAGAAGGAGGCCGGGGTGGTGGCAGACACCTCCGCCTCCTCGAGTACCGCGTCGGTGGTCCCGCCAAGGACCTCGCGCGTGACTCCCTCGGTTGCGAGCAGTGGCGGACGTGCGGTACCTCTCTCGAGTTCGACGTCCGCGTCCTCGTTGGTAGTTGAAGGGACGTCCGCGGGATGGCAAAGCACCGTCTCCCTGGACTTGGATCCCCTCGACGCCACGGCGGACGTACGCCGGAGGCTCGGTCCCACGACCGCCAGCGTCTACGAGACTTTTCGCGAGTCTGTAGGCCAGGCGGTCGGCCATAGTCGCGATGGTATGGACCGGATCCCCGGTGATCCGGCGTTGGTGAACCTGCCAGAAGGAGGCCGGGGTTCCGGTCATTCCGGCCGGACCGCATATTGTAAGGTACGATCCGGACGAGAACGAGCGTCACCCGCTGCCGCGGCTGGTCCGCACACGCGGACTTAACAACCGCTCCATTATCATAATGGATAGTCGGTTTCCTGCCGTAAGAAACCTTAATTACATTAACCGTAATTATAGTAATGGCTCACGGGGGATAACTACACCGAAGTGCGTCATCTTAAAGCGCCGCGGACGCCGGACGAGTCACGCGGACGAACCGCGGACGTCAGTCCTAACGTGCGGACACTATCCCCGCGTCCAGAGCCAGCTCCCCAAATCCGTGGGAAGGCGCTTCTCCCGTAGCGGACGTAAATCCCAACCTCAGTTTGGCCATATAAGAGGTTGTCCCGGGACCAGGGGCGTCCGGCCGGATCAGTAAATTCGTCCGGCCAGCGTAACCGTTGTGCGGATTACGCCGGACAGCCGTCCACAATGTGCGGACAGGCCATCCGCACGTCCCTGGCGCTGGAAACTACAGGAGGGCGGATGCGGAGCGGCGGCGTTACGACATGAAAGTCTCCGCGGACCTCAACTCCGAGGATAGCCACAAAGTAGCCACCCGCGGAGGTAAGTCGTGCGGACTCTCACGGAACGACCCAATACCCGTCCGTGGTGTGATAGACGGGTACCGCAGACGCATCCGCATGGGCGGAAGGTTATTCCCACCCATACCGGGCTGGCGCACGTGGTTTCCGGCGTGGCCGCCCGTCATCCGCAGGTACTGGAGGGAGTGGGGGTACCTGCGGATCGCCGTCATCGGGCTGATAGCCACCCAGTCCATCATCTGACGGGTCAGAGAGGTCCGGGAGGCCCACCATACGGCGCACACGCTCGTCCGGAGTCCGCGGATGCTGACCAGACGGATCCCATACGGGAGCATCATCCGGTTCCGCATCTTGAACGAGCGGATCCATGACAAGCGGGCCCTCGTACTTCTTCAGATTATCGATATGGACAACCAGAACCCTATCCGGATCGGAATCCCTCCGGATCCGGTAGTCCACATCTGTCACCTGTTTCAGTACCGTAAACGGGCCTATCCACGGCTTAGCAAATTTATTGCCTTGCTTAAGCGGCGGATAATAGTAGCGCACCTTGTCGCCTTCCGCAAAAGCTGGCCTACCCTTAGCATGGGCGTCATAGCCTCGCTTCTGCCGGATGGCAGACTTTCCAGGCGCGCGCGCGCGAAATCATGGGCGTTCGCCAGGGCGCGGCGAATCCACTCCACGTACTCCGGACCGCACTGGGGTACTGCGCCGGTCTCTGCCGCAGTTGGATACATAATATCCACGGGCAAATTTAGCTCCCGGCCGTACAACATCGCGTGCGGAGTAACTCCGGTCGAAGAGTGAACCGACGACCTGTACGCCATTAAGACATACGGGAGGTGGTCATCCCAATCATTCGCACGATCGTTCACAAAGGCCGCCAGCATGTTGAGGACCGATCGATTAAAGCGTTCGACCTGGCCATCAGACTGGGGCCTGTAGGGGGTGGTCCGCACCTTGGTACTGCCTAGCATATGTGCTAGGTTTCGGAACAGGTTGCTCTCAAATTGCGTGCCCTGATCCGAATGTACCTGTTTAGGTACCCCATGGTACACCACCCATCTATTTACCAACAACCGAGCTACCTCGTCCGCAGTCTGGCGGCGCAGTGGGTAGGCGTCGGTATACTTGGTAAAATAGTCAGAAATCACCAGGATGTACCGGAAACCGCGCGGGGTGACCCGGTGGGTATCCAGTATATCCAAAGCTATCCGATCGAACGGCGCGCCCGCCTTAACCGTGGTTAAGGGGTGGCGGCCAGGAGTCGGAACTCCCTTGCGAGCTTGACACCGAGGGCAGGCTGCGCACCACCGTTGCACGTCCAAGCCACTACCAGGCCAATGAAAGCGCTGTTGTAGCCTATGGACGGTCCTCCGAATTCCCAAGTGACCGGTCACCCGGAGGTCATGCAACTGGTGGAGTACTTCTTTCCGCAGCTCCGCCGGAAGCACCAACTGCCATATGGGAGGCAGTGGAGTCGGTGGCTCATAGCGCCGGTACAAGAGGCCATCCCTCAAGGAGAGTCTTTCCCACTGGGATACTAGAGACAAAGTCTCCTCCCTGTAGGTCTTCCGCTCATCCTTCGAGGGCTTCTGGCCGGCCTCAAGGGCTGTGATTACCGGTGCCAGAGCTCTGTCAGCTCTCTGCGCCGCAGCTATCTGCGCCGGAGAGTAGCCACCCAAGTAATTAGGCTCCTCATCCGTCGCGTCCGGCTGCGCCGCAGCGGCCATCACCACAGGGGGCAAGGACCGCTCATACTCAGACTCTCCAGAGGACGAGGGTACCCACGAGGAGTACACCGCCGGACTCGAGGAGGACTCGCTGGAGCTGAGCCGCACCTCCGTTTCGTATGCGGGACGCCCTCGCCGATAACGGCGGGTCCGCGCGCGGAGATTAGCCCTAGACGCTCTGGCCGCCGTGTTGTTAGAGGGGGCGGCGGCCTGCGGTCTCCCCGGAACGTCCAATTCCGAGTCTCAGGACGAATCCGCGGCTTGCTGGAATGGCGCCATTCCTGCACAACCCGGATTCTTGCACTTATGACAACGGGACAGGCCGTCCGCGTTGCCGTGCAACTTACCAGCGCGATGCTCTATCTGCATGTCATACTCTTGGAGTTTGACGAGCCACCGCGCCACCAAGCCATCGGCCTCACTATAGTTGAGGAGCCATCTCAGCGAACTATGATCAGTCCGCAAGCGGAAATGGCGTCCCAACAAATAGTGCCGGAAACGCTTGGTCATCGTAACCACCGCGAGCAACTCGCGATGAGTGGTACAGTAGTTCATTTGAGAGCGGCTCAAGGCCACACTCGCATAAGCTACTACCCGCTCTTGCCCGTCCACGATCTGCGAGAGGACACCGCCGAGTGCGAAGTTACTCGCGTCAGTGTCCAGGATGAACTCGCAGTCCGGACGAGGGTGCCGCAGCACCGGGGCCGCTACCAAGGCCTGCCGGAGTCCCGAGAAGGCGTCAGCCTGCTCGGCGGACCAAACAAAATCGGCGCCCTTTTCCGTGAGGATAGTAAGGGGACGCGCGATCTCCGCAAAGCCGCGAATAAACCTGCGGTGGTAGCTCGCGAAGCCCAAGAAGGACCTCACGTCCGCCACGTTGCAGGGCGGAGGCCATTTCTGCATGGCCGCCACCTTTGCGGGGTCTGGTCTCACTCCGGTGCCCGTTACCATGAAGCCCAAGTACAGGATTTCCTGCGCGAATAGTTCGCACTTACTTGGCTTCAATTTAAGCCCTGCTCCGCGGATGCGATGGAGCACCATCTGGAGGTTGGTGAGGGTTTCCTCGAACGACCGGCCATACACGACGACATCGTCGATGTAGACCATACATCGCTTCCAGAGGAACCCTTTAAGTACCATCTCCATGAGGCGCTCGAACGTCGCTGGTGCGTTACAGAGCCCGAACGGCATTACCTTGAATTGGTAGAGCCCGTTCTTGGTAACGAAGGCAGTCTTCGCCCGATCACTCTCCTCCATCTCCACCTGCCAATACCCGGAGGCCAGATCCAGAGCACAGAAATAGTGCGACCCGGCCAGGGCATCGAAGGTATCCTCAATGTGCGGGAGAGGATATGAGTCCTTCCGCGTGGCATCGTTGAGTTTCCGATAGTCCACGCAGAACCTCCACGAGCCGTCCTTCTTCTTCACCATAACCACCGGACTGGCCCAAGGGCTGTCACTGGGTTCGATGATGTCCAAGTCGAGCATCTTTTGCACCTCCTGGTCTATGACCTCTTGGTGCACTATTGCTGCCCGACGAAGACGCTGCTTGAGAGGACGCTCGTCCACGAAGTCGATGCGGTGTTTGGCGACGTCAGTCTTGCCAACCGCACCATCAGGACCCATGAACACATCCGCATACTGCCGCAGCAGTTTGCGGAGCGCTTGGCGCTGCTCTTCATCCAACCGGTCCTTCGGAACCCGAGATTCCAAATGGTCCGGCAGGGTGAACGGGTCATCCCGGCGGCCGCCGCCGCGCACGCAGCGCGGCAGACAGGATCGTCGGGGAGGACACGACTCGAGGACGCGGGAATAGCAGTAGTTGCTATGCATCCGCGCTTCAGTACAATCGGAGCATCCGTAGGATTCACCACGAGGATGGGCATCGCGCGGGGGTTGGACATGACCAGGGCCCCACCCAGCACGAGCCCAGTTCCTGCGGCGAAACTGCTCACGGGTTGCACTATACACGGTCGACCATCGAGGGGCATGCGGGGACGACGCGGCCTCGCCTCAATGATCATCTCACTCATCAGTGGCACTACTACAGTGCGCGATGCCCGCATTTGGAATGAATGCATCGGGCCCGAGCGGAAGAGGAAGTGTGTGTCCTCTCCCATCCGGAATTCGCCAGCACTAAAGTAGGCGGTCACCCGGTGGACCCGTAGAAAATTCATCCCAATAATCCCGGCCACTCCGATATCCGCCACGATCGCCTCTGTCAGATACACCTTGTCCCCAAGGGTAATAGGCAGATCGATGATGCCATGGATACGGATGCGGTTGTCTCCCGCTCCGTAGAGCTTGTACGGTCCGGGATCCCGCAACTCGAGGTTGCGGAGCGCGGGCTCCTTCCTAAACGTTCCGGCGGCCACGAGGGTCACCTCCGAGCCTGAGTCTACGAGGAACCGGACCGGCTCCCGTCCGAAGGACAGGGGCAGGTACCAACAAGGGTCCCTCACCAGCGCGCAGGTAGGGCGATACCTTTCACACGCGCTGGGCTCATCTACGGAGTCCTCGCCATCCGCCTCAGCCGCGGAGGAGCTAGACTGATCTCCAAGGACTACTTCCGGAGAAGTCATATCTACTTGGGGTTCGTCCTGCTCATCAGCGGGTGGGGCGGCATCGTTTGCCACCGAACAACTATCCCCGGACGTAGTGTTGGTCGCCACCACGTCCGGATCTAGTTTCCCTGCCGCGGGTTCCGGCTCTGCTGTCCCGGAGGACCAGACCGGAAGGAACTCCTCCGTTGCGGGCCAGGGAGGGCTCCCTGGTATCCGCGCGACCGCAGGCGTTCCAACAACTCCGGACACTTCAGCCAAAAGTGTCCCTGCTTTCCGCAGAAGTAGCAGGGACCGTTCTGAGCTGGTCCGGAGGTGAACGCGCAACATTCTGCGGGTCCCGGAGCTTCGATCCTGGCGCAGTGCGCAATCATCTGCGCGGCGCCGAGGTCGTATTCCTCGATGTCGCACTCGTCCGAGGACGAGCACGGCACGGCGACTGGTGCCGCATGTGCGGGCGCCCCTGCAGAGGGTGCCGGCGCACTAACCCACTGTGGGGTAGGTTCCCTGGCGGGTTCCCGGACGACCGGGTCCTGCCACAGGGTTACCTGCGATGCCTTAACCGGAGGAGGAGTCGCCGCCTGCGCGGGTACAGCCGAGGCCGGAGCCGGGGCTGGAGGCAACTGTCTAGGGCGGACAGCCACCTCAAGCGCAAGCGCGGAGTCTATTGCCTCCTCCATCGATCGCTTTTCATGGGTGGCCAGCCCGTACGCTAGGTGGTAAGGCTGGCCATCGATGAACTGATCGATCAGCATCGTCTCAAACCGTCTGGAGTCCATGTCCGGAAAAGCTCTCCGGCCGAGTATGCGTAGGTTGAACGCATAGTCTGTCACGGACTCAGTCGGCTGGCGGGTACGCGCCTTGAACTCTCGTTCAGACTGCCGCCGATTGGTCGTCGGCGTGAACAGCAGGCGAAGTTGACGAGCAACCTCGCCGAACGTCACTGTTCCCACCGGCAGACACGGCATCACGCGGAGAGCTTTTCCTTCCAAGCTCCCCGCGAGGATGTGTCCAGCTTCATGCTGGGACCATCCTTCGTACACGGCGGTACGCCATACCTGGAGCAAGTAGTCCTCCAAGTCGGCGTTATCCCCGTTGAACCGTTTCCGCCACGAAGAGTGGTCGGGCCCGTCATCGCGTTTGTTACGCGCACGACGTGCGGTCCCGGCTCCGGGGTCGTCCGTGTACTCCGGCAAGTTCCGCGAGCTGCCCATGCCTGCGGCGGAGTCTGCCGGAGCAAACATCGACGCCGCGGACATAGGAGCAGGGAAGCTCACGGTTTCCCTGATTCCGCTTGAACAGTACAAGCGCCTCGGATATCAGCCACCTCTCCCTCTCCGTCAAAGGCCCCGAGTTGCCTTGTGACAGCGGAGAGGGGGAGCGGTTCCGCCGGTCTGATCGTCCCTGATGGGGCGACCGGGCACGGTCACGGGCGTTATCCCCGTTGAACCGTTTCCGCCACGAAGAGTGGTCGGGCCCGTCATCGCGTTTGTTACGCGCCCGACGTGCGGTCCCGGCTCCGGGGTCGTCCGTGTACTCCGGCAAGTTCCGCGAGCTGCCCATGCCTGCGGCGGAGTCTGCCGGAGCAAACATCGACGCCGCGGACATAGGAGCAGGGAAGCTCACGTTTGCCGCCGGGGTCATTCCCGCTAAAAACCCACTCTGGCTAGGTGCGGGCGGGGCTCCCATCGAACCTACTGGGTAGGCTCCAGAAGGGGCGGCAAAGCTTGGGGCCGAAGCCGCCTGTTGCCACTGCCCGTCCGACACACTGTACGTGCCAGGGTAAGTCGGTCACGCGGCTTGCGCTCCAACCGTCGGAATGGTCGACGCGGTCGCCAACGTGGTGCCTCCCACTCTGGCTAGGTGCGGGCGGGGCTCCCATCGAACCTACTGGGTAGGCTCCAGAAGGGGCGGCAAAGCTTGAGGCCGAAGCCGCCTGTTGCCACTGCCCGTCCGACACACTGTACGTGCCAGGGTAAGTCGGCCACGCGGCTTGCGCTCCAACCGTCAGAACGGTCGACGCGGTCGCCAACGAGGTGCCTCCGAGCCGCGGAGCAGGCGCGGGTCCCATTGCGGGGGCCACTGGCGCCTGCGGACTCGGCAGGACTTGGGGAGGGGCTACTGGCCCAGACATCCCCGGACTAAGGATAGCCGACGGGTCAACGCTCGGAGGCGGCTGATTCCGCTTGAACAGTACAAGCGCCTCGGATATCAGCCACCTCTCCCTCTCCGTCAAAGGCCCCGAGTTGCCTTGTGACAGCGGAGAGGGGGAGCGGTTCCGCCGGTCTGATCGTCCCTGATGGGGCGACCGGGCACGGTCATAGCGCCCTAAAGGAGCCAGCTCACTCAGCGCGTGGGTGAGCTGGTCCATCCCGCCTGACGCGGATTGTCTGGATTCCCGGCCGGGAGCCCTCGCAGGAGCTCTTCCGGCTGGAGGTGGCATCCAGAACTGCTGGTCCGCTTGCCCGGAGGTACTCGGGCCGGCTACCACTCGATCCCGGACATCCGGAGATGTCCCCTGAAAGAGCGTCGCCTGCCACGTCTGCCGTCCGGACTTAGGCGGGCGCGGGGTAGCGCCGTTGCCAGCTCCACCTCCCGCGCCTACCGGATCAGGGCCAGGCCCTGATAGCAATCCCTGTTGCTGCCCCTCAGGGCGCGACTCGTCGTCCGGAGACGGAGCCAGGGACGCCGGAGTCGACTCCGCGGACGGGGTCTTGTCCACGGAGGTCTCCACACGTTCCTTCTTACCGCCGGAGTCATCCGAAGAATTCTCACGGCGGGCGTCGCTGGACCGGGTGTTGTTCGCGACGTTTCCACCCGTTCCCCCCCCCTTGGGTTCATCAGCCTTATTTTTGGCCTTATCTCTTTCCTTCGTCATTATTTACGAGTTGTCCTTGAGGAGCGGGCGATCCCCAGGGACGAAGGAGGCTACAACGCTGTGACGGTAGGCTGCGATGGAACACTGTCAGACTGATCCTGATCACGGCACTAATGTAAAGTTATTGACTACCGTCCGCTCTTCGGGATCCTCGAGGATAGTCCTCTCTCATCCGAGTCCTTGCGGACGCGCATCCGCTATTCCGGATCCTTGCGGCGGGGCCGCTCACCGGAGGTCGCGGCGGACACGGTAACTACTTCAGCATTAACGGTAACCAGGTAACAGCCCACCCGACACTCCCAGGCCCACGGACACCGTTCAGAAACTAGTTCATCCCTACGGTGTTAACTGGCGGGGCCTGGCGAGCCACGGTCTGCCTCGGGGACGGAACCCCGTACAGTCCGACATGCTGGCCAGAGCCTCTGTCACACGTCACGGGAAGGGAGAGAACTGGCGATCCACAGGGCGTACGCCCCCGAGTCAGCAACTTGTCTCTCCCAGCCCGGGCCTCCCCATGGAAATCGTCCCCAGGGCTCTAGGAGCCCTCTACTCAGACCCAGGGAACACAAAGCTCATAGCGAGCCTCGTGTGCGTCCTAGTCTCGATCTCTCGGACAATCTCCTCGATCGAGTCGCTTCCAGTGTATATATAATACACCACAAGCTGTAGGACGCACGCGAGGTCTAATCGATCCATTGTTATAGTTTACTGGAGCGTAAATTACAATGCGTCGCCGTGGCAACGCACGCTCGAACGGAGCGTGTCAAAACAAGGCCAAGTACGAAAAGGCCACATAAATGGCATTTATGTTTACAATCACCTGCCGCGTGCTTAGGGCAAAATCGCCACACCAAGGTCATCGAAATATTCGGCATACATCATTTCCTCTATGTCCACAATTTATTCCCAAGCTGTAAAGTCTATAATAACAGATATATTAGCCACTTTGTGCTCTGCCTGTGAAAATGATGTCAAAGGCCAAATGTTCACAATTTATTCCCAAAATGTGAAGTCGATAATAAGCGAGATATTAGCAATTTTGTGCTCTGACCTTGAATATGAGTTCATTTCCTTCATATGCACAATATATTCCCAAGCTGTAAATTCGATAATAAGCAAAATATTAGTCATTTTGTGCTCTGACTTTGAAAATAAGGGCAAAGGTCAAATTAATGGTCACGAGAATATTCAGCATTTATTATTTCCTATATGGCCACAATTATTAATCTCTAATCTCAATATTAAGTGACATATTAGGAATAATGTGTCTCCTCATAAAGCATAGGAGAATCTAACATTGGAAAGTTCCATTTGGGCCAAAATACCCCACTTCAAGAGATTCAAGTGCAAAGAAACTTGCAACGAAACACATTACAGAGGTACATAATGAGGAGTCTTATGCATCAAATAGACAAAAAGTTACCGAACAGATTTTGAGAAAATGTTCACCAAAGTACAAAATCAGCCATTTTTCATTGAAAATGGCCACTATTTTGAAAAAAAGCGAAACCAAAAGAAGCTTTTGAAAACCTTTTACTGGAAGTGTTTTCAGGTATTTTTGTGCAATATCTCAGAAAGATTCGACTGTGAACTTTAAAGATAAAAATGTGGATGGACGGACGGACGGACGACAGAAGCAACGCCATGCCAATATGTTATCGGACAAACACGCGGTAACCTAAAAATGGCCGCAAAATCGAGACCGGTGACTCAAGGGCAATGAAACTGATGCATGTCACAAAGGTACATAAGAGGACTGTTTTGAAATAAAAATTTCCAAACTGAACGAAGAGTTTTTGAAAAAAAAAATGGCCGCCAATTGACAAATATGGGTTTTTTTTCAACAAAAAAATTGCCGCTTTAACTCAAAGAAGGTCAAATACAATATTTGAAAGTGCCAATATCTCAGCTTTATCTTCAAGCATTCTATGAGTACAGTTGTGGCAGTTTAATTTCGCAGCCGTAACACTGTCTGAGATATAAGACTAGTGGGAGTGTGAAGCCGCCACACGGAGAACGGCGATTCAAAAGTAAAGAAACTTGTACACGTCACAAAGGTAAACAAGGGGAAACTTTTGAATAAAAAATCTCAAAACTGATCAAATAGTTTTTGAGAAAATGGCCGCAAAGCCCGAATTGACCGATTTTCGTTTAAAATGGCCGGCATTTTGAAAAAAAAAATAGCCGAAAGCCTAAGAAAGGTTACCGGAGAAATTTATAGTGTTTTTTTTTCTGATCAATTGCCGTTTTGACCTTTCAGAGTCACTGAAGGTAAAATTAAAGGTCACCACAGAAGTCACTACATGTGACTTCCCATCTGAAGGTGCCAATATAGAAGATCTATCTTGAAGTGTTCTGGGCGTTTTCTCCATACAGTTCCCATTATGAAGGAGCAAGATCACTAAAAAAACCTCCTGATGTGACTGCCTATATTCCATAATATAATCCTAGGCTTCATCTACATACATTCTGTCTACATCAATCAATGTTACCCCGAAAATTACCACTCAAGGTCATCTTAGGTCAAGTCCAGGGTTACCAAAAGATGCCTCATATCAGACGTCTTATATGATTAAATTTATTGCCACCATCGTGAACCATGACCCGGTCAGGATTTAAGTCCTAACGGATCTGGAAGTCCACCTCTGTTTCCCGCTTCACTGTGGAGAAAGGCCTTATCCACGGCTTGGCAAAATTCGGTGGATAGTAGTAGCACACTTTGTCACTTCTGTGAAAGCAGGCCTACCCTTAGTTTTGGCGGCATAGCCACATTTCTGCCAGCTGGTGAAATTACCCAGGTGTAAACACACAAAGCCATGGGCGTTCGCCAAGGCACAGCGAACTCACTCCACATACTCAGTTCCGCACTCCGGTACTGAACTGGTTTCTGCCGTCGTGCAATACATGATATCAATGGGCAGATTAAGCTCCCAGCCGTACAACATCGCATGCAGTGTGGATCAACGACCTGTACGCCATCAAGGCATATGGGCAGTGGTCATCCCAATAGTTCGCACATCATTGACAAAGGTCGACAGCATATTCGAAAATGATTGATTGAATCATCTGACTTGTCCTTCAGAATGGGGCCTATAAGGGGTGGTCTGTACCTTCGTAATGCCTAGCATTTCTGTCAGGCCAAAATAGTGCACTTTCGAATTGTTTGCCCTGATCTGTGAATACCTATTTGGGTACCTCATGGTACACCACAACCTAATCACCCAGAAGCGCGACACATCCCAGGCTCCCTTTTCCATGAGAACGGTCAAGGGATGCACAATCTCCTTGAAGCCCTGGATGAAGCAGTGGTGGTAGTTTGTGAAGCCTGAAAGGGATTTCACGTCTCCAACGTTAAATGGCCGAGGCCACATCCGCACAGCATCCAGCTTCGTACGGACTGACGCCTGTCCAAGCCAACATGAAACCTAAGTACAGAATCTCCTTGACAAAGAGTTTGCACTTGGACGGTTTTAGTTTGGGCCTTGCCTCCAGGATGCGATGGAGCACCATCTGGAAACTGGTCAGGGATTCTTCAAAGGATTGGCCATACATGATAACATCGTCGATGAACATTATGAAATCTGTTTCGAATTTCTTTCAAAATTTCGAATTTTGTTTCGAATCTGTTTCGGATTTCTAAATTATTTTCATAAGTTGTTGGGCAGTTGTATACTAATTCCATCAGGTGTACAGTGGAGACAACTATATTTCACACTGTCTGCCCCTGATGACGCCAGTGTGTCTTTGGATAAACTATTTGGTCGGGCTTTGTTTCTGTTGCAAAATGTTGTGTTTTACGTTTGTGATTGGCATCATCAAACTCTGACTGTATTGGTGGTAATAGATTGATACTTACATGCATCGCTTCCAAAAATACCCTTTTCGCATTGCGTTGCAGAGCCCAAATGGCAATACCTCAAAATGGAAAAGGCCATTCTTGATGACAAAGGCTGTCTTAGCCATATCACTCTCCTCCACCTGGACTTGCCAGAACCTGGAGGCCAGACCAAGAGCACAGAAATAGTGTGAGTCTGTGTGACCCAGCCACCAACTAGGGCAATGTATCCTCGATATGGAGGAGATGCTATGAGTCCTTCTACGTGGCATCATTGAGCTTCTAATTCAACACAGAATCTCCACGAGCCGTCCTTCTTCATCATAACCACAGGACTGGCCCAAGGGCTATCACTGCGTTCAATGATATCTAGCTGGGGCATCTTCTGCATCTCCTGATCAATGACTCATCCGTGCATCATGGCTGCCCGTTGTAAATGTAGTGTGAGTGGATGCTCATCTAGGAGATTCGATGCGGTGTTTAGAAACGTCTTTCTTGCCTACCATCTGCTTAATGCCAGAACAACAACAACGCGACCATGCATGTTGCAGCAACTAGCCCACGTCGCAATACAACTGGAGCATCCATGGGGTTCCATCACGAGGATAGGGATTCTGCTGGTATTGAACTAGACCAGAGCTCCACTCAGTCAAATCTCGTATCCCGGGCGGAATTGCTCAATGGTTGTACAAAAAGGCGTGACCGTCAAAAGGCATGCTCACATGACATGGGATCACAATGGCACGTGAGACCCTTTGGAAGAGGAAGTGTACTTCGCCCCCCATGTGGAGTTCTCCGGAGCTGAAGTGTGTGATCACCTTGTGGGGGCGGAGGAAGTCAATTATGCTTGCAGTTATGATACAGCCACGATCGCTTTTGTCAAATACACCTTGTCAATTTTTAAAAGAGATGCTGTCGTTACCAACTCCGTAGAGCTGATAATTGCCAGGGTAACACAGCTCACTGCTACAAAGTGCGAGGTTCCGCCTATATGTGCTGGTCACCAGGAAATGGACCAGCTCGCCTCCGAAGAACAGAGTAAGGTGCCAGCGCATATCCTGCACTTGCACGCAGACTGCCACACTCGTGGAGGGGTCGCCAGCCATACACGGCTCAGTGGCCAAATCTCTGGCAGCGGAGGGGCTCAACAATTCTTAAACTCACGAAAGAGTCATATCAACTGGAAGATCCTCGGGCAGTCCATGGGTGAATTAGATTCGACGGGTATAGTGGGTATGTCCTCTGGTAATCATGGTAATCCGGAAGATCCACCGACTTCCAGGTGCTGGCAGTATTTAAAGTGCCAGCGCATGAGCAAGAGGGAAAACATCACAGACTTGAAACAGTGAAAACGGTCGCTAAATGACAGACATCACCGTGGTGACGCCAGCTTCGAATCTGAAGCAGCCAAAGTATCAGGTCGTGTTGTGACCAAAACACCTGTCCATGGGCAAAATCGTAACAACTGTGAGCACGAAAATGCAGAAATTAGCTGGAAAATTTAAATTCTGAAGACTAAACATTCATAAGAATCTGTCATCGGGCAGGAATGCTCACACTTGCAGATATAAAATGCAACATTTTCAATGGCCTTTATAGATTTGTGCTGTTTCCATTTCTATAAGATCCCGTATGCATGAGGAATGACGTATCATCTGTAATTCTCTTAGCTTTACACTACTGTATGGTCAAATGGTCAAATAACCGATCACAAAAATTACAGCAACACACAGAAGGATATCCCACGAATCAGCCAACAACAATGTCAACATACATACAACTAGCCCAGAAAGTATCATAATCACTGTCCTCTTCCAGTGTTCATCAAGTAAGCCTCTCAGATATTTCGCTACAGAAACTGTCCAGCTTTCCCGGAGTTTCCTGGTTTTGATGTGTACGTCCGGGTAGTATCTTTGCCGTGACGATATTTCTTTCTCTACCTCGTCAGTGTGACCTGTTTTACCAGAACCAGTCACAGTCAGTGAACTGCCAGCGGAGTCACGGACGTTACTTTTCATCTTGGTGCACCTTATAAAAATATCTGGATAACTACTGTTCTGTGGTTTCTCTAATTGCACTCGTGTATTTCTGCAAAACAGTGAATGATCAGAGCTTTCTTCAGTGTCGCCATGTGTTTCCAAGTCGTTTTCCAACTCTCCTTCGAGAAGTTCGTCTTGGAAGTTGTCTTGATCCGTAGATGCAATGCTCAGTTCAGAAGTCACATCTGGGTGGACTATTTCTGTATTGCTCTTGTTGAAAGAAGCATCTCCCCGATTCTCTCCCAAGGTTCCCGTGGTCAGTCCGATATCTTCGACAGCTTCATGTCCGCAGATCTGACACTGTACAAAAGTCACTTCCTCTGTCTCACTGACACAGACTCTCTTCACAAACTCCTGCACATCGCTGTTTGCGCAGTCTGGATTATGACACGAAAGCCGCTCCATTTCAATGTTTGGCTGTTATGGATGCCACCAAACAGTCGATTAGTGTATTGATAGATTGCACTTACCGACAAAATTATTATATATATATAATCGAATTTTAAAATTTATTTATTGATTGCAAAATATGAGTAGGTGGTCACATATTAAATACATGGATACAGTAAACATGTAAAAGGCCCATGGACAGTGACCTGAATATATACCTTATATTACAGTACTAATATGTGGTAGGCCTTCATTGCATAAGTATTTAAAATCATTTCCTCGCAGGCTGCAGGGATGTATACATGATATGAGGACTCACTTTCCCGGTGATAGGGCTGAAGAAACTCGGTCCAAACAGGCTACATCCAGTGAAAGTATGTATCGTCTTGTACGTCGCCACACCCATCCATATTTTCCGCGTTTTCTCTCTGCTTGCAGGTCGTGGTTGTGAGTTTTGTTCCTGGTACATGCGTGCTTCATGAATGCTGAGAGATAAAAACCTTCGCGCTGAGCAGTATTAGGTCTATTAATGACCTTTACGCTGCACTATAAGATGGGGCCCTAGAACACGGCGATGACATCATATTTAGAACGCACATGATAATGTTCTCTTACCATTTACACAAACATCTAAACAGTGTATAGCCTGTGAGACTATTTGGACGATAAACAGGTGCAGACTATCGTGTGTGTCATTACACAACCCTGGGTTCCAAAACATGGAGGTAAAGTTGGAGGTCTATGGCTTCATGAGCCCACACTTTAATATCAGACCATGAGAAGTTCACATTCACAAATACTAGGTCATCTTTAATAAATTCTGGTTGTGATTATTCTAGAAATAATAAAAAGTGCTGCCAAAAAAAAAACGAAAAAGGAGAGCATTCTAGATTCACATTGCTACAAATGTGTCATTTGCTGGCTTCGTCATGATAGCATTTTGCCGTCCGTTGTGGACAGCGAAACACACGTCTATCGCCTAGCCTCTAGCCAATATAGACTCTATCAAAATAGACTCTGGCCAATATAGACTCCATCTGCAGCCTAGACTCTAGCCAATATAGACTCCATCAGCCTATACTCTAGCCAATATAGACTATCAGCCCTATCTAATATAGACTATTAGCCTAGGCACTAGCCATTATATACTATATCAGTCTAGATTCTAGCCTATATAGACTCTATAAGCCTAGGCTATAGCCAATATAGACTCTGTAATCCCCATGTAATATAGACTATAAGCCCAGGCTCTAGCCAATATAGACTCTATCGCTCAGACTCTAGCCGGTGTAGACTCCTTCAGCCTAGACTCCAGCCAATATAGACTCTATCGCTCAGAGTCTAGCCGGTATAGACTCTTTCAGCCTAGATTCTAGCCAATATAGACTCTGTCGCTTAGACTCCAGCCAATATAGACTCTATCGCTCAGACTCTAGCCAATATAGACTCTATCGCTCAGACTCTAGCCAATATAGACTCTATCGCTCAGACTCTAGCCAATATAGACTCTATCGCTCAGACTCTAGCCAATATAGACTCTATCGCTCAGACTCTAGCCAATATAGACTCTATCGCTCAGACTCTAGCCAATGTAGACTCTTTCAGCCTAGACTCTAGCCAATGTGGACTCTATCACCTAGACTCTAGCCAATAGACTGCGCTGGATTTCGGACTTACAGTTTTTTTTGTCACAGTTTTGAAAGACATGCATGCATATCGATTAGTTTGTTAGCGAGAATAAGCATATCCGAACACACCGAAATATTCACGGTGTTAACGAATTGATTACATTATGCAATAATTTGAACAAAGGCATAAATTTGCATAACGGCATGTTTCTGATACTTTGGGACTTCGTATATATATAGTTCATTGTTCAATGTCCCAAACTTGAAATATCACGATGAAAAAATATTATACCTGTGTATTCGGACTACATGAAGAAACAAGACTCCGCACTGCATGGAAGGCGAAATTCAATATTTTTTTCAAAAGATATGATAATATCACGTCTATATAACAATTGTATAGCATGTGTCTAGGCCTTGAGATGATTTTAGGCCCGACTTGGATGATTTAAAGCCCGACATGAGGCCCTATCGAGCGCTAACCCACCCTGAGAAGGCTTCTGATCATCCAAAGAGGGACTCAAATAATGTCAAATAATCTCAACACCTTACTGTTAGATGTCGGCCAGTGACATCTAACATACCAATAGACTAATGAGGCCCCAGTAGAATCTACCAAGACATCACATATCGTGTTGTACGCGGCGGAGACAGCGAAGTTCATCACGTTCCTTCCTGGTTAGAACGTGCCTCGACACGAAATATATGCCCTAGTGAAAGCTGGATGTTCCACTCTGGCTGCTGTGATAAAAGACTATCTACAGGTGTCTTTGGGAGCGACAAGATGGCATGATGCCCTGGGCCAACCCTGCCGACCCCAGACCTCCTCTGCAGCATATACATCACGTACTAGTGTGATGTTGGAGAAGACCGAAGGCTCTGGTGCCGCCAACGCGACATCGAGGTTGACTACTCAGCCGCCCTGGCCCTGAGAGCTGGGAGTGACAAACGGCGCTCCTTCCAGGTCGCTGACTCGGACCACATCTGCTAGGAGGCCTCGTGTCCAGGGTTTTGGACCGATCGGGAACCCAGGGATCGGGTACTGCCCAAGGCCCAGTCGGAATCTCGATCCTGAAGGTGCAGGTCAGAAGGTGTAGACTGACCTTCAGTAGTTGACGGCCCTTTTACGGCGAGGGTGTCTGGCTCTATAGGCGCCTGCATTGTACATTGATTGTGCATTGTTGTAGTTAACTTTGGGGTAATGTTTTTGGGGCTGTATATTCTGCTGATACACCTTCTCGTAGTTAGTTAAACTTTGCCTTTAGTAGAAACACGTCGTGTGTCGTGAGTTGAATGTTGTGTGAGGGCAATTGAATTTGGCATGTCGCTTGTCACTTCTCGCATGTCGCTTCTCGCATGTCGTACCGGCGTTCCAATGTAATATCCAATTCAGCGCTATGACATAATAATGGTCACAGTGCAATACACCCGGGCACAATACATGTGTGGACAGGATTATCAATTATGTCATTTACGGTGGGAATTAGAATTATTTTACATGCATGTTTTTGAAGTAGTCAGCAACTTGTAGACTATAATCCTCTATGCCAGACCGTGAGGGGGGGGGGGGTGGGGGGGGGGGCAGGGTGGTGTCTGTGTACTGTAGATAAGACAAGCGAACTTTGCCCAGATCGTGTGACATGTGCCAACGTATACGGTATCGGCAGTGCCGCGCCAGATGTGTAGCCAGGGTTACCGTAAAAACATAACACTGACTGCAGATGAGCTAATATGCGGGATATTTAGGGCACACCGACAATATCAGTTATGACACAGGGATGCTGATTGGCCGAGCGATAGGGAGTCGTTATCTGTGATTCGAGCACACCACAAATTAACACTGGGTATTGGATACCACAGTGAACGCTCGGATTTGTCAAGTCGCAAAAGTTGCGTGCTGTATTGTTTACAAAGTTCCTTATCAAAACAATATGTGGATTTTATTTACCACCACAGTATGAGATACTACCTCACTGGAGAGAAGGACAACACACAGACTCTCATGGAAATATACAACAGGCTTCATGTTTTATGATTTTACCAGCGCTGTTAGAAGACGACCGTGATTAATTCACTGGCTAATTTTGGTTGCTCGGACAAATTACATGATGACACATTGATCATGCAGTAACCAATCACTCGGGGGAACTGATAAGGACTGTTCGATTTCGTCAAGATTTGATTCACCGGTCTGGATAATTTATCAGCTGGCGACCACCTACTTGTATTGAAGACGTCTCTCGCGGAGTCTAAAACGGGAAAAATTACCAAATTTAAATGAGTGAATAGATAAGCGACTGCATTGGACGAGATGTCTAACGGACATGTGTTGTCGAGTAACGGTGTGGGGGTGGGAGAGGGAAGCTCTGGGCCGACTGACCCCCGGGCAGGAGTCATCACGGGAGCCGTTGACGAATGGGAGGCCAGCAAACGCCGCACCAAACGTTTCTATGACGACGGGAACATGTCATTCTTCTGGTGAGTCATATAATCATTATTATCTCGAAGATAACATGCCACTTGAGGTAACAAAGCTATATCTATATAACGGTAGAATAGTCTCCGTTATTAACTGATACAACTCAAAATATGTTTTTTTTTTTAATTTCCGGGCTATTCAATTTATTAATAGTTCATGAATGAATGTTGTTATCAGTAACAACCCATCGTACCTAATGTTTTGCCACTGTGTAAAGTGAAGTTCATCCATCAGTGAAACACGCTTTACCTATATCGACCCTATAGAATGTAAACGGATCGATCTCCGATAGGTCAAGAAATCGATACAATCCGAAATGCCACACTTTTGTTGAAAACAAATTGCTTGCACTAAACATGATAAACATTGATTCACTGAATGCTATGCGACAATGGACAAATATATGTCTCCTGTATTATAACTGTCACAAATATAATCACAACAGCTTTCTCTTTCAACTCGGTCTCAACTTGTTCCTGGAACATAATACATTGTTATCGTTGCGTCTAGTATTGAGCCGTAATCAGCACCTTTGAGAATTCAATGCCAAAGTTATACATAACATAGCTTACACGTATTGTCAAAACATTTTTATCTGGACAGACGATAGCAAACATACAGAGCTGAGAGGTGTATTCAGGGGCAATTAACCCAATGTACATTATTAGTGATTTTATTATTTTAACGCCAATGAAATAGGAATAAGGTTCAACTTTGCTATAAATTAGCCAGAATTACATGTAATTAGTAAACGTTTGCAAATGATTTTTGCCAAACATCATCATGTCAACAATATATCTCTAAATTGAATATCAGATTTTGCTATGCTGGGTACAAATACAAGTACAAATTAATTCTAAATATCCCGCATGCTGGGCTTACCAAATGAGTGCATGTTTTATTAAATATTTGTTACCCATTTAATTAAATCACCCCTATGACTCCGATTGGTTAGATCATCATTTACATTTTGTATTTCATTTTAAAGTACACTATTGATCCAGAAATGCATAACATCAAGACCACGATTTATCAATATTAAAGCATTCCGGTAGAATTACTTTTAGGGTTTTAGCAAATTGTTTTTTCTTCATCCGTCGTTTGGTTTATATAACTTTAGATAGCCCTGGTGTATTCAAGTTTTTACCACTGGTCATCAGAACCTTTGGTTTTTGGGCCGGCTGCGTAGATGTCCATATACCACTAATAAGGGAGAATTCTATTGACTTTGGGATCAATCAGACCCGCCAAACGCCCTTTGACCTAGAGTTCGAATGCCTTGAGACTTCCTGCATATTTCGGAAACGATGCGTCGTAGAGCGAAACGGATGTTTATTTTTTCGTACACTTCTCCCTATAGACAAATATATAGGGGAATAAAAGTGTATGGTAAAGAGGACGTTACTCCCCGACTGACTGTATTTACAGGCTATTATTTATTATTACAGGCGCGCACACCGCGTGCTGGCGCTGATCGTGTTCAGTGCTGCCCTCTGGTGTGTGGCCATGTACACAGAGACCCCGGATGATATCGTCTACAACACCAAGAAGTAAATATGATGGAATATTATATAGCTAATAATGCAAAACCGAAACATAAATTGAAAAAAAAAAACAATAAGAGAGTAATTAATTCCATGCGTATAATCAGTTTGAATAATGCGATAGTTCTTTAGATGTCACGAATTCCGTCTATATGAATTTGAATAATTAGAATATTATTAAAATAATCAAAATAAAATGTTATAATTATGTGTTTTGATGTGAGTCGTGTGTGCAATTTATAGAAGAAAACCATTCTTTATAATCCCAATCCCCTGGTTAAGATGTGCATGTTATTTGTTTACAGAGGGATATTGGTTTGTGTCGTGGTGCTGTGTGTTCTCGGTGTGACACACATCCCTGACGGACCCTTCAGGCGGCCACACCCAGGTCAGTACAGTCAAAACTCATTTATCCGACATCTGAGTGACACAATACAGTCAAAACGCGTTTATCCGACATATCAGCAATACAGTCAAAATTCGCTTATTCAACATCTAGTGAAACGGTACAGTCAAAACTCGTTCACCCGACATCTCAGTGACGCAGTACAGTCGAAACCCGCTTATGTGAACTTCAGTAACTCAACTAATGGTTCAGTCAAAACTCACTTACCCAGTCTGTCGGTAAAAGTACGATGATAACTCAAAGCTCATAAAATACCTATCAGTAACATTTACAGTCTAAATTCATTTGACCGAAACTCCACTACAGTACAGTCAAGATTGGCTTATCTGCAATTCACTAACTTACGGGATAGTTTAGTAACAATACATTAAAAACCACTTATCAAATACTTCTGTCACAGTACAGTCAAAGCAGTATAAGTCAAAACTCCCGTATCCTGTTGTCCAATGTCCTGTCTTTCCAGCCTTCTGGAAGCTGTTGATGGTTCTCAGCGTCATCTATGAACTCGGACTGGTTTTTCTACTCTTCCAGGTATTACAAATATGCCAACTATTTGAAAACGTTCGAAAATGTACATTCTATTGCTCTCAGGTCATTCAGGCACATTTATAACAAAAGCTGCAATTTGGGAGAAACGATTGAGAAATTATGAATTGATCTCGCCATGTACGTGTCCTCATTTAGAACCCGGATGACGGCCGACAGCTGCTAAAGCACGTAGACCCCGAGCTGGGGGTGCCGTTGCCGGAGAAAAACTACGGAGGCAACTGTGCTATCTACGACAGTGAAAACCCAGCTGATCCCTGGCATAATGTCAAGGTACGAATACTCTTGTACTACAGCTACTTGTACATGTTACATACAAACGCGGTCGTTCTTTTGCAACTGCATTTTTTTGTCCCTCTCAATATTTCAGGATAAGATGGACGGCTTTGTAGCTGTTCACTTCTTTGGCTGGTGGCTGAAGGTTCGTTGTTGTTTTATTAATTTGGTATAAATTTGCAATGTCAATTTTCAATTAAAATGCTTCGAGAAAAAGTGTCTTGTGATCGATCTCTTCATTTCTCGACCCCCCACAGACGTTAGTACTACGCGACTACTGGATGTGTATGGTCATCAGTATTCTTTTTGAACTGCTCGAGTACACATTTGAACACCAGCTCCCGAACTTCAGCGAGTGTTGGTGGGATCACGTAAGTTTAAGTCTCTTCTGCGTTACACCTTTGTAGCCCATATCATGCAAATGCTGAACTTAAGGAAAAAGACGCATACTTTCCTTCTCTACACAGTGGTTTATGGACGCCCTGATTTGTAACGGAGCTGGAATTTACTTGGGCATGAAAACACTCAACTACCTATCCATGAAAACCTACTACTGGCGCAGCACTTGGAGTATCGAAACATACAGGTACAAAACGTTATGATAGCGATCATGGAATCATAGGGTACTCCTCGACATCATGATATCAGAGATAATCGTTTTAACAATATCACCACATTTACATTGAACGCACCTTAGAATTTCGGAGAATCGAAATATTGATCATTTATTTAGAGGCAAACTTGGCCGAGCCTTAAAGCAGTTCACGCCGTATTTCTGGACGGAGTTTGACTGGAGACCCACGTCCAGTCTGAAGAGATGGCTAGCTATGTTATGGCTCATCTTCATCGTAAGGACAGAAATTCAGCTTCTCTCTAGTTGTCAGTTATTATATACATGCACTGATTTTGTTTATCGTAAGATTAATTAAATATATCAAGCACGATATACCATTTACATGCACGATTGGGCATTCACTGTGTAAAAAAAATCAAGTACAGATAAAACTCATCAATCCGGACTCCCGAACGTTATGACATGTACCGTCCGGATAATCGAGTACTGGCTGTACCGTTGTATCTGACCACAGTTCCAGGTGGCTGAACTGAACACGTTTTACCTCAAGTTCACGATGTGGGTCCCTCCCCCTCACTTCCTCTGCCTGGGCCGCCTCGCCTTCTTCCTCCTCCTGGCCGCCGTGTCCTGTCGGGAGTACTTCCAGTTCATGGAGGATCCGTGAGTAGCGCATTTATAGTGTGATTGTAGTTTTGGATTTCTGGGATATGATATTAGCTTTGAATGTATATATTCTCCCTGGAGATGTTGAAATGGGAATACATGGGAATATGGACAATGAATGTCGCAATTATATATATGCATGTAGTCAATCTCATGTCAACTTGGTTCAGGAGTTGGACCAACATGTACACATTCAAGATCATTTCAACTGAAAATTCGTTCAAGAAAGTTCAAAACTTTGCGTTGCACATAGTACCCAAAAGTGATGCACACAATATTTGATTGAGCTCGATTTCAAAGGATCACTCTCCACTATATTTCAGTAACGTGACGAAGATGGGTACTCAGTTCTGGATGCATAACGCGATCGTCATAACGGAGTTGTTTATCACGATGAAGTATGACTGGGAAGTGATCACGAAGCCCCTCCCCAGACATATCATGCTGTGCTGGGTGGCCGGCATTGCGGCTCTAGTCGCCTGGACATTCTGGAACTTCTACTTCCACCGAATATTTCACCATTTGGAGCAGAAAATCAGAGAGAGGAAGCAACGCAAGGCACTGCTCAGGGGCCGCGCGGTGCATGACGGGATTAGCAGTGAAAGCGAGGCTGAGGACCACGTGATAACTGACGTCAGCAAAACTGGGAGAATAGATCAAAACGAAAACACTGACAAGAAACTGATGTGATGTAAAAATATGTAAGCGATATTTTTCACGATATAGGCCGGGTTTACCCGTCTGTGTCTATGCTGTTTTCAGTAGTTCGCTTATATGTTGCTGGACTTGCCTTTGCTGTTTGTTTTTATGGGATCATCGCTCGTGTGCACCGTAACACGCGTCTTGTGTTGCACATTTTCTGTAGATTGTCATATATTATAAATCAAGATTCGTGTCAACTGTGAGGAAAATATCAAGATTCTTGTTTGTATACAAGAATTTATTTGTTTTATACATTTGGTCATTAAATCTGAATAATAATTAGATAGGCCTACACACGCGCCAGTATTTTACGGTAATAAAATCTACACAAAATGCTTCGAAACCGTATAATTTAAATTGTTTAAACTGTTTCGCTTTTCATGACTTCCAGTTATTCTTCAGAAAAAAAAACATTATAAGAACATACATTATCATTACATACAAACATATGTATAAGTGTTTACATACATTTTTTTTATCCAACCAAAGTATTTCACTTAAGGTAGTCTGAATCTTAAGCATACACCCATATTGTACCATTGGAAAAATCGGTATTTTCACCCGTTGGTTTCCACCAACTTGGCCTTGGCATTGCTCAAAGAGCCATTCAGCTCATCTCAGCAACTCAACAAATTTGACTTAAAAAAAGCATTGCTCACATCGGGAACAGCTTTCTCGTGCAACTCTTTTTTGCGCAACTTGTGCAAGTCTTCCATTTCAGTAAAATGCAAGAGCACCAAATCAAATAATTAAGAGTCTCGTACATAGTATTAAAGAGCTACAAACCCTATATGAGTCTTTTGGACGATCAGTACTTTGAGCAATGTCAAGGCCATGTTGGTGGAAAAACAAA
This sequence comes from Terebella lapidaria, assembly GCA_949152475.1. Classification (NCBI taxonomy): domain Eukaryota; kingdom Metazoa; phylum Annelida; class Polychaeta; order Terebellida; family Terebellidae; genus Terebella; species Terebella lapidaria. Next base: position 38,261,946 of record OX424565.1, on the reverse strand, counting down.
GAGCGATAATACTTAATTCTCCAATGGTGCAATGGGTGTATTGCTGCAAATTTGATACACAACACTGGTTGTTCGTACATGTTATAAGCTCAGCTAGAGTATCCATGACGAAGTCCTTGATTGCATATCGGCCATGGGTGACATTATTTGTGAATCGTAAGTAATAGGCCTATACATGCACTTCAGATGTGTGACGTCATATGGCGGAGGAATACAACAGGATGGTAAACTAGTAAGTTGAAATAGTCCGATTGGTAGTAATCCTGTCCCAGCATCATAACGTTCCACAGAGTCTTGGAGGCTGGACCACGATGGTGATACGCATCCATTCTCATCTTGATTCTGTACGGGTTTAAGATTCAGTCGTTTACTTCAAAGAATATTCACAATGTTGAACTATAATGTTGAATGGACAATCCGTCAACTCCATGTCCCTATTGTATTTCCAAATTTTAATTAATACATCATTATTTATTCAAACCTCAAAGGGGAGAATTTGAGTCAAAACATATGAACCTACTCTTGCGTATGGGTTTCCCACATCACGTGGTACAACTATTCCTGGTACTGGGGCTGGAATGTTCTCAGAACCCTTGAAGTTGCCCAATCCACCGAACCGGCGAAGTTTCTCCGACTTGCGCCACTTGGCTCTTCTGTTTTGGAACCAGATCTGTCGCAATACATGCGGGACTTTCGTTTACGGGTGTCTTACGAAGCTTATAGCAATGATGCTTTTTTGTACATCATCTGTACAACTGGTCTGATCAGCTCAATCCTTACATAGGCAATTTTTAATAAGGTTTATAGGTCAACTACATGTACGATAACATCGCGTGGAATTCGCAGTTTTAGTAGTTCAAAAATATTTTCATATCATGTTTTTTATTGCCAATATAACAAAAAATGTAGAACTGATGATAATTAATAGGTTGATGTATAATGATATATGCTATTAATTTCTAGGACATGTAAGTATCCAATTTCACCTGTATGGTCGCCACAGGTAAGCCAGTTCTCCGAGCTATATTCTCTCGCGTGGCTGGAGTTGGATAATGAGACCAACCAAACTCCGATTCAAGCGTCTGTAGCTGATCGCGCGAAAACGTAGTCCGCTCACGTTTGCCTCGTGCTTCTGAAATCAGTATTGCGACTTACAACAGTTAGTTATTTTACCGGCAATTTATTGATATGAAAGCGTAAACATTTGTACTTATTCAATACAAAAGAAAAATTGAACCTTTACCACCTTTATTACGTGAGTCCATTTCGCCGACAAGGATCCCTTCTCCGGATGTAATGCTCTAAAATTTCACCCGTTCAGTGTCTCACTTGAACAATAAATAGCTTCGTTATATCTGATCCATGAGCCAGCTAGTGGAGCGTAATCAACGAAATGTAGCCAATGACTCGTCTGCATATTTCAGTGGTAAATAAATATACCTACATATACGTGTAAGAAGTATATTATTGTACATAATAAAACATTCGTGTAGATACTAGTATTGTGTCTCCTGCCTGTCAGGACAGTGTCGACGACAGGCCTAACAAATCACTCGTCGAAAAAAAATTGTTTGGACATTAGATATAATTTGAAGTAACGAAGTATTAATCTTGACCACGGCCAATCACTTAAGAATAGGCGTATCCAGCAGATATTATTGGATGATTTACTCTCACATCTTTGGGGTGGGGGGAGGGGAGGATTACACTATAATTAAATCATTAGCAAGCACTAACTGGTTATCACACGTGACCTCGAATCGAAATTTGCCCGGATACGGAAGTGCTCAGCAATTCACGTGGGTAATTTCGCGCGCGTCAGATGGTGAGATCATTTCATAGCGATAGACGAGAAGGCGGCAGGCATGCTCCAACAACGTATCGTGAGGACACATGGATGTGTTATGTTGGCTTATCAAGGGTACCAGATGTAATAGTTTGTTGTTGCCATTTTTCTTATATTAGGTCTTTCATTTGGGTCCAAATTTGTTGGTTTGTAGTCGTCGGGTGCGTATAAACATGATAAAATCACCACTTTAATAGGCACAATATTTATTTCCAAAATATACACACGAGAAAGGGCATACGGCTTTACAAAATGCGATATATATATTAATATATCAACAAAAATATATGTAAAACAATGAAATTCGTAGATATGTGTGAACAACAGATGAACGACACAGATTATAGTTGAGATTTCAGCACATCAAAACTTGAACGGAATGTTGAACGCAACTGTACGCAGGCTGAACGCGTTCTTAACAAAGAATCGTATCAAAATATTATTATAAATTAGCTGTTGCACGTTGATGTCCAAGATATTTGAGTTCCATTAACGTAGTTACATTTGCACCTGTATACACGTATGAACTCTTATGGGTCTCTGACTATACTTCTATACTTTGTACATGATCACAAGCCAAAACCATAAACTTGTGTATACAATGACTGACTGATGCAGAATAACATTGATATGATATCAAAACTACAGTAAAACTTCGAATAAATATGGTACTGTACATTCTTGTGATGGCTGCTAGTAAAAAAACTTATAATGTCAAGTCAATGATTTAGTTCAGGTATAGGCCTATGTGGCTACAAACGATGCATACCTAATACATAAATGGCATCTAAAGAAGAACAAACACCGCTCTACTTCATCTGGCAGCACTCTGCATTTTCTGTCTCTTCCTATCACGTTGCCAGACTTTTATCTTCTCCAAGAGCAGGAGGTCTACTCTGAGCTGGAGCTCGCTGAGGGGTTCTCCAGACTTGGGCGAGGTCCCGTGAACTCTGGCCCACTCTAAGAACGCTCTCTTGTCGTACGTGTGGCCGTCCTGGGCGATTACCGGGCACCTCATCACCTTGTTAGTCAGTGCGCACTTGTAGTCCGGCGGGATCTTGATGGTCTCTGCCGAGAACATGTCGTAATCAGGTGGCGTTTTGGCCGGGGTGACGAGACTGGAGTGGGATTTCTCTGCAATTTGTCCCGGAATCGAGTCTTTGGTCTCGTTCTCGACCTTGAACTTAGTCACGTGGTGGCGCATTCTCGGCGCGGACTTGACACGTGGCTTGGAATTTCCAGCATGTCTGTTGTTTTCTAGGACGGATAGTTTTGGCACGTGTGCACTGTAAGAACGGACTTTTGTTATTTTGTGTTTTGTGGTACTTTGACCGTCATCTAACGAATCGTCGAAATCGAGGCTATCACGTGACGAAAACATGCTGTCCACGCCCTCCTCACGTGACTGACTCACGTGACTTGCGGAGGAGTTCAATGTTGCCTGAGAGCACGTGAGTCCGCTGTCCAGAGTGCCACACACACTGGACATAGACTCCGTGTCTAGGCTGTCACCCACGGTCGTCTCAAGAGGCCCACTCAAGTGGAACCCACCTAGTGCTGTCGACGTTCGTTGTGTCTCTTGTTTTACATCATTAGAACCTCGAGTGACGTCATAATTTCTCGACTCCGTGCACAGCTGGTCACTTTGAGATCCATCATCAGGCATTGGGCTGATCTTTGATGATCGGAGGCGGAACCAAGGAATCTCATCAGATTTCATTGTGGCAGGTGTTGTCATGGGGACAGATTTTGTGTTGTTGCCGTACTGCGCCTTGGGTTCAGTTCTGGATTCTGTGTGACCGAAGCTGGTCTCTCGGGACTCGATACCGCCAGCTGAGCCTAAATCCGCGGTTGGGCGGCTCCGTCTGACCGGACCGACTTCGACCTTCTGTAACACAGACAAAAATATGGACATATTGGCTTATGCTTGGTCATTCCTTGAATAATTGAAGAATAGTCTGTAGGTAAGTTTATTGAAATTGGTGAGTTGAGAAAGCACCATAAGTATGATACCTGGAGACCACGTGGCTTCTCTCTGTCGTTAATTGGTCCATACGGCTGGTCACGTGGACTTTGTGTTTCCGCGTCTCTGACTCGTCGTCTGCGAGACCAGAGAAAGACATATATTTACATGTGATATTCCAGACCAGACGGTTGTATGCATAATCAAGCACAGTTTTCATACTAGCTACACCTGTTTAAATACCACAAATGTTTTTTACACGTGAAGGTGTAAACACTGTGAAGGAATGTACCTTGGTCTGACGTATTTGATGAAGTAGATCACCAGAAGAACTATGATGGCGGCAACCAGAACACTGATAATCACCGACAACCTGACTGTCCAAGTCCACGACAGGAGGCGCTTTACTGCCACCACTGCAACGAATAGGAAATGACACTCAGGAAGCCATGACAACGGACATGAGATATAAGGAGGTCTGACATGGCCTACAACAAGCTGGAAAAGGCCACTTAACGGCAGATGCAGCTAGCTGGTTGTAGTACAAAGTTACGTAGACATATAAAACTATGTGGCTACCATTCAGGGCTATTGTTTGCACTGCTGTAAGTCACTCATATAGAGACTACCTACTTTGCTGAGTACTGGGGTCTTCAAACGCCCTCGCTTCCACTGTGATGTAGCCGTTGTCATGGGAACGTCCATCACGTGCTCTATATTCTAGCCGTATCTCCGACGTGTGAGTCTCCAGACTCCACACCCCACCTTAGAATGTAAACATTCAGGAGATTTACCAATTTTCTAAAATTCTTGAAATTTCCCAGCGACACTCGAAGGCGACATCATCTTTTTTTAAATTTGTAAAGTAGAAATTCTGAACATACCACCAAAGATCGGTATGAGCTCCAACTCCGTGTCTTGTCGAGAATCAGGCTCAGTCAGCACCCAGTCAGAGTAACGCCAGTGGTCGAAACCTGCGTTTGAAAAAAGTTGATCTATAGTAGCTATCTACACGTGCGTTTTAGGTAAATTTTTGTAAAATTTGGTAAAATTGATGTACATGTATCACTGAATAAATTTACCTATGAATGTCAAGACGATGTAGCGTTCCCCAGGAGCCACGAGGATCCATGGACACGTGACGTCAACCGGAAATGTTATGTTTGTGGCTTGCTCCACTTTCACTTTATTGAAACACACAGGCCCTGCTATGGTCGAGAGCGGTAAGAAATGATCAGACCGAGCACCACTGTATGTCAAGTATGTTTCTTGCAACGAAAGTAATTATGAATATAAACAATGAATTATATACGTCAAGTATTTCTTGTTAAATAGAATCGAACATAAATCAGCTTATATAAACGCTCACCTGAGGAAGTGTCAGTCGCGTGTGTTGTCATCTCGTCTTGCTCCATTGCTGTCGTGATTTCAGACTCGAGTTCTGGGGCGTTATTCTTGTCCGCCACTGGCACTAGTGTGATATCACTTCCCGAGGTGTGCTGGGCCACAACCGAGGTTTGAGCCTCGTTCTCAACCTCGTCTATGACGTCACCTTTCCCGCCCAGGTCCCACGTGTTACCCGTGTCCTCGGGAAAGTACTCGTAGTATTCATAGTAATCAACATCCCATTGCCCAAACACGTGGCCGCGAACTGCCGTGGTGACGTCACTGGGTGAAGTAGTTGTATATGTCTCAATTTCCATTAGTGTTGTTGTGTCTGTGTCCGTCTCATAGGCAGTGTCTGTTGTTGGGGCCATCACGTGCGTTGTTGTTGGCACCGGGAGTCGCTTGGTCGCTGATTGGTCCGCGCTGAAGTCTGTGAGCGAGTCTGCTGCAGATCTAGGTACTGTGGGGAAGCCTTCCAATGCTGCAAATGTTGGTTCCATCATAGTGTTGTTGTGTGCTTTGAGATTGATAGATGTGTTAGGTACAGATGTTGTGATTGGTTCCACTTCCTCAATTGATGCCTTGTTGGTACCGACAGTTTGTGTTACTAACTCGTCCACATATATTCCAGTGGAAATGTCCACGAGGAATTGTTCAGTTCTTCCACGAGACGTGGATAATGTTGGCTGACTGGATATTCCGTCTCTCGGATAAGTTACATGTGAATCCGTTTCGGATCTAGTTGTTGTAAAACTTGTATCAGTTCTCGCGTGTTGACTTGGCATGCCAAACATACCCGTTGACAATTTATCGGAAATATCAAGTGGCCTTATCGTGCCTTGTGTTGCTGATGTTGTCGTTGTATCAACATCAAGTGTGAAATCATCTGTATTGAGAATGTCTGCATGGCGAGTCTCTTCGACTGTGACAGCATCCGTAGTCGGATGAATCCTATTATCTGCTGTGAAATCGTCGTCATCGTTTGTGACTGTCTGGTACCATTCGGACGTGTGTTGACTTTCTATAGTCGCATCGTGGGATTTTGCTGAAATTGAGCGTGTAGAACTATGTGTGAATTCCTCTGACGTTTCTTGAGCTGATATTGTGAAGTCTGTTGTGTCTTCTATGTGTGGTAGAATTGTTTTATCCCCAATCACTTGCGTGGCCATAATTCCTCTCCTTGGTTCAGAACTCAACTCGCCTTCAGAAGTGACTTCTGAATTTGGCAGAACTGTGAGATCCTCAAAAGGCGCTCCTTGGGTGACCATAATTCCTCTCCTTGGTTCAAAACTCAACTCGTCTTCAGAAGTGACTTCTGAATGTGGCAGAACTGTGAGATCCTCAAAAGGCGCTCCTTGGGTGACCATAATTCCTCTCCTTGGTTCAAAACTCAACTCGTCTTCAGAAGTGACTTCTGAATGTGGCAGAACTGTGATATCCTCAAATGACGTCCTTTGGGTGACTGTAATTCCTGTCCTTGGTTCAGACCTCGACTTGCCTTCAGCAGTGTAGAGTGCTGTGTCTGTTTCATACGTGAATTCGTTGGCACTTGTTGTTTGGCTTAAGCGAAATGGAGTAGTTTCATACGTATCTTCCCTGTCTCTGCCTCTCGTACTAGCCTCTTCTATCAACAGAAGCATGGCAGCACCTGTAATGTGTCCCGTATGGCGAATAGCAGGAGCGTCAGTGGCTTCAGCAGCTGTGACTTCACTGGAAATCGTCAGTTCTGATGTAATTCCTGTGGTCTCACGCATCATAGTCATCGTGGTAGCACTGCCCATGTCCATTTGTAATTCTTCCGATTTGGGGGTCGGCAAAGGAATAGCAGATGTATGATTATGCCCGCCACCCTCGAGAATCCCATTTGTCTCGTGTGCCAGCGGATCCAGCATAACTTCTGTCCTGGTGGACATGTCTTGGTGTACTCCTTCTGACAGTGTGGGGGTTGCATCAGTGAAGTCATTGCTTTCCGTGGAGACATATGGAGGTTGTTTGCCACTCGGAAAGTTGACATGCACACTGTCTCCAGATAGTGTTGGGGCATCAGTCTCTGGCTCCGTTGATATGGTAATGTGATCCCCACGTACAAAACCAGTGTCAGGCAATTCCTGATTATTTACAACAGATTTAGTTGTGCCACTGAACGAAGATGGCGTGCCAACATCTTCTGATACACGCACAATGGTATCTATCTCTTTAATAGGGTCACTCGACATTTCAGTATCTGGTAGACTCGCTGTGAAATCACGTACTCGTTCATCTGTTTGACTACTTTCAGTCACATGGTTATCTGAGTGGTCGGCAGGTGGCGCACCTGTAGTTCCACCGTGGACCATCACTGGAGGAATCCTCGAGTCTTCTGTGGCATTCACCAATGTTCCCATCAGTAGTTCAACGGATTGGCCGGTGGTTCTAACCTCAGTTTCATCTTCCGTGCCAGACTTCTGAGAGTTTGCATCCAACGAGGTTATGCTTGTTGTGGTTTGAGCCAGCATGCCTTTCACATCAGAATCAACACGATCATCTCTTGTTGTGAGTCCATCTTCAGAGTTGCCATAAGGCGTTGTGACTCTACTCTCCACTGAAAGGCGAAAGTATTTTCTAGCGTTCGCTGGTAGCTCCGATATGATGTCTGTTCTATGAACATCGTTGGACGTTGTCGTACTTTGAGTACCTGGTGTTGTTACACCTGTATTGGCAATTTTCCCTGGTAAATGTGGCTTTGTTCCATCGAACAACTCTGGAGGAACAGCTTGACCAGTGGATGTCTCATGTTGTTCACCCTCTGTTTGATCAAGCCAGTTCCACAAGTCGTTAGGATCACTACTATCTGTCTCATTGTCCCCATAGTCATAGTACTCATAAATGTATCGGGGGGTTTCCCCGTAAAGATTCCAATCATTATAGTCAAACTCAACCTGGGAGGAACCATCTGGCAATGACCCCTTAACTTTTCCCTCTACAGCTTCAGGAAGCTCATCGACTGGCACAGGATCCTCATCCGCCTGCCTGGTTCTCTCGTACAACTCCTCCTCATTCTCCAGCTCTGAGTGTTTGTCGTTATCCTCGAAGTTCAAGGAGATTCCGGGCGCGTCGCTCTCACTCAGTGTCCGCGGTAGCACCACGCCATCTAGGTCCAGGTCCGGGAGGCGATCTCCTAACTCGGTCGTGGAGTCTGAGTTCCCTAGATCTTCCTTAGCTGGGGTTGTTCCAGCGGCTTCTGTTGTAGTGGTTACTGGTGCATCGCTGTACGCCGCTAAAAATGGTGGTGATTGTATTCTTGATATAGGTGATCCATGTAACATGAGCAGTTCATACAGGCCTACGTATTACATTATATAGCATGAATTTTGGAATACCATTGATGTTGAGGTGGCACAAAATAATTTTCTTCTGTTGTTTTTATCTGATGTTATGCATTGTAGCATACATGTAATAATGCTACTGAAGTAAAAAAAAAAAAACACTTACCACAGATGATGTTTCGGTCTGGATGGCTGTAACAGTCGTGTATAGTGGTTAGGGTGGTCCCGTGGAGGGGAACCACCTCCCAGCGGTGTTCCACACACTCCGAGAGGCAGCGCTCCCAGCCTTGGGGAATATAGGGTACGTAGGCCTAATTGTATGTGAATATTTCTTTTGTCTTGACTTCATGAAATACATGTAATTTATACTCATGGATGTAAAATGAGGACTTACTCGATATATTATAATAAAACGTATGCTGATGCTGTTAGATTGTGATATTATGCATGACATTGGACCTATTTCAGTTTATACTATGATTTTATCCAACTGCTGGTAGCATTTTACCTTGGCACCTTGCTGGTGTCTGATATTTCGGGTCTGTCAAGCTCCAGAAGTCATGTTCCCGTCTCTCGCTGGTGCCTCCGTAACCATGGAAATATGCAAATCCGAGAGATTTGCATATGACGTCAGCAGTTTGAGTGGTGACGTCACGCATGCACACAGTATACCATTCACCGTCAGATGACAGGACCTTGGCTTTGAACGATCCGGACTGGGAGATATCCTGGGCGGTGGTTATATCCGGGTTTGTACGCAGTGGGGAATCCCCGGGACATTCTGGACAGAATTATGTGATGAAGATCAGATAGAGTACTAATATCTTATCACGCAATATTGTCATTATCAGGTCCCTCAATGAGTGGCTGATGAAAATGTTCTAGTTATAAAATTTAATAATGGGAGTCTAATGAAATTGTTACCTAATACATGTATATATTGGATGCATCCAGATTACTCAACCTTTCATTGTCATTCATTTACGTTGCCGGGACATTTGTCATAAAATATAAAAATACTACTAGACAATCTCAGACAATTTTTACTAACAGCATAAATCGATTTATACGGTCAGTTACATCACATCGCTTACAGTTGGCGTGTCAACGGGCATGTCACTTTATGGCTCGCGGTGTGCGTTATTTCCTGTTATCATGGTTACTGACGTTATGTCGCATGTCTACACCAGCCCCCTCCCCCCCCCCCCCCCCTTGTCGCCCCAATCATCTGCCCCTAATGCCATTCCCTACAAGTAGACAGCACCCATCTCTCCATATTACCCGTAATGGAGCAGTGCGGCTCCTCACGTGCTCAGAGATGTACCGCCGGGGGGACGGACCGCAATCTCCACCCAGTGCTTACCTCTCGTGTTATTTGCTGCTAGGCAACCGCGGCAAAACACGAGCGTTGTCAGGGCGACTACTGTAATCAGTATACAGGTGAGCTTTGCGTGGCACCGCGGCGGCTCCATAGGGAAGGTTGGCGGGGGCTGCACTAGACGCCGTGTGAGTTCTTGTTATCGGTGCCTCTCAGTGAGCATCATAGTGTCCCTTTCATCTTTACCGAGGTATGTCCCACTCTGTTATCGGCACGTCCAGCTGGAATATGATGAGGGGGAAAAGAGTCGTACGATTCACACGAATAAAGCCTCGTGCATGGATAGTTTTATTCCGTATTGATTACCAGTAGTGGAGGTAATATAGACAAGTCTTCGTTGCCATGGTAATTGATTCCAGTTAATCGTCGACAAATTATTTATTGCCTTTTCTGAAGGTGAGATACAGGTAGAATAGTTATGAGAAAAAAATAATCCCAAAACGATTTACTTTATTTGAATGCAAATTTGTCGTAGTGTTTTCAGTAAAACGGTTGAAATTTTGTCAGATTACTTTATCAAAGTTGTTTTTATAAATGGATTTTTTTTTCAACACTTACCGCCGTGTTCCTGGATGCTAGTAGGAAAGATTCACAAACACATTCCGTCTATCGAAATCTACCTCATTCCCGATTTCAAAATCCTTTTTTTTTCGACAATCAACTGAACTGCTATATATCCATGTTGATTCTTCCACAATCATTCACAAAAGAACGACACCGTGTTTATTGTCCCCCGTCCTTTGTGCGTGAAGCGATCAGTGATTATATATCAGTGATATGTGCAGCACGTCACATCCTTGACACGCTGAGGATACCGGCCTCAACGGGAGGGGAACAGGGGAAGATCGTATCCTATATCCCTCTATTATTGTCGCCGATATATGTATTATTAGGTGTATTAGTGTTACATGCCTGTGGGCAGATTTACCGTCTATATATGTATCATTGGATACTATCTGTCCACGTTGCCGCCTCCTTGGCTCTCTCCACAAAGGGCGGCAATATGTCCCTCCATCCACGGATAAAATTAAAACGGCCTCTACTGGCAGCTTTTTACACTGTCAATATTTGTGGAGTATCTATGAAAAGTCCAATTTGTCGCCTCGTAAATCGCCATATCCATAACTTGACAGTTTTTGTCCGCTGCCAATATCCCGCCGACGACTCGTCCCTCTCAAACTGCCATCTCGCTGACAGGGGCTGATCAGAGTAGGACATCGCGCACCCGCCGGGAGACGGGGAGAAGGGGGGTGGTAGATGTAGGGAGCGGGGTGTGTCCTCAGGTCTTTGTGAAGGGAATACTCCCCGCAGGGTAAGTAATTAGGAGAATACAGTTATAGGCGTGTGTCTGCATTGGCAGTGATTACGGGCAGTGTATTTGTAGATTTGTTACCATTTACGCGGGGTATTGAGGAGCGAAGCATGCAGGGGGGAGGGAGCGGGAAAGGGGGTGTCTCTCACGACTACGCACACAATTGGTGGAGAATACGCAGAATCTTGTTTTGGGAATTCTATGATGTAATAATTAAAAGCAACGCTCTGTACCGCTGCAAGTCAGAACTGCCAGGACAATGGGCATCAGTCCAACGATGTTATACGTTTATGGAACCTTAACTATCTTGTCCTAATCTTAGGTTCCAAATTATAAATCGTATCAGATAGCAAATATTCTCATAACCGTCCAAGTGGCAGTTTCTGGGAAAGCCATTTCCTATTCGCACAAAACAGGAAATACGAAGTAACACGTTTAGCTATATTTTTATTTTATAATCCATGGTACATTACAAATACAGTCTAATTAAAGACGATGGTTAATTTCCCCTCTGGCGAGAACGGACGACCAACCACGTGATCAGATCGTATTCCGACACGAGATTTTCACGGCAACACTAAACATACAGATGATTATTCCAGTCTGATCAGGCATTTCTGGCTATTCATTATAGAAAAGCAGATGATTTAACATTGTGAATAGTTGTCATCACATAGGCTAGTACCTACCTACGTGAAAAAATATGGTATGCCTGTTATTATCATAGTATTATGTATGGAATCATTCCAGTGAAAACGTGTCATAATTTGATGAATGTGAACTTGTGATAACTAACATCTTCCTGGGTCAAATCTGGTCAAGCAGATGTCTTTCTGCCGTCGGTCATAATGTCGCCCATTCAACTTTGCAAGGGTCTTTGGCGGTAACGATTTTGTTGCGTTGCGATTCTCGCACGCTGAATTAGCCTTTGAAGGGCGATGGTAATTGTTCATATACAATTATGAATGCCATAGGCAATATTAAGTTAATATTACGAAGTTGATTCCAGTGTCTATTTTAATGAGAAGCCCTCGGTATAAATAAATATGGTAAAAATGGGAGAACAATATGTATACAAACAAATTTAAGAAAATAACAAATTGTCTGCGAAAAAAAAACTGAATGACAAAGCCAAAGATACATGCAATTTTCGACATACCATCTGAAGTTCAATAACTCTTGATAACATACTTTCACCATTCAACCTATTCTCAGACAGGATGACATTATCTCTTTCATCTGGGGCTCTGTCTAGGACGATGGCCTACATTGGCTTTAAATATTCATGAGTACAAGACATATACATAAAAATTTCCGGCATCATCTTTTTGGAATCACATCTTATAGAATTCAGATGCATTCAAGCGAAGTAGCCTAGTTAAGGTATAAGCATACAACTCCCACGCGATCTTATTATTTGTACCGAGGCACACATTCTTATCTAGGACAGTGGCACAATTGACCTTGCAAGCTGTCAAAACTACTTTATCGCAAGGCCTTTCACAAGACATGAATTGTATGTAATATTACCATTAGGGCCTAATGAAAACCACTAATTTTAATGTATAGAAAATTATGTTGATTCGTTTGAGTGATTTATATTTTGAGTTTTATAATATCAAGACGATGACTTCTATTGAAAAAAATCTTTAAAATATAACTTGGAACTGTGAAATCTCAACTCAAACTGGATGTCTTGAATCTGAGCAAATACGGACCTCGATCACTTTATATGCAAAAGATAGTATTATTTCTGCATTTTGGGATCAGGTTATTACTGCATTTCGGTATGAGAAGAAAGGGTCCCATGTATTTTAACGGAACATAATGACATAGTTATACGATTCGATAAATATATACACTCGAACACGAACAATTTGTAATGAATTTCTCGCTCGAATCCCATGTGTTTATTCATTCTTTGGAATTATATGACGATCCTTTCTATCGTCGCTAAACCATGGGTAAAAATGAATATGATGTACATAGGCCTACACAATATTGCATACGTTGGAAACAGTGTTTAAAATGAATGTAACGTATAGGTCTACACAATATTGCATACGTTGGAAACCATGTTCAAAATGAATGTGACGTATATAGGCCTACACAATATTGCATACGTTGGAAACCATGTTCAAAATGAATGTGACGTATATAGGCCTACACAATATTGCATACGTTGGAAACCATGTTCAAAATGAATGTGACGTATAGGCCTACACAATATTGCATACGTTGGAAACCATGTATAACTGGAAGCTTGACATCATAACACGTGGAAAAAGTGTTTAAATGCCTCCGATACACATATGCCTGGTACAAATGGGGCAAATATGGGGCAAATATCAAAAATAGAAATACTACTTGTCACTAGAGGGATGTGAATGATGATAGTGTACCTACTCACACCCACAACACAAGACGAAGGCGATTCCCGTAGTAACGATTAATTTGCATACGAATATATATCAGAACATCATACAAGTTGGGTAAAACCCAGCATCATGTTCTCTGTCGGCCGCGTGTATAAAGGTCCCTGTCCTCTGACGGGCTGACAATCCGGAGATCAGGGAGTCACAGGGACCCCAGAAGCGATATAGCTAGAGCCGACCAGTTGTCTGCCAAGACGCCAACACACACAAAAGTCACGCCAACCGACAGCTGAGACACCGACACACACCAAACCGAGACAAACGCACAGGCACCGACCGACAGTCAGTGACAGCCGAGGCACCAACCGAGATTTCTCTAGCTACATTGACGTCAGATTGTAAGTACATACTTATTACGTCTACCGATCATAACACATTTGATCAAAGTGCGGGTGACCTCCAAGCACAATATTTGAACTTCAAGCACCGTTTTTTTGGTCATTCTTGTGAATTTTTAGTTTTCACAGCATAAATAGAGCTGATAATTTTAGCGATCTTTAAATACATAATTATTTACGATGATGAGGACTCAAAGCGTCAGGCATACGGTTACTTTGGGCTGTATGTACATGTATAGAAAATTGACAGCAACATACGATCGAGGATATCTCGGGAATGTATTGTATGTTCATATATCACCTTTCGGCAGATAAAATTTGCATACGATGCACAGTGATGTCGGGAGGGAGGGGGGAGGGGGGGGGGTTGTTCAGCGATAGTTCTGTCTGCAATCGCCAGCTGGCAGAATTTTTTGATGGGTTCAATATAGTTTAACCGCCAGAATTTACAAATTGATCCAACCATCGTAAACGAAGTTATGGCCAACATTCATATGAGGTTTCAGGCTGAAATTGACTCTAGCACTCAATTGTATGTGTGTTTTATTTATTCACGAAAGTATTTGGCTCATGTGCAGTCACAATTTCGCGATACAACGGAAGTGCCATTTACAAATTTGCATCATACTCTGAGTGTATTTCAAAAGCATAACGAATGAAAGCAGACCGAATGATTTGGGGCTGTGTTGACGACATCGAATGTGCGAAAGCTGCAGGGAGATTATAGGTCATAACAAAATAATGTTTAATATACATCCTATTGGTTCAAATAATGGACAGCACAATAAAAAAAATTAGCCCAAGGGCTAAGGAAGGTTACCGGACAATATTTATTTTAGATATTAGCCATTTTGTCCGTGACCTTGAAAATAAGGTCATTGGTCAATTCAAGGCCACAAGAATGTTAAGCATATATCATTTCTAGTATGCCTATAATTGATTCATAAGCTGTGAAGTCGATATTAGGTGATATATTAGCCATTATGTACTCTGACCTTGAAAATGAGGTCAAAGATCAAGATCAAGGTCATGAGAATATTTAGCATATATCATTTCCTCTATGATCGCAATTGATCACTAAGCTGTAAAGTCGATAATAAGCGAGATATTAGCCATTTTGTGCTCTTACCCAGAAAATATGGTCAAAGGTCAAATTCAAGGTCATGAGAATATGCAGCATATATCATTTTCTACTGTTCATTATGGATTCCCAAGCTTTAGTCGACAAAAAGTGAGATATTAAGCATTTTGTGCTCTGACCTTGAAAATAAGGTCAAGTTCAAGGTCATGAGAATACCAGCATATATATTATCATTTTCTATATGTCCACAAGTGATTACTAGGCTGTGAGGTCGATAATAAGTGAGGTATTAGCCATTTTTGGCTTTGACCTTGAAAATGAGGTCAAAGCTCAAATTCAGGTTCATGACAATAATCAATATATATCAGTTCCTATTTGTGCACAATTGCTTCCTAAGCTGTGAAGTCGATAATAAGCGAGATATTCACTATTTTGTGCTCTGACCATGAAGATAAGGTCGAAGGTCAAATTCAATTTCATGAGAATATTCAGTATATATCGTTTACTATATGTTCACAATTGATTATTCAGTTGTAAAGTTGATAATAAGAGAGATATTAGCCATTTTGTGCTCTGACCCTGAAAATGAGGTCAAAGGTCAAATTCAATGTCATGACAATATTCGGTATATATTGTTTACTATATGTTCACAACTGATTCCTACACTGTAAAGTTGATAATTAGCAAGATATTAGCCATTTCATGCTCTGACCTTGAAAATGAGGTCAAAGGTCAAGTTCAAGGTCACGACAAGATTCAGTTTATATCATTTCCCATATGTGCACATTTGATCCTAAGCTGTAAAGTCGACAATAAGCGAGATATTAACCATTTTTTGCTCTGACCTTGAAAATGAGGTCAAAGGCCAAGTTCAAGGTCATGACAATATTCAGCATATATCACTTCCTGTATGTTCCCAATAATTTGTAAGCTGTAAAGTAGATAATAAGCGAGATTTTAGCCATTTTATGCTCTGACCTTGAAAATGAGGTCAAAGGTCAAATTCAAGGTAACGAAACTATTCAGCAAACATGCTTTCCTATATGTCCGCAATTGATTCCTAGTTTCTAGTCGCAATATTAGGTGAGATTTTAGCAATAATGTGTCCCATTATAAAGCATAGGAGAATTTAACATTGGAAAGTCCTATTTGGGCCAAGTTTGGGCCAAAGTGGTCCATTTTGAGCCATTCAAACGCAACGAAACTTATACACATCACAGAGGTAAATATGAGGAGTGCTATGTATCAAAAAGAAAAAAAAGTTACTGAACAGTTTTGAGAAAATGGCTGCCAAAGTCCAAATCAGGCATTTTTCGTCGAAAACGGCCGCCATTTTGAAAAAAAAATGCGGAAATAAAAAAACTAAAAAAAGATCTTTCCTGGATATATTTTAGGTATTTCTTTGCAAAAATTCAGAAAGATTCGACTGTAAACTTCAAAGATAAAAATGTGAACGGACGGACGAACGGATGGCTAGACGGACGGCTAGACGGACGGACGCAATGCCATGGCAATAGGTTATCGGCCCAAAGGTCTGGTAACCTAAAATTGTATTCCGTCTTACACCACTTTCAAACCATGATCGCTATACACCAACGTTCATTTGTATCCGTCCCCTGCCTTCTAAGTTTTTCTATTGATAGATCATGATTTGAACATCTGAATCGTAAGGCTATGTGGTGTTTCCAATACAAATCTACAGATAAGTAGTATTCGAATTCCAAGTTGTTTTTATATGTACTACACATAAGGAAATTTTTGAATTCTGAAGCTTCATCATGCCAAATCTGTGAACTCATGTCTGTTAATCGTTGTTTGAAGTTGAATAAGAATAAATCAACGTTCCCCACATTCTGCTGAAGCCAAACAGAGCCGAAACCGCTGCAACGTCGAATTTCAGACGTCCAAATATATTCACCACTATCATGATTTTTCATCATCATTATAAATTTCTTACCGTTATGCTATTTTCATGTACAATTATTAAATTCTAGTAACTGAATGACAACGTAATTGCTTTTCACCAGGAAGCACGAAGATGACGAATGAAGCAGATGCAACAACAAAAAACAACGAAGACAGCAAACCGGATCCGAAGATGGAAGACGAAGCGACCAACAAAGAAGACAGCAAACCGGATCCGAAGGAAGAAGACAAACCATCCGACAAAGAGGACAGCAAACCGGATCCGAAGAAGGAAGACGAAGCATCCGACAAAGAAGACAGCAAACCTGATCCGAAGGAAGAAGAACCATCCAACAAAGAAGACAGCAAACCCGATCCGAAGAAGGAAGACGAAGCGTCCGACAAAGAAGACAGCAAACCAGATCCGAAGATGGAAGACGAAGCGTCCAACAAAGAAGACAGCAAACCGGATGCGAAGAAAGAAGACGAACCATCCGACAAAGAAGACAGCAAACCGGATCCGAAGAAGGAAGACGAAGCATCCGACAAAGAAGACAGCAAACCTGATCCGAAGAAGGAAAACGAAATGTCCGACAAACAAGACAGCAAATCGGAACCGAAAGAAGAAAAACCATCCGACAAAGATGACAGCAAACCGGATCCGAAGAAGGAAGGCGAAGCGTCCAACAAAGAAGACAGCAAACCGGAATCGAAGAAAGAAGAAGAACCGTCTGACAAAGAAGACAGCAAACCGGATCCGAAGATGGAAGACGAAGCGTCCAACAAAGAAGACAGCAAACCGGATGCGGAGAAAGAAGACGAACCATCCGACAAAGAAGACAGCAAACCGGATCCGAAGAAGGAAGACGAAGCATCCGACAAAGAAGACAGCAAACCTGATCCAAAGGAGAAAGAGCCATCCGACAAAGAAGACAACAAACCGGATCCGAACAAGAACGGCAAAGATGACGGCAAAGCAGGCAAGCCGAAATTTAATGAACTGGATGACATCAAAGAAGCCCTGGACAGAATAGGAGGAGCAAGCGAACACAACAAGGAGGCACTAGACTACGTGAAGGAAAAACTAGACAAGGAACCCGGTCACCTGGAGAAAGTGCTCCCCGCACTCAGAAACGTCAGTAAATCCATCCCTGACTTGATGAGCAACGATCCAAAGAAGATCTTCGTCGGGGTGATTGATACGATAGGAGCTCTAGCTCCGCTGGCTGGTCCAGAAGGCGAGATCATCTCTGTGGTTCTGTCCTTCGTCACGCCGTTATTCGGCGGATCCAGCGGCCCGAGCGTTTCTGAGGTTGTGAAGGAAGTTATTGACAAGGCGCTGACCGAGTATAAAGCGGAGGACTTGCGAGCAGAGTTGGAAGGAGTGGCGACCGACTTTCGTAACTCAGCTGCATATCTGGAAGCCATTCAAGGCAAACGCCTGACCTACCATGAGATCGATCAACTAATGACGAATGTGCCAATCTACCAGGGCGTGCACTACCTTGGCAAGGTGTCCAGCTACATCCATACCGAATCGGAGAAGAAGGAGAACAAACACGAAGGTGACGCGAGGAGAGTTCTGACGTTCCTGAATCTGTACATCCAGCTGACCTTGACGAGACAGATGCTGCTAACCCAGATGTGTGAGATCGTCATTCTCTCCAAGACAGCTGAGCATACGGTCACTGGAATCACAGCTCAGCTGAAAGCCCAGCACGGCGACTGTGAGAAGGCAGTCCAGTTTCTCATCCACCCCACGGTCACACAGGCATTCTACGCCTCCATGCTGTGTGCCCATCCAGATGATTGGCCCGCTGTCAGACCGTACTACAAAGACATCAACCGCATGCATGGAGACGGCGTATACCACATCAGTCCGAGAGAGTGGCCACATTGGTACATCTCCTGCAATCCCAGTGCTGTCCAGCCATGGTTGGCTTCTGAAGGCAATAACTCCAAAACCAATCTGACTCTCCAGCGCGTAGACCCTGAAGATAACCTCGGGTACTGGTACATTTCCAACGGCGGCACCAACTTCTTCAACGAAAGCAAGCAGTTTTCAGGAAAGCCAATGGAGGCTGCTACTCATTGGAAAATCATCCTCACTAAAGAAGGTAAATTACTGGTAAACAAGGAACACCCCTGTCGGTTTGTCCAGATGGAGGACAACTGGATTGAAGATTCGCACTTCATAGGCAAGGAGGGCAACCCGGGAAAAACAGGTTTCTGGCATGTCAAGCCGGCCAATTGAACATACACCGAGCAATGAAGATTGGAATCAATTTTGACCAACAATACAATACCTGCAATTCGTTTAGCTTCATACAGAACGATATAATGACATGCATGTAATCTGGTTCCTACTTCAGAAATGGAACTGGTACATTTGGCCGCAGTATTAATACAGTAGCTCAAAAAAGCAGCTCAGCTAATTATCTCAAAATGTATCTGATCATTGTACCCATTTGTTGTTTTGAGAGTGCGATTATTTTCAATGCTACTCGAGCGATATTTGATAGTTGTGTTGTGAAAATAAACTTTTTTTTCAAATTTTCATAGTTTGTTTGAGTAGATCTCTGTCCCGATTGATCTAGTCTATACACACCACAAGTCGATCTTAGGAAGTGACTTCGCGTTCAGAAATTATCCGGAAAATTCCATTAGTCTTCAGATTACTAGTATACATTGGTGTCAAGTTTATGTGTCACATAAACAACATGAAACTAAGAATTTTCGACATATTCGTGTAAAACAAACAAGATGCATCAGTATACATCAACACAGACAAATCCCTCACCAATATACAGGGTGGCCCAAAAAAACCCAACCGAAATAAAAACTCATTCCTGTGGTGTGTCACACCAGTCTGGTGTGTCAAACTCATTCAAAATGGAAGAAATTAATGAATAAGTAAATACACACCGTCTCTGATATAACATTTGACTTCCAATGACAGTAAAGTTCAGTAAACAATGTGTTCGAAGTGTTCGGCCATAATCTCGCCGCCTGATGTTATCCGTCAAATTGCTCAAGAGATCGTTATCGAGAACAAAAACGATGATTTGCTGATATTATTCTTCAGTTTCTGGATGGTTCTTGGTACTGGATGTCCAGTTGATGCTGGGACTATTGTCTCCCTCAAAGGGCACACTCTTATGATATTTTTCAACAACAAAAACTTTATCTTCAACACTGAGTTTCCTGCTGATTCAGCATTTTGGAATTGTACGACTGAGAACCTATATAGAATGATTAAAACTTACCTATAACCATAAGTTTTCATGAAAACATTTTGTGCAACATCATAATGGAGGTGTATATTTATGGATAGACCACTTTTTGTTGCCCAAGATCGATTTGTATGACACAATATCATTCACTTGAGGTAGTATCTTTCGGTTAGGTTTGTTCTGGGCCACCCTGTACTTTGACATGTGCCCCTCTGGGACAGGTCGCGCCGCTGACAACAATCGGCGGGTTGGTCGATTCTTACTTTATCTCCTCAAAATATCGCTGATTTGGGTGTATAATTCTATACCTCTGACATTTATGTTGCTGTATGACATGTACTCTAAATGTCTCTCCGAAACATAACTGCAATACAACATCATTTATTCAAATCAAAGAAAATTCGAACAGCCCGCGGCCATTTTGCCTGTGTGGGTCGCACTAATTACCGTCCGAAACCGTCGTGGACCTTTCAGGGGGCAAATACCACTGTCCGGGACCCGAGAAAACCGCCTAGGAGTGTTTTCTATATTTTTATTCAGATCTCTCATTATGATTCCGAACTATACATAAAAACGAGTTAGTCACAAGACATTGCAAGAAATATTTCAATGGGTGAAATTTTATAACATCTATAGGGAAATAATGTATAATAACTGATGGGGTTTTAACACCTCAGTCCTTGACTCCTTTGACATTAATAATATTTATTTGTCTCAAAGGCACGGAGAGAACACAGTAAACATACTTTTAAATGGTGCATAAAACATTTCAAGTGGTGCATTCAACTGGTGTGTTTCTTTACGTGCAATTGCAATTACTACTGTTCAAACTTCAAAGGGTACCGATTGAAATATCAGCAAATTATTAACTTGGCTGTGATAGTGTGATATATGAAATTATTTGAGACCGGCTTTGAGCGGTCTCCGGAAACGAAAATAAGTGGCATGACATTGATGCCATGTTATTTTATTTTTATTTATTTTTTGTTTGTTTTCTTTTTTGATTGTCAGGCCTATACTCTGATTTTTCATACTTGTTACATTGTTTCTTTGCTGATTATCTTGCGATTCCAAATGGCATCATTCTATAACTTGACATACTTGACCTGGGAGTCAAACAGCAATTTCCTACCGAATTTCAAACTTGTATCGCGAAAATCTACTTGGCAATCTAACTCCTTGTTAAATTTGGCCCCATCATGGACTTTCTGGGTCCGCACAGGAATTTGTATATATGCTCGGTTGTCTTCCGGAATCAACATGTATACAAAAAGGCGAAAGATTAAAGTCCTCAGAAGAAAATAATATAAAGCAGAATATATCAGTAAGACGTTAGCAACATATTTAAATGAATCTGGTAATTAGAGTCATAAAACTCTAGAAGCTGTCCTGTGCTGTTCACCGTAGCTTCATCTACAGGACATTTCTCCAAAGTCTTACACACTCGATTGAATTAGGAGTCATCTCCGATAGACTTGACTAGATGCAACTCATATTCACGACAGACCTCCAGAGGCAGAGATTGAAATAAAAGATTGAAGATAGAATAAATGTCTATCAGCAGATTTTCCTGATAAAATCGAACTCCACATATAGGAATGAAATCAAATACTTGTTGATGAGCTACATACATGTAAGGCAGTTTTGAGAAGTTGTGACAGGTAAGTCGAAGACGATACCTTCAAAATGCAGTAAGCGTCTATATTTTCTGTTTAAAAGCATTTCAGAATACAGGCATCGATGGGTATCTAAGCTGAATTTTTGTCCCAAACCGGCCATTGAGCTATTTCAGAATTCTGAATTCTTGATCTGCCCCTGACATGTACATGTATAGTGTATATTATGTGGCAATGGATAATCATCACACTTTTTTAAGTGTTGTTTAATATGCAGTATGTTAGTTTTTTTTTCATTTTGATGATGTTGAGTTGAAAGTATAGGGTTTTAAATGAAAAGACTGGTTGATACGGTGTCACCAACACATCTCCAAGTTCCCAGAGCCCCAGAATTCACCGGAGAACATCTGCACGTAGAGGTCGTCTAGAGGTATTCGAACCAACTGCGCCACCTTTTTGCCAACATTCTGTATCCACCCATGTGATCTGCTGAAGCTTGACGAGTATTCAACTCACTTTTGAGATAAAAAGAAACATGATAACCAATTGCTGGTAAGTCGATTTTCTCATTGCCAGTATGTTCATGAAATGCTGATGTTCTGGTTAGTTCAATAACAAATCTCGAACTGCATTGAAATCTGTAATCATTATTGTAATTGGGACTATATTTACCGGTATGTGGAAGACAAACATTTTGCTCCTGTTTTTTCTTGCTTCAGCATTCTTTTTTGCTTCGGTGTTTTTGTTTTTTCAATGTAGATTATCCATAAAAGTCGAATTGAAGGAAGTTTGGTTATTCATTAATAGTTTAATATTTTACTTTATATTATGATATTTTATTCATTTTTATGGTAAGTTTTAGTACTCTCGATTGTGGTTTTATTTCCATGCTTGTGACTAATCTATTTTATTTTGATGGTACTACTATCAGTATCACATTCATATCTGAGTCAGAAAACATCTCGTCAATATTCAAATTAGTTCTTTAGTAATGTCTGTGATGAACAATGAACGCACTTCTCCTGTGGTTTTATGTTTGTATATCCACACATTATTAGTTATTAGCACAATGACATCACCCAAAAAGTTTTTCTATACAATACTGATTTTCCAACATTGATAATTACGTGCTCGTCGAGGCTGGCAATGCAATCCAGTTCACGGGTGGTTTTCTCGGGTCCCGGACAGTGTTATTTGTTCCCTGGTAGGTCCAGGACGGTTCCAGACGGTTTTTAGTGCGACCCGCACAGGCAAAATGGCCGCGGGCTGTTCGAATTTTCTTTGATTTGAATAAATGATGTTGTATTGCAGTTATGTTTCGAAGAGAAATTTAGAGTACATGTCATACAGCAACATAAATGTCAGAGGTATAGAATTATACACCTAAATCAGCGATATTTTGAGGAGATAAAGTAAGAATCGACCAACCCGCCGATTGTTGTCAGCGGCGCGACCTGTCCCAGAGGGGCACATGTCAACCCTGTACTATAAAACAAATTCTGTTATTGATTGATTGATATTCATTTATTTCCTAACGTGATAATGGATAGTTCTACATGAAAACAATATCAAGTATAAAATATTGCGAGTGATCAATACCGGGTCCGTTTTCCAAATTCCAAATCCAGTGTCAGAATCTTTTCGGAATTTCACATTCGTGGTGTCCATATACAATCAAAACCATGATGAGACAATATGAGGGGTAAAACGGGCATTTTACTAAAACTACAAATACCAATTCATGAATATAGATATATTGAAATTCGAGACACATAAAAAAAACAACGACTACCTGGACAACTTGTATGCACACAAGGCCTACTCCCAAAGATCACTAAGCCCACAAGAGTCACTACAACATCGGCAACTTTAATTGATCACATCTAAATACCACAAGTAAAGCAGGTATAATAATAATAGGCGTCGCTGACCACTTCGG
Organism: Terebella lapidaria; assembly: GCA_949152475.1. Taxonomy (NCBI): domain Eukaryota; kingdom Metazoa; phylum Annelida; class Polychaeta; order Terebellida; family Terebellidae; genus Terebella; species Terebella lapidaria. The sequence goes on along the minus strand of OX424565.1, from coordinate 38,238,209 downwards.
AATCTTTTATCTAGAACCTCTAAAAGTCACAAACACGTCAACTATTACAAAACAAATCAGAATATTCTCAGAATCTAACCTAAACAAGTTCAAACAATCTATTGCTGATACCGACTTCCAAGATGCATTAGATGAACCATGCCCCACATACTGTGATTTCATGCATGAATTCACAGAATCATGTGATAAATCATTCCCACTCAGGACGGTCAGCACTAAATCAAAATTTTAGAAAAGAGATCCATGGATAACAAGTGGTCTAATAGCGTCATCTAAACACAAAACTAAACTTTACATAAAGAAAATCAAGAAACCTACCCAAGCGAATAAATCCTGGGGCCTATCTCGTATCTTATTTATGTGAACGACATAGGCAAATCGTCTAATGCAAATATTTTGTCCTTTGCCGATGACACGACACTGTTTTCCTCCCACCGAGACCTAATTACCCTGCACTCAACAATAAACGATGAATTAAATGACACCGATGTTTCTGCTCAAATAAACTCTCTACGGCAGCGTATTTAGGACATGGGGGAAATATTTTTTTATTTCGTACGTACAGATCAATAACTCGTACGTACGAATTAATTTCTACATACAGATTCATATTTGTACCTACCTACTAGTATTAAACACTCGCATGTACTGCTTGCTATATCATCCAAATTTGAATTGCTCATGGCGGGATGGCTAAATCCATATTCACACATTTCTTTCCCACACCCTTTGTCAATGTAAAGAAAGAGTGGTTTGTACGTACGAATCGCTTGTCCGTACGCACGAATTGGTATTTCGTACGTACAAATTAGTAATTCGTACGTACGAAATAGTAATTCTTACGTACAAAATAATTATCTGTACGTACGAAATAGTGGTTTGTACGTACAGATTATTTTATCGTACGTACGAAATGAAAAAACACTTCGCCATGTCCTAAATACGCTGCCATAACTCTCACTCAATGCCAACAAAACCAAATATATCGTAATTTGTCCACAGCAAATGAACGGGAACATGAGTGAACATGCAAAATCAATCGGTAATACTGTATTGAAGTGATATTGTCAGAAAAAAACTATTTGTTCCAAATCAACTACAAATATGCCGGTGGTCTCAGAAAAAATAGGTTACAAAACGAACTATGCTTGATCAGATGGATAAATCAAACATATGACAGTACTAGCAGTCACTTTTCTTTTCTGCGCCACTCAGAGCTACCTCTGACGTGACCTACTTTACGCTCGATTGAGTGGAACATATACACAACGCAGCTAGCCGCCGAACGTAATCTGACCCAATTCTATTGTGTTGGGGTCAGGTCATGTTCATCTTGACGGTCTGTTGCACCAGATATACCGATATACGGGAACAAAAAATCTTTCTTTATCATATTGTTGGACTTGTGCATCGACTACATGTGGATTCCATGTCCCGAATACCCTAAAATTGTATGTATTGCTCTGAGTCTTAATTTTATAGCCCAATTTTGAGAAAAAGTGTCATGTAATGTTGACACTGTGCTCATTTTCACGAACATCGTTCACTAATCAATGTATTGTTGTACCTAATTGTAGGTATAAACCAATAATGTGACATGTCTTATTTAACATTGAATGCACAGATTGGACAGTATGTGACAATAGGGCATAAATAGGTGTAATACAGTTCTGTAAGTTCTGTAACTGTGGTTAACGTTCTGTGGATCGAATAATAGTCAGTCTTGAATATATCTGAGTGTTGTTCAATCTCATTCGTCCTATACATATTTACCGAAAAAACTAACTTGAAGGCTTGAGAGTCTCAACCTCATCGATGTTGCTCCCAGATGGCAAAAGGAGGAATCCATCATTACCTTTCAAGCATCAATAGAATGTTAACCCGACCCTCAGAACGTTATCATGTCACGGATAAATTGATAACACAAAATATCGGACAGATACTACAATGTTTTGTATATAAACTTCAATCTGAACAACTTTTGTACCTATATGCTAAATTTCTCTCGAAAAATGCTAATTTTTCATGTCCAAATTGAGGGAAGTTTACATCCATCCCTGACTTTAGTGTTACATCTTCGTGGTACAAGACACTTTTCCTCCAAACTCTTAGACCCGGTGTAGCAATCTCAATAAACAACTTTCAATAACAGCCTAGGACATGGAATTGGATAGATTATGAAAGTGTACTTGGATATTGTTATATTTTCACTTGTTTACACCATATGTCGGACTTTTGAATGCATCAGAACGTTAACATAAACATGACCTGACCCCAACACAATTGGGTCAGATAACGTTGGACGGCTAGCTGCAGAGTGTATATATACGAGTAAACTGAAATCGCATTGCATAAAGGGATACAAGAAACTGAGAATGTCAACAAACTCAAACTCAACAAACCTCCACCAGAGCCTCACAATGGAATCTGTGAGAAAGGGGCATTTGTTTGGGCATACAAGTGCAGATATATGACTATTATGTTTTCTAAGTTCGGTCGGAAATATTTGGCAAATGTATAACTTCGTGCCAATATCACTTTAAAGTCATAGTAGCAAGGTCCCATTATATGGTTTCATTCCTGTTCAGATAAAGCTATTGTGGACATTTGGTGATAACTACGGAGCCTCTGAGAGGACAAGGAAGAAATTTTTTTGGCACATTGTTATTGCGTTCCCTCGCAATATTATTGCGTTCCCTCGCAATAATATTGCGTTCCCTCGCAATATTATCGCGTTCCCTCACATTCCGGATCGCGTTCCCTCGCGATCTTATTGCGTTCCCTCGCATTCCGGATCGCGTTCCCTCGCGATCTTGTAGAATAACCTTCTCAGAAGTCATTGGCGTCAGCACAATTCGAGGGAACGCGATCCGGAATGCGAGGGAACGCAATAAGAACGCGAGGGAACGCGACAATATCGTGAGGGAACGCGATAATATCGCGAGGGAATGCGATAAGATCGTGAGGGAACGCAATAATATCGCGAGGGAACGCGATCCGGATTGCGAGGGAACGCAATAAGATCGCGAGGGAACGCGATCCGGAATGCGAGGGAACGCGATAATATTGCGAGGGAACGCAATAACCATATGTCAAAAAATATTTCTTCCATGTCCTTTCAGCGGCTCCGTAGATAACATAGCTGTTCGCGTTAATTTTAAATTATTATCATTTTTGCGGGCGCTGCTGTCACGAAACAATACACGCATGCTATTCACGCAACCGATGACATCAAATAACATTTTCAGCTACCCAAACACAAGACGCGGGCCTCGAATGAAACTTGACGCCAGCGTCTTTCATTCGACGCCCGCGTCTTGTGAAACTAGTCCAAACGACTGTTTCTTTTTTTTATTTGCAACTGATACCTTATGATAGATACGTTATAATAGTGCGTCGGAGGGAGTGTGCTATGCCCAGAGTGAGAATCAGAGCAATCGGAACAGTCAAACACAAAATGCAAAATTGAGTCGTCTGTCAAATGCTACACAGGTTTACTGTCCTTATCAAGTGTTTCAAGTTCTAGTCAGACTATGAAAATGATAATAATAGTAATAACGATGGTTTGCCAGGCGGTGTGGCGGTTTGAAGGCCCTCCTTGGGTCATTGGACGCCTGACAGTCATTGTCAAGGCTCGGGCAGACAATGACTGTCAGGCGTCCAATGGACCAAGTCGGGCCTTCAAACCGCCACACCGCCTGGCAAACCATCGTTATTGTTATATTAATAACAGCAACGTGTAATCGAGTATATTGAGCCAGTATTACAATCGCCTTCTCATGCCGATGAAAAGTAGCTTCGGCAGTTTCCGTATTCGTGATGTCAGTTGAGGCAGAATGTACTGAATCTAAATATCAAGACAAGATTTGTCATAATGCCGACATCTCACTCGTTCACTTGAATTGTCAAACATGCACCAGAAGAATCAATATGCGACATGCAGTTTACCTTGCTGGCTACATGTACTTTCAGTTCTGCCTAACTGACGTCACTCACCACGTGACCCATACTAAAATCGTGATCAAAATCTTCGGCAATTTAATGCTATTTGATTCAATATCTCGAAACCCATTGTACGGAAAGCCTGTGGGGACATGGGAATTGGGTATTGGGCATTTCGTAGTATTAAATTTACCACTACGGAATTCCCAATACCCAATTCCCATGTCCCCACAGGCTTTCTGTACCATTGATTGTATTTGTAAAATTCGTTCGAATTCATCAAAAACTATTCATAATAGACTAAATGAAAAGCACTTCATCGGCATGCTACTAGGTCTTTAAACCGTATAGGAAACGACTGCGAGAAAAAATCAACTAAATTCCTAGGTATTCATATCGACGAATTTTCATCCTGGCAGCAACACACATTGAATATCAATAAGAAAATATTGCGTGTATTCTTTGCAACTAATCAAGCAAAACATGTCCTTCTCCGTAATTGTCCTCAAACACTTTATTTCTCATTAGTGAATTCATACTTGTCGTACGGCCTACTTATACATGTACATAGGGAAATGCGCCCAAAGCATTTTTCTCGAGTACAGAGTTACTTCAAAAACGGGCGATCAGGATCATAACTGAATCAAAATACAACAGTCAATCCATTGTTCAAATGTAATTGTATTCTAAAAGTATCTGATTTTTGAGAATTGTATTATTCGTATTTGATCAAATATCGGGCCATCTCCCGGAGTCGTTCTCTACAATGTTCAACCTTAACCGAAATATTCAGAACACTTATACGAGACAATCCGAATTGATGTACCTGTTGTGTATTGTCAGGTTGTCAGTTCGGAAATTAAACGTGTGAACTTTGAGATATGGCATCACGCCACAATAAGATCTGCATTGGTGGCAATGATAACGAAAAAAAATATTAAAAAAAAACGAGTCCACAAAAAACCTCCATATAACATGATTAGCGAGATCATTACCTTGGAACAAAATAATATCAGATTCGTGCAAATTCGCCGTCGAAAATTTGTTTAAATGTCCCTCGAGTGACAGTACCGTTCAAATCACGTGTTTTCTGGCGCGCATTGACACAAAAGCAAGGTGCTTGTTTACACAATTTCTATATTTTTGTTTTATAGCCAATGATTACAAATTTGCATTTGCCTGATCAACAGTTGAACACACAACACAATTCTGAGCAGAAAACACTGATATACCACACATTTCCCTGACATTTCTCACCTTTCTCCACAAGATTTACTTTCTTTAAGCCGATTTATAGCCACGACGAGTGGTGTTATTCCGCAATAGTGATGTGATCCCATATATCCGTGTCCGATTTCTAAGTCACTCTACATGAGTCTACGGTGCTGACAGACTATTATAACCAAATTACTGAGGAATAGACTTTAGTAACATGGTGGCAGCGGTAGAACTTGATGAATCATCCCTAGTCTGAATATGTGATAGAACTATTTGTAGCATAGCAAAACCGACATGGCGAAAAACCGAACAGCAGTGATCGCCTTTGCCACGGCCGTGGAAAACCCAACATGCACCACCCTTTATCGCCCATTCGGTTATTCCATGGCTACTGTCTTTTCGCGAACCAATTTGACTGGTCAGAAATATTTTGTTGAGAAAGTAAATTGCTTTGGAATCGCAAATAATAATAGAGATTATACTTAAAATACTAAACTGATGTTCGATTGTTAAATGGTGAAATTCATGTTATAACAGAATGATAGTGAGTATATGAATGGTGATTACATTTTTAGATTACCGAACCTTTGGTCCGATAACCTATTGGCATGGTGTTGCGTCCGTCGTCCGTCCGTCCGGCGTTAACATTTTTATCTTTAAAGTTTACGATCGAATCTTTCTGAAATATTGCACAAAAATGCCTAAAAATATTTTGAGAAAGAGGTATTTTTTTGTTTTTTTGATTTTCGCATTTTTTTTCAAAATGGCGGCTGTTTCCACGCGGAAAAACCGACACATGTCGGATTTATCACAATGTCGCGTTTGCTATGTAGCAGATTCGAACTTCTTGCCTGCTGATCCTGTATTATCGCTCAAATATATTTCCATTCTCCTCACTTAGTAGTTAGTTATGGCTGCCAGTCAACAATTCCGGCCACCGGGGCATTTAGACATTGTAAATGGTAATATTGCTGAGAATTTCCGCAAGTGGAGACAACAATATGAAATTTACATGACTGCTGGTGATAATGATGAAAAGGCTAACAAAATCAAAACAGCAATCCTCCTCAATCTTGCTGGTGAAGATGTTGTGGAACTTTCGAACCATTTTGACTATAAAACGCTCGAAGATGGCACACGTGAAGATCGTGAAGATCCTGCTGTTGTTCTAAAGAAAATAGAGGAGTATTGTTATCCGAGGAAAAATGAAGTGTATGAGAGTTACAAGTTCTGGACAACTCCAATTGCGTGTCCAATTGACCACTTTGTTGCTGAACTGCGTACTAAAGCCAAGAGCTGCAATTTTGGGACATCTACCGAGCGACTAATCAGAGACAAAATCATCTTCACAATAACTGATCCTGCTTTAAAAAATCGAGTCATGCGAGAGCAAGATGATCTAGATCTCACCAAGCTCATAGACATTTGCCGAGCTTATGAAATCACACAGTCTCAAATCAAAGACATGTCTGACCACCCTGATGCTACCGTCAGCAAACTCTCAGCTCGACCAAAAGTCACACAACCTAAACACAATTCTCCTCGCTCACCTCCAACATCTCACAGCTCTCAAACCTCATTTGACTCTCGACGTTTGCAGACTAGGGAATGCCTGTTTTGTGGAAAAACGCACGTCATGCGAAAATCAGAGTGCCCTGCGTGGGGTCAACAGTGCAGCCTGGGGAATTCATGACGGGTGCCACTAGTGGGGCACCTGATTTCACCTCCTAATGGCCATTTTGGGGGGTTCATGAGTTTCCCTGTCATTTTTGTTTTCTCTCACTTCATATGCCTGATATGACTTTCTGTCCCCGGATTATGAGATTGGATAACGGACCCTGTTTTGTTTGCTCGGAATACTTAATACTTAATTGCTCGGTATGGATTCCACGTCTTTTGCCATCAAATGTCAGACGAACCCTACATGGGTAAACATGCTTGAGAGTACCATTCATCACGTGTATGGTGACTCTGGGCACTCTCTTCACTCCTGTACCGGTGCACTACAACACTGAGGAAGAACTGACCCTAAAACTGATGCATCAAAACATGGTCTTGGCGTGGCCTTGATGCGGAAGGTTCGTCCAGTAGCCTATGCATCTAGGTCCCTGACGCCTGCCGAAACTAACTATGCCCAGATTGAAAAAGAACTGCTATCCGTGGTCTTTGGTGTAGAGCGGTTCGATCAGTGTGAATGACCACAAACCACTTGAAACTATCCTGAAAAAGCCGCTGAATGCAGTGCCCAAACGGCTCCAGGCCATGATAATGCGTCTCGGTCGGTATGATGTCTCTTACAAGTACACAGCAGGTTCATCTATTCTGCTCGCAGACACTCTCTCAAGAGCTCACCCAGACACCCATGATCACAACGGGCCATTTGATTGTATCCGTGCTGTAGCTCTTCTACCTGTCTCCAATCAACGCCTTAATGAGATTAAAGAACAGACTGTGATCGATGAAACGCTGAGAATACTGAAAGCTGTGATCCTGAATGGGTGGCCAGCAGACAAGGATAATCTGCCTGTACAGCTCCGGCCATTATATCCTGTGAGAGACACACTCACGGAGAGTGGGGGGATACTGTTCAAGGGAAAACGGCTAATCATCCCAGCGAAGATGAGACCTGACATCAAAAAGAAGTTACATTCAGCCCACCTCGGAAGAGACAGTATATTCGACGAGCGCGCGAACTTGTATTCTGGCCAAACATGACTCAGGAAATTATCCAACTCGCAGAGTCATGTGACGTGTGCCAGGAAATGGCTCCAAAGCAAGTGCAAAAAGAAGAACTGAATCCACACGAGCGTGGAACAGGGCCGTGGCAGAAAGTGGGGGTAGACATATTCTCTGTGGTTGGACGAAACTACATGGTCTCAGTTGACTATTACTCAAATTTCTTTGAGGTTGACTTGCTGCCTACAAGGCCCTACTGGAACTAAGAAACACCCCAACTAAATCTGTTGGACCAAGCCCGTCACAGCTGATGTTTGGTAGGCAAACACGCACTCTCCTTCCTGGTTCACCAACTGCTCTCACACCACCTGAAACTCAACTAAACGTCAGCAGCAGACTGGAGCACGCCACAGGGCTCCAAAAGTGGGCACACGACAAGCACAGCCGGCCGCTCAAACCCTTGGAAAAAGGGGATGATGTGCGATATCTTCCATTTGGAGCTGGCCCAAATAACTGGAGAAAAGGAAGAGTCACTGATCTGTCCACCAAGCCAAGGTCCTATATAATTCAAAGTGAAAATGAGGCCTTCTACAGACGCAACCGACTCCATCTCAGAAAGGGACTTCCTCCTCAAAATGATGACACTGAATTCGAAGTTCCTCGCAGGCTCCCTCCCCCTCAAGCAGACCCACAAGTTAATGAGCAACGGCCACAGCGAAACAGAAGAGCTCCACAGTACCTGAATGACTATGAACGATACTAAGATGAACTATGATCAGTATGATGCATGTTGTAGACAATTTTGCCTTAAACAAAGGGGGATGTTGTGTATTGTCAGGTTGTCAGTTCGGAAATTAAACGTGCGAACTTTGAGAAATCCGAAGTCACTCTACATGAGTCTACGGTGCTAACAGACTATTAATAGCAGTCTTTCACTTTTGACGTATAAGCGTTAGTCGCTCTTTATGCGCTGGCGAATAACTCAAGTTGACGCATAGCACACGAATAGAGTGAGGGGGCGTATCCACGCACACTTGGCGTTTCGAAATGGTCTTTTATTGGCCCAAGTATCATATCCTGCGCCTTCCTCTTTATTCAATAAGGATTAAAAAGGTGCGAGACCAATTATCACCGAGTTTATAAAAACCACCTCGTCTATATTTACCACCTCATCTCTATCACAAAGTTTATAATAGAGTGTATCGCCATTTTCACCTTTCACGATATCCCAGACATCCGTCTATTCCACAGATACACCTGTATATAAGTACAATAAGCTCGAGGATTAACAAGGTGTATTCGGCATACCCCGCGGCTATGTATATTATATACGTACTCTGTGCGCCTGGATACGACCCCTCGGTTAATTCGTCGTCTATACGCCAGTTCGAGTTATTCTCTGACGAATAGCATACAACTGCTATGCGTCAAAAGTGAAAGACTGCTATTATAACAACCAAATTACTGAAGGAATAGACTTTATTAACAATACCAGTAACAAATAGGCAATTTTCACGCAATCTTCCAGTCTTCCACTTCCCATTTTCTGGAACAAATGCGCAGTCCATTTAAAAAGTAGATCTATAGAACGTAAACCGGCCATGAAAAAAAAACTGAAATCAATGAATGATAAACACATATCTGGCACAGGTTACGTGGTCAAGATCCGGGTGTCCTGATTGCTCGCGGCGCTGAGCATACAAACTCCACTGCAGGGCATATAGTATCTATCTACTTGATACCGCTCACTCAATGATGAAAGCTATTGCTGCTTATTAACTCACAGGTCTGGTCATTTTTCGAATAATTCACGGGATATTGGTTTTCCTCCATTATGTGTTTCTGGTAAGCGACTGATTCTAGTCTGCTATGGTCTTGATCATCTCGACAGGAACGCCGGCCTTGGCTATTCGTTTTGAGCCGTTTCCAGGGAAAAAATATCGCCATTGAATTTTTTTTATAGGAATTGGATAATTTCACCCATTCTTCCTTCATAATGGGTGTTGTATGGAGTAAACTCCTAGAACACTTCAAAATAGAGCTTAAATATTGGCTGATACCTCGGCCAATATAACATTTCTTCATCGCGTCAAAGATTTTCTATACCAAGATAGCCAACTCACGTTATAACGTATTGCGACATAATGACGTAAACGCCATCTAGCGGGGTCTCTGTAACGGACACTGAATGGAATCTATATTGATAACTCATTACCCAACAATAGGTGTACGTATGAGTATCTGAACTATTTTATTTACCGGATGGGAAGTTTCTACATGTAAATGTGGCGTGCCAGGACTATCTGTGTTTTGTCGGTTTCACGATCAGGCGAATATCACGGAAAATCGCAACAGAACTTGACGCTACACTCGAGAATTGTCATTATAAAAATAGCAGACATTGCTTGTTCAGACCTAATGTTATCACCCGGTGTAGGCTTCTTGCAATACAACATGGCAAAATTGTCTGCAACCGCTGGTTCACTTCCGATATCAAATGGGAATTTTCGAGTTTTGTTCAATGTGCCTACAAATAGGCTACAACAAATAAGTTTCAATTCCAATAAAATGACACTCTGAAATATTTACTATATCAATATCTGGTATTTTTAAACTATCGGAATGATAACTTCGTATTATCAAATGAAGTTATGACACCTGGAATGTCATTTATACACAGTCGTCAGCGTGCGCACAGGATTCCTGTAGCGGAGTTACAGGAAGCCTGCAAAAAACAACAACATAATCTGAGTAAATTGATGGTGGGTGGGTATTTTTTGGTTGGAAACACATCCCAAACGAGGTTTCCAGCAAAGCGACTTAGCAGATAGACTAACATAAAGATATTCTTTTGGGTGGTAGTTTTATTTGTTGTTGACACCTTCGTTATTATTAACTATAAACACATGAAGTGAGATTATTCCTCAATTATCGTCCGATTGCCCCTTTGTCTACATGAAATCACCATATAATAGAACTTTTGCCCACTGCTAATGTGCATGGGGGTTTATTGGTTCACAGTTGATCAAATTCAACAGTTAATGGGAGGTGACACTTGTCTGTTTGTGTTTGTCAAGCAATTGTTTATCGTAGCACACACGAGATATGTGCTGCAGGATTCACGTAACAGGCGCTGAAGTATTCACGTAACAGGCGCTTCAGTGTTCAAGTAACACTGGATGTAAAATTGCCCTAAAATTTTTCTTTTCACTAAATGAACTTTGTACACATCAATATAAACACATACAAAGGTTAGATTCATGGATTGTGCATTGTACTGGAAAAGTACAAGCATATAGGCTGCATTATTCCTGGCTGGATCTCATTAATTGGCAATGCAAGTACCACTAGATGTAAAATTGTCCCCGAATCTCTCTTTCCACTAAATTTACAGCAAAATTATTTATTATATTTAACAACTGAAACGGTATAATATGTATGTACACTATAAATAAACTGAACATATACAGTGCTCACTATGACCTCACTGATCAGTATTGGGACCAGCGTGGGACTGGATGCAGTGTTGTACAATGTCATCCGTTTGCTCTGATGAGAAACTGCAGTACCCACAGTCACCAGCCATAATAATTATCTCTAGGAAAGTTGCTAACAAAAACACACACGTAAGATAGGTTAGGTCCATGCAACACACCAATACTGATATCATTGAGGACATGATGAGCACTGTGTATTCAGTTTATTATATTCACAGGGAGGAACCGTTGGTCTGATTCTATGTGCATTATTCTGATTCTATGGGCAGGAAGTCTGGTTCTGTGAGCAAATTGTTTGATTTTATGGGCAAATAAGCGAGTAAGCGGTGGGGCACCAGTAAAACATGCTGGATCGACGACAAATTTCTCAACACAATCTGATGGCACACGTTCTATTTACTCCATAAATCATTGCAGAATATGGGTTATGTTCAGTTTCTTATGCAGTGTTCACCGTTGTTCATACATTTGTCACACAAAAGTGGAACGGCTAGGTGGTGGAGCAGTTATCCATAATAAATCACCAACTTAAAAATAACAGAAACAAACCCGATTCTATGGGAACAAACCTGATTCTATGGGTAGGTTTATTTGATAACCATGGAACTATGGGCTACGATCTGTCGTCCATGTTATTGACCTTCTTCTAGAAACAGAACATAAAATCAAGATTCAATAATATTTTTATTCAGGATCAGCATCGAGAAGCTGTTAGTTTCATGGCTGTAACAACACCCTACCCATAGAATCAGGTTTGTTCCCATAGAATCAGGTTTGTTTCTGTTATTTTTATTCTATGTCCAATTTTGTTGGATTACGTAGCTGACTTCACATCCAGGAGCAATCAAAATGTTAACTGGAATAATTGTCATGCAATTGTGGTCAATATATCCTGGTAAGTAACTGGAAGCGCTTTGTCTTTGGTGAGTTATGATGGCTAACTGCTCCACGGCCTAGCCGTTCCACTTTTGTGCGACAGATATAAGAAGAGCGGTGAACACCACATAAGTAACTGAACATGAATCATATTCTGCAATGATTTAAGAAGTAAACAGAACATACGCCATCAGATTGTGTTGAGAAGTTAGCCGTCGATCCAGCATGTTTTACTGGTGCCCCGCAGCTTACTTGCTTATTTGCCCATAGAATCAGACAATTTGCTCATAGAATCAGACTTTTTGCCCATAGAATCAGGCAAATGCACATAGAATCAGACAAACGGTTCCTCCCTGTGATATTGTTCCAGTTGTTACACATAATAAGTTATTCTGCTGTAAATTTAGTGAAAGAGGTATTTGGGGGCATTTTTTTTATCTAGTGCTACTTGCATACTAAATTACTTTACAACGAAGAAAAGGCATTGCCAGTTGATGAGATCCAGCCAGGAATATCGCAACCAATATGCTTGTACTTTTCCAGTACAATGCACAATCCATAAGTCTGACCTTTGTATGTTTTTATATTGATGTGTACAAAGTTAATTTAGTGGAAAGAAAAATTTTAGGGCAATTTTACATCCAGTGTTACTTGAACACTGAAGCGCCTGTTACGTGAATACTTCAGCGCCTGTTACGTGAATCCTGCAGCACATATCTCGTGTGTGCTACGATAAACAATTGCTTGACAAACACAAACAGACGAGTGTCACCTCCCAATAACTGTTGAATTTGTTCAACTGTGAACCAATCAACCCCCATGTACAGTAGCAGTGGGCAAAAGTTGCACTATATGGTGATTACATGTAGACAAAGGGTCAATCGGACGATAATAGAGGGATAATCTCATTTCATGTGTTTATAGTTAATAATAACGAAGGTGTCAACAACAAATGAAACTACCACGCAAAAGAATATCATTATGTTAGTCTATCTGCTCAGTCCCTTTGCTGGAAACCTCGTTTGGGATGTGTTTCCAACCAAAGATACCCACCTACCATCAATTTTCTCAGATTATGTTGTTGCTTTTTGCATGCTTCCTGTAACTCCGCTACAGGAATCCTGTGCGCACGTTGACGACTGTGTTATAGGGTTTTGTGAGCATTACATAGGCCTATTTATAAATTGTTTTACCATTTTTTAAATACCAGTAGGCCTAGGCCTGTGTGAATAGAAGTGAATTGCATGTTAAAACAATTTACTGATCGAGTAACACAATGAACTTAATGATTTTAATAGAATTATCATCGCTGTGAAAATATGAAACGGGATATATCATGACTGTACATCACCTGAACACGTTCATTCATTCATATAGTAGGCCTACCATTCGACATAACTATGAAGTCAAGTCAAGCCAGATTCCAGGCAATATATTACTTATAAATACGAGTATCGCACTAATAATCTTTTGTTTAGCACGTGCACGCTCATGCTATTCACGCACGCACGCACATGCACTTACAAATATGAATAAAATAGTGTTGTATCAATAAATTTGCATTCATACACTATAGGCCTATGCTGTCTCTTATATTCATTTAGCCAGTCAGCATGCTACTCAGTATATTCAAACCATATTCAAGAAGCAAATAGCTTTCCGGGTGTAGGTTATGTAATGATGCATGTTTAGGTTGGCAAATAGGCGTGCAGGTTTAGGTTGGCAATTAGGCGATTTTTGTTCTGAATGTTCAGGGCAAGCAACTGCTGGGATGCCGTCACTAGGCCTATTTCGGATTAACTGATAGGGAAGGGTTTTTTTCTCATAATAGGCCTACGCCCGCCATGTTCGATTCGCTCCTTCACGTTTCCGAACCTGCTTTGCATCAATCCATGTGTTTCAGTCAAAGCCACGACAGACTCACTCACTTAAACTCTTCTTGACGACATTGTACTGTTTGTTATCAATGAACACAAAATCATTAGCGTTTCCAGTTGTCACCGATCTAGTGTGCGTGAATTGCATGCTTCATAGTTGGAGGATTCACAGTTCGATGATGCCGTGATTTGTCAAGTATCCATGCAGCGACATAGAAGATATAGTTCTGCTTATTATCACTAACTTCAACCCATGGACTGAATGCCAGCAAGGTCAGAGCTTTCTCGTCTGATATTGGGCTGTTAAGGAGTAAGCTATCCCTGTATCACCGTGTACATGTCACCGACTTTCAAGACGAACTTGTCAACATCTTGGACGCAGTTCGTGTATGCACAGTGCGCAATCAGTTTGAAGATTTGGTCACTGGAGGTGGTCCTTTTCTGCAAATTTCATGGAAAACAGGCAAGTCCAATTTTAGGCTGTTGAGTTTGGTGATGTAAATGCATACTAAATTCGGAGAACTACTCAATAAAATACTGTAGTTACGTTCAATACACTCAAATCTGATTATTAGCGGCGATTGAACAACATGACAGCAGATATTTTTTGATGCAGAGCGAGCACAATGTAAACATTCCCCATTTATCACCCATTTCACACCCAAACGTATCAATTGCTCCGTTATATTTGACTGTGTCACGCATCTAATTTGACATTAGATTAGCGATTCAAAACTTTATCGTAAGCACACGCTAGAACTATGGGGGTTTCTCTGATTTTGACAAAATCTATTTGTTTTTGTGGTTTGCCGAGTCCCATATGAGATGCAGATCTGACCCACTAGGCGATGCATCATTGACCCACAAGGGGCTGAAGAAATGTACCACCATTTCGGTCCATGAAGTTCGTTTTTCTTTGTAGAAAATCCCTATTTACTCATTTCATGTTATTTTTTCCTAATTCAAAACTTCTAGAATGGAATAGTACACGAATAAACGTGTCATTAAATCTAAGTGTGTTATAATGCAAAAAACTTGCAAGTGATGGTGATCGTGGTGCATGGTTTGAGAAGTCTCATTAGGCCAGGAAATGAGCACCAAAAAAGACCATGTTAATTGTCGAAGAACAGACAACATCTCTGGTAACATTTCGACAATTGCCTGTAATTCTTCGTCCTGGGGAGTGAAGGAAGTATGAGATTTGCCTGCATCATCATAACTGTTTCCGAATAAATTTTTCTTCTTCAATGATTTTGTTTCATCATGAACTGTTTTTTTTTGGCTGCTGGACTCTTCCCAGGAGTTATAGTCAATGTACTCATGTTAACGGAGAGGTCCTCCTCTACAGAATATATTTTGTTCTGTAATGTGTCCCCTGAAACTCCATATGTCTTTGAGTGCACCTTGCATGGTCCGTCCACTCTGTTCACACAACTGTGATACTCTCATTTTCACCCAGTGTTCTGGGTGATGATTAATGAAATGCTCTGATTCTGAAAACGCATGATGTGACTTGTAGTCACAATATCCACAGATTATTTGATCTTCCATTGTGATCTTGTACGCGTTCCTGAACTGTTGATGAGAATTCTCAAAATTATGCACCACGATAACCATCAATTGCAACTTTATTGCTTTGTAACACACTAATATTCAATAACACGTTCATTCGTGTACTATTCCATTCTAGAAGTTTTGAATTAGGAAAAAATAACATGAAATTAGTAAATTGGTGATTTTCTACGAAGAAATACGAATTTCATGGACCGAAATAGTGGTGCATTTCTTCATCCCCTTGTGGGTCAATGATGCATCGCCTAGTGGGTCACATCTGCATCCCATATGGGACTCGGCAAACCACAAAATAAAATAGATTTTGTCAAAATCAGAGGAACCCCAATGGTTCTATTGTGTGCTTATACGATAAAGGATTGAATCGCTCATCTAATGTCAAATTTGATGCGTGACACAGCCGAATATAACCTGATAACGGAGCAATTGATACGTTTGGGTGTGAAATGGGTGATAAATGGGGAATGTTTACATTGTCCTCGCTCTGCATCAAAAAATATCTGCTGTCATGTTGTTTATTCGCCGCTGACAATCCGTTTTGAGTATATTGAACGTAACTACAGTATTCCATTGAGTAGTTCTCCGGATTGAGTATGCAATTGCATCAACAAACTGAACAGCCTAAAATTTACCTTGCCTGTTTTCCGCGAAATTTGCAGAAAAGCACCACCTCCAGTGACCAAATCTTCAAACTGATTGCGCACTGTGGTATGTCCGATGTGAAAAAGGGCGTCGACTAACGTGGCCGACGATCTGGACGCGGCACAAAACTGCGTTGTAATAGGTTTTACGATTTTACCTAAATGTTGATATGTTATTCTGGGCACTTTGTGTATTAATTTGAGTGAAAAAAAGAAAACAGAAAGCCGCCGTGGATCTTGAGGAAATGTTGGGAATTTTCTTTCTCCGCCACCCCAACAAAATGCTTCAAGATAACAGGATAACATTTATAGGATAACAGTAGCACCGCCATATCAGCTTCACTTGAAAACCAACAATATCCGAATACACCCGTGTGCTAATCTATATTGATTGTTGTCATACATACATTATTGAAAACGTGTTCCATCCTACAATTTGTCAGAAATATATCTACAAGTTTCAGGCACAAGACACTGAATACCAACGAAATATGACGTTTCACTTCTGACTTTCGACATAAGTACAAAAGGTACTTCGCCACATTTCAAACCCATAGAATTTATTAATATTTCACAAATTATTATTTATTCTCATCCTTGTTAAGAAAATCAAATAAAAAGTGGGGGGCGTCGCGTTGGTTTTGTCACAATCATGGACTGAAACAAGTACGTTCGGGCATCGGATTCATAGTTTTTCGTTGACATTGCCGCGACATTTTGAAACGAGGTCTCACGATGAGAGGGCACAAACAAATGTTTGCAACACGCCCATTCCTGGACAAACTGACTTGAAAATTTGCCAGCATGTTCAGGAGAGTATATAGATGACACTGTTATAATAAAATATATGGTCAAGTTAAAAAATTCTGCACAACCCATGCCCTCACATGGTCGATATTCCGTCACGCTAGATTTATCATGCAATAATCAGATAATATTTCCACATGATTGATGAATTATCACCCACAGGTAAAAATGTGTTCATCAGATTTCTTTCCAATTTTTTCCGATTATCACGTGATATGTATAGATTGAAATCGTTGATTAAAAAATAAGGGTCGTCGAGTTGGATTTGTTGCAAAACACTTCTGAACGAAATTTAGCTAGCCTTCGAAATCCGCAATATTATTCACTTCAAAATGAATTAACAGCCCCAGAAAAAAATCCATACGGTGGAAACTTCCAAAATTTACTCTACATGTCTAATGGATTGTACACATGGAATAAATGAAATAAAATGTGGGGGTCACTGCGGTAGAATTTTCGCAATCTGCATTTGAATGCTGCAAACGTCATTTTTACAGAGACTCCGTCGTGTGGCGCCACTGTTCAATTGGTCGCACGTAATGACGTGAGTTGGCTATCTTGGTATAGAAAATCTTTGATCGCGTAAACTGGATATTGGACTCCTCAACATCCAATATTTGAACACTATACTCGAATCATTTTCTACTGTATATTAGTAACTACATATTAGCTTCGAATTCCCTAGTATCACCCACTCGTGAGTAGAAATAATCCCTATTAGAATTCGTTTCGGCGACCTGTCTGTCCGGCCAATCTGGCCGCATATTTTATTTTACGAACATGCCATTTTATTGACAATAGCCTCCTCCCATCCTCATCCCGCCGGGCGCTTACGCAAACTGCGAGACGTAACAATGTATTTTTCGCTTTTTCCTCAGTGTCTAGTGGGAAGACGGTAATATATTAGGGCCGGTCATTATTTATCAGGTGGGGGGGGGGGGGGGGGGGTCACACTTTCATTTTTAACGTTATGGGGGGGGGGGGGGGGGTCATACATTTATTTTCAATGGAACTATGTCGGAGTTCGACTTTTAGTTAATTTGAGAAAATTTGTATATTGAAATAGTGTATTAGGTGAAAACAATCCACTCAACCTGGACTGATGGTTCACTGGAGTATACAGCAAGTGGAATCCATCCCTTTGTCACATTATCAGTAAAACTATAGTTTCGCTGAAATTTGATCCTAGAAAGGACCATCCAGGAACACCCAAAATCAGGAGATTTCGTGAATCGACAACCGCTCATCACCCCAGACTGAAACACTGTCACCAAGAATGAACTATGGACCTTTAGTAGAACACAGCAGCACTGCAGCTGAAAACGGTGCCAGCTAGGATGATCAACATGCAGAGCACTGTCACAGACTAACAATGGATCACCCGACCCATACCATGCTGACCAACATCTCATAACATCCAATGACCCCGAACCAGCATGTCAAAATTACAGACCGATTTTCCACTCAACACGTTGCCAACACAGGAACCTCGGCCACTGAGGATAATCCTCGATGAGCTCAGGACTGTCCTGGACCGCCATGAACAAAATATGGACCTTTCCATCAAGGATTGCAAAATAGTCCTGGATCGTCCCGGATGATGTCATAGTGAATCTGATTTACCTGACTATCTTGGTGGCCAGGACATTGCTAGATAATCGCGGATCATCACGGAACATTATGAACCCATCAGCGAGGCAACACATAATTGATTCAATGCCGGGAAAGTACCAGTCCAGGATGGCCTGATTCATCAATGATATGTGGAAGAGTTATAATTTTTCCGAGTTCACTCCGGGGTCCAATTAGTCCGTATATTTAAAGGAAGAAATAAGATTCATGTTTTTTTTTTCATTCCTCCAACGAATTCCCAGTCAGTGAATGAACTGAATGACCTTTAACCCGGGTCTCGAGCGGGGGGCGGGGGTGGAAACGTGGGGTTTGGAGTGAGAAAAAGATTTCAGTATTCTGGCGAACATGATCCTAGACATAGATGTCTTGGGGGGTGTTTTGTTTCTTGCCCCCAACATCCAATCAGAGGCTGTCAATACCATACCGATATAATATACCGACAAATAGTAATTGAATCAGTTGTAATGGCACAAATTCATAATATCCACTGACTTAATAGTGTAAAAAAATTGCGACAAGAGTCACAATTGTTTGAATAGAATGTGAATGAAGTGTAAAAACAGCATTTAAGTATCATATAATGGCTACTTATAATTGTTACCATTGTGTATTATGGCCTTGTATATGGGGATTGGGGGGGGGGGGGTCACACTTTCATTTTTGATCTTGGTGGGGGGGGGGGGGGGGGTCATACATTGTTTTTCGATATCGGTGGGGGGGGGGGGGGGTCAAACTTTGAAAACTCATTTCTCGGAAAATCCATCCAACCCCCCACCCCCCGCCCTCCCCCCGCCCGATAAATAATTACCGGCCCCTTACTACACATCATTATTCCTCAGTCCTCTGAAAAATTTTGCTAATTTTAAACATGCAGTTCAAGCGTAAATACAGGAACATGCGAGTGTGGATGTGTGTGGGATGATTGTGCAAGCTCTGGCATTTCCGAGACATTCGAAGACATGCGGCCAATATTATATTTTTGAAAACCAGTATAATTTTCCTTCTGGAAACTTACACCACATAAAGGCCAATCGTACAGTATGCTACACGAGAACGTGACTTTCGCCCCCCCCCCCCCCCCTCTAGTTTCCTGTTTCATTCCCCCATGTGTGTATAGGTCAGAACTACAATCAGGACATCATCAGTAAGCAAACAAAGAAGTTCAAACGATAGGTTTATTGTAAGAAGTACAACCAAATTCACGGGTTCATGCAATGATGAGACACACTGCTACATTATTACTACTACTCTAATCAACGTATTAGTTTCATTTCTGAATCACATATAAGAATAGATTTATCGTTCGATGATTAGTCAATAACATACAAGTATTGTATTGTTGGTCAGTATTGATTCCGATCTTCGTTGCTTGATGTATGTTCAATTGGCCGGCTTGACGTGCCAATAACCTGTCTTGCCGGGGATGCCATCCTTGCCTATAAAGTGCGAATCTGACATCCAGTTGTCCTCCATCTGAACAAACCGACAGGGGTGTTCCTTGTTCGCCAGCAAATTGAGTTCTTCAGTGAGAATGATCTTCCACTGAGTCCCAGCCTCCATTGGTTTTTCTGAAAACTCTTTGCTTTCGTTGAAGTAGTAGTTGCCGCCGTTGGAAATGTACCAGTACCCGAGGTGGCTCTCGGGGTTCACGAGCTTCAGGGTCAGATTGGTTCGAGTGGTCTTGCCGTCCGAAGCCCTCCATGGCTGGTCAACACTGGGATTGCAGGAGATGTACCAATGTGGCCACTCTCTCGGACTGATGTTGTATACGCCGTCTCCATGCATGTGGTTGGTATCCTTGTAGTACGGCGTAACAGAGGGCCAATCGTCTGGGTGGGCACAGAGCATGGAGGCGTAGAAGGCCTGCCTGACCGTCGGGTGGATGAGAAACTGGACTGCCTTCTCGCAGTCGCCGTGCTGGGCCTGTAGCTGAGCTGTGATTCCGTTCACCGTCTGCTTCGATGTCTTGGAAAGAATGACGATCTCACACATCTGGGTTAGCAGCATCTGTCTCGTCAGGATCAGCTGGATGTACAGATTCAGGAACGTCAGAACCCTCCTCGCGTCACCTTCATGTTTGTTCTCCTTCTTCTCCGATTCGGTATGGATGTAGCTGGACACCTTGCCAAGGTAGTGCACGCCCTGGTAGATTGGCACATTCGTCATTAGTTGATCGATCTCGTATTGGTTCAAGCGTGTACCTTGTATGCCTTTCAGATAAGCAGCTGAGTTACGAAAGTCGGTCGCCACTCCTTCCAGCTCTTCTCGCAAGTCCTCCTCTTTATACTCGGTCAGCGCCTCGTGGATGACTTCCGTCACAACCTCAGAGACGCTCGGGCCGCTGGATCCGCCGAATAACGGCGTGACGAAGGACAGAACCACAGAGATGATTTCGCCTTCTGGACCAGCCAGCGGAGCTAGAGCTCCTATCGTATCAATCACCCCAACGAAGATTTTCTTTGGATCGTTGCTCGTCAAGTTGGGGACGGATTTGCTGACATTCCTGAGTGCGGGGAGCACCTTCCCCAAGTGACCCGGTTCCTTGTCAAGCTTTTTCTTCACGAAGTCCAGTGCATCTTTGTTGTGGTCGGTCGCCCCCTTAATCTTCTCCAGGGCTTTCTTGATTTGATCCAGTTCATCTGACGCCATCTCTGAATGCCCTGGTGGGAACAATTATATTGGCCATTGATTTATGAACTGAGAGAATGTATGCATCGACTTATTACCAAGACGACCATACTGTACTGCACACTGTTTTTTGCTGATAGTTTTGCGATGCTAAATGTTATAATCGTATTATACTTCATCTGGGAGTAAAACGGTAAATTTCTACCGAAATAGTGCGAAAATTGAAAAAAATGGAAATCCACATCAATGCTAAATTTAACCCCGTCATTTAATTTCTGGGTCATCATGTTAGTGAAGAAATCTCCATGTTTGTGAGGAATACACCTCAATGTGTCTTCTGGCCCGAATTGCAATAATACTTCGAATCCTGAAGGATGTAAACAAGACCAAATCCAAGAGCTCGACGAAAATAATTAATTAATATAATCTGACGAATATTTTCGTCGAAGGGAGCAATTTTTTTCGTCAATATCGTCGATTTACATGAACATTTGCATGTCGGCCGGATTTAAAAATAAATACATAACTACGGTATACATTCAGTCAAACGGGTATCACTTTTGTCCCTATTGCCAAGCCATCGCTCACTTCTCACGCTTGTACTTTATGTCAATGCCTAATTTTCCTTGTTTTGGAGCAGTAAAACTAGCGCGTTGTTTTGTTCTATTTTCTGACTCCATTTTTATTTTTAACAATCATACGCATTTTTCGCTCTCCCACAACGAGCTAATTTTTCGCTCGCAGAGTGCGGAAAGTTGCGAACCGTGGTATTGATTGTTGGCAATGTGTAAATGTCGGAATGGGTTCCGAGTTCAACACCACCGACTTCAACATATTTCGGTGCTTATAACTATTCCAAGGGTACTCAAATTTTGTAGACACTTCTCATATTGCATATATATATTGTCGTCTATTTGTACACTAATGACCAAGAAGAACTTTACGAATATATTGAATTTTGGGCCAAACAGAAAACAGTGCTGAATTTTATTAACACCTTGCCATTTTTTGATGGGCGTACTCGATCAGGGACTACTATTAATACGGTATTCAATCCTGCATGGGCATCGTAGGCCTATGTAATGTGCGCACGAAATTAAATTGAAAATAGTGAGCGCGCTATTGACTTCTTTGAGCCGGAGAGATCTGGTGCTTTGCACCAGGTATGATTCTTGTAAATAGCGTAAATATAGTCTATGATTCTTGATTACACAATCTAGGTAGTATATGTGATCCCCAGCTGACGTCACCACTACACTGAAAATATTACCCAATCAGCGGTTTGTCAAAATATAGTCAAAAACTTGTTTCTCTGACAAGTTTGCAAGCGAGCCGTAGAGCATTGACTTGTCGAATTCTTCTGTGTTGTATATATCACGAAAATTGGAAATTGGTTTTTGTTGTGTACGTGAAAGCACTATTTGAACCGAACAGAATGGTTTTTACAGCATATTGATATAATGATTCCTTCCAAAGTTATGACACTTTAAACATGTACATATTTACAGAATCTGACAACAGAGTCTGACAGCTAATTAATATGCAAATGAGATGTATGACGTCATTGACAGACTGTTTTTTAATTAGGCATTTTTAAATGGAATAATGAGACCGTTTGTATCCATATTTGTTCACCAAAACCCATTTTTTATGCCTTTTAGTTAGAATAATCAGTGATTTCAAGGAATTCGCGGTTGCCATGGCTACCATTGGTCTGGCTGGGCCCTTAGCAACCATGGTTGCTAAGGTCAATATCTAATTAAAAACAAGATATACATGTGTGAAACCATTTCAGACAATAGAGTAATGACAATATATTGAGGAATATATCATCAAAATGTCTGAACACAACCCTTAGCAACCAATACAGGCTTGGGAAACCAGTAGTAATGGTACCATTCATTTGTAATGACTCTAAACGTTGGTGATTTCTCAGGGCTGTATCGGTTGCTAAGGTGTGTTTTTGATGTATTTGTTGATCAATTCCACAAAATATAGTCACTACCCTGTTATCTAAATTGGTTTGATACTTTCATATCATGTTCTAACTTGAATACCAGCCTTAGCAACCTGGTTGCTAAGGGCCAAATCAGCCCATTGGTTGCCATGACAACCAAAATTTATATACACTCACTGATTATTCCTACTAAACGTTATATCTGATGAGTTTCGGTGACCAAATATGAGCTTAAATGCCTAATTGTGACACGTTAAATCACCTAATTAAAAAGCAAGCTGTCAATGACGTCACACATCTTATTTGCATATTAATAAGCCGACAGATTTTTCAAGACTGTCTGGAGAAATTTGCCGGATTTTCAATATTAAAATAGCTATAACTTTTTAACAAATCGAGATATCAACATTCTGTAAAGACTGTTCTACTCAGCTCAACGAGTGGCTTCAAATAAGCTGATGTCATATTTTCGTGATATATACCCTTTAATGTAGCAGATTTGGAGCTGAATTAAGGCTCAGCAACGATGACAAAATTATGTATTCATCTTGTCTAACTTTTTCATTGACTGGATGTGGATCCCATGCATCGAATATCGTACCATACAAGTACATGGTGATCTAAGCTTTTATGGGGAATAGTCAAATTATCCTTTAAAAAGAAAACAGCATGTACTCAGTTGAGAGGTGTTATTCAATTTTATACCATGTGTTATGATTTTGCAGACTCTTCATAGCATTGGGAAATCGGGCCCAAATATCATACGCTGCGCCATAATACAACTCCCCACTAACTGAACGTCATTTAATTCGACTGTCACCTTTTTAATCCTTATTGAATAGAAGAAAGCGCAGGATTGATCTTTGGACCGGAAATTCGTCATAAACATGACTTGACCTAATACAATAGAAATAACTCAGACTGTTATTGTCGGTAGCTGCAAGGCGCAGAGCCTGTCTTCTAAGGTTACCAAAAATTCCCGTACACTCAGGTGTCATGTGACCTGCGTTTCCGCTACACTATCGATATCCAGTGAACTGCGAATTTCATATTTCTTTAAATTAACGCAAATAATAAAAAAAAACTTCTTGTCTTATAATACATGTACATGTACGATGATGGTTTATTTGCAGAAAGTGTACCAAAATTTGTTTTCACTTTTATATTTTTGCGTCGTTTTTCCGTAGCTGATTCATACAATCCTAGATTCAGAATCTTACTCATGACAGACTCGCAAACTACAACGCACAGAATTCAGAGATTTAGTGTAGGCCTAATGACCTGTGTTCCATCGCTGAATTTGCTACAAACCCTACAAAACTAACCTTATCTTTATTCATTTTAGTTTCTATTCTGGGAACTAATGTCTTAAATAATATAGCCTAGGCCCAACATCTGACATGTCCCGAAACGAGAAAATCATGTATAACCCTGCTGTGATATAGTAAGTATGTACTTACAATCACCGGTCTATTTCGGCAGTGGGTTGGTGTGTGTCGATGCCTCGGCTGACGGCTGGGGAGCTTTAGCGGTGTCGACGTCTCGGCACTTGGATGGTGATATCTAACTGTCAGCTCCTGGGTTCCCTGTGTCTCTGGATTGTCCGTCTGTCATCGGACGAGGGCCTTATATACACACGGGTGACCGGGCAACATGATGCTGGGTTTTTTATTCCAACATCCAGGTGGGAGTTTCTGTCAGGTAGGCTCGACATATTCTGTGACTGTGATATTTATTGATACCCAAATGATATTGTCTTTTATGCAAATAAGTCTACGGGAATTTCCATGATCAGTCTTGAAGAAACATTCTGAATCGCGTTCTTATTATACACGGGATGTCATCGGGTACACAATTCTCATTCAGAGAGATTCTCTCTCTCTCTCTCTCTCTCTCTCTCTCTCTCTCTCTCTCTCTCTCTCTCTCTCTCTCCTATCGTCCGAGAGTGACTAGTAGGACCAGTATTCATATATTAACCTTGAACTATTTGTGCAGTAAAGCATTTTAGAGCAACTTTGGTCGAGATTCTAAAAGTGTTACATGCAGGTTGGTTTGTTTTGGCGATAACAGGCTTTAATGCGTACTACACTTGTACCATCCTAGTTCATCGTATAACACCTGCATGTCATACATATTTACAGGTCATATATTATACATGATACCTGCAGATCAAATGGTCTTCTCCTACTAAGTCACAGATTTCTAGGCTCATACATAATAAAATATTAGTGAACGAAGAGTAGGAATGCAGGCGACCGAGCAAAGTGAGAAATCCATTCTATATGACGCTCCTTGATTTAATTCCGAACATCTCAAACACTGCGTTTTGGGCAGAATATTTGGATTTTTGACAAATTTACTTTATCATCACTCGTTTCGCACATAACAATTATCAAACCTCGAATTTGCTCAACCTCGTTTTGAGCTCTGATTTTTCATTGGGGTAGATACGATTTTTCATTAAAATTACATACATGTACTTAATACTAATATTACATTTTAAATATTGGCTATATATTATTGAATATTATACTAATATATTTTCAAATTATGAGTGACGTACAACAGCAATGTCTATTAACTCCTGGTTTACATTGTGAAAGGCCTTGTAAGCCAAAAAATATATTGTAATATGGTATTATGGTTCTGGTTATTCGGGTTCCCGAACAATTTATGTGGTCAACACCCCCCCCCCCCCTCCTCCCTAAAAATGGCTGCTGCTGACTAACCCGGTCCAATATAGCCCTTTTGACCAAACATACCGTAAAACTTCTAATAGACGCCCGGGCGTCTGATGATTTCAGTTACACTCTAGACCCGGCGTCTATTAGAACCCGGCGTCTATTAAAATCCGGCGTTTATTGATTTCAGCCGTTGTCTGGACCCGGCGTTTATTGGAATTGGCGAGGCCTGTGTTACGATATGACAAATCGGACGACAGTAAAGATTTTAAAAGCTGGAAATTCCCGACTCGGATGCGTTGGCGTTATTAGTATCTTACTACTAGTATATTGTTATACGTTGCTATGTTACAAAATGTACGTAGACCCGGCGTCTATTAGAACCCGGCGTCTATTAGAAACACGGTGTCTATTAGAAGTGTTACGGTACACCAAATTTTGCAACGTAAAATAGGGATTCGCTATCATTTGACTCGATAATTATGTCACCGAAATCGGTGCAGGGGGCCTACGGGTGTCCATTTACGATAAAAAAGAAAAAAGCAAATCGGCTTCCGGGAACTGATGCGCGCGATTTTTTTTATTGTTTTAAATGATGCGCACGCCTAACAAGAACGACAATTTTGCCAATTATAGTTAGTACTGTAGGTACTGGAAGGCTATTTGTACCACGGTCCTATCAGAATCTGTACATGTACCTCAGTACAAATACATAAGATCCCATAGAAAGCTACTCCGCTTGAATGTACCTGAATTCTATACAAGTAACAAGATCAAAAAATGATGCTGGAAAGTGTTGTGTGTATGCCTTGTGCTCATGTGCCTGTACATATGAAATGACAACAGGAGGGTAGGCCTATTTGGAAAAAAATGTCATTCAGTTATATTATGAACTTATTAAACTTTAATCAAATGCAGCACAGAGTGTTATGACAACAATATATACTTAAATTGGCTTCATAAAACTATATTTTGGGCCTTTCAAGTGATGGCATTGCATCTCCATACTATTATTTGGACTCGTTTGAAATTTCTAGCTCGATTAATTGTTGTACAGTTATCCAAGGACTAGGAAAAATTACCGGAAAAAATGAATTTTTTGCCCTGTACAGACCAAGTCGCGGTCTTGGACAGTGGTACACGTTTGCAACGTTTTGCCTTCTGAAAAATATTATTACAATATCTGTCATGTGTCATCTGCGCAATGTTGTAACTATATGCATGTTTGTTTGATGTGGGTGTGTATGAATGTGTATAATAATGTCATGCATTTACTTGAATATTTATCCACAACGCTATTGTCAGTCCACAAAGAGAACACCAAATCTGGTGGAATTGGGAGGGGGCAAATTGGGTCGTGAATTACCCCATTCATAATTGGGATAACAATGCCACTTTGCAGAGGCCCACTTTGTGAAACACTAGTACCATCACCACATGCAATTAATGATATCCTAAAACGAAATCCACATTTATTTTCTTCACAGAATCTGCTATAAAATTACATTCTATATCTCTACATTGCTGTTAAATATAACTTTACTGATCGTTGGTAAATACCTTGTTTCTTATATCAAAACCATGCCATTTTGTTGGTTTGTGAAAAACAGTGGACGATAGACCGCATTCACCAAAACTTTGTACTTTTTCGTTGAACGGTCATCGGCGCATACGACTGACGTCAACGCTTTCTATAACAATGGTGTATTCA
Organism: Terebella lapidaria; assembly: GCA_949152475.1. Classification (NCBI taxonomy): domain Eukaryota; kingdom Metazoa; phylum Annelida; class Polychaeta; order Terebellida; family Terebellidae; genus Terebella; species Terebella lapidaria. The sequence continues at coordinate 38,210,494 of OX424565.1, read as the reverse complement.
ATAAGGGTAGCCCGCTTTGCCCCCTATTCCCCTACTAACATTACATTCTAAATATTTGCAATAGGCTATATTATTGGATATTATACTAATATATTTTTTAATTATGAGTGACCACCAATAGCAATTTCCATAAACTCCTGGTTTACATTGTGAAAGGGGATCATTTGACTTGATCATTATGTCACCGAAATCGGTGTACGGGTGTCAGTTTACGATGAAAAAATAAAACGGCTTTCTGGAACTGATGCGCGCGATTATTTTAGTGTTTTAAAGGATGCGCGCGCCTAATCAAAACCACAATTTTGCCAATTAAAGTAGTAATGGAAGGCTATTTGTATCACGTTACCTCAGTACAAATACATAAAATCACATAGAAGTTTTGTGTTACCTTGACTAGGTTACTCCGCTTGAATGCACCTGAATTCTATGGAGTAACAAGATTCCAAAAAGATGATGCCGGAAAGTTTTTTGTGTGTTCCTTGTGCTCATGAACATATGCCTACCTGTAAAACGAAATAATGTCAGCTTCCTGGAAAATAGCTTTTTTGAAATATGCTATCCTTTGTTTTGAGTAAATGAACAACAAGAGGGTAGGCCTATTTGGAAAAAAAATGTCATTCAGTTTTTCTCAGAACTTTGACCTTTTTTTCTCGGTTATTCATTTCTATATGTACAATCTGTCATTTTCGAAAATGATGAATTGAGAATGAGTATGAGAGATTGTAAATGTGTCATGTAACAAATCAGAATGGCTTCATAATGAATGATAGCACTCTTTTCTTATACGATTCATTATTGGGGTAACTGAATATTGCATGTTTGTTTGTTTTTCTCAAAATTTGACCGTGACAGATCCTTGATATTTCTCCAAAACTCATGACGAGATATGAGAATTCCCAAATAATGAATAGATCAATGATTGCAAAATGTTGAACCGAATGGACAGACATCAACTAAAATTTGACTGACCAAGGTCGGGCGTACAGAGCCGCTTCTGCTGAGTGATCGAGTTGAGTTGTACCAGGGACGGAGTCCGTCTGTAACGTGTGTCAACTCACATCAGCAACACCGCGAATGTCTTATAAACTGGTTTGCCGCCTGGTATTAAATTGATATGACTGCCTGCCACGGCACAGTGATACCCTGTATGAGTTGCGCATTATTAAAAGCAAAAAGATGCATTTTCTGGAGACCCATATTAATTAAAAATAGACTGTTACTACGGTGGCTGATATATGCCATAGTTTTATTCTTTATTTTTCATTTATTTACGATATTTTCCAGACGGATGTGATACACGTACTTAATATTAAATACGCGTACTTAATGTTTAAATGCGCGTACTGAATATTAAATACGCGTATTTAATGTTCATTACACGTACTCAATTTTAAATACGCATATATAATATTAAGTACGTGTAAATAATATTAAATACGTGTACTTAATATTAAATATGCGTACTTAATATTAAATACGCGTACTTAATATTAAATTTGCATACTTAATATTAAATGCACGTACATAATAATAAATACGCGTATATAATATTGAATACTTGTAGTATTAAATAGTAATACTATTAAATACCAGACAGTTAGATATTTTGTTCTTTTTAGGTTACCGGACCTATGGTCCGATAACCTATTGGCATGGCGTTGCGTCCGTCGTCCGTCGTCGGCGTCGTCCGTCCACATTTTTATCTTTAAAGTTTACGAGTGAATTTTTCTGAAATTTTGCAAAAAAATGCCTAAAAGTAGGGTAGAGGCGGGCAAAACGCCCATGTGGGGTAAAACGCCCAGTGGGCATATTCACGCGAATTCTACATGCATGTGACTGCAATTTTGCCTTTGAAATGCCAACACCTGTCAAATGTTTTACTTGAAGGGTTCTCGTCGTAAACTCCATATATATATTCACAGGTTCAGTTTTCGTCAGAAACTATAATTTCTTATAATAATGTGTTAATAAGCGGTCTTGTATCACTTTGGAAATGAAGTCGCGGCAATGGTCTCTGTTGGATGAAGCATGGAGTTTAATAATGCTTTCTTGTCGTTTAGGACGAGTGCTAATGCAAGTATAGACGACATACCATGTTTTGAAATATACTATGCTTTGGGGCAAAACGCCCACATGATAAAGGGGCAAAACGCCCACCTGGGCCTTTTGCCCCATTGAGTATGGGCCTTTTGCCTTACTAAAATTTTGTTCGTCTTCACGGACGTATTTGACAGAAAATATTCACAAAGAACTCCACACATCTACTTTAGCGGATTAAGTTAAAATTCAGCCTACCAGCTACCATGCTGAATTCCAATTTGTGATCCGTCATACAGATCCAAACATCACTATTCAGGCATCATTTTATCTGTATGCAGGGAAGCACTGTCCCTGTTTATGCAATTGTGAATAAAATAATATTTAAATGTACATTGTAATATGTAAGTTCAGAATAAATTGAATGGAACCATTCATACCCATGAAGCAAACTAGACGTCAAGGCCTGAAGATGCCTTGGGGCATTTCGACTGAAATTCATAGGTAATATCTGTTTCGCTCTACAATGCATGGTTTCCGAGATATGGCCCAAAATGAAAAATGCCGACTCAGCAGAAAAAAAAATTTGGCCCAGGGACAAGTTCACCCAACATACCCCTAAGACATGTTTGTCTAATACCAGGAGTCCAAAAATATCATCCGTTTCATTCTAAGATGCATCGTCTCCGAGATATGGCCAAAAATGAAAAATGCCGACTCAGCAAAAAACAAGCTATATGTAGGGCCTACGTGTACAAGCGCTTTGGCTGTCGATACCATTTCATTCATTCCAGATCAGTTGCATGCCTACATGGCTTTGACACCCAGTTCTTGATGTTACCTGAAGTCAAGATCAAGGCCACCAGATATGCACACTTCATACAAATTTGCTCACAATACAAGCTATATCTACACATACAAGCGTATTGTTTGAGATGTCGATTTACAAGGGTCAATTTATCAGGTCAAACGTGATCTTGAGATTCGCCACTCGATGTCAATGGAGGTCAACTTCAAAACAGGAGCCGGCATAATTAAAGCATTCCTATAGGCTAATCATATAATCATACTTCCATCTACAAGCGTTTTTCCCTATTTCAGTATAGAAGTGACCTTGAGATTTGAGGTCAATTTTAGGGTCACCAATAGATCTACCTACTTGCGTTCTGTACCCAGATCCTGAGAGACCAATCTGTACATTTTGGGCCGATATGGGTCTCCCTATTGTTCACAAGAGTTCATAACACTATTATAGTGTTATGTACATAATATACAAGTATGGGCATGGCATTTCAAATCCATTTGAAAATTTACGCTAAAGTATTTTATCTGCAAAGGGGCCCACCGTGGGCGTTTTGCCTCAACCTGGTGGGCGTTTTGCCTCAACGGTAGGGTAAAACGCCCATCGATGAGCAAAACAATCTGAATGATCTACAGAGGTTGGTTTGTATTCTGAACGGTACTGTGCTAGTTCAAGTTGTGACCTACCATGAGTCACGCTTTGAGGTGTGGAGACGTTCCAACTTGGGCAAATATTGGGGAAGATTATAGGATTTCCGCTTAGCATGGGCGTTTTGCCCGCCTCTACCCTAATTAAAAAAGGGAGTATCTTTTAGTTTTTTGATTTTTGCATTTTCTTCAAAATGGCGGCCATTTTCGACGAAAAACGACTAATTTCTGACTTTGGCGGCCATTTTCTCAAAAAGTGTTCAAACAGTTTTGAGATTTTTATTTCAAAAGATTCCCCTCATACACCTCTGTGATGTGTATAAGTTTCGTTGCTCCTGGATCGCCTGTCTGCGTGTGGCGGCCATTTTCATTTTCTCGACGGGTCCCAAATGGGACTTTCCCATGTTAAATTCTCCTATGCTTTATAATGGGACACATTATGCCTAATATCTCACCTAATATTGAGATCAGAGACTAGGAATCAATTGTGGACATATAGGAAATGATATATGCTGAATATTCTCGTGACCTTGGATTTGACCTCTGACCTCATTTTCAAGGTCAGATCACAAAATGGCTTATATCTCGCTTATTATCAACTTTACAGCTTAGGAATCAATTGTGGACATATAGGAAATGATATATGCTGAATATTCTGATGACCATGAATTTTACCTTTGACCTCATTTTCAAGGTCACAGGACAAAATGACTAATATCTCGCTTGTTATCGACTTTACAGGGTCAAGAGCACAAAAAAGCTAATATCTCGCTTATTATCGACTTTACAGCTTAGGAATCAATTGTGAACCTATTGACAATGTTATATTCTGAATATTCTCATGACCTTGAATTTGACCTTTGATCTGATTTTCAAGGTCAGAGCACAAAGTGACTAATATCTCGCTTATTGTCGACTTTACAGCTTAGGAATCAATTGTATACATATAGGGAATGATATAGTCCGAATATTTTGATGACCTTGAATTTGACGTTTGACCTCATTTTCAAGGTCTAAGCACAAAATGGCTAATATGTCGCTTATTATCGACTTAATAGCTTAGGAATCAATTGTGCACATATAGGAAATGACATAGTCAGAATATTTTGATGACCTTGAATTTGACCTTTGACCTAATTTTCAAGGTCAAAGCACAAAATGGCAAATATTTCGTCTATTGTCGACTTTACAACTTGAGAATCAATTGTTGAAATGTAGGAAATGATATTTGCCGATTATTGTCATGACCTTGAATTTGACCTTTGACCTCAGTTTCTAGGTCACATGACAAAATGGCTAATATGTCGCTTTTTATCGACTTTACAGCTTAAGGATCAATTGTGGACATATAGGAAATGATATATGCTGAATATTCTCGTGACCTTGAATTTGATCTTTGACCTCATTTTCAAGGTCAAGAGCACAAAATGGCTGATATCTCGCGTATTATCGACTTTACAGCTTGGGAATCAATTATGAACCTATATGTAATGTTATATTCTGTATATTGTCATGACCTTGAATTTGACCTTTGATCTGATTTTCAAGGTCAGAGCACAAAATGGCTAATATTTCGTTTATTGCACTTTACAACTTGAGAATCAATTGTTGACATGTAGGAAATGATATATGCCGAATATTGTCATGACCTTGAATTTGATCTTTGACCTCAGTTTCTAGGTGTACATGACAAAATGGCTAATATGTCGCTTGTTATCGACTTCACAGCTTAAGGATAAATTGTGGACATATAGGAAATGATATATGCTGAATATTGTCGTGACCTTGAATTTGATCTTTGACATCAGTTTCAAGGTCAAGAGCACAAAATGGCTATTATCTCGCTTAGTATCAACTTTATAGCTTAGGAATCAAATATGAACCTATAGGAAATGTTATATTCTGAATATTGTCATGACCTTGAATTTGACCTTTGTTCTGATTTTCAAGGTCAGAACACAAAATGGCTAATACCTCGCTTATTATTGAATTTACAGCTTAGTAATCAATTGTGACCTTAAAGGAAATCATATACTGGTATGCGGAATACTCTCGTGACTTTGAATTTGACCAGTGACTTTATTTTCAAGGACACGGAACAAAATAGCTATTATATATTGTCCGGTAACCTATCTTAGCCCTTGGGCTAATTTTTTTACAGCGCCATGTCGCTTGATATATACCTTGTTTCACGAGACATACACAGCAACCACATCCAATTTTTGCTGATTTAATATTAAGTACACATATTTAACATACGCGTAATTAACATTGAGTATGCGTATTTAATATTAGGTACACGTATTTAATATTATATACGTGTATTCAATATTATATGCGTGTATTTAATATTAAGTACGTGTATGTAATATTAAGTACGCATATTCAACATTAAGTATGTGCAATTAATTATTTTATTTTCTTCAAAATGTCTTTCTGGAAAAAAAAAATAAATGAAATCTGAAAAATAAAACTATGGCATATATCAGCCACCGTATGTTACTGATTTATGTAATCTTCTGAATCTGCGAGCTGATCGTCCCAGAAATATTGTTATTCATATCAATTTTATTGAAATTGATTTATGTTTCACTCAACTTCTGATGAACATACAAATGTGAAGAATGGGAACACACCAGTAAAAAGGCTGCAAAGCAACATGTGCATGATAAAAGGTAACGTAGGAGCCTATACCCATTTGTTAGTTGTTTCTTGGTTCACTTTCTCGAGTTGTACGCGTCACTCAATACGTTCGTAGATAACCATGAGAATAGCATACAACAGAAAACATACATATCACTATCAGATAAAAAATAACATTCATACGCACATGACCGTGTATTTCAATCATGTGGTATTTCAATCGTGTTGATAACATTCATAGGCCACTATAATAGTAGAAATGACAATTGTACACGTGCTTATTTCTGATTCACTATATAAACATCGACTGTAAAACTACAGAAAACAATTAATTACCAGCACCATGTTGTGGAAGAAAGTCTCTCTGCTGGTAGCGTGCTTTCTCGTGCTAAGTCACGTGACTTCCGCCGGATCTGATGATGAGGACATTGAGTCCATAGATGCCTTCATCCGGGACATTATGACGTCAGAAGAAATGCTAGGACTGGCGGTGTCAGTGGTCAAAGATGGCCGCCCGCTCATGGCGGAGGGATATGGAGTGATGGATGTGAATGCCGGCGGTGACGTCACAAATCAGACGTTGTTTTACCTGGCCTCGTGCAGCAAGGCGCTCAATGCGGCCCTTGTCAGCAAAGTGCTTAGTGAAGACGGACGGTAGGCAAATTGTGAAAACTCGTCATGGAACAGAAATGAACGTTTGAGTCCTGCTCCTTCAATCATACACAACAAAGATTGAAGATGATAACCTCCTCTGCTAGACTGTGCAATATCTTAAAATAAGTCAATGTCAATACAAACATCCATTTAGAGGATTCAAAGGCCTATATTGAAAACAGCCGGTCTGGTATGTGCATAGTATGCCTGGATTGTAATGGGTATTTGCTAAAATCATTGACGAATTCTGGTTCAACGCAGAGCTCTGATCTATGTTCATTCATAAATATATTTTACACCGTTTTAGGTACACGTTTGACACCCCGGTACGGGAAGTGTATCCAGAGTTCGCTCTCGACACGGGATTCCGTAGTGAGCACGTGACCATCCGTGATATGACGTCACACAGGACGGGCGTGGGGGATGCCCTCCTTCAGATACTGGCTGGAGTCATGGAGTCACGTGAGGATTACATCAGGTGAACCACACACCTAATGTTTGATAAATATTGCTAGAAAAAATGTGAACCACCCTTTTTAACGGGCAATCAACATTTCATGATTTTATAATAAAAATACTGATGATAAAATACTATTTATTATCCGCAACTGTTTTTTGCATATAGCTTTTGAAACCCCTCCATATTCGTTGTAGACCTACTCCTCGTATTTTTACCGAACCGTTGGTCCGATAACCTATTGCCATGGCGTTGCGCCCGTCTGTCCACTTTGATGTTACAGTCGAACATTCATAAAATTTTGCACAAAAATACCCAAACATATTTCCAGGAAACTTACTTTTTTGGTTTTCAGGTTACCGAACCTATGGTCTATTGGCCTTACCGTTGCGTCCGTCGTCCGGCGTCGGCGGCGTCGTCGTCGGCGTCGTCGGCGTCGTCCGTCCACATTTTTATCTTCAAACTTTACAATCGGATCTTTCTGAAATTTTGCACAAAAATACCTAAAAATATTTCAAGAAGGGGTTATTTTTTTGTTTTTTGATTTTCGCATTTTTCTCAAAATGGCGTCCATTTTTGCCGAAAAAATGGCCAATTTCTGAATTTGGCGGTCATTTTCTCGAAAACTGTTCAGACAGTTTTGAAATTTTTATTTCAAAAGATTGCTCTCACATACCTCTGTGATGTGTATAAGTTTCGTTGCCCCTGAATCGCCGGTCTGCGTGTGGCGGTCATTTTAATGTTCTCGAAGGGTCCTGAATAGGACTTTCCCATGTTAAAATCTCCTATGCTTTATAATGGGACACAATATGCCTAATATCTCACTTATTATTAAGATTAGAGACTAGGAATCAATTATGGACACACAGGAAATGATATATGCTGATTATTGTGACCTTGAATTTGACCTTTGACCTCATTTTCAAGGTCAAAGAACAAAATGGCTAATATCTCGCTTATTATCGACTTTACAACTTGAGAGTCTATTGTGGACAGATAGAAAATGATATATGCTGAGTATTGTCATGACCTTGAATTTGAACTTTGACCTCTTTTTCAAGGTCAGAGTACAGAATGGCTAATATTTCGCTTATTATCAACTTCACAGATTAGGAATCAATTGTGGAAATATAGGAAATGATATATGCTGAATATTGTCACGACCCTGTATTTGACCTTTGACCTCATTTTCAAGGTATCACATGAAAAAATGGCTAATACTTTGTTAATTATCAACTTCACAACTAGTAAAGGATTTGTAAGATTCAATTGTGGACATACAGCAAATGATATATGCCGAATATTCTGATGACTTTTAATTTGACTTTTGATATCATTTTCAATGTCACAGGACAAAATGACTAATATCTCTCTTAGTACTGAATTTACAGCTTAGTAAGCAACTGTGAACGTATAAGAAATCAAATATGCTGAATACTCTCATGACTTAAATTTGACCTTGAACTTATTTTCGAAACCATAACATAAAATAGCTATTATATATAAAAGATGTTAATGATATATTGTCCTGTAACCTATCTTAGCCCTTGGGCTAGTATTTTTTATTTTCACTTTTTTTTTCAAAATGGCGGCCATTTTTGACGAAAACCATCCAATTTGGGAGTTCGGCGGCCATTTTCGAAAAATCGGTTCAGTATTTTTTTTCTTATTGATGCATAGACTCCTCAAATGTACACCTATGATGTTTCGTTGCTCTTGAAGCGCTCGAAGTGGGCCATTTTGGCCCAAACTTGGCCGAAATGGGACTTTCACTTGTTAAATTGTCCTATGCTTTATAATGGGACACATTATTCCTAATATCTCACTTAATATTGAGATTAGGAATCAACTGTGGACACATAGGAAATGACATATGCTGAATATTCTCGTGGCATTGAATTTGACTTTTGACCTAATTTTCAAGGTCACATGATAAAATGGCTAATATCTCGATTATCATCGACTTTATAGCCTAGGGATCAAGTGTTCACAGGTAGGAAATCATATGTTGAATATTCTCATTATCTTGAACTTGATCGTTGACCTTATTTTCAAGGTTAGTGCACAAAATCGCTAGTATGTATCGATTATGAACATATGGGAAATGATATATGCCGAATATTCTGATGGCCTTTAATTTGACCTTTGATCTAATTTTCAAGGTCACAAGACAAAATGGCTGACATCTCGCTTATTATCGACTTTGCAACTTAGGAATCCATTGTGGACATTTAGGAAATGATATATATGCCGAATATTCTGATGAACTTGGGTTTGACATTAGAAGTTTGAGCACAAAATGGCTAATACCCTTGCTTACTTTCGACTTTACAGCTTAGGAATCAATTGTACTCTCATTTTCAAGGTCACAAGACAAAATGGCTAATATTTCACTTATTAAATGATTTACAGCTTTGCAATTGACAAGTGAGTTTATTTTCAAGGCTACGAGACAAAATTGGGTAATATCTAACATATAATGTCTGATAACCTATCTTAGCTTTTGGGCTAATTTTTCTGGTATTCGTCGCTAATAATTGTATACCCATATATGTGATTTACCAAATGATGAGATCCAAATTGACCACATGGTACTCGCCATAATAATATCGAACACACATTGCTCACACTACAGCCGGGCCCAGTATTTCCCCTACGTCAGCACGTTCCGCGACGTCGAGTCCTATAATAACCTGATGGTGACGGTGGCGGGTCACATGGCCGAGATCTTGACGGGACTGACGTGGGAGGACGCCCTGCAGGCACAACTCTTGGACCCCCTGTCCATGACGCAGACGGCTTTTGTCGATCGTCTTACGCCCGAGCAATACGACAACATGGCCTCGGCACACGAAGACTACGAGGGTTCTCCCAGACCTGTGTCCAAAGAGATCTTCGGGTAATACGTCAGACACAAACAGAGGGGTATTACAGTGTGGGCCAACAAAACACCATGTACAACAAACACTATGTTGTTTTCTATCCACATTTCATTTTGTCTCGTCTTGGCCTCTAAGCCAATACACAATCTTATAGTGACGAGTGTACGTACATTACAGTTGATATTAATTCACATTACTGAAAGAATCACATTGTTTTCATTGAAAAATTGTCAGGATTTATTTAATTAGCCTACACGTCCAGACTAATACATTCAATATTTGGATGAAGTCATGACGTGTTCGCATACAGACCCAACTTGGGCCCTGCCTCGCCCTCAGGAGGTCTGGTCACCTGTGCCGAGGATCTCCAGAAGTGGTTGCTGTTCCTCACCAATAAGGGCCTGGCGGAGGACGGGTCACGTGTCATGAACGAGAGCGACCTCATGCGGACGATGACGGAAACATCACTCGGGAGATATCCTGGAGCGAGTGAGGACCCGACTGAACCGATTGTCTATAGTGAAACTGGAGTAGCTCTTGGCTGGTATAACGGACTGTATAGAGGTGTGTGGTTACAAACTATGACTCAAACGTCACTTTTAAGCGATCTATAGGATGGAACTAACCTATAAGTGCCACGCGGACAGAAATATTGCAAAACATGAATTTTAATTAATGTGTTAGTATGTGGCATACAAATAGTAGATGTTAAATACTGTATTCATGGTATTGTGGTTCACAGGCGACATATTCACCATAACTTAGACATAAATGTATTTATTTCGGTGCTTCTGTGCACATCCCTCGCAGGGTTCAGCATGGCCGTACATGGAGGATATTTCTTTGGCTTCCAGTCCAAGGTGACGGTGCTGCCAGAATTGGGACTGGCGGTCAGTATCAACATCAACTGTGGTGACGGGTATAAAAACGGTAGCGTCATGTACCGAGTGACGTCATATGTTCTCGACACTCTGCTGGGGATCCAGTCTCCCACTGGGGCCGGCGAGGCTCCAGCGCACGTGCCAGACACGCCCTCCTCGCGCGCTGATCGGTTGCTGCTGGACAGGTTCCGTGCCGGAAGTAACGTGACGGAAGTCCCGTTCAAACAAGATATCCCCGGGGCACTGAAGATCAATTACACGGGAACATACGGGGATTTCGTGCTGGGGAACATGTCGATCTACTACAACGAAAGCGGAGATGTTTTATATGGAACCTGGGGCGAATTCGGTTTGGTGCAGTTGGTCGGCGAGGGGGATAACTTTATTGGAATCGTTCAGGACCCGCTGTGGTTTGCGCCACCACTCGCCATGTATTTCTCGTCATCTGACGGACTTGTGTATGACCAGTTGACCATTCCTTTCCTCCTGCCGCAAGCCCCGCCCACCTTCATCCGGGACCTGACCATGGACGAGGCTCCGCCCCCTCCCGCTGGTAGTTGTGAGGATCCGCCTCTGTAAAACACGTCACCAATAAAACACGCGTGCATTTATGAAATACAAGAATGCAATTGCGTTGATGTTTCTTTCAAGACTTGTCTTTTGTATGTCCATGCATTTGGCTAGTATGGTTGCACGCCTTTGATATCAGTGAAATATTTGTGCTGTTGATCTCAACATCTTGAAAATGTTAACGAATTTAATCAGACGCCATTGGCGACGCATATGTCGGACATTTCAAGGTCAACTATGAATCTAAAGGATATACGCTGATCGTTATATGTAATTCAGCCAGATCAGGTTATCGGTGACAATGTTGTGTTTCATTAGACTCAATGGAAGGCCATTGCTCAGGTCAACATTGAGCTGAATTTGAATTTGAACTTGTCCTTTGAATATTGGCCTTTTTTCTATCCTGAAAGGCCCGCAATACATTTAAATGATTTATTATGCAGCTAACAACCAGACTGTATACACGCTATATTAATGCATGATTGGAGGAGTGTAATCGGAAACAATCAATATTTACTGAATGAATGAATACATCTCGCCATGCCTGCCTAGTGCCTTTCACATGTTGACCATCCAATACGAGCTGAATGGAGCTCAAACTTTGGAATCTAGATTTCAAAAAATATCTCATCCACAGAGTAACCAGAGTAACATATTTGCCGAAATGCGCAACTTGGTGATACCGGTAGTTTGTTAAAAACCAAGGAAGCGTTATGATATGCACTGTGTCATAACGTACCTCATATTTGTATCATAGGTTAGTGATATAGTGACGTTGTATGGTAGTATCATCATAGGGCACCGAAGGAGGTTTGAAACGTCACGTTATTTTGCGCTGTTTCGTCATTTTGGGGATTCACAAGTCTCCAGCCAAATTTTCCACATAATTGTAAACAAAAATGTATGTGTGCGGTTCAACAACATAAATTAAAATTGTTGGAAATTCATAGGATTTGATATTACGTTTAATGTGATATAAAATGCGATAAATGTGTTCTTGCATGAATATATCTTGCAGATTCAAGGGCTTGGATAACCTGTGTTTCTGGTCATTGGGGTCATGAAATCGACGGCAGTAAAGGCGTCAGTGCTTTTAAATCTAATGTGTTCCTCAGAAACACACTCTCACACATGACTTAAAAATGGAGCATTTTCAGTTTGAAAAAAAATACATATGTTAATGTATAAATATTGCGATCAATAATTAGGAGTACTTTTATAGCATTCAAGTAAAAATTATTTATATATTTCAAATTACCATTTTGTTTTGTGCCTATGGCGTCTTGCTAAAGCAGCAAAAGTGATGCCATGGGGTAATGCTTGTCCCTGGAAGTAGGCCATTCGTAATAAAAACGTTCTTTATGATCACTTGTGGATCGAGACTTGTCACTTTAGAAGATAATTTTATATTGAAAAAGTATATTTTAGAAAACCTAGATGTAAAACTAGATTTCATCATTCGAACATATATATAAGTTTGCGAAATCAACCGTAACCAAATAGCCTACCTAGTTACAGGCTCATGATCGTAGTCTGGATGTACGCATACATTATGACTTTATTATATCAACTGATCATCTTTCTTCCAGAAAACTTACGATGGAGACAAAAATTACCCATATATATGCATATCTACGCACGAATATATAGGCCTACGGATGTACATACAATCGTTTCAACCACAAATGGTGAATCAAACCACACCAATCATTGACTTTGCATGATTTCGAAGGTTTCAGGATCAACGAGATTTATGTGAAGCGTTATGATATCTTTACCAAAGTACTTTATGTGTTACGTATTCTGGCGTTGCGGGCTCAAATGGTTTGATGATGGTAATGCTCGTTACTATATTCAGTTTCCACACTGTGATTAGATTACCTCAGCTGTTTGATGTACAACAAGATAACGCTCATAAAGTAATATATGCAGGCGATGATACTGAAAATAAAATTGTTAGATCTGAAATTAACAAGTGCATTATTCATCCGAACAAATTAACTAGATTTTTGTTGTTCGTTTTCATGGGAATAAAAGGTATGTATGGATGATGGATGATCAATGGATGATCGATCAACTGTATAGATATAGATATTAAATATGCCAAACTTATTTTTTTTTACGATGATCAATTAAATCGATTAAATTTGTCCGTTTTACGACGTTACGCCCGTATGTCATTTTCCTCCCTTGAAATGATACAAATGATATTTAATTTTCAGTGATTACAAGCAGGTTGAAGTAGATCATATGGGCGGATTGACTCAATGTACCCAGTTTAAGGCACCTGAAGGTCTGATCCGATTCTGTGATATGTAATTGGTTAATAGATTGGGGTTAATTGTATATCCGGATAACTACTACGAAAGCGTAGAAGGGCCACCCGGGGAAATTATTTTTTTAATATTCCCGATTTAGTAACGTCTAGTACTTAGTATCTAGATAACATCGACTTAGCAGTGGATCAGGCACGAGAAGAGTACTGACCACTTCTGGGAATTATAAGTTACTTTCGGAACAGAGACATTGAAATTGACCTTTGTATGAAGTTTCATCTGTCCCTCACCATTCTGTCATCATTCTTCCAGGTGTGATGACGAGGAAACTAAAAGACGTGGTAAGAAGATGTATGCTTTAGATTTGAATGAGTATGTCTGAATGAATATAGATCTATATAATGAATATCGCCGAGTGTAAAGCTTACACACCCATCCACTGGGAGAAGACATTGTAGATGTTCCTTCAACAACTAACATGTGGTTGGTATGTATTGAGTGGTAGGTTTATGATATTACAGGTTTTATCTCCCCTGACCACTCTGGGATTCACGCCTAAGGGAGAGGGTGGGAGAGAGGGGAGGGGGGGGGGGCTGTTGAAGTCACCCACCGGGTCAATTTTGTCACCAGCACTAGTAGTTGTATGGCTTTCTTGAGTTTTGTCTACAACTGGTGAGTCTTAGAAGTGTGCACGCTCAATTCATCTTTGGTTACGATCCCCTTTCAGTGGAAAAACGACAAGTTTGGAAGTTATTGTAAAGGATTTGACAACCATTAGTTTTATCCCTCTTCGACCCGTTGTCAAGGAGATGTTGCTAGGGAACATGTCCTGGGGGTATATCTAAGTCCACTGCACCTAATAGAATTCAAATGGGACCTTTGACACTGAACTGAATCGCAACTTGAGGGGATATTGGTTCGTTCGTTGAAAACAAAGCTTGGCAGACATGTGCTGGTTTCGAGCATTCACTTTCTCTCGAGAGAATCACTTCATATTGCGATGATGGTTCGTGGTTTTCAATTATCAATCCGAAATTATTTATATCATTATTAATAGCTATGCTGGTTGTAATACGTAGAAATCATAACTCAAATTAATGTTTCACAACAAAACATTGTATTTTGTATGAGGGTAGAACCTTATCGTTTCATCGTTTCAACTTTTAATATTACTAATGTTATTACTACATTCAAATAAACACAATAGAACTTATGTATCAGAGGTTCAATAATGCCGCACTTGATAGGTACGAGAAAACTTTCGGTTTCCTCTCACACTCGGTTTTACCCCTACAAAATAGCTGGACATCTCGTTAAACCGTCGATTTTACGCCAATTTCACCATCCGTGAAGCGTAGCAATGTCACCTGTGACCACATCACCACATCACCCTCCGCCACTGCGTAGTAATACACAGTTTCATGGGGGTGGGCATTATTTTGGCAATGAGGCCTGTAATTACAAAATAAAGCTGTAAGTGACACTTGAGGTTTTAAACTAGCAATAGAGAGGAGTAAGTCCGGCTAAAATTGGTCATTAGGAACGGTAGTTGACGTGTGCCAAAGCGATTGAGATTAATTAACATTTGCAGTGCAAATGTAACTGTATTAAATAGGCCCATTGTCTCCTCTCTGTATCTAGAGTAAATTTGGATGTTAAATAACCTGGAAGCTGTCAGTGATTATTGGCAAAGGCTCAATAAACAAAAAGAAAAAGATTAACGGTCAATTGCTTGTAATCGGTGCCAATGCACGTGGACGCATTTTTCCCGTTCTACGAAGTGCTTTGTTGATTATGTGCATAAATACAAATTATTATTATTATTATTATTATTATTATTATTATTATTTTTATTTTTATTATTATTATTATTATTATTATTATTATTTATCAAATTGCTCATATATTCCTATTTCTCCTCAGATTAGCCATAAATCATTTGCACTAATATTTATAGTGTGTCAATTTGAGTCTGTAATTCCATCCGAAGTGTGCTAACAACATTCTGAGAGGTGGATGATTGAGCATAATTGTTTTGGACTCTCCGTGTATATGCAATAAAATCCCCTTAAACACTACTGCCAGTACTGGGTAGTACTAATTTTTATCCCATTAAACAAACAAAAAAAACACCTTACAATTATTAATGTCACGAAATGCGCTATAATTTGTTTTCAGGAATCACTCTTAATATATTTGCTCAATATGTCATGTCACAATATTTCAAATCTCTTCTGTCAAACTGTTACTAATAGTCACGAGTAATCATAGCGGGGAAGTAAATATGCACTGGTGATGTTCCGGGACATATCGGATGCATTGACCACAATATGAACTTTACTACACTTGTCTAGTACTCAGTATTTGACAAATGACATGTGACCGTGCGGATGATCGGGTATCTAATACATCAGTTCAATTTTCGTATAACACCGTACACTAATCACTTCACCTTTCTTTATTCCTTGCCCTTAAGAACGTCACATCCGGTTTCCATTCGATTTGCTCTGTCACAGGAATATTTCACTGTGTACAATTATTGATAAAAATCAAATACACTGTATGTATATCGGATGCTAAGTGTGCAATTGGCCTGTAGCACACTGTGTTAGTCGATCAACCGAAACGGCAGCGATCTCAAATACCACATATATGTTCTTCGTTTCTGCATATAGTATAGTCTCCAATGCTGGACACATCAATAATGTATTTGTTTCCGCAAGTTTTCGGATGTCTCATCTCTATTTTTTTCATAACTATATATACGTGTTGCATGTACATACTCAATTTTTAATGGGTGAAATTTACGATTATATACGCCTCGTACAAGTAGGTATTTTGGACCAGTTTAACGATCAGTGCAAAAGGGTGACACCACCCTCACCAGTAAGCCTTACTTTATTCAAATAAACAAGGTCATTCATTTAATTCCAGTGATTTCACAACATTAATTGCGTTTTCGTTAATATGCTGCATGTTGGTATGCTGGATGATAAGTCATGTTTTATATCTGTCACATAATCTCATTTCAGTGGAACGAGTAGGCCTATTCATTATACGAAAAACAATTATGTATAAATACAGGCATGTATACATTTTGATATAGCTTGGGTGTTATTTCGCTGTGCGGACTATAGTATCCAGACGCTTACTATCCAACTTCCAATGTATTCGTGTTATCGGTAGAATCGTAACTGTGTTTAACCGTGATTCTCCTATAATTTATGTATTTTTGTTTTTAATATGCTGATTAAACAATTAGCTTTCCAATAAACTAAAACAATACGACGGATGCACGGAATTCAGGCAGCAGTTGATGATTTCTGGCCATCGGATTCAGTAATTAAATCAGCTGAGTTTCTATATTTCCAAGTGACTTGACGACGTTACTTTACGTTTCACGCCCGGTTGACCGCAGTGACGTGCCTGACGGTTTATTGGTTCCAGGCGGCCAGAGAATGAACCCGTGACACTAGCTTAGCCGTCCATGGTTCGCCACTGGGACGTTATTAAAACACCAGCAGCCGGGATATTGGCCAACAAAACATCAATATTTCAAGCGTTAATGACAGAATTCAATTTAAAGGGTTCCCTGGCCGACGATCCGAAAGACTCAGGCGATGGAACAGCGCAATATAAGCGGCGAGCCGGACTACTTATCGCCACACGTGTGGCCGCCTCACTGTATCCCTCCGCCAGAGACACGGCTATAAAATGCAATATCATAAGCCGCTCCGGGCCCGGAATTGACACTGAAAATGACACAATGTAATGATTGAGTGGCAGAGAAATTGGCTCGCACTTCTATCGTGAGTGGGTAGAGATTGCTGGGCGCTCTAAGGACCGGGGCCCGAGGTCCAGGACCCAGGGACACTTACTCTCCCGGCCTGGCACGTCAACACAAGCTGCCCGACACTCCACCACCGGACCGGCATAAAGCGACTTTATTAAAGCGCTCTCGACCATAGAATCTATTCATTATAGACTTCTTGTAGAATAATAACTGACCAGCAAGGGTGGCAAAACCATACATCAGTATTGCCTGGGCTGTTTCCGGGCGGCCGCGGACTGTGATTTGCTTACCAAAGTAGCCATTTCTGTGTTAGCCTCGTTCACACTTAACGGCTGCTTGACACACATGGTCCGGACAAGCTACGAAACTGCACAAAGGAGTCACCATGCACTCACCGCTAATAGGTTCATATTTTTCTCTACTTCAAGAACTCTACTGCAAATTATACTTGTTAGAAATTAGTAGCTTAGCACATAGCTTCTTCCCCACTACTGCATGTACAGACTATATGAAAGTACGTGAAGACAATTTGAATGAAATTTAAAACCAAAAGAAGATTTTCCTTGTCATTCTCTGATGTTATATTTTCTGGACTTGAGCACCTGCCCAAACCATCGCGTCACTTTGTTGATATTAAAAGTTTTTATTATCGTTGCAAGTTCAGAATTATGCATGGATCCATGCCTCTATTTGTCACACATAATGATAAAAATTGCACAGCGACAATGTATTGGTATCCTCGTCAGCAGAAGTGACAGGGAAAAAGACAATTTGCCATGGAAGACGTTCCCAAACAAATCATGCGCCCATCCTACTCTGCTGTCTGAATGAGATGGCCTAGACGAGTTCCCGGGACAATGGCAACACACGACCGCGCGCGCGTGCGTCGCCTTGACGACACTGAACAATGTGACGTAGTGGCGCGCGGTCCGTGGCGCCACGTGCTCGCGGGGCTCGGCAACACTGCCATTGCTCGTGTCGCTTTATTTGCATTTCAAATGTCATTAGAGTAAAAAGCACTGCGCTTGAGATCAGAGAAAAAATGCATGATTTCAGACTTCTACTCGACTAATACAGCGTCTTCCCGAGATCTTATCCCAATAACTCATTATTTGAGACGTTCTAAAAATTCTCTGAGAAGACATCTAGATGATGGGTACACGTGTACACACTCATCCAGGAGAGGACCAATCACTCTACACTGTCGCTGGCATCAACAACTTTGTGACTGACAATATACACCCAAAACAAAATAAAAATCTTGTCACTTTGCCATTTATATTCAAAACTTGTTATGATTATATCACGATTATAAGATACATCATAGCAAATTGTAAAAATTTTCGCACAGATAACATGTATACGAGTATTTCGAAAGGTGATCGACCTTCCTATATATGCATACAATGTAATTACAAGTGAAAGTAAACATTTTCCTTATCGATCGAATAAGATATACTGAGCAGCTTGCATTTATCCCGCCAGTGTGTATCACTACCACTACACATATGATGCCCTGAAACAATTATGTTTGGCAATTATATTGTCGACAGCTAAGCTATTAAATACACATACAGCGTCTTTGTGAAGCAATAACGAAGACAAAATAGTGTATGTATAAAGAAATAGGGTCACAAATGCTGCTTTAATTTTCCACAGATGGTCTCAAAGCAAGACACCATTACCAAAATGTGCAGTTTCCTGTAATAACTCACACCTGCCAAACATTGTGCTTCATTGTTCAAATATCACAAGGAAGAAAAGCCTCGATGGTAAATGGCATTCAATGCGCGAACAGCATTGCCTCTTCAGATAGCAATTCAGTGAGATTTGAAAACACTTTCGAACATCCCCCGGAGATAGAAGACTATGTATCGTCACATAGCTGACAGTATTATTCAATTAACCCCAAATGTCCCTCGTGAAATCTGGGCACACAAGACAACGAGCCGGTTACGATGACAATACCACCAGTAAACGGCCGGTAGACATTCACTGCGGAGCACCGGAAGGAAGCTCATTTGATTTTAATGGTGTCGGAAATTTAGGAAAGGTATCATACACTGCTTGTGACGCAATGTGCAGTCAGTGTGATTTGTAGCCGACTAAATATAATTGAAAGTTGAAGGGTTTGACCTTTTGTTGCGGTGACCAACAAAAACAGAGCCCTCTTGAGTTGACCGGCTGAGGGGTCACTGTGCACGCAGACACTTGCTGCAGATTTTCTCGAGAGGGTTTTGTTGCGGCCCCCGGTGTATGTTTTGGGGGACACTCAATTCCAATTACCTGGCTCGTTGATCAGGCTGTTTGAGAGCCCTTCCGCCCCCTTGACAACACATATGTCAGGGGATCGAGCCCCGGGCTGGTCTTGCTTGAGCCGCCCTTTAGAAAAACTGTCAACACTATCGCGAGCACACAGGAATGATGCATGTAACGTGTAAGGTCATTTCGTGTATGGTCCACCAGTATATCGAGAACTCACATGATTGTATTCAATTATTGGAGGTTTATTTTAACGACTCGTCAAAAAGTATCAATATTTAATTAAAGTTCATAAATTTACATTCAGTAGTATCTCACATAGGCTAACGGTATGTTATTCGAAAACAACCACCGTCATGATAAGCGATTTTATTCCGGTGATTTGTACAGGTATATTGTTTATGTAGAAAATGTTTATTAAAAACGATTAGAACCATTGGGACCATTAATGTTGAGTTTATATTGATAGTGGCGTATTTAAATCAAAGTATATTAACAAATGTCCGATAAGTTTCAAGGACTGGGCGCCATATAATTGTCATGTTGTATTAATAATACAAATTTCACAAAGCATACTCCACCTGCATACAACTTGGAAACTGGTTTGTATGACAGATTTATAACCCCAGGGTCGAGATGTAATCAATAACGCTAACTATAGAACACGATATTACACCGAGAATACCAGTGCTCATTGAAATATAATCATTTTTACATCTATATCTAATTAGCATCCTGTCGGGACTGTGGAATTTACCCCCAGTTTTTCAGTATTGTCCAAGTGCCACTGAAGACTGCTGACAATGATATCACCCGGCGAGTCTCAATGTGGTCAGCAACTTCACGTTTGAATGACGCGATAATGGAGCAGTTACGGAATGTTTGAGATACTCAAGATTTGCGTAATAGCCGTATCTTTGAAATGTGATTAACCTCTCGCTTTCAGGGCATTGTTATTTCTTGACACCCCGAGGCCCCAGTGGTGTGTTAGACCCAGAGGGGTGTCCTGTGGGGGAGGGGTGGTGTTGTGCAGGGTGGGGTGGTGTAATGTGGCTGTCACCTGCTCTCCAAAGATTTCCACCGGTCGTTTAGGGACCAATTGCTGCCCAATTTACCGGGTCATTATGTGGGTGTGAAAAGTTATACTCAAGCATCCTTGGGGCTTGTGTGGAATCATTACAATAGAAAGAACTCAACAGAAGTGATTGGCATTGAAAGGTCGGAGTTATTTTATAATTTAAATGATTTATAAAATGATTATTAATAATAATAATACATGTATGTCCATTTGTCATTTTTTTCCCGATTCGACTGAACTTCTGTTGAACTTATGGCACCAATCAAATGGAGGAATATCTCGGGTTATAATATTTTGATATCAGATTAGAAATGGCCACAGTCACTGTTCCAGTTCTATAAAACTAGAAGTCCCGAACGCCTGTGACAAGATTATACCCCTGTAAATATCGATCACTCTTGCGGATAATGCGAAAGCAATTAAAAAATGAGTATTTTAGAGATTATAGTGGCCACCAGATGGACATATGACAATATACAGAAAAACACAGCCGTTCACTTTTCATCGGTGTTATATTCCCATTGACAATACCCACATCCCATCTCGTATTAATATCACCAGGGTAATAAGGTCTTTATGGTCGGTATCTCTTGCTGCACTGAGGGTGAGAAACACACCACCACGTGTCCTTAATCGACTTAAAGACCGTCCAAAAATCAATAAGATATTTACCATCTTAACACTTGAGCAGAACTCACTGAAACAATGATTACTCTAGCGAAGGTTATATAATTGTATACATGAAATCCAGTGGGTGCATGGGAACTGTGAATTGATATACATGTAAATGTATACTTCATTTTACAGATTCACTTCGAATTTATCAGAAAATTATGTTATGCTATTATCAACTTTCTTGAAATGTATGACAAGTAATATACCCAGTCATCAATGCGTGGAATATTTACAATTTTATCTAAATTGCATGATTCCTCGATCAGATATTACAAGATTCACATAAGCTAATAAAAATTGCATAGTAGTTAGAATTGTTTAGTATTCAAAATGGACCAACTCGTATTGTCTGAGAACAGTATCGGCTGGGATCAAGTCGGCCACAAAATGATGGCCATTTAGGCGTAAAATCGAAAGCCAAAGGAATAATTACTGCCGTATTGGGTGACCTGAGATTGTGCCCCGCCACGGATATATAATAGCATATTTATGTTGTAAATTATATTTACAGATGCCGCCCGTCTGTAATGACTTTATTTCATTTTTGTGGCACTATTATCGATGCACGCTATTGCATCGAAGACATTAGACTCATTCTGTTCAATAAAAGATGTTAGATACAATAATAAGGTTCGCGCACAGATGTCTGAAGCAACCTTTTATGAGCTATAGTCCTACCTTTTTCTGCAGATCGCATGTATTTATTATAGCCGTGAACGCCATTGTTATCCTATACAAGGAGCAGCGGTTCGTGCGATCGATTTTAATCAAATATCACGATTCAAAGAAAATATATGGACCAAGGCGTGTAAATGAGGCAAGAGCGATCTGTTCTGCTGAGCGAGCGACAAGTGATAGCTATTCTTGTGCACACGACACGCACTCAATCGACGCAAATCAGATTTTATGCGGATCACGAGAAATAAGGAAAGAAAACGTGAAATAAACTGCGCTGTCAAAAAAACCACGCAAAAACCAATAATGCAATTTGTCGCATATGGCGCTAATAAAGGTAGCTTGTGTGTTTATGGTTTACGAAATTGCCCCCTGGTTTCCGTAGTTTTTGTACTTAAATAGAAATATAGTTTCTTATGGATGAAATCCAATCGATACTCAAACTACTTTATTCGTCTTTCATACACACGAATAGATCTTGATTCAGCGTGATAGAACAATTTATATATATAAAACAAACACTGACAGATCACGGCTCTTCCCTCGGAAAGGAACAGTGCCTGGGGCTTTGAATTCTTGCTCAACAGAGAAGCAATTAATTTATTTCATTTTGTAGTGTTTTTTTTATCAATATTGCTCTTTTACGGTGGTCACTCAATTTCAACAAATCCCCAAAATGTCACGACCACGAAGAAATCAGTAACTACACTAAAGCGATAAAACAATTGCTGGTTTTGCGATTACCTGGAGGATCCAGATGTGATTGGCTGACATGATTTGTCACCCTGGATACTGGTCAAACGTGCTGCATGTCTATAGGCCCAGCGATACGGATTGACCAGTCATTAGGGGTAAGTCATCAGGGAGTCATCTCGGTTCTAGAAAACTGTGTTGATTGTACATTAATCGTACAGATTCATGGAATTTCATCAAATTTCCGTATACAGTGGAATTTCCATCTCGGCAAATTGAATACATCATTCGTACATTGGTGTGTTTAAATATCCATGGGAAGATACTTAAATAAGTTTACCCAGTAATATGTAGTTTACCTTAATAAGCTGATATAAACTCGGTAGGTCAGACCATTTCTCCCTCATGTGAACCTGTATGGACTCCAGGGCTCAGTTAAAATCAATTCAATTACAATCATATAAGCATGTTGTGTGTCGATGTGATGATGCGGGCCTGAGTATCACAATCTAGAGCGCAATTCTACCGTGTCCGTTGGTTGATGGAAAATATTTATTATACCGAAATTTTATATCAGTGTCGGATACTTTCCCATAGAATGGAAGGCTCAAATATGTGTAAACGTTGGTTTTGTTACATAAAAGAAAGAGAAAAAAACTTGAGTGTCACAGATTTGACGTGGATAATGACACAATAACGTTTAAATCCTGGACATGTATCGATCCGCGGAAAAAAATTAATTGATCTGTATACGAGTTAGGCCGGTATTTATAAACAGCTGGGGCGTGTTTAGTTACAGTCTACATTTACTCAGTGACACTGTGGGAAGTAGATGAGACAGCACACAAAATTACACAATGACACATTCTAAAACAGTAACAGTAAACCACCCTTTCATTTCCATTTCGCCTTTTTAGTGTTTGTTTTTCACATAGAGGCATGAACATATACTCGAGGTGATGGTTTATACGCTATGTGTCCGAAGTCATCATTGGATTGAATCCACTGATTTAGCCCCGAATCACACTCGCTCTTTCTCTCACTAATTATGAGTCGCATTGAGAATCATGGATATGTACATCTTTAAAAGAAATTCACCAAAGTTTATTTTTGCCATTAAATCTGGTGGATCGGATGGCATATTATTGTTAAATTAATTAACCGCCATCGTTGTGTGTTGGAATTAAATTAGCGTAGGTCGTAATTTGTTCATGGGGCATAAATTGCTCATTCCCCGCTGAGAGCAGCGGTCGCATCAGCACCGTGTATGGTGAGAACCAACACAAGCCCCGCCCTTCCAATGTCTGCAGCCAATCAGCAAGCAGCACGGTTGACAACTCGCCTATCGGGCATGGAGACAATTTTGTCGATAGGTTCGAGTGGATATTTGAGTGTTTTCCGCTTCGCATTTCCTTGATCTGTGCGTGAATCGCTTGGAACAAATCATCCAAAATTGGCTGCTGCTGAGAAATTGCGACATTGTCTCTGTTGGACACAGCTCCAGCGACACACACGCGGGGAATCTCGAGATTGCTTGATAGAATCGTAATAACTGAGCAGTGATTGGGAGAAAGGACAACTGTCATTTGACATTATCACCGACTGACCCAGAACATATATGGAAAACTTTATTTGGTGGTAATCATCAACAGATAACGAGTTGTACGACAGTCATAGTGGAGAAGTGGAGGATTTTTCAGGAGGACAATTCCGTTGTTTCATCTGGAACGTTGCTGTTTGTACTAATGTTTACAAACCAATTATGAGAAATTATTTGGAGATAATTGTTTTATATTGAAACTGTTGGTATTGGACAAAGCTTAATCCCCAATAACTTATAATTCGGATTGACGATGTTTCCATCAAACCTGCTAGCCGCTAACGGTCCGTACAATGGTTTGTTCCGCGCCCCTGTGATTCCTGGACAGGCGCCCAACGCCCCGGCCTCGGGCGCCTCACCTCACAGCCACATGATGGGCCTGACCCCGGGGGCAAACCCAGCGGCCGCCGCCTTCTTCATGGAGAGTCTCCTGCGGGAACGACAACTCCTCGGGCAGCACTACCTCTTCCCGCGCAACCCCATGGCAACGCCGATGTTTCCAGGGCAACAGATGCACGCGGCGCCCGGCAGTGGCGTACCGACCGCCGGGGACCGTGCTTCTCCGGACGAGAGCGCCAGGTCGGTGAGCCCCAGTCCATCAAAGGGCCGGTGTTCTCCCTGCCGATCCCCGTCTCCACCGGGAGTAAGACGGGGCGGTCCGACCCCAAACCAGCCCCTGAACCTGTCCGACAGCGGCGCCAGACAGCGGCCCCACACGCCAGACGATCTCAAGATCGCAGTCACATCTTACGTCAAAGAAGACGTGGACGGCACGCGCGTGGCCATGGAAACTCGCGGTCCCGCGGCACGGATGACGTCACATGCACCGTTCCTCAAGTTCGGAGTCAGCGCTATCCTATCAGAGGACACTTCGCCTAGAGGCGGCCAGAAACAAAGTTAGTCAATTTATTTGAACATATTAGCCAGTCCAAGGTGTAAAATAATATGCATAATCACTGAACACTGTATATCTGGACAAAAAGCACCAACGATTTCTAAAATGGTGTGCTGCTCTCATAGGCCTATATCCTAGATTCGTGTTTGAAAAATATACAAATTGAATTAATTGTGAGATTGATTGTACGGTATCTCAATATAGCGGCTGGGAACTTTTTTCGATGTAATTATAGCGAGTCGATATTGTCATGATCATTATAATTTTCATGCCGAATCTTGACCTCTTGAATAATCAACATAATCACATAGGGGCACGTATACGTCATATCTGTATAGTCATAGTATAGCGCTTTAGATTATTATACTCGACTCGGGCCGTGTAAAAGGTTATTGCCCATATCAAGGCGTGTTACAGCAGCTGACAACGGGCGATATGTAGTATCTAATACATGGAACAACGTTAATATGTCCTTTATGCTATCGCTCAAATATGATGTAAATGACGAGCTTGATGACTTTGAAGAATCGAGATTTATTTCCCACAATACAATGCGGGCGCCCCTATTTAATCACACTCAGTCGGCGAGGATGTGTTGGAATAAATTTCATGTCGCCTATTATAATCATACACGTAGTCCCATGTTATACATGCCACATAACATACAATGATGTGGGTTCATACATACATATGTGCTTGAATTGAAGCTGAACTCACGATCCGTAAGAGAAGGCCTATCACTGATATCAATGAATCATCCAATCACATCCAATCATACTGCACATTTATGTGTGCTATTGATTATTAAAACACCGCGGATCGCCCCCATAATTTCGACGAGAAAATAAGCAAGAATTCTGAGGTAAAGAAATCTACATGTATGTATAAAAAATATTGCATATATACTTTGACAATGAAGTTAATGACAGCGACGCATCTGTCCTTTGAGAGAGCATTTTCACATCCTTATTGAGTCTCGTATTTTTGAGCCGACTGCCATTTTGTCTGGATAACAAAACATGTCAGCCAATTCACTATATATGTGTAGTTGTTTCGAAACAAGCCCGATTATGAATTGCCTCCATTCTCTGGTAAGCTAAGATTAATGACGCAAAACAAAAGTTGAGAAGACCTTTATGGATACATAATAAGGAAACATCTTGCCGGAGATTGTGAAGATACGAGCAGAACTAAAGCTTAAATACGTAACCCGCAGGTAACCTTGCCGAGGGGCAAAACACCTTTCGATTATTCAAACACTCGATTCATAGATCCATTGATATAGAATATATACAACCTCCACGACAGCTCTTATAAATTAAGAATGAAGAATAGCTTTTCCTTTTTGTTTGGTTGTTATATCCATGTTTTATACCGTTGATTCGCACGACATTCTATTATCAAATAAAAGGCAACATATTTACGGCATTGAATACGTGGTATATTCTGCGGGGTTTTCTTTTTCAGTAATGTGAATAATTGAACACATGTCGCAACTGAAGCCATTATCAGAAGTGACTATGAAATCATCTTTCTTCTTAATAAGGCAACTAAATTTATTCGCTCGAGATTAATTAGTATAGGCCTCACGTTTCACATCGATGTCGGTCTTTAAAATGTTGACCATACACGTGCAGCGAACGGATTATTTAATTTTTATGAAGGTTTTTTTTTTTTGCAATATTCCAAGTTCAGTTTTATTCTTTATCCATAAATATTGTTTTATCCAAGTTATTATCCAAGTTGATATGTTTATTGACTAAAAATGTGAAATCTTACGTAACCCTATCACCCAAATGTATCCGCTATGGATCACAATCACTACCATGATTGACTAGTGACATATACGGGTTACTGTTGACAAATCGGTTATGTCCGTTATTGTCCTCATCCAATATACCTCAACCACAGATCGCTGACAAAAGCGTGACATTGGCATCAATCTCGCCTGAAAACAGTGTCAATCTCTGAGATTATATCGCTTTTAGACCAGGGGCAATAATTCTAGATCAGCCGCACGTCTTCCGGGCGAATTTATGGCAATGACTTCCCGTACGTCATTGTGCGAAACGATCTGTCAATCAGCCAGAAATACGGAAGGGAAGGATCATTTATTGAGTGGGAAATATATTGGATCCGTCGTATATTTTTGTCAAATTTGACCGAATCATTCAAAATCCACAACGGATGCGGATTTATTAATGAGCCCTTCAAGAATGCCTCTGTCACAATCTCAATCAATAGCCAAACGCGTCTGACATAAAGAATGGTAGAAACTAGAATCACGACAAAAAAGACAACAAATTCAAATCGACGCTTTTTAAAACTTATTGTTGCTACAAAATAATAATATTTCGTTATTAAGTCAATAAACTACACCATAGACAGTTCTACTGAATGACTATATGCGTGTACAAGTTTATTTTGGATGAGATAGCTCGATGTCTGAGGTAGACGGTCAGTTTTGTCCGAGTATTGGCGAACACACCTGAACGTTTACACAGAGGTTCCTAAGTGTGGGAATGGACGTGTCATAGACAGCCAGATTCACCACCGACATGCTCCCTAAACAATGAACACCAACTCTCAAATTCAACATTAAATGTCAGTTCATCCATCGGTGTTTAGGTTCCGCTATCGTTCCTTTTCAATCTCAATAAAAGTTGTAAAAACGAGCAGTAAAAGGCGAACAAATAGTATGAAAGCGCAACGTCAACACCGCAGTTAATTTGACGTGACCAATCGAAGAAATTCCGACATTGGCCAGTGATTCTTGAACTGTCAGTAACTCGTTTGGTCTCTGACATTTACGTAAGGCTTAAGATGGGCTGTATCTTAGAGCTTACGCGAATAATCTAATTGAAAATAAATCGTTTTTCATCTCAAATAACTATTTAATTGTCAAATTCGACGCTTCATGGTTTTCTGGTTGCGTATGTGATTATTCTCGCTCAGAAAAGTTCAGCTTAATTAAATTACTCTATATACTCTACGTGTTTATGTTAACGTAGCCTTATCAATTCGAACATGGGATGGGATTAAATAAATTATACACTCAGACAGAAAGTAGAACATTTCCCAACAAACACAATTTGACGAAGAAAACAAAATCTTCTAACCACAGACTTGTTATATAATGACTATATGCACAACTAAAAAGCGACTACCAACAAATAATCCACTTGGCTTCTGAGTGGCTGAGTCAATTGACTCGCGGGGATCACACTGTTCCGTATTACGAGATCGTTGTACGGCGTGCCACAAGATCACAGACCCGCGTGTTTGTCAAGCGATCAGCAGTTGTGTGCCCTGCTATGATAGCCTCACCCTGGTGTCCTTTCACCCTGCACCTCCACAATAACCGCACGACCCCACGCGCAGTGAACCAGGGACAACAAAGATTTTTCTCGGACATGATTGAAATTTAAATCATACCCGTTTCATGACTTGACATGACGCTGCAAGATTTACCTACCTTTTATTACGAGAATTATCTGCCTTTATTACAAGCGCTTACCAATAACTTGACGCCACTCGCACGCGGATGAAAGATAGAATTTGAATGCCTGGTATTCACCTTGGGCTGACGCATTTGAGATTCTCGACTTCTGAAATTAGAAGACACACAAAAATCAAAGCTGTTTGACTGTAAACAAGCAGCTGGGAATGAACATTAATGCTCAAGAATGATCTTGGCACAACATACATGTATTGGTCAAAAAAACAAAAGCGAAGACTGCAGTATTCCTGTTGCAGGTCGCCAACTGGCAAGTCCGGGGAGTGGAGATTCCGGAGCAGACCGCAGTACGCCCAGCCCTCGTGCCATGAGCCCCAGCCCCTCACATACCTCGCGCCCCGCCCCGCAAAACGTTAGAACGTCGCCGCAAAACGTCAGAACGTCACCACAAAACGTAATTGGCGCGCCGCTGTCCGCCGGCTCGAGCGCCTTCACGTCCTACACGTCTGGGTCGATACAGGGACCGCACGGTCTCTCGCCCGTGGGTCCGGGCGGGCTGCTGGGGGTACCCGGGGCCGTACACCCCCTCCACAAGCAGTGTCTCCCGGGTATGATGCCTTGTAACGGCTGCGGACCAAGGCCAGCATTCGACAACATCAACCCCCTCATGCGACATTACTTCCCTGGTATGTATATTCCCAGCAAAACCTACACGGCAGAAATGAAAATCGTACTTAAATAATTTTTTTAAAAAATAACACGGGTATCCTGTCTTTTCAGTGGCCAAGTAATTAACAATATATTTTATATGTGTTTTTAAATCGATAACGGCCCACATACATGTATCCCATGCGTGCTTGGCTGTTTGATGACGGCCATGCAGTATCTTTAAAATATAGGTCTATCGAAAATGGATGAGAATGTGCGGGAGATGTAATTATACGCCTGAATTCCTTTGTCTTCAATGAAAATGATTAAATTCAATTCGCTGTATTTATTTCGAAAAACTTGCCTGCCTTTACAGGCGGTCCGATGTTGCCTCTGCCGCACGCCTTCTCGTTCCTGTCGAACCTGCGAGGCAAGCCGCGGCGAGGGATGCTCAGGAGGGCCGTGTTCTCAGACTTTCAGCGCAAAGGACTCGAGAAAATGTTCCAGAAACAAAAGTACATCAGCAAACCAGACAGGAAGAAACTGGCAGAGAAACTTGGACTCAAGGACTCCCAGGTGAGCTGACGGGAATAAAATATTCAATGGAATTGTCTGAAATTCAAAAATGCAGGAATCGACCATATTTACAATTTACTTGTGATTCATAGTCGATCATTATCGCTGCACTTGCTGTAGATTCTAGTGTCAATTGCTCGCGTTTTTGTTTAATGACTGTTGACAGACGGACAATAGACGGCACAATTGATATGCACGTTCATTATCAGTAAATACTGCCCTCTCTTCACTTTCCAATGAACCGAACGATCTTTCCCGACTCGTTCCGGTCATTGAAACATCGACGCGAGGTTCCATGTCGGCTTATGTGCGATTTGATCCCACTCGAGGACAATAATTGCGGCACGTAATCGTGTCCGTGGAGGGCCTGTTCGTGATCCGGCCCCACACCTGTAGATCACGGCACCGTCCACTTGGTGCTGTTCCCACGCCAATCAATCCAGACCGCTGTTCACGCATCAAATCCCACAGAGATTATAACCCACTTCTTCGTGGCGTTATCGACTCAGAATCAAACGTAGATTTGATTCAATCGATGTATCGTAAAACCAATTCTATCGTCAACGACGACGATTCGTGTCGTTAAATAAACTTTTGAATTGCATAAACCGCTCATGAAACTATCGGCCATATTTTTGTTGCACGTGTTGGTTGCTAAGGCGACCGTTTCGCGCCATACATCATCCACATGCACGCGCCGCTGTTTGACGGGTCACGTGTTGTGCGGTGAACAACAATTAGTGGACCTGGACATGGGCTTTGCGTAAGACAATAGCTGATTGGCGGGGATCAGCCGGACTGGCCGCGGCACTGTCCGCCCGAGTCTCGCGCTCTCACGGACCGCCGCCTGCAGATGGCGGCTGACTCGCCCGATTGTTCCCGCTCAAGAGGTCATGCATAATTGGGTTACGAGTGGTGAAAAAACCAAATCATTACAGACGCCTTTCTCGTCTTTTTCGAGAGCTGATGGTGATTCTCGAGAGCTTTTAATGAATAAAGTATTAGGTAGATAGGGATCTGCGCGAGCGAGTCGATCTCGTGACGCTGGCTAGAGACCGCACGTGGGCGTGCCTCGCGACTCCGGACACGCCGCTCGTGACCTTGCGCCACACATCACACCTCGGTAAAGGGAGCTCCTGCCACCCCGGCACACTAATGTACTGCAACATTATTGTTTCGTGATTCTTTCATGTTTTTTTGTTTCTTTGATTCCTAATCAATAATAATATCAGAACTATTTTATCAACGCCTACTGTTACAAGTGAGTATAGGAAGGAGGATCGGAACAAGCGTCATGTGAATTAGCATAGAAACGAGGACATGGCATTATTGTCGTGTTTTGTTGTCGGAATGAAAGTACATATTGACATTAAAAGCTTATCTTATAGCCAGATCAACTTAATCACAGTAGTCTAATGGGCGAGTTTTGAGTTTATTGCCTTTTATGTAGAGAAATCGATGAAATAATCTCTATGAAATCAGTAATCAAGGCATTATACATGCAGCTGGATGTCCGACCTCGATAACTGAGCACGGAACTTCGAGAGAAGACGTCATGTGTAACTTCCCGAAGTCTGTCCGATAAGATCACAATAGGTTTTGTTTTTCGCTCACGTCTTCGGAAGGCGTGCTATCGTGATTCTGCTGGGTGATATATTCACAGAGAATGCGAAATGTTCACGTTCGATAAAAGCGTATACCTGTCATTTATTAGGTCGTTAGTTAGCAGTCTGGACACAAATATGAGCATTTGTCGCTTTATGGTCGCGCGACGTGAACGGAGTCGTCATGGTGACACGCACGTGCGCAATAGCAACCGGCGGTCGTGCTCCGTCTGCGGCCCGACACCTTAGCCGCTATCACACGGCTAGTCAGATCCTATCGTTCACTCCCATTTCTCCGTGCCTTTATCACCAATAACGGCCAGGTATAGGTCTTTGTGAGGCGTTATTAAAACCAGCTGCTGTCGTCTGCTGGTGTCAACGGGAACCGATCATTTCACATCCGCGATCTAAGACGGTCGTTTACATTCGCTTTTTGCTATCGAATAAAAATACTAATGTGTTATTGACTTGGGCTAGCGACACATTTTCTTCTTTAAGCCGACAGTCAGGTGTCTACATTGATTTATTTGAAGATTATTAACTTCGAAAACGGTACGATAACGGCAATTATTGGGGCGCAGTAAATATGATAGCCACGCATATTTAATGTACATCAGCTTGCACATATGTATCTTGATTTATGCTAAAGCGGCGAGATCTGACACGATGGGACAATGACTGATGGCATTTCGATAATGTAATAAATTGTATTAATAAACACAATTGAGGTTCACTGGACCCCAAACTGGGTCAGTGTTGATGAAAGGAACTTTTCTATTTGTGTAATTTATCATGACAGTAATAGAGCCATATAACATACATATTTTATTGATTATTGATTTGTCTTGTAGGTGAAGATCTGGTTTCAAAATCGACGTATGAAATGGCGGAATTCCAAGGAGCGGGAGCTGCTGTCTTCAGGGGGCACCCGTGACGCAACATTGCCCAGCAAGGAAAACCCCAACCCGGACCTCAGTGACGTCATCAACGAGACGGACCTATCAGACTGCGAGAACGGCACCACTCCCGGGAACATGGATATGGACAGGCTACATCCGGGGCCCGAGGACATGGACGAGGGCGTGCAGGGCATGGCCCTAGGCATGGAACACGCCGGCATGGAAGGACTTTTGGAGGACTTTGGCACGCATTGTACAGGGGAACAAGCGTTATCCGACTCGGAGGATGAGGAAATTACGGTGTCGTGATCCGAGAAACTATGATTGACTGCTTAATATATTGATAGTGTACAGAAACTGAATATTTATTACTGCATATATACATATAGACGAAGGTCTGCCAGTAGATTCAATCGGAGGGTTCCTATTATTGAATCCAGCGACTGCGTGGCGCAACGAAATATGTTTAAACCAATATACCCCAGTCAAAGTGTAAATACAAATGCAGTCACTATTAAAGTGATATTTGTAGTTATTACGTACATGTCTTTGATATCGTCCCTAGCCACATCACGACTACTTATTTCGTATTACATGATGGGTAGACCTCGATGTCACGTTTGTGTGATCGAACAGTATTTAATGTTGATATGTTGAGCTTGTCGAACCAATTGAGTATGTCGTCTTTATCAATGTTGTTGGTTTGGATATTGTTTGAATAATGTACATTCGAACCTATATGAAAACATGTATGTTCTTAAATACAAACTAATAAACAGACTTGTAATCAGGGTTTTTTCCGCTTTGTATGAATTGTTTATATACACAGATGTGAATTGTGAACTCTATAGATGTTGTTAGTTTGACACTGAAAACAAAGGAAACTACGTTAAATACAAATAGATAAAATGCAACAGGTAAACACTTCTAGTTTGTGTTCACCGGCAGGATACAACATGAAAGAAATAGCAACAAAATGATATATTATAATACACCTAATTGAATATAGGCTTTAGGAAATTTACATTGTAAGTATGCTTCAAATCTCCACAGGAACCAATCAAAAACATTAGTATGGATCGTGGCGGTTAAATAAATAAGTGTAACTACTGATCGAGGACGGCTTTGTGAGAGTTACATTTACCGCTCGCTTCTGAACATCAAGTTATAATCTGACAACAGAGCGGGTCGAGCAGGTGTTCTTTTGTTGAAAGTTAGTTGATATTCCATCATGTCATCCATTCATTACCATCACAAACGTGCAGAACATGGCTTATATGTACATAACATCCCTGAGCCCGCTTGATCGACGCACCAACCAATATTATGTATACGCGAGCAAAAGTTCAGGCACACTCGAGATAAATAAATTACGGGCAATTATGCTGCCATCCAGAGTTAAATATGTATCTTGAATATTCAGTGCAATTGACTTAAATGAGGGCTATTTGTCTATATAATGGCGCGCGCTATCATCACGTATCATCGCTTGTTGACGCCCGATGTGCATGACAATAGGCCTCTGAAGCCGTTACACCGGGGTGTGTTTTAACACCGGCTACATGTGGTTATCGCTAATATAATACAAACATACCCGGGCCATCTCTTCAAATAATGTTGAGCATTAAAACCCTCTATAACATGGCGATTGCTGAATTTTAATTATCCTTTTTCAGAATTATTACCGTGTTTATCCCATTATTATTCAAAACTGAACAAAACTGTCTGTGGTAGAGCCACTTACCCAACACATGAAAGCACACCATCCGTCATCGATAAGCGAATAAATTGAGATTGGAACAGCTTCTGACTTTTAATGTTTACGATGGATGCACTTTGCTGGTTAATTTCGATGTATGTGTTATACACTGTTGATAACGTGAGGACCGCTCAAGCCCGTCAGCTGTGCCAGCCGTTATGTGCAATAGTCCAGACTATCTCACGCATATCACCATTGTATCAGCTGGTTTTACGTGTGTATGCCACAATGACTAGTTATTAGCACTGTCCTGTATGCATGTATTAGCATAGACACTTGTGATACATATCTGCTTTGATAAATACATTGGATTACCATACATAACACGTAATGTCTCACATGCATACAATATCCATAGCAACATGTGAACCGTCAGGCGAATGTAAATAAGTACGACAAGCATAAAGTGCAATGGGATTATACGACAAGATATCACAAGGCGTGATCGCAAGACTCCATCTTGTGCATTAGCGCAAAGTACTGCAACAAGACGGCTCTAGCATCATTCAGTGAGAGGCTCGAAAACTAGAGTTTAGAGACAGATTTCACCAGAATAAAACATAAATACGATCATGTAAATGTAAATATAAACTGCATTTGTTTTAGGAGGATTCCCCACAGCCGTAGCCACTAGGGGGTCTCCTCCGTGCTCTGTACAACAAGTGCAGGAACATATATACAATAATGAACAGGACATATATTATACTAACGTTAGTATAACATGACATGTATTATACTAACCCTGTTACAGTGGACACCAGCGGAATTACAAGCACTTTCATGGGATATTAGTTACACCTTTTTTTACAATTACATATTTTACAAATATGTTTACAATTATAGTAATAAAACGTTGAACAAATTTAATTACAATCGTATTTTCAAAATATGACACGTCTTAGATGGTTTGAATAAAGATGGTTCTAAGCAAATTGTGAAATTGCTTTAAAAACATAGATTATGATCGGTTTGAACCCATTATTTGAACCAGGTGTTTTTAACTGGGTTTGAAGCATGATTGAACCTGGCTTAAATCTGTTATACCCCCGTCACACTGGATTGGCGGTGCCACTACGGTACCACAACCGTTTTCAGTCAAAACCGCCATCAACGTACTGACACCTCCAGTAGGGTTTTCTTACTTTTCCCCTCTCATTAAACGTGAGTTTTTCTTCACGGTATACTACTGAGGATCCAGGGAGGAAGCACGGTGGCGTCACTGCGGACATGGCGATCCTACTGAGTTACCACTACGGTTTGGTTGGCCGTTCCACGGCGATCATTGGCGGCAGTACTACGGTGTTGGGGAAGCATTGAGGGGCCACTGAGGTGCTACTACGGGGATGGCGGTGCTACTGAGGTGCTACGACGGTAGCACTGCGGCAGCATCGCGGAACGAGGAGGCTATATAAAAGGGAGGTGGTTTTCGGTGAAATTCATTACCTATATTTTTGTTGAAGACGTGTAAACTACAGTAATTATGCCGAACAGTACCACAACAAGGGGAAGAGCTACCAAGAAACGCTCTCCTACGCCCCCTCCACCCTCGGAGGAGGAGTCTTCCAATGAGGATGGTGCTATTGCTGCTGTTGTTGCTGAAATTTTCTATCAATGAATCGATCTGAAGTGTTTCAAAACTTTCAGAACACTGTTGAAATTTATTCAGAAAACCAAAGTTTTTATATGCAAAAATTTGACCGCAGTAGCACCGTGCAAGACCCTCAGTGCAACCTCCGTGCAACCGCAGTGGAAACGCCATCGCCGTACAGACACTTCGACAACGCCACCACCGTCGCCGTGTGAACGCAATGACATCGCAGTAATATCACCTAGTTTTCTCGAATTTCTCATTGAGTCCGCCGTGGCACCCCCATACCCACCGTGCTCCCGTGGTAGCGATCGCGATTTCTCCCTTGACCCCACTCACGGTGGCACTGCGGAAGTTTTGAACGTGTTCACACGCTCATGACTTCTCAGAAGGTTTGCTACAAGATTGCGAGGAAACGCGATCCGGAACGCAATAAGATCGCAAGGGAACGCAAAAACAATGTGCCCAAAAATATTTCTTCCATGTCCCCTCAGCGGATCCGTACCTAATACCATTATTTTTATACGATTATTTACACGAGTTTCGATTCGAAATTGGTCGATGGTGATATAAATTGCTCGTCTAAATTTTTAATGTGTAGGTATTTACTTTATCCCGGGTAGACCGCAGTCGTGACCACAGAAATTTGTTCTCGCTTTTTTGTCTGAAAGCGATTAT
Organism: Terebella lapidaria; assembly: GCA_949152475.1. NCBI lineage: Eukaryota > Metazoa > Annelida > Polychaeta > Terebellida > Terebellidae > Terebella > Terebella lapidaria. The sequence continues at coordinate 38,173,765 of OX424565.1, read as the reverse complement.
GGAAACTGATGAGGATGTGATTAAGACTATGGTACTTCCTGTGAGACGAGATTTCTGGGAAGAGGCGTTGAGAGTGAATCAATTCTATATTGAATTCATCGAGTTTCATGTGCAAAACTATCTTGTAGATACAATTGATTTGTGTTTTCGTGTGAAAAGACGGTCCACGAATTACACACTCCCGTGACGTGTCTTACAATTGAAATGATGAAATAATGTTCCTTTGAAAAGACGTTCTCCATTATACAAAACTCTTCAATAAAGACGATTATTGGAGTTTTTTTTATCCAATTCCATAGAAAATGTTGTGCAGAGAAAAGTGATACTATCCACATAATTACATGAAGTTCACACTTCGTTCTCTTTTCTCAACTCAGCACTCAACATATTTCCGTAGAATAACGGAAACTGGAAGCTATATTGAGGGCCAATTTGCAATCAAAGCATTCTGGGGAACAATTGTAAAGAAGTTGTCACGCCTTTCAAGGGTCGTGATTGTGAAAGGGATTAGTGTTCACTCCCTCGTCGTCAATTCGTACTGTGATCACAATTTTTAAGCAAATTTGCAAAAACAAAGTCTCCCTTGGGTGAGGGAGCATTCGTTGTGTGCCGTGTACTTGTGACTCCTAATATCATTCATGGCTCTCGGGGCAAGTAAACAACACACGGGTAATTGAGACAAATTGCTCCTTTCCGAAAGGTCAATAAATTCCATTAATCTCTTTTGTGTGCGATCGATAACAAGCGACGAGAGTTCATGTGTGCATGTTATTAATTCGTCATCAGTGGACTCTAATCACAATCCCCGTGTCCCGACTCCCATGATCAATGCGCATGCGCACTTTCTCGAAACTTATTCCACGGCCATTGGGGGAAAGTATAGTTTCACCTGTGCCAGAAACAATTCGAAGTTGATAATAAACGGGATTTCATCAATATTTATTCCACACAAAAAAGGACACTGTAAAAATATTCAACACATTTAACGATAGTATGGTATTTTATGCCATGGTATATTTATTATTATTATTATTATTATTATTATTATTATTATTATTATTATTATTATTTATTATTATTATTATTATTATTATTATTATTATTATTATTATTATTATTGTGTAGAGTGACCCCGATGAAGGCCGAGTGAGGACGAGGGGGTACTGACGGCCGCGGGTTGGTGTGATTTAGCTATTCTATGGACGTCTCCGTCCCCTCCCGAGACGGCGGAGCAGTAGATCAGGTTCCCTCTCCATCCATCGATCACAAGCATGAAATAACACTGCCCATCTGATCCCAGCACTTGCTTTCTCACACTCTTGTCCCCACGACAAATAAAAGCGCAGAGAAAGGCTTATAAATTGATGAAACGTCAAGTAATTGCGACGGAAACACGAAGACAATGTAAAATTATGGAAAACAATTAAGGAAAATTGACGTATTTCGGACGCATTAAGCGGGCTTTTGCCGTTCTCTTGTCGTGTCTTTTACATGGTTAAAGCAGTAATGGCCGATCGTTAAGCATTTAATAGAGTAAATACTAGACCGGCGGCTACAGCATGGAATAAACGTGCATTAAATATACTAGTCAGGCGGGGAGAGGGAAAGAAAACGTCAAAGTTTTTTCTGGGGTCTCCTTTCGCTTGCTTGGACAAGCGGCGTCAGAGAATCAAGAAACCTAAGGCGCCAAACTGCTGGGAGCGCAACAGAAGTGTCGTGGAGAACTTGTCAATCTCGTGCTATTGCATTTAACACTATTCGCCTCCGTAATCAATGATTTAATTAGGAATGTGTTGCCGCTGCTGGGAGGTACGTCACTTAGGAATCTGTAGGTACAAAGGCTGTTGTATCCCCACACGCCTCTTGACGACAGAGCTCGGACACTTACAATAGAGCGGACTTCGGGTCGTATCGATGTGATACATTCAAGAGCTCCGTGTCAATCTGTTTTATTGTTCTATCTAACACGTGCTCCCCTCAAGAACACGCTTTTCAGATGTTCTCTGAAATTAACAAAAGTCATCCATATACTTCTTTTTCTTATCTAATTGTAAACACTTTCATATACATTTTTGTCAAGTAGGCCTACGTGTAATCAAGTCAATAAAAAGTAGTGATGTCAACCCAATGCCACATAACAATGTGTATATGAAAGAATAATATTACCGGAATAACCTTTACAAAGCATAAGTTTACATAAACAAAGTTTGCAATAAATTGTATCTATGTTCTGATAAATTCTGGAAATTACTCTATATTCTTGTAGATGTCTGTTTCAATGCCGATGAAATGCCGACAAATAGTATACCATTTCCACCAGGTTACTCTGTTAAACTTTCTATCTGCATCACATTTGTGTTATTTAAAATGAAGAAAAATTTCTAAAAATATTGATAATATTTGTGAATAATTGTATCATTTTCAATTCACTATTCAAAATACACAATATTTATCACTTGCAATTTTTCTTTCAGACACTTATCTGCAACGTTTTTTTTTTCTTTTGTAACCAAATACAGGTTTTGGCGACGTGTTCGGCTATATGAGCGAATTTTAAACGCTTGGTCCTCATTTTCTAAATAAAAGACTTCGTGCCATTTTGGAGAAATTACAACGACATGATACGTGTTTGTTGATGAAATTCGAGTACGGCGCCTAAAAGATTTAAATATGAAATGAATTATTTAGATAGACAACATTGACATTCAAAAATCAAGCGCTATCTATTCACTGTTCAGCGCCCAAACTTGCCCCATCTGCCATTTATCGACTACAAGCACCAGTCTGTAATATAATTCAATATCTGTCGTCTGACAAACACCCAGTATGTTATTCGTGGGATACCACAATATCTGGGGATTATATCATTGTAATGTCCCCGTGAAATGTGGGAGATCAAAGGAAAATCATCAAAAGTTAAACAGCACCAAACTTGTAGTGAGTGACACTGCACTCCTTCAGAATTACACCTCCTCGTCAAATCGCCACTCCTTCAGAATTACACCTCCTCGTCAAATCGCCACGGCCGAGAGAGAAGTGATGTAAAAAGTTTGCAAAGTTAGCGGTCATTGCGCAGATTACGAAGAAATAAGGTTTCAGAGAGAAAGAAGGAGAGAGGAGGGTGCAACCAGCGTGTTGTATGCCCAGATTTGTGAAATTAAATATTATGACATCGGCGGATGAGCGACGTCCTTTGATGACGACGGAAGCGCTGACGAGTTCTCGATGAGGACACATAGTATTGAAGTCTCCAGTGATCACACACGCGGGTAATTGGATAAAGGAACGTGTTGGAAACCTGTTGGTGGTCTCGTTGTATCAGGTTTCATTGTCGACCCTCGATCGTTGTCTATCATTCAACAGAAACCGGGGTTCAGATCATGCTCAAATCAAGTGCCAACGACATCGAAATTTGTTGAGTTTGGAAATGTATACGAGGTCGTTTAGGCTGAAGCCGTACGGTTCACTCTCTTATAATCAACCGCCGTTATTTGAAACCCGAGTCTTGAGCAAACTTGCCAAAAGCCCTCTAACAAATTCAGGGGTTGACACAGTTTACCTGCGGCTTTCATTACCAAGTCAAGCTCGCGTGTGATGACCGTACTTACCTTGTGAAACCAGACACCCAACACACTGTGTATCGTCCATGTGCTTGAAAATATGAATATATTTCACCAACTTTTGAGAGATTGAGACAGGCAGATGCAATAAACGCTTTATTCTCGCTGCATAATTCTAAATTTCTAAGGACATGGGATATTCTTCATTATTTTATCAAATGAAACTGAAGTTATAATTCGATGAATTAACAGTACATCAAGTCTGTCCTGATTTACCATGTAATCATGTTTTTGATAATGGAATGAGTTAATAATTCCTGTTGGGAGAAACAAGAGCCCCATGCTTAGCAAAGCTTATCTTCGCTTTCACCGATTAAAGTATTCCGTATTGTGATTTGATTGTTCCCTGAAATAAAACTTTGACGAAGTGTGATGAATGCAAATGAATTGTTGAGCAAAGATTAAGCCATCAAATTTGACGTCATTAGCGGAATTCCATGAATTAATTATGGAAGGACTACATGATTTTTAGCGTCCATGTCTCCTGTAGGGAGAACACAGTTCGCTCTGTAGAGGTAAGATTTGTTTGCGGCCCGGCTAATTAATAAGTCACACAGTCTACTCTAAGCTATTTGTCCTTGGACAACGACATCCATCTCTCTACCCCCGGCTGAGAACAATTACCCTCAAGTGTCCATCCCTCTCAAACAATCCCGCTCTCTCTGTTTACAGTCGTTAGTCGCAATCGCTTCAGCACTTGGCCGGCGACAACTGGCACAAGCATGTGTCGGAGAAGAGGTTTATGATGGCTGAAAGGCATTTTCTGGCGGAGATGGGAGAGGGGGTAACGGCGGACATGCAGTACGGAGGTGACACCGTGGACAAAGCTCTGTGAGGTGATCATCACTCCTCGGGCTGCAAAAGTCTGGGCACCGGATAACAACTCGTCTAAAGCCGTGGCTTTCACTGTGATATGGCCGACGAGATGAGCTTTCAAGAGGCTCGGGACTTGTGACGACCTTCCGCGGACTACAACTTAGCCGCGGATTGACCGTCAGTTGTTTCTGACAAATGCGATTTCTCGTCTTCAAGCGTTAATTGCAAGGGTCGACCATTTATGGTCGCTTTGCGCTGGAAAAACGGTCTGAGGGGTTTGCAGCAATAAAACCCCATGAATTTCCCGCTGGATGTTCCCCTTTCAGATAGCCAGGTGCCCGTGACGTCAAGGGGCACGGTGATGTGTCCACAGAACAAACAGCCGCCTGGAGTTTTTGTCCGATCTTCTTGTACGTGATTGGTGCCGAACACACACAGCAGCGGGGGGCTCACGTAACGACGTAACGGCCAAACATGACAACCGTCTATCTCGCACCACGGACTTCTCAAGGAGTAGACCTACAACATATCTCACATGCATAATATTTTTTAGTTTGATGTTTATTACTTTATGTAGGGATTCCCATTAATCGCAATATGAAACAATTGCGGGACTAATAATTCCCGGTGCCAATGTTTTTTAAATACAATTTTAACAATATTGTTATAGATGTAAGCCAATACCATGACACAATCAATGATTGCCATATGGAATAAATTCATGTCAATCTGAATAATCAAAACACTACATTGAACATTGTATAGGTCTAGTGTTAATGGATTTTCAAATTACTGTTATTTTAGTGTGCCACACAACGTGGGGCGTCGACAAAATCTGTGAAAGTAAATAAAGAAACCCGAGCCTCTCATGTGGTCCGCTAACTGCAGACGGTGTCTTTTGTCCGAATTCACACACCTTTTTTCTCATGAACTACCAGAAGAAGAGAGATGCAATCAACAAACGATCAGCACTTATTAAATATTGGCCCTATCACCTGTCACCCGACGTTTTCGCCACTCCAAAATTCACCTTTCCATCTGGTGTCTCATTCCATTTCCCCCCAGCTCTCCCCAATCATCACATCTCGACGAAACCCTGGGTCCCTATTGCGAATCTATTGTTACAACAATAGGTAACACTTCCAAACATATTTAGCTTCCACTTTACTGTTTTCTGTAGAAAAGTGTCAATGTTATCCTGGATTCGCCAGGGAAGGGGGTGAGGTGTGTAACAGCTCTATGCCTGGGGTCACAGCTCGGTGCCCGGGGGTCAGGCCGTTGCTAGGGATCAAGGATTACATCGGCCCGGGATCAATGGTCTGTCCCCCGGGCCGCGATACAAGGTCACCCTCGCTCCCTGGGCGTGTATCCCTAGCCCAGCCCGGTCGTCTCTCCTTACCGTCAGCTCTAGGTGATGTCACATTCTGTCGCTAATGACACCGGGCTGTGCTTGCGGTGTGGAGTCACAGGAACACAAACAAAACAATCCGGTTTGGCACATTGCGGCTTGCGTCACACTTCCTGTTCGTGTGTTTGCTCGGCTTCCGGCCACGACAAAGCGAGGCTAGGTTTTTTGCCTCGTGAACACGCGCTCAGACGGTCGCCTGGTCTCGGAAACACAACACGCGGTGGGAGGAAAACATCCCAGAATAAACAATTTCGCCGCCGATTAGAAAGGTTTTTTCCGTGTTTTGTTTTGTTCCCGGTTTCCTCCACACAATTTGCAGTAAATGACAGGGGTGTAACCAAGAGTGGTCCTGTTTGATTTGTCCATAAAAGACAGCAAATCGATAAAACAAAGTTTCTTTGGATTAGTTTCGAGCACTCGGAATCGGGCAACAATTGGTAAGATAATACTGTCTTTGTGTTCCCGAAATCAAGATGAAATTCCACCTCAAATCTGAATGCAAACAGAATTCATCAAGTGAGCATGACGGAAAAGTGATGTGCTTTCCAACATCGATGATTCGTAGGATTACCTGGCAACCTTGCACGTGCAAGTAACGATCGTACGGAACCACGACGAGAAAGTGACTTTTAAGGCATCATATTCTTCTCTTGATGGGTGAATAATATATACGTTAAGGGTCTCTAATTAGTCTTTGACACATTCGAGCCTCATTCGACACAAAGTCACGGATATTTATTGGACCATGCTTTTTCTCCTCTTACCAAACATTATTTCGTGTGAACGAACGAGATTGAATATTAATATCTCTTGAACTCAGAGCCCCTTCCTTTATTAATACTAACTACCCTTATTCCTGTATTAATTATTGGATTTTTCAATTTTATAACACTCATGTTACATTTTCTCACTGGTTTTCTCGGAGGTGGATAGCTTACTGATCTACAGGAGCATGGGAACCATTTTTATGATTGATTGTCCAATTAGAAATGCATTTTGATGAGCCCGGTGATAGTTTACAAGCTTATTTAAATTAAATAGTTGACATCAACAAAAAGTGTTGAGAATATGTGTAATTAGTGGAACTTTCGACGATAGTCCCGTTTCTTCGAACTGATATTATCTACTGATTTAGCAACTTTTTCCACCGCGTACGTATATTAAAATTAGAGTGAAACATTACGAGACACCTCGCAGTATCTTCCATGTCCTAAACCTCGAGAGTAAACACTGATTGCATTCCATTCAAGTCCATTCAAGTCCATCATGTTTCCCATGTAAATTTAAAACCGTTTAAATTTGATGTTTTTTTGCCAAAAATAATTGAATAATCTGCTGTTGTGCAATTTGACGTTCTCAATTTCTAACGTTGTTTTTGCATACATACATTGTACACTAAAGTGACTGAAAGAGCAAACACACATTTTTACTTGGATGAAATAAGTTGTATTTTAGTGATAGGTTTTGTAAAGGTGACATGTTGAGGGTGATCTAAGACTAAAAGAAGGACCCCCACCGTTACCTCGTACATACCTCGATAAATAGACTTACGTATCTTCATCAAATGACTTGTGATTCAGGTACCTGGGTACGGCCTCTGGAAATCATGGAAACCCTGAATAAATTATCACAGAACTGTATGCACCATTTACGAACATGCACAGGGAATATTCTGACATCCATAATATAGGCGGTCCATACCATGCCATTGATTACCTGATGATTGATTACCTTGACAACAGCCGGGGTAAATATGTAAGATAAATTTTATTTCATGGCTCGAATCCTCATCCGTAATACCTCAGTATATCTCAATGGGAGGACAATTTACACAAGATGAGACAATGTGACGCCTACAAAGCTCATTCGATAGGTGGCAGCATTGTAATAGCGGTAATTTTGGCGCCAAATCACTAAGGAATATCGTCTGTTGTGATTTATGCACCTTATATTTGTGGCGAAAATTTCGTATGTTTGGAGTAATTCCATGATATCGTCATAATGAATATAGTATACCATGATAACTTCCTGATATAGTTCTTATCCACGAGCGGTGAATGTGATATCACGAACGAGTGAACGAAGCGAACGAAGGAGACATATCATACTGTGAACCCTTTAAATTCGCTCCAGTAAATTTTCGCGTTTTTTGTGATCACACCATGTTCGCGGCCATTTAATCTGAGGTTTTGCTGTCTCGAACAATTTTGTCAAAACAATGTGAGTTGTCATCAGAAATGTTTCGCGTCCATTTAAATTCGCGATTTCATTTGATTCACGAAAAAAAGGTCGCGAATAATTTGTGTCTTTACAGTATTCACCACGAGTGCATCCCATATCAGGTTGCTATCATGCTATAATTTGTTTATTATATGATTTAGATTGTGTTCAATTGAAAACCAAAAGTTATCAACAATAACTTCCACTGACAAATCAACAAAACGATCCATGTTTTTTTTTTGTCGTCTGTTCACGGTGACACATTCGCCAGATGGCGCTTCTAGTTCTACTCGGAAACGTCATAAGTTGTCGTTTTTGTAGCCGTGGAGAAAACATATCATATGTTGTTTTTTCACACGGGTTTGGGAAACGGCATATGGAATATACGGAGTGGTATTATCAAATGCTAACCCAAAATATACTAAATAACGTTATGACGCCATATTACCTCTAAAACAGTGCTGCCAGCTGGCGATTAGAGGTTTTTCTGCTCATGCCCCATTACGACCTTTAACTTGATCACTGGAGGTCATACGAGGTCAAGTTGTAGGCTAATGAAAAGTTGAAATATATAGCTAATATTTAGTTACATATACTATATTATCGATCATATATAAATATACTTTGTTCATATCACAACTCGAACACCTACATCTCGAACATTTTGCATATTTCAGAACATTACTTTTTTATTGTATTTTTTCTAAAAGTTTGAAATATTTGTAGGGCGTATTTAATTATCTTATACACGTATTTAATATTTTATATGCGTATTTGATCATTTATCACGAATATTTAATATTTTATATGCATATTCATTACTTTTTATGCATATTTAATCATTTAGTATTTAATCATTTTTCAATAAAAACAAATGATTAAAATATTAAATACGCGTATAAAATGATTAAATACGTGCCATAAATATTTCAAATTTCCTATAAAAGAAAATCAAGTAAGCAATGTGCTACACGAGCCACCGTACATTCCCGAGAATTCCAAAGGAAATAAGTTCTCGAACAGATATGGAGAAACTAATGTTTCAAGTTTGAAAATGTGTTAAATTGGGATTGTTAGTAGTTTGTGAAATACACGATATACAAAGCCGAGCTAAAATGTTAGAAACACATAAATCACTAGCCCTACTTGCTATCCATAACCCCCTCCCCCAACACTTCCAATATGTTAATATATAGGCTATATCTCAATTATACTCGAATGACTATGTGTCCAGACGCCAATCTTCTCACTACGACCCTTAAGTGATACTGACCACGTGTCTGAAGTTCACTTCAGGCGATGGAGTTTCTCTGGTCATATACATGTATACCTATACTTTATACATTTTGTAGTTAACATCATCATGGGATTGAACACGCAATGTCATCTGATGTCACGTTCTGAATAACAAAACGATGCAAATGCACTACACATGTAAGCCACCTTCCATGTTTTCGTGATATTTATCCTTTGTGAGTATCAATGCCATCTTTAATAGCTCAAGTTTAACGTTCATAATACAAAACTAACCTCTATCATGGATTGTTTTGTCGCCACATGTCAATTTCCTCGTGTGACCTTGATAATTACTATTCGAGGTCATCCATCATTAGATTCGAAGTCACAAATGGTCATTTGTGCTTTTACGTCCCTCTTTGATACAAATTTTTATTTATATCCGCCACCATTAAAGCTGAGCTGCAGTTTACATTCTTTCTCATTGTACGAAAGTGTACTTTAAAATAATTTTTGTTTTGATAATATTTTTTTTATTCTAATGACCTCAGAATTTGATGCCCAAGAGGTGCCCGTGGATAAGCTGGCTAGCCTGGGATGTACCGTGGGTTGTCTGGGTTGAACCGTATCCCGTAGCTACTCCAGAATGAACATCCTTCGAAAACCACCAGCAAAGAGCGTTGCCGTTAGGATTGAAGCCAATATCAGACTTCGGGGAAGCCTCACACATTGAGGATTCCGTATACAGTGACGTAATATCCCTAGATGTATGGCTGCCAGTGGAAATCACGCGCAGTGACATTGATTCACGAGTTGCGTGCTGAAATCTTGTTTTGGGGGAAACAAAAATTCCGATGGCAGTATATTGGTCAGATAAACACTGCACTGGTCTGGTGATAATTTTGACTTGACAGAACCAAAGCATTTGGCAGGCCTACGTGAATAAATAGTTGTTTGGCGTGGTTGTCAGTGCTTGAAAGTTGTCAGATTGACTGCAGGATCAATGAGCCTGTCTACCAGCAGTCCTCGTTAGTATAGTGGTGAGTATCCCCGCCTGTCACGCGGGAGACCGGGGTTCAATTCCCCGACGGGGAGAAGCTTAATATTTTTTTCCTTACCCCTTTGAAAAGTCGATTTTTTGTACATCAATTTCAAGTATTGTTATCCAACGTTATTCAACACGGTTTAGATTTGATGTTGCACTGAAAATTGTGTGACAAAATGTGGCACTCCCAGACGGGGAATCGAACCCCGGCCACGGCGGTGAGAGCGCCGGATCCTAACCACTAGACCATCTGGGATCTCATGACGATGGCATGCAAGGACATTATACATCAGGCAGTGAAATTTCAGGATGTTTCTTGGGAATATATATTCCTCACATGTGCTCATCGTGGGCTGCCAGTTTATTGACGTCCACTTCTGATATATCAAGGCACAAACATATTGATGAACAATGAAACATGCATGTGCGTGAAGAGAACACATACTTTTCCAAAGTATATTGGTCAGATAAACACTGCACTGGTCTGGTGATAATTTTGACTTGACAGAACCAAAGCATTTGGCAGGCCTACGTGAATAAATAGTTGTTTGGCGTGGTTGTCAGTGCTTGAAAGTTGTCAGATTGACTGCAGGATCAATGAGCCTGTCTACCAGCAGTCCTCGTTAGTATAGTGGTGAGTATCCCCGCCTGTCACGCGGGAGACCGGGGTTCAATTCCCCGACGGGGAGAAGCTTAATATTTTTTTCCTTACCCCTTTGAAAAGTCGATTTTTTGTACATCAATTTCAAGTATTGTTATCCAACGTTATTCAACACGGTTTAGATTTGATGTTGCACTGAAAATTGTGTGACAAAATGTGTCACTCCCAGACGGGGAATCGAACCCCGGCCACGGCGGTGAGAGCGCCGGATCCTAACCACTAGACCATCTGGGATCTCATGACGATGGCATGCAAGGACATTATACATCAGGCAGTGAAATTTCAGGATGTTTCTTGGGAATATATATTCCTCACATGTGCTCATCGTGGGCTGCCAGTTTATTGACGTCCACTTCTGATATATCAAGGCACAAACATATTGATGAACAATGAAACATGCATGTGCGTGAAGAGAACACATACTTTTCCAAAGTATATTGGTCAGATAAACACTGCACTGGTCTGGTGATAATTTTGACTTGACAGAACCAAAGCATTTGGCAGGCCTACGTGAATAAATAGTTGTTTGGCGTGGTTGTCAGTGCTTGAAAGTTGTCAGATTGACTGCAGGATCAATGAGCCTGTCTACCAGCAGTCCTCGTTAGTATAGTGGTGAGTATCCCCGCCTGTCACGCGGGAGACCGGGGTTCAATTCCCCGACGGGGAGAAGCTTAATATTTTTTTCCTTACCCCTTTGAAAAGTCGATTTTTTGTACATCAATTTCAAGTATTGTTATCCAACGTTATTCAACACGGTTTAGATTTGATGTTGCACTGAAAATTGTGTGACAAAATGTGGCACTCCCAGACGGGGAATCGAACCCCGGCCACGGCGGTGAGAGCGCCGGATCCTAACCACTAGACCATCTGGGATCTCATGACGATGGCATGCAAGGACATTATACATCAGGCAGTGAAATTTCAGGATGTTTCTTGGGAATATATATTCCTCACATGTGCTCATCGTGGGCTGCCAGTTTATTGACGTCCACTTCTGATATATCAAGGCACAAACATATTGATGAACAATGAAACATGCATGTGCGTGAAGAGAACACATACTTTTCCAAAGTATATTGGTCAGATAAACACTGCACTGGTCTGGTGATAATTTTGACTTGACAGAACCAAAGCATTTGGCAGGCCTACGTGAATAAATAGTTGTTTGGCGTGGTTGTCAGTGCTTGAAAGTTGTCAGATTGACTGCAGGATCAATGAGCCTGTCTACCAGCAGTCCTCGTTAGTATAGTGGTGAGTATCCCCGCCTGTCACGCGGGAGACCGGGGTTCAATTCCCCGACGGGGAGAAGCTTAATATTTTTTTCCTTACCCCTTTGAAAAGTCGATTTTTTGTACATCAATTTCAAGTATTGTTATCCAACGTTATTCAACACGGTTTAGATTTGATGTTGCACTGAAAATTGTGTGACAAAATGTGTCACTCCCAGACGGGGAATCGAACCCCGGCCACGGCGGTGAGAGCGCCGGATCCTAACCACTAGACCATCTGGGATCTCATGACGATGGCATGCAAGGACATTATACATCAGGCAGTGAAATTTCAGGATGTTTCTTGGGAATATATATTCCTCACATGTGCTCATCGTGGGCTGCCAGTTTATTGACGTCCACTTCTGATATATCAAGGCACAAACATATTGATGAACAATGAAACATGCATGTGCGTGAAGAGAACACATACTTTTCCAAAGTATATTGGTCAGATAAACACTGCACTGGTCTGGTGATAATTTTGACTTGACAGAACCAAAGCATTTGGCAGGCCTACGTGAATAAATAGTTGTTTGGCGTGGTTGTCAGTGCTTGAAAGTTGTCAGATTGACTGCAGGATCAATGAGCCTGTCTACCAGCAGTCCTCGTTAGTATAGTGGTGAGTATCCCCGCCTGTCACGCGGGAGACCGGGGTTCAATTCCCCGACGGGGAGAAGCTTAATATTTTTTTCCTTACCCCTTTGAAAAGTCGATTTTTTGTACATCAATTTCAAGTATTGTTATCCAACGTTATTCAACACGGTTTAGATTTGATGTTGCACTGAAAATTGTGTGACAAAATGTGGCACTCCCAGACGGGGAATCGAACCCCGGCCACGGCGGTGAGAGCGCCGGATCCTAACCACTAGACCATCTGGGATCTCATGACGATGGCATGCAAGGACATTATACATCAGGCAGTGAAATTTCAGGATGTTTCTTGGGAATATATATTCCTCACATGTGCTCATCGTGGGCTGCCAGTTTATTGACGTCCACTTCTGATATATCAAGGCACAAACATATTGATGAACAATGAAACATGCATGTGCGTGAAGAGAACACATACTTTTCCAAAGTATATTGGTCAGATAAACACTGCACTGGTCTGGTGATAATTTTGACTTGACAGAACCAAAGCATTTGGCAGGCCTACGTGAATAAATAGTTGTTTGGCGTGGTTGTCAGTGCTTGAAAGTTGTCAGATTGACTGCAGGATCAATGAGCCTGTCTACCAGCAGTCCTCGTTAGTATAGTGGTGAGTATCCCCGCCTGTCACGCGGGAGACCGGGGTTCAATTCCCCGACGGGGAGAAGCTTAATATTTTTTTCCTTACCCCTTTGAAAAGTCGATTTTTTGTACATCAATTTCAAGTATTGTTATCCAACGTTATTCAACACGGTTTAGATTTGATGTTGCACTGAAAATTGTGTGACAAAATGTGTCACTCCCAGACGGGGAATCGAACCCCGGCCACGGCGGTGAGAGCGCCGGATCCTAACCACTAGACCATCTGGGATCTCATGACGATGGCATGCAAGGACATTATACATCAGGCAGTGAAATTTCAGGATGTTTCTTGGGAATATATATTCCTCACATGTGCTCATCGTGGGCTGCCAGTTTATTGACGTCCACTTCTGATATATCAAGGCACAAACATATTGATGAACAATGAAACATGCATGTGCGTGAAGAGAACACATACTTTTCCAAAGTATATTGGTCAGATAAACACTGCACTGGTCTGGTGATAATTTTGACTTGACAGAACCAAAGCATTTGGCAGGCCTACGTGAATAAATAGTTGTTTGGCGTGGTTGTCAGTGCTTGAAAGTTGTCAGATTGACTGCAGGATCAATGAGCCTGTCTACCAGCAGTCCTCGTTAGTATAGTGGTGAGTATCCCCGCCTGTCACGCGGGAGACCGGGGTTCAATTCCCCGACGGGGAGAAGCTTAATATTTTTTTCCTTACCCCTTTGAAAAGTCGATTTTTTGTACATCAATTTCAAGTATTGTTATCCAACGTTATTCAACACGGTTTAGATTTGATGTTGCACTGAAAATTGTGTGACAAAATGTGGCACTCCCAGACGGGGAATCGAACCCCGGCCACGGCGGTGAGAGCGCCGGATCCTAACCACTAGACCATCTGGGATCTCATGACGATGGCATGCAAGGACATTATACATCAGGCAGTGAAATTTCAGGATGTTTCTTGGGAATATATATTCCTCACATGTGCTCATCGTGGGCTGCCAGTTTATTGACGTCCACTTCTGATATATCAAGGCACAAACATATTGATGAACAATGAAACATGCATGTGCGTGAAGAGAACACATACTTTTCCAAAGTATATTGGTCAGATAAACACTGCACTGGTCTGGTGATAATTTTGACTTGACAGAACCAAAGCATTTGGCAGGCCTACGTGAATAAATAGTTGTTTGGCGTGGTTGTCAGTGCTTGAAAGTTGTCAGATTGACTGCAGGATCAATGAGCCTGTCTACCAGCAGTCCTCGTTAGTATAGTGGTGAGTATCCCCGCCTGTCACGCGGGAGACCGGGGTTCAATTCCCCGACGGGGAGAAGCTTAATATTTTTTTCCTTACCCCTTTGAAAAGTCGATTTTTTGTACATCAATTTCAAGTATTGTTATCCAACGTTATTCAACACGGTTTAGATTTGATGTTGCACTGAAAATTGTGTGACAAAATGTGGCACTCCCAGACGGGGAATCGAACCCCGGCCACGGCGGTGAGAGCGCCGGATCCTAACCACTAGACCATCTGGGATCTCATGTCGATGGCATGCAAGGACATTATACATCAGGCAGTGAAATTTCAGGATGTTTCTTGGGAATATATATTCCTCACATGTGCTCATCGTGGGCTGCCAGTTTATTGACGTCCACTTCTGATATATCAAGGCACAAACATATTGATGAACAATGAAACATGCATGTGCGTGAAGAGAACACATACTTTTCCAAAGTATATTGGTCAGATAAACACTGCACTGGTCTGGTGATAATTTTGACTTGACAGAACCAAAGCATTTGGCAGGCCTACGTGAATAAATAGTTGTTTGGCGTGGTTGTCAGTGCTTGAAAGTTGTCAGATTGACTGCAGGATCAATGAGCCTGTCTACCAGCAGTCCTCGTTAGTATAGTGGTGAGTATCCCCGCCTGTCACGCGGGAGACCGGGGTTCAATTCCCCGACGGGGAGAAGCTTAATATTTTTTTCCTTACCCCTTTGAAAAGTCGATTTTTTGTATACTCTGATTTTTCTAACTCGTTTACACAGTTTTTCGCTGATATTTTTGCGATGCTAAATGCTATCGTTCTATAACTTGGCATACTTCACCTGGGAGTCGGACGGCAATTCGCCAACAAATTTCAGGCTCCTATCACGAAAATTGAAAAAGTTGGCAATCTACCCCAATGTTAAATTTAGCCCTGTCATTTAATTTCAGGGTCCGCACACAATTTTGTGCATTTGCTTTGTTTCTAGTGGTGCAATCTTTCAAAATCAACATGTTTATGTAGAATACACAACAGAGTGACTTCTGGTTTAAAATTACAACAATACTCCGATTCCTAATGGATGTAATCATGATCAACTCCTCGAATAAGCTCAGATTCTCGAGATCCCGTTTTTGGCTGAAATTTAACAGTGGGGTAGATTGCCAACTTCTTCAATTATTGCGATAGACGTCTGAAATTTGGTAGAAAATTGCCGTTTGTCTTCGAGGTGAAGGATGCCAAGCTATAGAACGATACCATTTAGCATCGCAAAGATATCGTCAAAAATCGGTGTAAACAAGTTAGAAAAATCAGAGTATACATCAATTTCAAGTATTGTTATCCAACGTTATTCAACACGGTTTAGATTTGATGTTGCACTGAAAATTGTGTGACAAAATGTGGCACTCCC
This sequence comes from Terebella lapidaria, assembly GCA_949152475.1. Classification (NCBI taxonomy): domain Eukaryota; kingdom Metazoa; phylum Annelida; class Polychaeta; order Terebellida; family Terebellidae; genus Terebella; species Terebella lapidaria. Next base: position 38,157,550 of record OX424565.1, on the reverse strand, counting down.
AGACGGGGAATCGAACCCCGGCCACGGCGGTGAGAGCGCCGGATCCTAACCACTAGACCATCTGGGATCTCATGACGATGGCATGCAAGGACATTATACATCAGGCAGTGAAATTTCAGGATGTTTCTTGGGAATATATATTCCTCACATGTGCTCATCGTGGGCTGCCAGTTTATTGACGTCCACTTCTGATATATCAAGGCACAAACATATTGATGAACAATGAAACATGCATGTGCGTGAAGAGAACACATACTTTTCCAAAGTATATTGGTCAGATAAACACTGCACTGGTCTGGTGATAATTTTGACTTGACAGAACCAAAGCATTTGGCAGGCCTACGTGAATAAATAGTTGTTTGGCGTGGTTGTCAGTGCTTGAAAGTTGTCAGATTGACTGCAGGATCAATGAGCCTGTCTACCAGCAGTCCTCGTTAGTATAGTGGTGAGTATCCCCGCCTGTCACGCGGGAGACCGGGGTTCAATTCCCCGACGGGGAGAAGCTTAATATTTTTTTCCTTACCCCTTTGAAAAGTCGATTTTTTGTACATCAATTTCAAGTATTGTTATCCAACGTTATTCAACACGGTTTAGATTTGATGTTGCACTGAAAATTGTGTGACAAAATGTGGCACTCCCAGACGGGGAATCGAACCCCGGCCACGGCGGTGAGAGCGCCGGATCCTAACCACTAGACCATCTGGGATCTCATGTCGATGGCATGCAAGGACATTATACATCAGGCAGTGAAATTTCAGGATGTTTCTTGGGAATATATATTCCTCACATGTGCTCATCGTGGGCTGCCAGTTTATTGACGTCCACTTCTGATATATCAAGGCACAAACATATTGATGAACAATGAAACATGCATGTGCGTGAAGAGAACACATACTTTTCCAAAGTATATTGGTCAGATAAACACTGCACTGGTCTGGTGATAATTTTGACTTGACAGAACCAAAGCATTTGGCAGGCCTACGTGAATAAATAGTTGTTTGGCGTGGTTGTCAGTGCTTGAAAGTTGTCAGATTGACTGCAGGATCAATGAGCCTGTCTACCAGCAGTCCTCGTTAGTATAGTGGTGAGTATCCCCGCCTGTCACGCGGGAGACCGGGGTTCAATTCCCCGACGGGGAGAAGCTTAATATTTTTTTCCTTACCCCTTTGAAAAGTCGATTTTTTGTACATCAATTTCAAGTATTGTTATCCAACGTTATTCAACACGGTTTAGATTTGATGTTGCACTGAAAATTGTGTGACAAAATGTGGCACTCCCAGACGGGGAATCGAACCCCGGCCACGGCGGTGAGAGCGCCGGATCCTAACCACTAGACCATCTGGGATCTCATGACGATGGCATGCAAGGACATTATACATCAGGCAGTGAAATTTCAGGATGTTTCTTGGGAATATATATTCCTCACATGTGCTCATCGTGGGCTGCCAGTTTATTGACGTCCACTTCTGATATATCAAGGCACAAACATATTGATGAACAATGAAACATGCATGTGCGTGAAGAGAACACATACTTTTCCAAAGTATATTGGTCAGATAAACACTGCACTGGTCTGGTGATAATTTTGACTTGACAGAACCAAAGCATTTGGCAGGCCTACGTGAATAAATAGTTGTTTGGCGTGGTTGTCAGTGCTTGAAAGTTGTCAGATTGACTGCAGGATCAATGAGCCTGTCTACCAGCAGTCCTCGTTAGTATAGTGGTGAGTATCCCCGCCTGTCACGCGGGAGACCGGGGTTCAATTCCCCGACGGGGAGAAGCTTAATATTTTTTTCCTTACCCCTTTGAAAAGTCGATTTTTTGTACATCAATTTCAAGTATTGTTATCCAACGTTATTCAACACGGTTTAGATTTGATGTTGCACTGAAAATTGTGTGACAAAATGTGGCACTCCCAGACGGGGAATCGAACCCCGGCCACGGCGGTGAGAGCGCCGGATCCTAACCACTAGACCATCTGGGATCTCATGACGATGGCATGCAAGGACATTATACATCAGGCAGTGAAATTTCAGGATGTTTCTTGGGAATATATATTCCTCACATGTGCTCATCGTGGGCTGCCAGTTTATTGACGTCCACTTCTGATATATCAAGGCACAAACATATTGATGAACAATGAAACATGCATGTGCGTGAAGAGAACACATACTTTTCCAAAGTATATTGGTCAGATAAACACTGCACTGGTCTGGTGATAATTTTGACTTGACAGAACCAAAGCATTTGGCAGGCCTACGTGAATAAATAGTTGTTTGGCGTGGTTGTCAGTGCTTGAAAGTTGTCAGATTGACTGCAGGATCAATGAGCCTGTCTACCAGCAGTCCTCGTTAGTATAGTGGTGAGTATCCCCGCCTGTCACGCGGGAGACCGGGGTTCAATTCCCCGACGGGGAGAAGCTTAATATTTTTTTCCTTACCCCTTTGAAAAGTCGATTTTTTGTACATCAATTTCAAGTATTGTTATCCAACGTTATTCAACACGGTTTAGATTTGATGTTGCACTGAAAATTGTGTGACAAAATGTGGCACTCCCAGACGGGGAATCGAACCCCGGCCACGGCGGTGAGAGCGCCGGATCCTAACCACTAGACCATCTGGGATCTCATGACGATGGCATGCAAGGACATTATACATCAGGCAGTGAAATTTCAGGATGTTTCTTGGGAATATATATTCCTCACATGTGCTCATCGTGGGCTGCCAGTTTATTGACGTCCACTTCTGATATATCAAGGCACAAACATATTGATGAACAATGAAACATGCATGTGCGTGAAGAGAACACATACTTTTCCAAAGTATATTGGTCAGATAAACACTGCACTGGTCTGGTGATAATTTTGACTTGACAGAACCAAAGCATTTGGCAGGCCTACGTGAATAAATAGTTGTTTGGCGTGGTTGTCAGTGCTTGAAAGTTGTCAGATTGACTGCAGGATCAATGAGCCTGTCTACCAGCAGTCCTCGTTAGTATAGTGGTGAGTATCCCCGCCTGTCACGCGGGAGACCGGGGTTCAATTCCCCGACGGGGAGAAGCTTAATATTTTTTTCCTTACCCCTTTGAAAAGTCGATTTTTTGTACATCAATTTCAAGTATTGTTATCCAACGTTATTCAACACGGTTTAGATTTGATGTTGCACTGAAAATTGTGTGACAAAATGTGGCACTCCCAGACGGGGAATCGAACCCCGGCCACGGCGGTGAGAGCGCCGGATCCTAACCACTAGACCATCTGGGATCTCATGTCGATGGCATGCAAGGACATTATACATCAGGCAGTGAAATTTCAGGATGTTTCTTGGGAATATATATTCCTCACATGTGCTCATCGTGGGCTGCCAGTTTATTGACGTCCACTTCTGATATATCAAGGCACAAACATATTGATGAACAATGAAACATGCATGTGCGTGAAGAGAACACATACTTTTCCAAAGTATATTGGTCAGATAAACACTGCACTGGTCTGGTGATAATTTTGACTTGACAGAACCAAAGCATTTGGCAGGCCTACGTGAATAAATAGTTGTTTGGCGTGGTTGTCAGTGCTTGAAAGTTGTCAGATTGACTGCAGGATCAATGAGCCTGTCTACCAGCAGTCCTCGTTAGTATAGTGGTGAGTATCCCCGCCTGTCACGCGGGAGACCGGGGTTCAATTCCCCGACGGGGAGAAGCTTAATATTTTTTTCCTTACCCCTTTGAAAAGTCGATTTTTTGTACATCAATTTCAAGTATTGTTATCCAACGTTATTCAACACGGTTTAGATTTGATGTTGCACTGAAAATTGTGTGACAAAATGTGGCACTCCCAGACGGGGAATCGAACCCCGGCCACGGCGGTGAGAGCGCCGGATCCTAACCACTAGACCATCTGGGATCTCATGACGATGGCATGCAAGGACATTATACATCAGGCAGTGAAATTTCAGGATGTTTCTTGGGAATATATATTCCTCACATGTGCTCATCGTGGGCTGCCAGTTTATTGACGTCCACTTCTGATATATCAAGGCACAAACATATTGATGAACAATGAAACATGCATGTGCGTGAAGAGAACACATACTTTTCCAAAGTATATTGGTCAGATAAACACTGCACTGGTCTGGTGATAATTTTGACTTGACAGAACCAAAGCATTTGGCAGGCCTACGTGAATAAATAGTTGTTTGGCGTGGTTGTCAGTGCTTGAAAGTTGTCAGATTGACTGCAGGATCAATGAGCCTGTCTACCAGCAGTCCTCGTTAGTATAGTGGTGAGTATCCCCGCCTGTCACGCGGGAGACCGGGGTTCAATTCCCCGACGGGGAGAAGCTTAATATTTTTTTCCTTACCCCTTTGAAAAGTCGATTTTTTGTACATCAATTTCAAGTATTGTTATCCAACGTTATTCAACACGGTTTAGATTTGATGTTGCACTGAAAATTGTGTGACAAAATGTGGCACTCCCAGACGGGGAATCGAACCCCGGCCACGGCGGTGAGAGCGCCGGATCCTAACCACTAGACCATCTGGGATCTCATGACGATGGCATGCAAGGACATTATACATCAGGCAGTGAAATTTCAGGATGTTTCTTGGGAATATATATTCCTCACATGTGCTCATCGTGGGCTGCCAGTTTATTGACGTCCACTTCTGATATATCAAGGCACAAACATATTGATGAACAATGAAACATGCATGTGCGTGAAGAGAACACATACTTTTCCAAAGTATATTGGTCAGATAAACACTGCACTGGTCTGGTGATAATTTTGACTTGACAGAACCAAAGCATTTGGCAGGCCTACGTGAATAAATAGTTGTTTGGCGTGGTTGTCAGTGCTTGAAAGTTGTCAGATTGACTGCAGGATCAATGAGCCTGTCTACCAGCAGTCCTCGTTAGTATAGTGGTGAGTATCCCCGCCTGTCACGCGGGAGACCGGGGTTCAATTCCCCGACGGGGAGAAGCTTAATATTTTTTTCCTTACCCCTTTGAAAAGTCGATTTTTTGTACATCAATTTCAAGTATTGTTATCCAACGTTATTCAACACGGTTTAGATTTGATGTTGCACTGAAAATTGTGTGACAAAATGTGGCACTCCCAGACGGGGAATCGAACCCCGGCCACGGCGGTGAGAGCGCCGGATCCTAACCACTAGACCATCTGGGATCTCATGTCGATGGCATGCAAGGACATTATACATCAGGCAGTGAAATTTCAGGATGTTTCTTGGGAATATATATTCCTCACATGTGCTCATCGTGGGCTGCCAGTTTATTGACGTCCACTTCTGATATATCAAGGCACAAACATATTGATGAACAATGAAACATGCATGTGCGTGAAGAGAACACATACTTTTCCAAAGTATATTGGTCAGATAAACACTGCACTGGTCTGGTGATAATTTTGACTTGACAGAACCAAAGCATTTGGCAGGCCTACGTGAATAAATAGTTGTTTGGCGTGGTTGTCAGTGCTTGAAAGTTGTCAGATTGACTGCAGGATCAATGAGCCTGTCTACCAGCAGTCCTCGTTAGTATAGTGGTGAGTATCCCCGCCTGTCACGCGGGAGACCGGGGTTCAATTCCCCGACGGGGAGAAGCTTAATATTTTTTTCCTTACCCCTTTGAAAAGTCGATTTTTTGTACATCAATTTCAAGTATTGTTATCCAACGTTATTCAACACGGTTTAGATTTGATGTTGCACTGAAAATTGTGTGACAAAATGTGGCACTCCCAGACGGGGAATCGAACCCCGGCCACGGCGGTGAGAGCGCCGGATCCTAACCACTAGACCATCTGGGATCTCATGACGATGGCATGCAAGGACATTATACATCAGGCAGTGAAATTTCAGGATGTTTCTTGGGAATATATATTCCTCACATGTGCTCATCGTGGGCTGCCAGTTTATTGACGTCCACTTCTGATATATCAAGGCACAAACATATTGATGAACAATGGAACATGCATGTGCGTGAAGAGAACACATACTTTTCCAAAGTATATTGGTCAGATAAACACTGCACTGGTCTGGTGATAATTTTGACTTGACAGAACCAAAGCATTTGGCAGGCCTACGTGAATAAATAGTTGTTTGGCGTGGTTGTCAGTGCTTGAAAGTTGTCAGATTGACTGCAGGATCAATGAGCCTGTCTACCAGCAGTCCTCGTTAGTATAGTGGTGAGTATCCCCGCCTGTCACGCGGGAGACCGGGGTTCAATTCCCCGACGGGGAGAAGCTTAATATTTTTTTCCTTACCCCTTTGAAAAGTCGATTTTTTGTACATCAATTTCAAGTATTGTTATCCAACGTTATTCAACACGGTTTAGATTTGATGTTGCACTGAAAATTGTGTGACAAAATGTGGCACTCCCAGACGGGGAATCGAACCCCGGCCACGGGGGTGAGAGCGCCGGATCCTAACCACTAGACCATCTGGGATCTCATGACGATGGCATGCAAGGACATTATACATCAGGCAGTGAAATTTCAGGATGTTTCTTGGGAATATATATTCCTCACATGTGCTCATCGTGGGCTGCCAGTTTATTGACGTCCACTTCTGATATATCAAGGCACAAACATATTGATGAACAATGAAACATGCATGTGCGTGAAGAGAACACATACTTTTCCAAAGTATATTGGTCAGATAAACACTGCACTGGTCTGGTGATAATTTTGACTTGACAGAACCAAAGCATTTGGCAGGCCTACGTGAATAAATAGTTGTTTGGCGTGGTTGTCAGTGCTTGAAAGTTGTCAGATTGACTGCAGGATCAATGAGCCTGTCTACCAGCAGTCCTCGTTAGTATAGTGGTGAGTATCCCCGCCTGTCACGCGGGAGACCGGGGTTCAATTCCCCGACGGGGAGAAGCTTAATATTTTTTTCCTTACCCCTTTGAAAAGTCGATTTTTTGTACATCAATTTCAAGTATTGTTATCCAACGTTATTCAACACGGTTTAGATTTGATGTTGCACTGAAAATTGTGTGACAAAATGTGGCACTCCCAGACGGGGAATCGAACCCCGGCCACGGCGGTGAGAGCGCCGGATCCTAACCACTAGACCATCTGGGATCTCATGACGATGGCATGCAAGGACATTATACATCAGGCAGTGAAATTTCAGGATGTTTCTTGGGAATATATATTCCTCACATGTGCTCATCGTGGGCTGCCAGTTTATTGACGTCCACTTCTGATATATCAAGGCACAAACATATTGATGAACAATGAAACATGCATGTGCGTGAAGAGAACACATACTTTTCCAAAGTATATTGGTCAGATAAACACTGCACTGGTCTGGTGATAATTTTGACTTGACAGAACCAAAGCATTTGGCAGGCCTACGTGAATAAATAGTTGTTTGGCGTGGTTGTCAGTGCTTGAAAGTTGTCAGATTGACTGCAGGATCAATGAGCCTGTCTACCAGCAGTCCTCGTTAGTATAGTGGTGAGTATCCCCGCCTGTCACGCGGGAGACCGGGGTTCAATTCCCCGACGGGGAGAAGCTTAATATTTTTTTCCTTACCCCTTTGAAAAGTCGATTTTTTGTACATCAATTTCAAGTATTGTTATCCAACGTTATTCAACACGGTTTAGATTTGATGTTGCACTGAAAATTGTGTGACAAAATGTGGCACTCCCAGACGGGGAATCGAACCCCGGCCACGGCGGTGAGAGCGCCGGATCCTAACCACTAGACCATCTGGGATCTCATGTCGATGGCATGCAAGGACATTATACATCAGGCAGTGAAATTTCAGGATGTTTCTTGGGAATATATATTCCTCACATGTGCTCATCGTGGGCTGCCAGTTTATTGACGTCCACTTCTGATATATCAAGGCACAAACATATTGATGAACAATGAAACATGCATGTGCGTGAAGAGAACACATACTTTTCCAAAGTATATTGGTCAGATAAACACTGCACTGGTCTGGTGATAATTTTGACTTGACAGAACCAAAGCATTTGGCAGGCCTACGTGAATAAATAGTTGTTTGGCGTGGTTGTCAGTGCTTGAAAGTTGTCAGATTGACTGCAGGATCAATGAGCCTGTCTACCAGCAGTCCTCGTTAGTATAGTGGTGAGTATCCCCGCCTGTCACGCGGGAGACCGGGGTTCAATTCCCCGACGGGGAGAAGCTTAATATTTTTTTCCTTACCCCTTTGAAAAGTCGATTTTTTGTACATCAATTTCAAGTATTGTTATCCAACGTTATTCAACACGGTTTAGATTTGATGTTGCACTGAAAATTGTGTGACAAAATGTGGCACTCCCAGACGGGGAATCGAACCCCGGCCACGGCGGTGAGAGCGCCGGATCCTAACCACTAGACCATCTGGGATCTCATGACGATGGCATGCAAGGACATTATACATCAGGCAGTGAAATTTCAGGATGTTTCTTGGGAATATATATTCCTCACATGTGCTCATCGTGGGCTGCCAGTTTATTGACGTCCACTTCTGATATATCAAGGCACAAACATATTGATGAACAATGAAACATGCATGTGCGTGAAGAGAACACATACTTTTCCAAAGTATATTGGTCAGATAAACACTGCACTGGTCTGGTGATAATTTTGACTTGACAGAACCAAAGCATTTGGCAGGCCTACGTGAATAAATAGTTGTTTGGCGTGGTTGTCAGTGCTTGAAAGTTGTCAGATTGACTGCAGGATCAATGAGCCTGTCTACCAGCAGTCCTCGTTAGTATAGTGGTGAGTATCCCCGCCTGTCACGCGGGAGACCGGGGTTCAATTCCCCGACGGGGAGAAGCTTAATATTTTTTTCCTTACCCCTTTGAAAAGTCGATTTTTTGTACATCAATTTCAAGTATTGTTATCCAACGTTATTCAACACGGTTTAGATTTGATGTTGCACTGAAAATTGTGTGACAAAATGTGGCACTCCCAGACGGGGAATCGAACCCCGGCCACGGCGGTGAGAGCGCCGGATCCTAACCACTAGACCATCTGGGATCTCATGTCGATGGCATGCAAGGACATTATACATCAGGCAGTGAAATTTCAGGATGTTTCTTGGGAATATATATTCCTCACATGTGCTCATCGTGGGCTGCCAGTTTATTGACGTCCACTTCTGATATATCAAGGCACAAACATATTGATGAACAATGAAACATGCATGTGCGTGAAGAGAACACATACTTTTCCAAAGTATATTGGTCAGATAAACACTGCACTGGTCTGGTGATAATTTTGACTTGACAGAACCAAAGCATTTGGCAGGCCTACGTGAATAAATAGTTGTTTGGCGTGGTTGTCAGTGCTTGAAAGTTGTCAGATTGACTGCAGGATCAATGAGCCTGTCTACCAGCAGTCCTCGTTAGTATAGTGGTGAGTATCCCCGCCTGTCACGCGGGAGACCGGGGTTCAATTCCCCGACGGGGAGAAGCTTAATATTTTTTTCCTTACCCCTTTGAAAAGTCGATTTTTTGTACATCAATTTCAAGTATTGTTATCCAACGTTATTCAACACGGTTTAGATTTGATGTTGCACTGAAAATTGTGTGACAAAATGTGGCACTCCCAGACGGGGAATCGAACCCCGGCCACGGCGGTGAGAGCGCCGGATCCTAACCACTAGACCATCTGGGATCTCATGACGATGGCATGCAAGGACATTATACATCAGGCAGTGAAATTTCAGGATGTTTCTTGGGAATATATATTCCTCACATGTGCTCATCGTGGGCTGCCAGTTTATTGACGTCCACTTCTGATATATCAAGGCACAAACATATTGATGAACAATGAAACATGCATGTGCGTGAAGAGAACACATACTTTTCCAAAGTATATTGGTCAGATAAACACTGCACTGGTCTGGTGATAATTTTGACTTGACAGAACCAAAGCATTTGGCAGGCCTACGTGAATAAATAGTTGTTTGGCGTGGTTGTCAGTGCTTGAAAGTTGTCAGATTGACTGCAGGATCAATGAGCCTGTCTACCAGCAGTCCTCGTTAGTATAGTGGTGAGTATCCCCGCCTGTCACGCGGGAGACCGGGGTTCAATTCCCCGACGGGGAGAAGCTTAATATTTTTTTCCTTACCCCTTTGAAAAGTCGATTTTTTGTACATCAATTTCAAGTATTGTTATCCAACGTTATTCAACACGGTTTAGATTTGATGTTGCACTGAAAATTGTGTGACAAAATGTGGCACTCCCAGACGGGGAATCGAACCCCGGCCACGGCGGTGAGAGCGCCGGATCCTAACCACTAGACCATCTGGGATCTCATGTCGATGGCATGCAAGGACATTATACATCAGGCAGTGAAATTTCAGGATGTTTCTTGGGAATATATATTCCTCACATGTGCTCATCGTGGGCTGCCAGTTTATTGACGTCCACTTCTGATATATCAAGGCACAAACATATTGATGAACAATGAAACATGCATGTGCGTGAAGAGAACACATACTTTTCCAAAGTATATTGGTCAGATAAACACTGCACTGGTCTGGTGATAATTTTGACTTGACAGAACCAAAGCATTTGGCAGGCCTACGTGAATAAATAGTTGTTTGGCGTGGTTGTCAGTGCTTGAAAGTTGTCAGATTGACTGCAGGATCAATGAGCCTGTCTACCAGCAGTCCTCGTTAGTATAGTGGTGAGTATCCCCGCCTGTCACGCGGGAGACCGGGGTTCAATTCCCCGACGGGGAGAAGCTTAATATTTTTTTCCTTACCCCTTTGAAAAGTCGATTTTTTGTACATCAATTTCAAGTATTGTTATCCAACGTTATTCAACACGGTTTAGATTTGATGTTGCACTGAAAATTGTGTGACAAAATGTGGCACTCCCAGACGGGGAATCGAACCCCGGCCACGGCGGTGAGAGCGCCGGATCCTAACCACTAGACCATCTGGGATCTCATGACGATGGCATGCAAGGACATTATACATCAGGCAGTGAAATTTCAGGATGTTTCTTGGGAATATATATTCCTCACATGTGCTCATCGTGGGCTGCCAGTTTATTGACGTCCACTTCTGATATATCAAGGCACAAACATATTGATGAACAATGAAACATGCATGTGCGTGAAGAGAACACATACTTTTCCAAAGTATATTGGTCAGATAAACACTGCACTGGTCTGGTGATAATTTTGACTTGACAGAACCAAAGCATTTGGCAGGCCTACGTGAATAAATAGTTGTTTGGCGTGGTTGTCAGTGCTTGAAAGTTGTCAGATTGACTGCAGGATCAATGAGCCTGTCTACCAGCAGTCCTCGTTAGTATAGTGGTGAGTATCCCCGCCTGTCACGCGGGAGACCGGGGTTCAATTCCCCGACGGGGAGAAGCTTAATATTTTTTTCCTTACCCCTTTGAAAAGTCGATTTTTTGTACATCAATTTCAAGTATTGTTATCCAACGTTATTCAACACGGTTTAGATTTGATGTTGCACTGAAAATTGTGTGACAAAATGTGGCACTCCCAGACGGGGAATCGAACCCCGGCCACGGCGGTGAGAGCGCCGGATCCTAACCACTAGACCATCTGGGATCTCATGACGATGGCATGCAAGGACATTATACATCAGGCAGTGAAATTTCAGGATGTTTCTTGGGAATATATATTCCTCACATGTGCTCATCGTGGGCTGCCAGTTTATTGACGTCCACTTCTGATATATCAAGGCACAAACATATTGATGAACAATGAAACATGCATGTGCGTGAAGAGAACACATACTTTTCCAAAGTATATTGGTCAGATAAACACTGCACTGGTCTGGTGATAATTTTGACTTGACAGAACCAAAGCATTTGGCAGGCCTACGTGAATAAATAGTTGTTTGGCGTGGTTGTCAGTGCTTGAAAGTTGTCAGATTGACTGCAGGATCAATGAGCCTGTCTACCAGCAGTCCTCGTTAGTATAGTGGTGAGTATCCCCGCCTGTCACGCGGGAGACCGGGGTTCAATTCCCCGACGGGGAGAAGCTTAATATTTTTTTCCTTACCCCTTTGAAAAGTCGATTTTTTGTACATCAATTTCAAGTATTGTTATCCAACGTTATTCAACACGGTTTAGATTTGATGTTGCACTGAAAATTGTGTGACAAAATGTGGCACTCCCAGACGGGGAATCGAACCCCGGCCACGGCGGTGAGAGCGCCGGATCCTAACCACTAGACCATCTGGGATCTCATGTCGATGGCATGCAAGGACATTATACATCAGGCAGTGAAATTTCAGGATGTTTCTTGGGAATATATATTCCTCACATGTGCTCATCGTGGGCTGCCAGTTTATTGACGTCCACTTCTGATATATCAAGGCACAAACATATTGATGAACAATGAAACATGCATGTGCGTGAAGAGAACACATACTTTTCCAAAGTATATTGGTCAGATAAACACTGCACTGGTCTGGTGATAATTTTGACTTGACAGAACCAAAGCATTTGGCAGGCCTACGTGAATAAATAGTTGTTTGGCGTGGTTGTCAGTGCTTGAAAGTTGTCAGATTGACTGCAGGATCAATGAGCCTGTCTACCAGCAGTCCTCGTTAGTATAGTGGTGAGTATCCCCGCCTGTCACGCGGGAGACCGGGGTTCAATTCCCCGACGGGGAGAAGCTTAATATTTTTTTCCTTACCCCTTTGAAAAGTCGATTTTTTGTACATCAATTTCAAGTATTGTTATCCAACGTTATTCAACACGGTTTAGATTTGATGTTGCACTGAAAATTGTGTGACAAAATGTGGCACTCCCAGACGGGGAATCGAACCCCGGCCACGGCGGTGAGAGCGCCGGATCCTAACCACTAGACCATCTGGGATCTCATGACGATGGCATGCAAGGACATTATACATCAGGCAGTGAAATTTCAGGATGTTTCTTGGGAATATATATTCCTCACATGTGCTCATCGTGGGCTGCCAGTTTATTGACGTCCACTTCTGATATATCAAGGCACAAACATATTGATGAACAATGAAACATGCATGTGCGTGAAGAGAACACATACTTTTCCAAAGTATATTGGTCAGATAAACACTGCACTGGTCTGGTGATAATTTTGACTTGACAGAACCAAAGCATTTGGCAGGCCTACGTGAATAAATAGTTGTTTGGCGTGGTTGTCAGTGCTTGAAAGTTGTCAGATTGACTGCAGGATCAATGAGCCTGTCTACCAGCAGTCCTCGTTAGTATAGTGGTGAGTATCCCCGCCTGTCACGCGGGAGACCGGGGTTCAATTCCCCGACGGGGAGAAGCTTAATATTTTTTTCCTTACCCCTTTGAAAAGTCGATTTTTTGTACATCAATTTCAAGTATTGTTATCCAACGTTATTCAACACGGTTTAGATTTGATGTTGCACTGAAAATTGTGTGACAAAATGTGGCACTCCCAGACGGGGAATCGAACCCCGGCCACGGCGGTGAGAGCGCCGGATCCTAACCACTAGACCATCTGGGATCTCATGTCGATGGCATGCAAGGACATTATACATCAGGCAGTGAAATTTCAGGATGTTTCTTGGGAATATATATTCCTCACATGTGCTCATCGTGGGCTGCCAGTTTATTGACGTCCACTTCTGATATATCAAGGCACAAACATATTGATGAACAATGAAACATGCATGTGCGTGAAGAGAACACATACTTTTCCAAAGTATATTGGTCAGATAAACACTGCACTGGTCTGGTGATAATTTTGACTTGACAGAACCAAAGCATTTGGCAGGCCTACGTGAATAAATAGTTGTTTGGCGTGGTTGTCAGTGCTTGAAAGTTGTCAGATTGACTGCAGGATCAATGAGCCTGTCTACCAGCAGTCCTCGTTAGTATAGTGGTGAGTATCCCCGCCTGTCACGCGGGAGACCGGGGTTCAATTCCCCGACGGGGAGAAGCTTAATATTTTTTTCCTTACCCCTTTGAAAAGTCGATTTTTTGTACATCAATTTCAAGTATTGTTATCCAACGTTATTCAACACGGTTTAGATTTGATGTTGCACTGAAAATTGTGTGACAAAATGTGGCACTCCCAGACGGGGAATCGAACCCCGGCCACGGCGGTGAGAGCGCCGGATCCTAACCACTAGACCATCTGGGATCTCATGACGATGGCATGCAAGGACATTATACATCAGGCAGTGAAATTTCAGGATGTTTCTTGGGAATATATATTCCTCACATGTGCTCATCGTGGGCTGCCAGTTTATTGACGTCCACTTCTGATATATCAAGGCACAAACATATTGATGAACAATGGAACATGCATGTGCGTGAAGAGAACACATACTTTTCCAAAGTATATTGGTCAGATAAACACTGCACTGGTCTGGTGATAATTTTGACTTGACAGAACCAAAGCATTTGGCAGGCCTACGTGAATAAATAGTTGTTTGGCGTGGTTGTCAGTGCTTGAAAGTTGTCAGATTGACTGCAGGATCAATGAGCCTGTCTACCAGCAGTCCTCGTTAGTATAGTGGTGAGTATCCCCGCCTGTCACGCGGGAGACCGGGGTTCAATTCCCCGACGGGGAGAAGCTTAATATTTTTTTCCTTACCCCTTTGAAAAGTCGATTTTTTGTACATCAATTTCAAGTATTGTTATCCAACGTTATTCAACACGGTTTAGATTTGATGTTGCACTGAAAATTGTGTGACAAAATGTGGCACTCCCAGACGGGGAATCGAACCCCGGCCACGGCGGTGAGAGCGCCGGATCCTAACCACTAGACCATCTGGGATCTCATGACGATGGCATGCAAGGACATTATACATCAGGCAGTGAAATTTCAGGATGTTTCTTGGGAATATATATTCCTCACATGTGCTCATCGTGGGCTGCCAGTTTATTGACGTCCACTTCTGATATATCAAGGCACAAACATATTGATGAACAATGAAACATGCATGTGCGTGAAGAGAACACATACTTTTCCAAAGTATATTGGTCAGATAAACACTGCACTGGTCTGGTGATAATTTTGACTTGACAGAACCAAAGCATTTGGCAGGCCTACGTGAATAAATAGTTGTTTGGCGTGGTTGTCAGTGCTTGAAAGTTGTCAGATTGACTGCAGGATCAATGAGCCTGTCTACCAGCAGTCCTCGTTAGTATAGTGGTGAGTATCCCCGCCTGTCACGCGGGAGACCGGGGTTCAATTCCCCGACGGGGAGAAGCTTAATATTTTTTTCCTTACCCCTTTGAAAAGTCGATTTTTTGTACATCAATTTCAAGTATTGTTATCCAACGTTATTCAACACGGTTTAGATTTGATGTTGCACTGAAAATTGTGTGACAAAATGTGGCACTCCCAGACGGGGAATCGAACCCCGGCCACGGGGGTGAGAGCGCCGGATCCTAACCACTAGACCATCTGGGATCTCATGACGATGGCATGCAAGGACATTATACATCAGGCAGTGAAATTTCAGGATGTTTCTTGGGAATATATATTCCTCACATGTGCTCATCGTGGGCTGCCAGTTTATTGACGTCCACTTCTGATATATCAAGGCACAAACATATTGATGAACAATGAAACATGCATGTGCGTGAAGAGAACACATACTTTTCCAAAGTATATTGGTCAGATAAACACTGCACTGGTCTGGTGATAATTTTGACTTGACAGAACCAAAGCATTTGGCAGGCCTACGTGAATAAATAGTTGTTTGGCGTGGTTGTCAGTGCTTGAAAGTTGTCAGATTGACTGCAGGATCAATGAGCCTGTCTACCAGCAGTCCTCGTTAGTATAGTGGTGAGTATCCCCGCCTGTCACGCGGGAGACCGGGGTTCAATTCCCCGACGGGGAGAAGCTTAATATTTTTTTCCTTACCCCTTTGAAAAGTCGATTTTTTGTACATCAATTTCAAGTATTGTTATCCAACGTTATTCAACACGGTTTAGATTTGATGTTGCACTGAAAATTGTGTGACAAAATGTGGCACTCCCAGACGGGGAATCGAACCCCGGCCACGGCGGTGAGAGCGCCGGATCCTAACCACTAGACCATCTGGGATCTCATGTCGATGGCATGCAAGGACATTATACATCAGGCAGTGAAATTTCAGGATGTTTCTTGGGAATATATATTCCTCACATGTGCTCATCGTGGGCTGCCAGTTTATTGACGTCCACTTCTGATATATCAAGGCACAAACATATTGATGAACAATGAAACATGCATGTGCGTGAAGAGAACACATACTTTTCCAAAGTATATTGGTCAGATAAACACTGCACTGGTCTGGTGATAATTTTGACTTGACAGAACCAAAGCATTTGGCAGGCCTACGTGAATAAATAGTTGTTTGGCGTGGTTGTCAGTGCTTGAAAGTTGTCAGATTGACTGCAGGATCAATGAGCCTGTCTACCAGCAGTCCTCGTTAGTATAGTGGTGAGTATCTCCGCCTGTCACGCGGGAGACCGGGGTTCAATTCCCCGACGGGGAGAAGCTTAATATTTTTTTCCTTACCCCTTTGAAAAGTCGATTTTTTGTACATCAATTTCAAGTATTGTTATCCAACGTTATTCAACACGGTTTAGATTTGATGTTGCACTGAAAATTGTGTGACAAAATGTGGCACTCCCAGACGGGGAATCGAACCCCGGCCACGGCGGTGAGAGCGCCGGATCCTAACCACTAGACCATCTGGGATCTCATGACGATGGCATGCAAGGACATTATACATCAGGCAGTGAAATTTCAGGATGTTTCTTGGGAATATATATTCCTCACATGTGCTCATCGTGGGCTGCCAGTTTATTGACGTCCACTTCTGATATATCAAGGCACAAACATATTGATGAACAATGAAACATGCATGTGCGTGAAGAGAACACATACTTTTCCAAAGTATATTGGTCAGATAAACACTGCACTGGTCTGGTGATAATTTTGACTTGACAGAACCAAAGCATTTGGCAGGCCTACGTGAATAAATAGTTGTTTGGCGTGGTTGTCAGTGCTTGAAAGTTGTCAGATTGACTGCAGGATCAATGAGCCTGTCTACCAGCAGTCCTCGTTAGTATAGTGGTGAGTATCCCCGCCTGTCACGCGGGAGACCGGGGTTCAATTCCCCGACGGGGAGAAGCTTAATATTTTTTTCCTTACCCCTTTGAAAAGTCGATTTTTTGTACATCAATTTCAAGTATTGTTATCCAACGTTATTCAACACGGTTTAGATTTGATGTTGCACTGAAAATTGTGTGACAAAATGTGGCACTCCCAGACGGGGAATCGAACCCCGGCCACGGCGGTGAGAGCGCCGGATCCTAACCACTAGACCATCTGGGATCTCATGACGATGGCATGCAAGGACATTATACATCAGGCAGTGAAATTTCAGGATGTTTCTTGGGAATATATATTCCTCACATGTGCTCATCGTGGGCTGCCAGTTTATTGACGTCCACTTCTGATATATCAAGGCACAAACATATTGATGAACAATGAAACATGCATGTGCGTGAAGAGAACACATACTTTTCCAAAGTATATTGGTCAGATAAACACTGCACTGGTCTGGTGATAATTTTGACTTGACAGAACCAAAGCATTTGGCAGGCCTACGTGAATAAATAGTTGTTTGGCGTGGTTGTCAGTGCTTGAAAGTTGTCAGATTGACTGCAGGATCAATGAGCCTGTCTACCAGCAGTCCTCGTTAGTATAGTGGTGAGTATCCCCGCCTGTCACGCGGGAGACCGGGGTTCAATTCCCCGACGGGGAGAAGCTTAATATTTTTTTCCTTACCCCTTTGAAAAGTCGATTTTTTGTACATCAATTTCAAGTATTGTTATCCAACGTTATTCAACACGGTTTAGATTTGATGTTGCACTGAAAATTGTGTGACAAAATGTGGCACTCCCAGACGGGGAATCGAACCCCGGCCACGGCGGTGAGAGCGCCGGATCCTAACCACTAGACCATCTGGGATCTCATGACGATGGCATGCAAGGACATTATACATCAGGCAGTGAAATTTCAGGATGTTTCTTGGGAATATATATTCCTCACATGTGCTCATCGTGGGCTGCCAGTTTATTGACGTCCACTTCTGATATATCAAGGCACAAACATATTGATGAACAATGAAACATGCATGTGCGTGAAGAGAACACATACTTTTCCAAAGTATATTGGTCAGATAAACACTGCACTGGTCTGGTGATAATTTTGACTTGACAGAACCAAAGCATTTGGCAGGCCTACGTGAATAAATAGTTGTTTGGCGTGGTTGTCAGTGCTTGAAAGTTGTCAGATTGACTGCAGGATCAATGAGCCTGTCTACCAGCAGTCCTCGTTAGTATAGTGGTGAGTATCCCCGCCTGTCACGCGGGAGACCGGGGTTCAATTCCCCGACGGGGAGAAGCTTAATATTTTTTTCCTTACCCCTTTGAAAAGTCGATTTTTTGTACATCAATTTCAAGTATTGTTATCCAACGTTATTCAACACGGTTTAGATTTGATGTTGCACTGAAAATTGTGTGACAAAATGTGGCACTCCCAGACGGGGAATCGAACCCCGGCCACGGCGGTGAGAGCGCCGGATCCTAACCACTAGACCATCTGGGATCTCATGACGATGGCATGCAAGGACATTATACATCAGGCAGTGAAATTTCAGGATGTTTCTTGGGAATATATATTCCTCACATGTGCTCATCGTGGGCTGCCAGTTTATTGACGTCCACTTCTGATATATCAAGGCACAAACATATTGATGAACAATGAAACATGCATGTGCGTGAAGAGAACACATACTTTTCCAAAGTATATTGGTCAGATAAACACTGCACTGGTCTGGTGATAATTTTGACTTGACAGAACCAAAGCATTTGGCAGGCCTACGTGAATAAATAGTTGTTTGGCGTGGTTGTCAGTGCTTGAAAGTTGTCAGATTGACTGCAGGATCAATGAGCCTGTCTACCAGCAGTCCTCGTTAGTATAGTGGTGAGTATCCCCGCCTGTCACGCGGGAGACCGGGGTTCAATTCCCCGACGGGGAGAAGCTTAATATTTTTTTCCTTACCCCTTTGAAAAGTCGATTTTTTGTACATCAATTTCAAGTATTGTTATCCAACGTTATTCAACACGGTTTAGATTTGATGTTGCACTGAAAATTGTGTGACAAAATGTGGCACTCCCAGACGGGGAATCGAACCCCGGCCACGGCGGTGAGAGCGCCGGATCCTAACCACTAGACCATCTGGGATCTCATGACGATGGCATGCAAGGACATTATACATCAGGCAGTGAAATTTCAGGATGTTTCTTGGGAATATATATTCCTCACATGTGCTCATCGTGGGCTGCCAGTTTATTGACGTCCACTTCTGATATATCAAGGCACAAACATATTGATGAACAATGAAACATGCATGTGCGTGAAGAGAACACATACTTTTCCAAAGTATATTGGTCAGATAAACACTGCACTGGTCTGGTGATAATTTTGACTTGACAGAACCAAAGCATTTGGCAGGCCTACGTGAATAAATAGTTGTTTGGCGTGGTTGTCAGTGCTTGAAAGTTGTCAGATTGACTGCAGGATCAATGAGCCTGTCTACCAGCAGTCCTCGTTAGTATAGTGGTGAGTATCCCCGCCTGTCACGCGGGAGACCGGGGTTCAATTCCCCGACGGGGAGAAGCTTAATATTTTTTTCCTTACCCCTTTGAAAAGTCGATTTTTTGTACATCAATTTCAAGTATTGTTATCCAACGTTATTCAACACGGTTTAGATTTGATGTTGCACTGAAAATTGTGTGACAAAATGTGGCACTCCCAGACGGGGAATCGAACCCCGGCCACGGCGGTGAGAGCGCCGGATCCTAACCACTAGACCATCTGGGATCTCATGACGATGGCATGCAAGGACATTATACATCAGGCAGTGAAATTTCAGGATGTTTCTTGGGAATATATATTCCTCACATGTGCTCATCGTGGGCTGCCAGTTTATTGACGTCCACTTCTGATATATCAAGGCACAAACATATTGATGAACAATGAAACATGCATGTGCGTGAAGAGAACACATACTTTTCCAAAGTATATTGGTCAGATAAACACTGCACTGGTCTGGTGATAATTTTGACTTGACAGAACCAAAGCATTTGGCAGGCCTACGTGAATAAATAGTTGTTTGGCGTGGTTGTCAGTGCTTGAAAGTTGTCAGATTGACTGCAGGATCAATGAGCCTGTCTACCAGCAGTCCTCGTTAGTATAGTGGTGAGTATCCCCGCCTGTCACGCGGGAGACCGGGGTTCAATTCCCCGACGGGGAGAAGCTTAATATTTTTTTCCTTACCCCTTTGAAAAGTCGATTTTTTGTACATCAATTTCAAGTATTGTTATCCAACGTTATTCAACACGGTTTAGATTTGATGTTGCACTGAAAATTGTGTGACAAAATGTGGCACTCCCAGACGGGGAATCGAACCCCGGCCACGGCGGTGAGAGCGCCGGATCCTAACCACTAGACCATCTGGGATCTCATGACGATGGCATGCAAGGACATTATACATCAGGCAGTGAAATTTCAGGATGTTTCTTGGGAATATATATTCCTCACATGTGCTCATCGTGGGCTGCCAGTTTATTGACGTCCACTTCTGATATATCAAGGCACAAACATATTGATGAACAATGAAACATGCATGTGCGTGAAGAGAACACATACTTTTCCAAAGTATATTGGTCAGATAAACACTGCACTGGTCTGGTGATAATTTTGACTTGACAGAACCAAAGCATTTGGCAGGCCTACGTGAATAAATAGTTGTTTGGCGTGGTTGTCAGTGCTTGAAAGTTGTCAGATTGACTGCAGGATCAATGAGCCTGTCTACCAGCAGTCCTCGTTAGTATAGTGGTGAGTATCCCCGCCTGTCACGCGGGAGACCGGGGTTCAATTCCCCGACGGGGAGAAGCTTAATATTTTTTTCCTTACCCCTTTGAAAAGTCGATTTTTTGTACATCAATTTCAAGTATTGTTATCCAACGTTATTCAACACGGTTTAGATTTGATGTTGCACTGAAAATTGTGTGACAAAATGTGGCACTCCCAGACGGGGAATCGAACCCCGGCCACGGCGGTGAGAGCGCCGGATCCTAACCACTAGACCATCTGGGATCTCATGACGATGGCATGCAAGGACATTATACATCAGGCAGTGAAATTTCAGGATGTTTCTTGGGAATATATATTCCTCACATGTGCTCATCGTGGGCTGCCAGTTTATTGACGTCCACTTCTGATATATCAAGGCACAAACATATTGATGAACAATGAAACATGCATGTGCGTGAAGAGAACACATACTTTTCCAAAGTATATTGGTCAGATAAACACTGCACTGGTCTGGTGATAATTTTGACTTGACAGAACCAAAGCATTTGGCAGGCCTACGTGAATAAATAGTTGTTTGGCGTGGTTGTCAGTGCTTGAAAGTTGTCAGATTGACTGCAGGATCAATGAGCCTGTCTACCAGCAGTCCTCGTTAGTATAGTGGTGAGTATCCCCGCCTGTCACGCGGGAGACCGGGGTTCAATTCCCCGACGGGGAGAAGCTTAATATTTTTTTCCTTACCCCTTTGAAAAGTCGATTTTTTGTACATCAATTTCAAGTATTGTTATCCAACGTTATTCAACACGGTTTAGATTTGATGTTGCACTGAAAATTGTGTGACAAAATGTGGCACTCCCAGACGGGGAATCGAACCCCGGCCACGGCGGTGAGAGCGCCGGATCCTAACCACTAGACCATCTGGGATCTCATGACGATGGCATGCAAGGACATTATACATCAGGCAGTGAAATTTCAGGATGTTTCTTGGGAATATATATTCCTCACATGTGCTCATCGTGGGCTGCCAGTTTATTGACGTCCACTTCTGATATATCAAGGCACAAACATATTGATGAACAATGAAACATGCATGTGCGTGAAGAGAACACATACTTTTCCAAAGTATATTGGTCAGATAAACACTGCACTGGTCTGGTGATAATTTTGACTTGACAGAACCAAAGCATTTGGCAGGCCTACGTGAATAAATAGTTGTTTGGCGTGGTTGTCAGTGCTTGAAAGTTGTCAGATTGACTGCAGGATCAATGAGCCTGTCTACCAGCAGTCCTCGTTAGTATAGTGGTGAGTATCCCCGCCTGTCACGCGGGAGACCGGGGTTCAATTCCCCGACGGGGAGAAGCTTAATATTTTTTTCCTTACCCCTTTGAAAAGTCGATTTTTTGTACATCAATTTCAAGTATTGTTATCCAACGTTATTCAACACGGTTTAGATTTGATGTTGCACTGAAAATTGTGTGACAAAATGTGGCACTCCCAGACGGGGAATCGAACCCCGGCCACGGCGGTGAGAGCGCCGGATCCTAACCACTAGACCATCTGGGATCTCATGACGATGGCATGCAAGGACATTATACATCAGGCAGTGAAATTTCAGGATGTTTCTTGGGAATATATATTCCTCACATGTGCTCATCGTGGGCTGCCAGTTTATTGACGTCCACTTCTGATATATCAAGGCACAAACATATTGATGAACAATGAAACATGCATGTGCGTGAAGAGAACACATACTTTTCCAAAGTATATTGGTCAGATAAACACTGCACTGGTCTGGTGATAATTTTGACTTGACAGAACCAAAGCATTTGGCAGGCCTACGTGAATAAATAGTTGTTTGGCGTGGTTGTCAGTGCTTGAAAGTTGTCAGATTGACTGCAGGATCAATGAGCCTGTCTACCAGCAGTCCTCGTTAGTATAGTGGTGAGTATCCCCGCCTGTCACGCGGGAGACCGGGGTTCAATTCCCCGACGGGGAGAAGCTTAATATTTTTTTCCTTACCCCTTTGAAAAGTCGATTTTTTGTACATCAATTTCAAGTATTGTTATCCAACGTTATTCAACACGGTTTAGATTTGATGTTGCACTGAAAATTGTGTGACAAAATGTGGCACTCCCAGACGGGGAATCGAACCCCGGCCACGGCGGTGAGAGCGCCGGATCCTAACCACTAGACCATCTGGGATCTCATGACGATGGCATGCAAGGACATTATACATCAGGCAGTGAAATTTCAGGATGTTTCTTGGGAATATATATTCCTCACATGTGCTCATCGTGGGCTGCCAGTTTATTGACGTCCACTTCTGATATATCAAGGCACAAACATATTGATGAACAATGAAACATGCATGTGCGTGAAGAGAACACATACTTTTCCAAAGTATATTGGTCAGATAAACACTGCACTGGTCTGGTGATAATTTTGACTTGACAGAACCAAAGCATTTGGCAGGCCTACGTGAATAAATAGTTGTTTGGCGTGGTTGTCAGTGCTTGAAAGTTGTCAGATTGACTGCAGGATCAATGAGCCTGTCTACCAGCAGTCCTCGTTAGTATAGTGGTGAGTATCCCCGCCTGTCACGCGGGAGACCGGGGTTCAATTCCCCGACGGGGAGAAGCTTAATATTTTTTTCCTTACCCCTTTGAAAAGTCGATTTTTTGTACATCAATTTCAAGTATTGTTATCCAACGTTATTCAACACGGTTTAGATTTGATGTTGCACTGAAAATTGTGTGACAAAATGTGGCACTCCCAGACGGGGAATCGAACCCCGGCCACGGCGGTGAGAGCGCCGGATCCTAACCACTAGACCATCTGGGATCTCATGACGATGGCATGCAAGGACATTATACATCAGGCAGTGAAATTTCAGGATGTTTCTTGGGAATATATATTCCTCACATGTGCTCATCGTGGGCTGCCAGTTTATTGACGTCCACTTCTGATATATCAAGGCACAAACATATTGATGAACAATGAAACATGCATGTGCGTGAAGAGAACACATACTTTTCCAAAGTATATTGGTCAGATAAACACTGCACTGGTCTGGTGATAATTTTGACTTGACAGAACCAAAGCATTTGGCAGGCCTACGTGAATAAATAGTTGTTTGGCGTGGTTGTCAGTGCTTGAAAGTTGTCAGATTGACTGCAGGATCAATGAGCCTGTCTACCAGCAGTCCTCGTTAGTATAGTGGTGAGTATCCCCGCCTGTCACGCGGGAGACCGGGGTTCAATTCCCCGACGGGGAGAAGCTTAATATTTTTTTCCTTACCCCTTTGAAAAGTCGATTTTTTGTACATCAATTTCAAGTATTGTTATCCAACGTTATTCAACACGGTTTAGATTTGATGTTGCACTGAAAATTGTGTGACAAAATGTGGCACTCCCAGACGGGGAATCGAACCCCGGCCACGGCGGTGAGAGCGCCGGATCCTAACCACTAGACCATCTGGGATCTCATGACGATGGCATGCAAGGACATTATACATCAGGCAGTGAAATTTCAGGATGTTTCTTGGGAATATATATTCCTCACATGTGCTCATCGTGGGCTGCCAGTTTATTGACGTCCACTTCTGATATATCAAGGCACAAACATATTGATGAACAATGAAACATGCATGTGCGTGAAGAGAACACATACTTTTCCAAAGTATATTGGTCAGATAAACACTGCACTGGTCTGGTGATAATTTTGACTTGACAGAACCAAAGCATTTGGCAGGCCTACGTGAATAAATAGTTGTTTGGCGTGGTTGTCAGTGCTTGAAAGTTGTCAGATTGACTGCAGGATCAATGAGCCTGTCTACCAGCAGTCCTCGTTAGTATAGTGGTGAGTATCCCCGCCTGTCACGCGGGAGACCGGGGTTCAATTCCCCGACGGGGAGAAGCTTAATATTTTTTTCCTTACCCCTTTGAAAAGTCGATTTTTTGTACATCAATTTCAAGTATTGTTATCCAACGTTATTCAACACGGTTTAGATTTGATGTTGCACTGAAAATTGTGTGACAAAATGTGGCACTCCCAGACGGGGAATCGAACCCCGGCCACGGCGGTGAGAGCGCCGGATCCTAACCACTAGACCATCTGGGATCTCATGACGATGGCATGCAAGGACATTATACATCAGGCAGTGAAATTTCAGGATGTTTCTTGGGAATATATATTCCTCACATGTGCTCATCGTGGGCTGCCAGTTTATTGACGTCCACTTCTGATATATCAAGGCACAAACATATTGATGAACAATGAAACATGCATGTGCGTGAAGAGAACACATACTTTTCCAAAGTATATTGGTCAGATAAACACTGCACTGGTCTGGTGATAATTTTGACTTGACAGAACCAAAGCATTTGGCAGGCCTACGTGAATAAATAGTTGTTTGGCGTGGTTGTCAGTGCTTGAAAGTTGTCAGATTGACTGCAGGATCAATGAGCCTGTCTACCAGCAGTCCTCGTTAGTATAGTGGTGAGTATCCCCGCCTGTCACGCGGGAGACCGGGGTTCAATTCCCCGACGGGGAGAAGCTTAATATTTTTTTCCTTACCCCTTTGAAAAGTCGATTTTTTGTACATCAATTTCAAGTATTGTTATCCAACGTTATTCAACACGGTTTAGATTTGATGTTGCACTGAAAATTGTGTGACAAAATGTGGCACTCCCAGACGGGGAATCGAACCCCGGCCACGGCGGTGAGAGCGCCGGATCCTAACCACTAGACCATCTGGGATCTCATGACGATGGCATGCAAGGACATTATACATCAGGCAGTGAAATTTCAGGATGTTTCTTGGGAATATATATTCCTCACATGTGCTCATCGTGGGCTGCCAGTTTATTGACGTCCACTTCTGATATATCAAGGCACAAACATATTGATGAACAATGAAACATGCATGTGCGTGAAGAGAACACATACTTTTCCAAAGTATATTGGTCAGATAAACACTGCACTGGTCTGGTGATAATTTTGACTTGACAGAACCAAAGCATTTGGCAGGCCTACGTGAATAAATAGTTGTTTGGCGTGGTTGTCAGTGCTTGAAAGTTGTCAGATTGACTGCAGGATCAATGAGCCTGTCTACCAGCAGTCCTCGTTAGTATAGTGGTGAGTATCCCCGCCTGTCACGCGGGAGACCGGGGTTCAATTCCCCGACGGGGAGAAGCTTAATATTTTTTTCCTTACCCCTTTGAAAAGTCGATTTTTTGTACATCAATTTCAAGTATTGTTATCCAACGTTATTCAACACGGTTTAGATTTGATGTTGCACTGAAAATTGTGTGACAAAATGTGGCACTCCCAGACGGGGAATCGAACCCCGGCCACGGCGGTGAGAGCGCCGGATCCTAACCACTAGACCATCTGGGATCTCATGACGATGGCATGCAAGGACATTATACATCAGGCAGTGAAATTTCAGGATGTTTCTTGGGAATATATATTCCTCACATGTGCTCATCGTGGGCTGCCAGTTTATTGACGTCCACTTCTGATATATCAAGGCACAAACATATTGATGAACAATGAAACATGCATGTGCGTGAAGAGAACACATACTTTTCCAAAGTATATTGGTCAGATAAACACTGCACTGGTCTGGTGATAATTTTGACTTGACAGAACCAAAGCATTTGGCAGGCCTACGTGAATAAATAGTTGTTTGGCGTGGTTGTCAGTGCTTGAAAGTTGTCAGATTGACTGCAGGATCAATGAGCCTGTCTACCAGCAGTCCTCGTTAGTATAGTGGTGAGTATCCCCGCCTGTCACGCGGGAGACCGGGGTTCAATTCCCCGACGGGGAGAAGCTTAATATTTTTTTCCTTACCCCTTTGAAAAGTCGATTTTTTGTACATCAATTTCAAGTATTGTTATCCAACGTTATTCAACACGGTTTAGATTTGATGTTGCACTGAAAATTGTGTGACAAAATGTGGCACTCCCAGACGGGGAATCGAACCCCGGCCACGGCGGTGAGAGCGCCGGATCCTAACCACTAGACCATCTGGGATCTCATGTCGATGGCATGCAAGGACATTATACATCAGGCAGTGAAATTTCAGGATGTTTCTTGGGAATATATATTCCTCACATGTGCTCATCGTGGGCTGCCAGTTTCTTGACGTCCACTTCTGATATATCAAGGCACAAACATATTGATGAACAATGAAACATGCATGTGCGTGAAGAGAACACATACTTTTCCAAAGTATATTGGTCAGATAAACACTGCACTGGTCTGGTGATAATTTTGACTTGACAGAACCAAAGCATTTGGCAGGCCTACGTGAATAAATAGTTGTTTGGCGTGGTTGTCAGTGCTTGAAAGTTGTCAGATTGACTGCAGGATCAATGAGCCTGTCTACCAGCAGTCCTCGTTAGTATAGTGGTGAGTATCCCCGCCTGTCACGCGGGAGACCGGGGTTCAATTCCCCGACGGGGAGAAGCTTAATATTTTTTTCCTTACCCCTTTGAAAAGTCGATTTTTTGTACATCAATTTCAAGTATTGTTATCCAACGTTATTCAACACGGTTTAGATTTGATGTTGCACTGAAAATTGTGTGACAAAATGTGGCACTCCCAGACGGGGAATCGAACCCCGGCCACGGCGGTGAGAGCGCCGGATCCTAACCACTAGACCATCTGGGATCTCATGTCGATGGCATGCAAGGACATTATACATCAGGCAGTGAAATTTCAGGATGTTTCTTGGGAATATATATTCCTCACATGTGCTCATCGTGGGCTGCCAGTTTATTGACGTCCACTTCTGATATATCAAGGCACAAACATATTGATGAACAATGAAACATGCATGTGCGTGAAGAGAACACATACTTTTCCAAAGTATATTGGTCAGATAAACACTGCACTGGTCTGGTGATAATTTTGACTTGACAGAACCAAAGCATTTGGCAGGCCTACGTGAATAAATAGTTGTTTGGCGTGGTTGTCAGTGCTTGAAAGTTGTCAGATTGACTGCAGGATCAATGAGCCTGTCTACCAGCAGTCCTCATTAGTATAGTGGTGAGTATCCCCGCCTGTCACGCGGGAGACCGGGGTTCAATTCCCCGACGGGGAGAAGCTTAATATTTTTTTCCTTACCCCTTTGAAAAGTCGATTTTTTGTACATCAATTTCAAGTATTGTTATCCAACGTTATTCAACACGGTTTAGATTTGATGTTGCACTGAAAATTGTGTGACAAAATGTGGCACTCCCAGACGGGGAATCGAACCCCGGCCACGGCGGTGAGAGCGCCGGATCCTAACCACTAGACCATCTGGGATCTCATGACGATGGCATGCAAGGACATTATACATCAGGCAGTGAAATTTCAGGATGTTTCTTGGGAATATATATTCCTCACATGTGCTCATCGTGGGCTGCCAGTTTATTGACGTCCACTTCTGATATATCAAGGCACAAACATATTGATGAACAATGAAACATGCATGTGCGTGAAGAGAACACATACTTTTCCAAAGTATATTGGTCAGATAAACACTGCACTGGTCTGGTGATAATTTTGACTTGACAGAACCAAAGCATTTGGCAGGCCTACGTGAATAAATAGTTGTTTGGCGTGGTTGTCAGTGCTTGAAAGTTGTCAGATTGACTGCAGGATCAATGAGCCTGTCTACCAGCAGTCCTCGTTAGTATAGTGGTGAGTATCCCCGCCTGTCACGCGGGAGACCGGGGTTCAATTCCCCGACGGGGAGAAGCTTAATATTTTTTTCCTTACCCCTTTGAAAAGTCGATTTTTTGTACATCAATTTCAAGTATTGTTATCCAACGTTATTCAACACGGTTTAGATTTGATGTTGCACTGAAAATTGTGTGACAAAATGTGGCACTCCCAGACGGGGAATCGAACCCCGGCCACGGCGGTGAGAGCGCCGGATCCTAACCACTAGACCATCTGGGATCTCATGTCGATGGCATGCAAGGACATTATACATCAGGCAGTGAAATTTCAGGATGTTTCTTGGGAATATATATTCCTCACATGTGCTCATCGTGGGCTGCCAGTTTATTGACGTCCACTTCTGATATATCAAGGCACAAACATATTGATGAACAATGAAACATGCATGTGCGTGAAGAGAACACATACTTTTCCAAAGTATATTGGTCAGATAAACACTGCACTGGTCTGGTGATAATTTTGACTTGACAGAACCAAAGCATTTGGCAGGCCTACGTGAATAAATAGTTGTTTGGCGTGGTTGTCAGTGCTTGAAAGTTGTCAGATTGACTGCAGGATCAATGAGCCTGTCTACCAGCAGTCCTCGTTAGTATAGTGGTGAGTATCCCCGCCTGTCACGCGGGAGACCGGGGTTCAATTCCCCGACGGGGAGAAGCTTAATATTTTTTTCCTTACCCCTTTGAAAAGTCGATTTTTTGTACATCAATTTCAAGTATTGTTATCCAACGTTATTCAACACGGTTTAGATTTGATGTTGCACTGAAAATTGTGTGACAAAATGTGGCACTCCCAGACGGGGAATCGAACCCCGGCCACGGCGGTGAGAGCGCCGGATCCTAACCACTAGACCATCTGGGATCTCATGACGATGGCATGCAAGGACATTATACATCAGGCAGTGAAATTTCAGGATGTTTCTTGGGAATATATATTCCTCACATGTGCTCATCGTGGGCTGCCAGTTTATTGACGTCCACTTCTGATATATCAAGGCACAAACATATTGATGAACAATGAAACATGCATGTGCGTGAAGAGAACACATACTTTTCCAAAGTATATTGGTCAGATAAACACTGCACTGGTCTGGTGATAATTTTGACTTGACAGAACCAAAGCATTTGGCAGGCCTACGTGAATAAATAGTTGTTTGGCGTGGTTGTCAGTGCTTGAAAGTTGTCAGATTGACTGCAGGATCAATGAGCCTGTCTACCAGCAGTCCTCGTTAGTATAGTGGTGAGTATCCCCGCCTGTCACGCGGGAGACCGGGGTTCAATTCCCCGACGGGGAGAAGCTTAATATTTTTTTCCTTACCCCTTTGAAAAGTCGATTTTTTGTACATCAATTTCAAGTATTGTTATCCAACGTTATTCAACACGGTTTAGATTTGATGTTGCACTGAAAATTGTGTGACAAAATGTGGCACTCCCAGACGGGGAATCGAACCCCGGCCACGGCGGTGAGAGCGCCGGATCCTAACCACTAGACCATCTGGGATCTCATGTCGATGGCATGCAAGGACATTATACATCAGGCAGTGAAATTTCAGGATGTTTCTTGGGAATATATATTCCTCACATGTGCTCATCGTGGGCTGCCAGTTTATTGACGTCCACTTCTGATATATCAAGGCACAAACATATTGATGAACAATGAAACATGCATGTGCGTGAAGAGAACACATACTTTTCCAAAGTATATTGGTCAGATAAACACTGCACTGGTCTGGTGATAATTTTGACTTGACAGAACCAAAGCATTTGGCAGGCCTACGTGAATAAATAGTTGTTTGGCGTGGTTGTCAGTGCTTGAAAGTTGTCAGATTGACTGCAGGATCAATGAGCCTGTCTACCAGCAGTCCTCGTTAGTATAGTGGTGAGTATCCCCGCCTGTCACGCGGGAGACCGGGGTTCAATTCCCCGACGGGGAGAAGCTTAATATTTTTTTCCTTACCCCTTTGAAAAGTCGATTTTTTGTACATCAATTTCAAGTATTGTTATCCAACGTTATTCAACACGGTTTAGATTTGATGTTGCACTGAAAATTGTGTGACAAAATGTTGCACTCCCAGACGGGGAATCGAACCCCGGCCACGGCGGTGAGAGCGCCGGATCCTAACCACTAGACCATCTGGGATCTCATGTCGATGGCATGCAAGGACATTATACATCAGGCAGTGAAATTTCAGGATGTTTCTTGGGAATATATATTCCTCACATGTGCTCATCGTGGGCTGCCAGTTTATTGACGTCCACTTCTGATATATCAAGGCACAAACATATTGATGAACAATGAAACATGCATGTGCGTGAAGAGAACACATACTTTTCCAAAGTATATTGGTCAGATAAACACTGCACTGGTCTGGTGATAATTTTGACTTGACAGAACCAAAGCATTTGGCAGGCCTACGTGAATAAATAGTTGTTTGGCGTGGTTGTCAGTGCTTGAAAGTTGTCAGATTGACTGCAGGATCAATGAGCCTGTCTACCAGCAGTCCTCGTTAGTATAGTGGTGAGTATCCCCGCCTGTCACGCGGGAGACCGGGGTTCAATTCCCCGACGGGGAGAAGCTTAATATTTTTTTCCTTACCCCTTTGAAAAGTCGATTTTTTGTACATCAATTTCAAGTATTGTTATCCAACGTTATTCAAGACGGTTTAGATTTGATGTTGCACTGAAAATTGTGTGACAAAATGTGGCACTCCCAGACGGGGAATCGAACCCCGGCCACGGCGGTGAGAGCGCCGGATCCTAACCACTAGACCATCTGGGATCTCATGTCGATGGCATGCAAGGACATTATACATCAGGCAGTGAAATTTCAGGATGTTTCTTGGGAATATATATTCCTCACATGTGCTCATCGTGGGCTGCCAGTTTATTGACGTCCACTTCTGATATATCAAGGCACAAACATATTGATGAACAATGAAACATGCATGTGCGTGAAGAGAACACATACTTTTCCAAAGTATATTGGTCAGATAAACACTGCACTGGTCTGGTGATAATTTTGACTTGACAGAACCAAAGCATTTGGCAGGCCTACGTGAATAAATAGTTGTTTGGCGTGGTTGTCAGTGCTTGAAAGTTGTCAGATTGACTGCAGGATCAATGAGCCTGTCTACCAGCAGTCCTCGTTAGTATAGTGGTGAGTATCCCCGCCTGTCACGCGGGAGACCGGGGTTCAATTCCCCGACGGGGAGAAGCTTAATATTTTTTTCCTTACCCCTTTGAAAAGTCGATTTTTTGTACATCAATTTCAAGTATTGTTATCCAACGTTATTCAACACGGTTTAGATTTGATGTTGCACTGAAAATTGTGTGACAAAATGTGGCACTCCCAGACGGGGAATCGAACCCCGGCCACGGCGGTGAGAGCGCCGGATCCTAACCACTAGACCATCTGGGATCTCATGTCGATGGCATGCAAGGACATTATACATCAGGCAGTGAAATTTCAGGATGTTTCTTGGGAATATATATTCCTCACATGTGCTCATCGTGGGCTGCCAGTTTATTGACGTCCACTTCTGATATATCAAGGCACAAACATATTGATGAACAATGAAACATGCATGTGCGTGAAGAGAACACATACTTTTCCAAAGTATATTGGTCAGATAAACACTGCACTGGTCTGGTGATAATTTTGACTTGACAGAACCAAAGCATTTGGCAGGCCTACGTGAATAAATAGTTGTTTGGCGTGGTTGTCAGTGCTTGAAAGTTGTCAGATTGACTGCAGGATCAATGAGCCTGTCTACCAGCAGTCCTCGTTAGTATAGTGGTGAGTATCCCCGCCTGTCACGCGGGAGACCGGGGTTCAATTCCCCGACGGGGAGAAGCTTAATATTTTTTTCCTTACCCCTTTGAAAAGTCGATTTTTTGTACATCAATTTCAAGTATTGTTATCCAACGTTATTCAACACGGTTTAGATTTGATGTTGCACTGAAAATTGTGTGACAAAATGTGGCACTCCCAGACGGGGAATCGAACCCCGGCCACGGCGGTGAGAGCGCCGGATCCTAACCACTAGACCATCTGGGATCTCATGACGATGGCATGCAAGGACATTATACATCAGGCAGTGAAATTTCAGGATGTTTCTTGGGAATATATATTCCTCACATGTGCTCATCGTGGGCTGCCAGTTTATTGACGTCCACTTCTGATATATCAAGGCACAAACATATTGATGAACAATGAAACATGCATGTGCGTGAAGAGAACACATACTTTTCCAAAGTATATTGGTCAGATAAACACTGCACTGGTCTGGTGATAATTTTGACTTGACAGATTCAAAGCATTTGGCAGGCCTACGTGAATAAATAGTTGTTTGGCGTGGTTGTCAGTGCTTGAAAGTTGTCAGATTGACTGCAGGATCAATGAGCCTGTCTACCAGCAGTCCTCGTTAGTATAGTGGTGAGTATCCCCGCCTGTCACGCGGGAGACCGGGGTTCAATTCCCCGACGGGGAGAAGCTTAATATTTTTTTCCTTACCCCTTTGAAAAGTCGATTTTTTGTACATCAATTTCAAGTATTGTTATCCAACGTTATTCAACACGGTTTAGATTTGATGTTGCACTGAAAATTGTGTGACAAAATGTGGCACTCCCAGACGGGGAATCGAACCCCGGCCACGGCGGTGAGAGCGCCGGATCCTAACCACTAGACCATCTGGGATCTCATGTCGATGGCATGCAAGGACATTATACATCAGGCAGTGAAATTTCAGGATGTTTCTTGGGAATATATATTCCTCACATGTGCTCATCGTGGGCTGCCAGTTTATTGACGTCCACTTCTGATATATCAAGGCACAAACATATTGATGAACAATGAAACATGCATGTGCGTGAAGAGAACACATACTTTTCCAAAGTATATTGGTCAGATAAACACTGCACTGGTCTGGTGATAATTTTGACTTGACAGAACCAAAGCATTTGGCAGGCCTACGTGAATAAATAGTTGTTTGGCGTGGTTGTCAGTGCTTGAAAGTTGTCAGATTGACTGCAGGATCAATGAGCCTGTCTACCAGCAGTCCTCGTTAGTATAGTGGTGAGTATCCCCGCCTGTCACGCGGGAGACCGGGGTTCAATTCCCCGACGGGGAGAAGCTTAATATTTTTTTCCTTACCCCTTTGAAAAGTCGATTTTTTGTACATCAATTTCAAGTATTGTTATCCAACGTTATTCAACACGGTTTAGATTTGATGTTGCACTGAAAATTGTGTGACAAAATGTGGCACTCCCAGACGGGGAATCGAACCCCGGCCACGGCGGTGAGAGCGCCGGATCCTAACCACTAGACCATCTGGGATCTCATGACGATGGCATGCAAGGACATTATACATCAGGCAGTGAAATTTCAGGATGTTTCTTGGGAATATATATTCCTCACATGTGCTCATCGTGGGCTGCCAGTTTATTGACGTCCACTTCTGATATATCAAGGCACAAACATATTGATGAACAATGAAACATGCATGTGCGTGAAGAGAACACATACTTTTCCAAAGTATATTGGTCAGATAAACACTGCACTGGTCTGGTGATAATTTTAACTTGACAGAACCAAAGCATTTGGCAGGCCTACGTGAATAAATAGTTGTTTGGCGTGGTTGTCAGTGCTTGAAAGTTGTCAGAATGACTGCAGGATCAATGAGCCTGTCTACCAGCAGTCCTCGTTAGTATAGTGGTGAGTATCCCCGCCTGTCACGCGGGAGACCGGGGTTCAATTCCCCGACGGGGAGAAGCTTAATATTTTTTTCCTTACCCCTTTGAAAAGTCGATTTTTTGTACATCAATTTCAAGTATTGTTATCCAACGTTATTCAACACGGTTTAGATTTGATGTTGCACTGAAAATTGTGTGACAAAATGTGGCACTCCCAGACGGGGAATCGAACCCCGGCCACGGCGGTGAGAGCGCCGGATCCTAACCACTAGACCATCTGGGATCTCATGTCGATGGCATGCAAGGACATTATACATCAGGCAGTGCAATTTCAGGATGTTTCTTGGGAATATATATTCCTCACATGTGCTCATCGTGGGCTGCCAGTTTATTGACGTCCACTTCTGATATATCAAGGCACAAACATATTGATGAACAATGAAACATGCATGTGCGTGAAGAGAACACATACTTTTCCAAAGTATATTGGTCAGATAAACACTGCACTGGTCTGGTGATAATTTTGACTTGACAGAACCAAAGCATTTGGCAGGCCTACGTGAATAAATAGTTGTTTGGCGTGGTTGTCAGTGCTTGAAAATTGTCAGATTGACTGCAGGATCAATGAGCCTGTCTACCAGCAGTCCTCGTTAGTATAGTGGTGAGTATCCCCGCCTGTCACGCGGGAGACCGGGGTTCAATTCCCCGACGGGGAGAAGCTTAATATTTTTTTCCTTACCCCTTTGAAAAGTCGATTTTTTGTACATCAATTTCAAGTATTGTTATCCAACGTTATTCAACACGGTTTAGATTTGATGTTGCACTGAAAATTGTGTGACAAAATGTGGCACTCCCAGACGGGGAATCGAACCCCGGCCACGGCGGTGAGAGCGCCGGATCCTAACCACTAGACCATCTGGGATCTCATGACGATGGCATGCAAGGACATTATACATCAGGCAGTGAAATTTCAGGATGTTTCTTGGGAATATATATTCCTCACATGTGCTCATCGTGGGCTGCCAGTTTATTGACGTCCACTTCTGATATATCAAGGCACAAACATATTGATGAACAATGAAACATGCATGTGCGTGAAGAGAACACATACTTTTCCAAAGTATATTGGTCAGATAAACACTGCACTGGTCTGGTGATAATTTTGACTTGACAGAACCAAAGCATTTGGCAGGCCTACGTGAATAAATAGTTGTTTGGCGTGGTTGTCAGTGCTTGAAAGTTGTCAGATTGACTGCAGGATCAATGAGCCTGTCAACCAGCAGTCCTCGTTAGTATAGTGGTGAGTATCCCCGCCTGTCACGCGGGAGACCGGGGTTCAATTCCCCGACGGGGAGAAGCTTAATATTTTTTTCCTTACCCCTTTGAAAAGTCGATTTTTTGTACATCAATTTCAAGTATTGTTATCCAACGTTATTCAACACGGTTTAGATTTGATGTTGCACTGAAAATTGTGTGACAAAATGTGGCACTCCCAGACGGGGAATCGAACCCCGGCCACGGCGGTGAGAGCGCCGGATCCTAACCACTAGACCATCTGGGATCTCATGTCGATGGCATGCAAGGACATTATACATCAGGCAGTGAAATTTCAGGATGTTTCTTGGGAATATATATTCCTCACATGTGCTCATCGTGGGCTGCCAGTTTATTGACGTCCACTTCTGATATATCAAGGCACAAACATATTGATGAACAATGAAACATGCATGTGCGTGAAGAGAACACATACTTTTCCAAAGTATATTGGTCAGATAAACACTGCACTGGTCTGGTGATAATTTTGACTTGACAGAACCAAAGCATTTGGCAGGCCTACGTGAATAAATAGTTGTTTGGCGTGGTTGTCAGTGCTTGAAAATTGTCAGATTGACTGCAGGATCAATGAGCCTGTCTACCAGCAGTCCTCGTTAGTATAGTGGTGAGTATCCCCGCCTGTCACGCGGGAGACCGGGGTTCAATTCCCCGACGGGGAGAAGCTTAATATTTTTTTCCTTACCCCTTTGAAAAGTCGATTTTTTGTACATCAATTTCAAGTATTGTTATCCAACGTTATTCAACACGGTTTAGATTTGATGTTGCACTGAAAATTGTGTGACAAAATGTGGCACTCCCAGACGGGGAATCGAACCCCGGCCACGGCGGTGAGAGCGCCGGATCCTAACCACTAGACCATCTGGGATCTCATGACGATGGCATGCAAGGACATTATACATCAGGCAGTGAAATTTCAGGATGTTTCTTGGGAATAT
This sequence comes from Terebella lapidaria, assembly GCA_949152475.1. NCBI lineage: Eukaryota > Metazoa > Annelida > Polychaeta > Terebellida > Terebellidae > Terebella > Terebella lapidaria. The sequence continues at coordinate 38,120,990 of OX424565.1, read as the reverse complement.
ATATTCCTCACATGTGCTCATCGTGGGCTGCCAGTTTATTGACGTCCACTTCTGATATATCAAGGCACAAACATATTGATGAACAATGAAACATGCATGTGCGTGAAGAGAACACATACTTTTCCAAAGTATATTGGTCAGATAAACACTGCACTGGTCTGGTGATAATTTTGACTTGACAGAACCAAAGCATTTGGCAGGCCTACGTGAATAAATAGTTGTTTGGCGTGGTTGTCAGTGCTTGAAAGTTGTCAGATTGACTGCAGGATCAATGAGCCTGTCAACCAGCAGTCCTCGTTAGTATAGTGGTGAGTATCCCCGCCTGTCACGCGGGAGACCGGGGTTCAATTCCCCGACGGGGAGAAGCTTAATATTTTTTTCCTTACCCCTTTGAAAAGTCGATTTTTTGTACATCAATTTCAAGTATTGTTATCCAACGTTATTCAACACGGTTTAGATTTGATGTTGCACTGAAAATTGTGTGACAAAATGTGGCACTCCCAGACGGGGAATCGAACCCCGGCCACGGCGGTGAGAGCGCCGGATCCTAACCACTAGACCATCTGGGATCTCATGTCGATGGCATGCAAGGACATTATACATCAGGCAGTGAAATTTCAGGATGTTTCTTGGGAATATATATTCCTCACATGTGCTCATCGTGGGCTGCCAGTTTATTGACGTCCACTTCTGATATATCAAGGCACAAACATATTGATGAACAATGAAACATGCATGTGCGTGAAGAGAACACATACTTTTCCAAAGTATATTGGTCAGATAAACACTGCACTGGTCTGGTGATAATTTTGACTTGACAGAACCAAAGCATTTGGCAGGCCTACGTGAATAAATAGTTGTTTGGCGTGGTTGTCAGTGCTTGAAAGTTGTCAGATTGACTGCAGGATCAATGAGCCTGTCTACCAGCAGTCCTCGTTAGTATAGTGGTGAGTATCCCCGCCTGTCACGCGGGAGACCGGGGTTCAATTCCCCGACGGGGAGAAGCTTAATATTTTTTCCTTACCCCTTTGAAAAGTCGATTTTTTGTACATCAATTTCAAGTATTGTTATCCAACGTTATTCAACACGGTTTAGATTTGATGTTGCACTGAAAATTGTGTGACAAAATGTGGCACTCCCAGACGGGGAATCGAACCCCGGCCACGGCGGTGAGAGCGCCGGATCCTAACCACTAGACCATCTGGGATCTCATGACGATGGCATGCAAGGACATTATACATCAGGCAGTGAAATTTCAGGATGTTTCTTGGGAATATATATTCCTCACATGTGCTCATCGTGGGCTGCCAGTTTATTGACGTCCACTTCTGATATATCAAGGCACAAACATATTGATGAACAATGAAACATGCATGTGCGTGAAGAGAACACATACTTTTCCAAAGTATATTGGTCAGATAAACACTGCACTGGTCTGGTGATAATTTTGACTTGACAGATTCAAAGCATTTGGCAGGCCTACGTGAATAAATAGTTGTTTGGCGTGGTTGTCAGTGCTTGAAAGTTGTCAGATTGACTGCAGGATCAATGAGCCTGTCTACCAGCAGTCCTCGTTAGTATAGTGGTGAGTATCCCCGCCTGTCACGCGGGAGACCGGGGTTCAATTCCCCGACGGGAAGAAGCTTAATATTTTTTTCCTTACCCCTTTGAAAAGTCGATTTTTTGTACATCAATTTCAAGTATTGTTATCCAACGTTATTCAACACGGTTTAGATTTGATGTTGCACTGAAAATTGTGTGACAAAATGTGGCACTCCCAGACGGGGAATCGAACCCCGGCCACGGCGGTGAGAGCGCCGGATCCTAACCACTAGACCATCTGGGATCTCATGTCGATGGCATGCAAGGACATTATACATCAGGCAGTGAAATTTCAGGATGTTTCTTGGGAATATATATTCCTCACATGTGCTCATCGTGGGCTGCCAGTTTATTGACGTCCACTTCTGATATATCAAGGCACAAACATATTGATGAACAATGAAACATGCATGTGCGTGAAGAGAACACATACTTTTCCAAAGTATATTGGTCAGATAAACACTGCACTGGTCTGGTGATAATTTTGACTTGACAGAACCAAAGCATTTGGCAGGCCTACGTGAATAAATAGTTGTTTGGCGTGGTTGTCAGTGCTTGAAAGTTGTCAGATTGACTGCAGGATCAATGAGCCTGTCTACCAGCAGTCCTCGTTAGTATAGTGGTGAGTATCCCCGCCTGTCACGCGGGAGACCGGGGTTCAATTCCCCGACGGGGAGAAGCTTAATATTTTTTTCCTTACCCCTTTGAAAAGTCGATTTTTTGTACATCAATTTCAAGTATTGTTATCCAACGTTATTCAACACGGTTTAGATTTGATGTTGCACTGAAAATTGTGTGACAAAATGTGGCACTCCCAGACGGGGAATCGAACCCCGGCCACGGCGGTGAGAGCGCCGGATCCTAACCACTAGACCATCTGGGATCTCATGACGATGGCATGCAAGGACATTATACATCAGGCAGTGAAATTTCAGGATGTTTCTTGGGAATATATATTCCTCACATGTGCTCATCGTGGGCTGCCAGTTTATTGACGTCCACTTCTGATATATCAAGGCACAAACATATTGATGAACAATGAAACATGCATGTGCGTGAAGAGAACACATACTTTTCCAAAGTATATTGGTCAGATAAACACTGCACTGGTCTGGTGATAATTTTGACTTGACAGAACCAAAGCATTTGGCAGGCCTACGTGAATAAATAGTTGTTTGGCGTGGTTGTCAGTGCTTGAAAGTTGTCAGAATGACTGCAGGATCAATGAGCCTGTCTACCAGCAGTCCTCGTTAGTATAGTGGTGAGTATCCCCGCCTGTCACGCGGGAGACCGGGGTTCAATTCCCCGACGGGGAGAAGCTTAATATTTTTTTCCTTACCCCTTTGAAAAGTCGATTTTTTGTACATCAATTTCAAGTATTGTTATCCAACGTTATTCAACACGGTTTAGATTTGATGTTGCACTGAAAATTGTGTGACAAAATGTGGCACTCCCAGACGGGGAATCGAACCCCGGCCACGACGGTGAGAGCGCCGGATCCTAACCACTAGACCATCTGGGATCTCATGTCGATGGCATGCAAGGACATTATACATCAGGCAGTGAAATTTCAGGATGTTTCTTGGGAATATATATTCCTCACATGTGCTCATCGTGGGCTGCCAGTTTATTGACGTCCACTTCTGATATATCAAGGCACAAACATATTGATGAACAATGAAACATGCATGTGCGTGAAGAGAACACATACTTTTCCAAAGTATATTGGTCAGATAAACACTGCACTGGTCTGGTGATAATTTTGACTTGACAGAACCAAAGCATTTGGCAGGCCTACGTGAATAAATAGTTGTTTGGCGTGGTTGTCAGTGCTTGAAAATTGTCAGATTGACTGCAGGATCAATGAGCCTGTCTACCAGCAGTCCTCGTTAGTATAGTGGTGAGTATCCCCGCCTGTCACGCGGGAGACCGGGGTTCAATTCCCCGACGGGGAGAAGCTTAATATTTTTTTCCCTACCGCTTTGAAAAGTCGATTTTTTGTACATCAATTTCAAGTATTGTTATCCAACGTTATTCAACACGGTTTAGATTTGATGTTGCACTGAAAATTGTGTGACAAAATGTGGCACTCCCAGACGGGGAATCGAACCCCGGCCACGGCGGTGAGAGCGCCGGATCCTAACCACTAGACCATCTGGGATCTCATGACGATGGCATGCAAGGACATTATACATCAGGCAGTGAAATTTCAGGATGTTTCTTGGGAATATATATTCCTCACATGTGCTCATCGTGGGCTGCCAGTTTATTGACGTCCACTTCTGATATATCAAGGCACAAACATATTGATGAACAATGAAACATGCATGTGCGTGAAGAGAACACATACTTTTCCAAAGTATATTGGTCAGATAAACACTGCACTGGTCTGGTGATAATTTTGACTTGACAGAACCAAAGCATTTGGCAGGCCTACGTGAATAAATAGTTGTTTGGCGTGGTTGTCAGTGCTTGAAAGTTGTCAGATTGACTGCAGGATCAATGAGCCTGTCAACCAGCAGTCCTCGTTAGTATAGTGGTGAGTATCCCCGCCTGTCACGCGGGAGACCGGGGTTCAATTCCCCGACGGGGAGAAGCTTAATATTTTTTTCCTTACCCCTTTGAAAAGTCGATTTTTTGTACATCAATTTCAAGTATTGTTATCCAACGTTATTCAACACGGTTTAGATTTGATGTTGCACTGAAAATTGTGTGACAAAATGTGGCACTCCCAGACGGGGAATCGAACCCCGGCCACGGCGGTGAGAGCGCCGGATCCTAACCACTAGACCATCTGGGATCTCATGTCGATGGCATGCAAGGACATTATACATCAGGCAGTGAAATTTCAGGATGTTTCTTGGGAATATATATTCCTCACATGTGCTCATCGTGGGCTGCCAGTTTATTGACGTCCACTTCTGATATATCAAGGCACAAACATATTGATGAACAATGAAACATGCATGTGCGTGAAGAGAACACATACTTTTCCAAAGTATATTGGTCAGATAAACACTGCACTGGTCTGGTGATAATTTTGACTTGACAGAACCAAAGCATTTGGCAGGCCTACGTGAATAAATAGTTGTTTGGCGTGGTTGTCAGTGCTTGAAAGTTGTCAGATTGACTGCAGGATCAATGAGCCTGTCTACCAGCAGTCCTCGTTAGTATAGTGGTGAGTATCCCCGCCTGTCACGCGGGAGACCGGGGTTCAATTCCCCGACGGGGAGAAGCTTAATATTTTTTTCCTTACCCCTTTGAAAAGTCGATTTTTTGTACATCAATTTCAAGTATTGTTATCCAACGTTATTCAACACGGTTTAGATTTGATGTTGCACTGAAAATTGTGTGACAAAATGTGGCACTCCCAGACGGGGAATCGAACCCCGGCCACGGCGGTGAGAGCGCCGGATCCTAACCACTAGACCATCTGGGATCTCATGACGATGGCATGCAAGGACATTATACATCAGGCAGTGAAATTTCAGGATGTTTCTTGGGAATATATATTCCTCACATGTGCTCATCGTGGGCTGCCAGTTTATTGACGTCCACTTCTGATATATCAAGGCACAAACATATTGATGAACAATGAAACATACATGTGCGTGAAGAGAACACATACTTTTCCAAAGTATATTGGTCAGATAAACACTGCACTGGTCTGGTGATAATTTTGACTTGACAGAACCAAAGCATTTGGCAGGCCTACGTGAATAAATAGTTGTTTGGCGTGGTTGTCAGTGCTTGAAAGTTGTCAGATTGACTGCAGGATCAATGAGCCTGTCTACCAGCAGTCCTCGTTAGTATAGTGGTGAGTATCCCCGCCTGTCACGCGGGAGACCGGGGTTCAATTCCCCGACAGGGAGAAGCTTAATATTTTTTTCCTTACCCCTTTGAAAAGTCGATTTTTTGTACATCAATTTCAAGTATTGTTATCCAACGTTATTCAACACGGTTTAGATTTGATGTTGCACTGAAAATTGTGTGACAAAATGTGGCACTCCCAGACGGGGAATCGAACCCCGGCCACGGCGGTGAGAGCACCGGATCCTAACCACTAGACCATCTGGGATCTCATGTCGATGGCATGCAAGGACATTATACATCAGGCAGTGAAATTTCAGGATGTTTCTTGGGAATATATATTCCTCACATGTGCTCATCGTGGGCTGCCAGTTTATTGACGTCCACTTCTGATATATCAAGGCACAAACATATTGATGAACAATGAAACATGCATGTGCGTGAAGAGAACACATACTTTTCCAAAGTATATTGGTCAGATAAACACTGCACTGGTCTGGTGATAATTTTGACTTGACAGAACCAAAGCATTTGGCAGGCCTACGTGAATAAATAGTTGTTTGGCGTGGTTGTCAGTGCTTGAAAGTTGTCAGATTGACTGCAGGATCAATGAGCCTGTCTACCAGCAGTCCTCGTTAGTATAGTGGTGAGTATCCCCGCCTGTCACGCGGGAGACCGGGGTTCAATTCCCCGACGGGGAGAAGCTTAATATTTTTTTCCTTACCCCTTTGAAAAGTCGATTTTTTGTACATCAATTTCAAGTATTGTTATCCAACGTTATTCAACACGGTTTAGATTTGATGTTGCACTGAAAATTGTGTGACAAAATGTGGCACTCCCAGACGGGGAATCGAACCCCGGCCACGGCGGTGAGAGCGCCGGATCCTAACCACTAGACCATCTGGGATCTCATGTCGATGGCATGCAAGGACATTATACATCAGGCAGTGAAATTTCAGGATGTTTCTTGGGAATATATATTCCTCACATGTGCTCATCGTGGGCTGCCAGTTTATTGACGTCCACTTCTGATATATCAAGGCACAAACATATTGATGAACAATGAAACATGCATGTGCGTGAAGAGAACACATACTTTTCCAAAGTATATTGGTCAGATAAACACTGCACTGGTCTGGTGATAATTTTGACTTGACAGAACCAAAGCATTTGGCAGGCCTACGTGAATAAATAGTTGTTTGGCGTGGTTGTCAGTGCTTGAAAGTTGTCAGATTGACTGCAGGATCAATGAGCCTGTCAACCAGCAGTCCTCGTTAGTATAGTGGTGAGTATCCCCGCCTGTCACGCGGGAGACCGGGGTTCAATTCCCCGACGGGGAGAAGCTTAATATTTTTTTCCTTACCCCTTTGAAAAGTCGATTTTTTGTACATCAATTTCAAGTATTGTTATCCAACGTTATTCAACACGGTTTAGATTTGATGTTGCACTGAAAATTGTGTGACAAAATGTGGCACTCCCAGACGGGGAATCGAACCCCGGCCACGGCGGTGAGAGCGCCGGATCCTAACCACTAGACCATCTGGGATCTCATGTCGATGGCATGCAAGGACATTATACATCAGGCAGTGAAATTTCAGGATGTTTCTTGGGAATATATATTCCTCACATGTGCTCATCGTGGGCTGCCAGTTTATTGACGTCCACTTCTGATATATCAAGGCACAAACATATTGATGAACAATGAAACATGCATGTGCGTGAAGAGAACACATACTTTTCCAAAGTATATTGGTCAGATAAACACTGCACTGGTCTGGTGATAATTTTGACTTGACAGAACCAAAGCATTTGGCAGGCCTACGTGAATAAATAGTTGTTTGGCGTGGTTGTCAGTGCTTGAAAGTTGTCAGATTGACTGCAGGATCAATGAGCCTGTCTACCAGCAGTCCTCGTTAGTATAGTGGTGAGTATCCCCGCCTGTCACGCGGGAGACCGGGGTTCAATTCCCCGACGGGGAGAAGCTTAATATTTTTTTCCTTACCCCTTTGAAAAGTCGATTTTTTGTACATCAATTTCAAGTATTGTTATCCAACGTTATTCAACACGGTTTAGATTTGATGTTGCACTGAAAATTGTGTGACAAAATGTGGCACTCCCAGACGGGGAATCGAACCCCGGCCACGGCGGTGAGAGCGCCGGATCCTAACCACTAGACCATCTGGGATCTCATGACGATGGCATGCAAGGACATTATACATCAGGCAGTGAAATTTCAGGATGTTTCTTGGGAATATATATTCCTCACATGTGCTCATCGTGGGCTGCCAGTTTATTGACGTCCACTTCTGATATATCAAGGCACAAACATATTGATGAACAATGAAACATACATGTGCGTGAAGAGAACACATACTTTTCCAAAGTATATTGGTCAGATAAACACTGCACTGGTCTGGTGATAATTTTGAATTGACAGAACCAAAGCATTTGGCAGGCCTACGTGAATAAATAGTTGTTTGGCGTGGTTGTCAGTGCTTGAAAGTTGTCAGATTGACTGCAGGATCAATGAGCCTGTCTACCAGCAGTCCTCGTTAGTATAGTGGTGAGTATCCCCGCCTGTCACGCGGGAGACCGGGGTTCAATTCCCCGACAGGGAGAAGCTTAATATTTTTTTCCTTACCCCTTTGAAAAGTCGATTTTTTGTACATCAATTTCAAGTATTGTTATCCAACGTTATTCAACACGGTTTAGATTTGATGTTGCACTGAAAATTGTGTGACAAAATGTGGCACTCCCAGACGGGGAATCGAACCCCGGCCACGGCGGTGAGAGCGCCGGATCCTAACCACTAGACCATCTGGGATCTCATGTCGATGGCATGCAAGGACATTATACATCAGGCAGTGAAATTTCAGGATGTTTCTTGGGAATATATATTCCTCACATGTGCTCATCGTGGGCTGCCAGTTTATTGACGTCCACTTCTGATATATCAAGGCACAAACATATTGATGAACAATGAAACATGCATGTGCGTGAAGAGAACACATACTTTTCCAAAGTATATTGGTCAGATAAACACTGCACTGGTCTGGTGATAATTTTGACTTGACAGAACCAAAGCATTTGGCAGGCCTACGTGAATAAATAGTTGTTTGGCGTGGTTGTCAGTGCTTGAAAGTTGTCAGATTGACTGCAGGATCAATGAGCCTGTCCACCAGCAGTCCTCGTTAGTATAGTGGTGAGTATCCCCGCCTGTCACGCGGGAGACCGGGGTTCAATTCCCCGACGGGGAGAAGCTTAATATTTTTTTCCTTACCCATTTGAAAAGTCGATTTTTTGTACATCAATTTCAA